>CM052436.1:5417850-5450544 GCA_028533085.1 Varecia variegata | reverse complement strand
AACAAATGAACACAGGGCTAGGACCTCAACATCTCTCATAGCCTGTGTGTGAAACTAATTATCTAGAGTTGTATAAAAACTCACTTGGGAGCCTCCTTAGCAAGAGCTGAACCTGGAAGGAACTCGGGGTGCAGGGGGCTGAACAGCAAAACAGCTTCACATTCTGCACGGAGCTCTGCATCCCTGGGCACAGTGACTCCCCTGTGACATCTGTGGGGAGACAGGCCAGGGGCACACTTACCCTTCCTTTAATGGGGGCTTTCTAAAACATGCAGCCCATCTTCACACTGGGGCATACCGAAGAAAGTCAAGAAACTTTATTTTCTTCCAAAAGGAGGAGATGGCTTCTGACAGCCTTCTCCATTCTGGAAATTTTGGTGTCACATCCAGGAGGATGTGTCTGCAGCTCTGTCTTGGAACCCTCAAATACACGAACATATTTGTTTGGGAATTTACAGTGAATTTTAATGGACACAGTCATGCTGGGAAAAAGCAGAAAAGGTGGTGCTAACACCGATGGGAATCTAATACTGATTATTTTTGAAGGCTTAAGGAAATTGGCCCACAGAAAAATCAGCATAAGGATCTGAAATAGAGTTAGAAATAACTGGAAGATGAACTATGAGAAATATTAATTAAAGTTACAAGTTTGAGACTAGTCACGGGAAGGTCAGAAATATTTTCCTCAAGGTCATGGTTCCATCAGCAGTGACTGTCATTAAGAATAATGGGGTTGGAGAACATCTACCCTCAACCTGACATCATCATTCCAGGTGGGGAGACAGCTGCTTCAAGGCCACGGACAGAAAGCTGATGTGTTTGCGGTCTGGCTTTCATATTTCTCAAGTGCCAATCACGTGCCAACATCAGAAGTTGGGGAGGAAGATATGTTATTGCTCAAGGCATTTGCTCATGCAATTTTAATACCATTCAGTGATTATTGATCACTTAATGAAGCTGTTCATGGATTTCCAGTTTTCCTCCAGAGTTCTGTATTAATTTTAGACAAATAATATTCATCAAAGTGCTTTTCATTCTTGCTTTGATGAAAGGTGAATATATGAAGGTTTTACAGAGCTTGGGCCCAATTCCAGTAGCTGGCCATGAAACAGGACGCTTCTTTTTTTATCTTTTTTATACAATATGGAATGTTTGCTTTAATTTGCTTTGGGAGTGCTTATTAGTATAACTGAGCAACATACTGATTATAATGTCATGCCTTTCTTATTCTTACCTCCACATTTGCTCAGCATACTTCCTATAATGTGACCAATGCACCTGTGATAGATTTTAGAAATGGTCAATTTCTTTTTCCACCCCTCCCTATGTTCCTGACCTGTGCAGTGTGACTTTACAGATTTGTTCTATAAGGGAGTTCTGATTCCCTTCTGCTTGAGTCTGGGTTGACATTAAGATTTGCTTTGGCCAGTAAAATGTGGCAGAGGGGAGGGTGTGCCAGTTCTTGTCCTTTCTCAGACATCTGGCCAGGTGCTATGTGATTGAGCCCCAGCTAGCCTGCTGGAGGATGAGAGACCATGTGGAACAGAGACAAGCCACCCCAGCCAGCCCCTGCTAACCTGATTGCTGACCCAGACGCACGTGTGAGCCCCGCCAAGACAAGAAGAAGAACCAGAGAGTACAACTCAAATTGCCGACCATTGAACCACTACCTTTTGGGACGGGTTGTTATGCAGCAAAAGTAACTAATACAGTACCTAAGAGGGCCTTTTCTATTAATTTATCAAGAGCCCATTTATGAAAAAAATGACACTTGTTGTAGAATTATTATCAAAAAGAGCAAAGCTTCTTCACCATTCTCAAGAAAATCATGAGGGTACCCCAACCTTTGCTTGCTACTTATACAGCAAATCCCAGCCTCTTCCTCCCTGGTCTCCTGCCTCTCACTTCTCAGTCTTCCGTGCACCTAGGGAACCATGGGACATAAGTATAAGCTGGTCAAGGAGTCTGTCTCTCTCTCTCTGCACACACATCCAGGAAGACCACGTGAGCACACAGCAAGAAGGTGGTCATCTGCAAGCCAGAAAAAGAGCCCTTATCAGAACCTGACCAGACTGGCACCCTGATCTTGAATTTCTAGTCCTCAGAGCTACAAGAAAATATATTTCTGTTGTTGGCAAAGATGAAAAAAAAAAAAAAAAAAAACCTGGGTCTTTGGGTGGCTTCTTTGGACAGCTGAATCAATACCAATCACTCCTACCACCAATTCACATCATGTGAGGAACGTGTACTCCTCCCTGTAGTTTAGTCCACTGTTCATCAGTGTCTCTGTTATTCGTAGCCTAAGGCCTTCCTCCATGATGCAGGTAGATATAACTGTGCTGTGGGTGAGCACTTGAGGTGTCTTGGGTCCCTTTGGGCACATGTGCTTCTGTCTGTGATCTTAATGGAAGACCAAAGGCTCTAAACTCCTGATATCACTTTGAATTCAAGGGTCACTGCCCAGCCAGGTGCCTGAGTGATGGGGTGGGGGAGGGGCTGGAGAGCCAAGCAGGTGGGCAAGGATCATCTTGAGCTTCCAATGAGCCTGAAATGGAGAAAAGTCTGGTCTCAACTGTGACCAGTCTAGTCTTTCCATCTCTGATCACATAGTTTAAAGAACTGGTCCTTCCAAGGTTCAACATGTCACTCCACATTTAAAGACTCTATTGCATTTGAAATCAGCATTTTTCTATGTGCATCTTGGGGCACAAGGTTGCAACTCATTGAATTGTGACTAGGAGATATATCTTGTTCAGCTTTGGCTACATCATGGAGAAGATCTAAGTTCCTTAGATGTTCTTATCAAAGGAAGATAAAAGGAAACAGAGGAAACAGGAAGGAAGAAGGGGTGTCTGCCTGCTATTTAATGCCACACAAAACTGAACAACAACAGTACGTAGCATTTATTGTTACCCTCTTTTTGCCAGGCAGAGTCACCGAATACTTCCCATGTACCACCTTATTTAGTTCTCAGCATAACCCTGTGCTCCAGGCACCATTAACATCCCCATTTCAAAGACGAGGAACTGAAGGTCTAGAGAGATTAAGTACCTTGCCCGAGGTTGTGCAGACCTCAGGTGGCAGAGTCAGGATGAAATGTCTAGTGCCTTCACTCTCCGTGGATTTGTGTGACAAAACCAAGTGATTAAGAACAAAGGTGGATTTCTGCTAACAGTAGGGGACCTACGTACAGCTAAAGGACTGTGGCTATGGTCTCTTCAAAATGCAAGAGTAGTATTTTGCTGCATAACTTTCTCATTTTCCCCCTTCTCCCTCTTTTGCAAGCATTTGGAGAAAACTTTGTAAACAGGACTGAAATGGTAAAGCTAATCAAATCGAAATCACTCGCCCTGCCTCCCGAAGGATCATCCTGGTGTTTGCTAATGTGAATCCTTCCTGTTCAAAGTTTAATATCTCATCCAAGGGCTCCACAATTACATTTCCATTACTTCCCACTGTTGATCACAGTTGGATTACAAAAGCCAATTTACGTTGTGATTTCTCCTCTGCTAGATCTTTACTGTCTATTTTTAAATTTGTCTCACAATCCAAATGGGCGCCTCATCACAAAGTGTTGGCTCCACAATCCTGCTGGAACGTCGGCCCTGAGAGGGACCTTGTCCTCCAGCCACACCGTGTCCTCTGGACCAGGCATGAGGTCACCGGAGGACCTGCATCCTTGAATACACCTCCAGTTCCATCTCTCTTCTCTAGAGCAGTTTCTGATTAACCTTCCATCTGGGGGCGCTTAAAAAACAGATTTCCTCTTGTATTCTAAAATGAAGAAAAATGATAGTATTACCTCTGATCTGTGGTTTGTGAACCCACATACACCCTCAGGAAAGACAATGAATTGTCCTAGCATGACTGTGTCCATTAAAATTCGCTCCATCATAGCTCTGTGGTCCTCTCAGGGGTGACCTCTGCATTGAGCTGGAGGCCAGTTTACTAGGGCCCTGGGAGAACAAGCACATTGTCATTTGACAAGAAGAAAGGAACGTTTCAAGAACACTAACTTTGGAGATGGGTGGGCAGTCTGAGTAAACAATATTTTTATTGGCACAGTCTTAGTTCTAATAAAAGAAGGAACCCGGGTACATAAAAGAAATTATAATTCTAGAGTGGATTTGACCAGAGAGGTCTAATATTTGATGAGGTTTTTTTTGATGGGAGATTTTATTACCCACCTGCCTTCCTTTCTTCTGGTTCTCAAAGGCAGCAGGCAAATAAAATAGGCCTATCAGCATCGCTTTCTAATCTTCTAGTGAAGATTAAAGTTTTTTTTTTTAGTTTGCTTTTAAAATTTTTTTTTTTTTTTTGCAAAATAGATATACATAGTTTCAGGGGACATGTGATAATTTAATCATCCATATAATTTGTGAAGATCAAATCAGTGTATTTGGGATATTTGTCACCTTAAATATTTGTCTTTTCTTTTTGCTAGAACCATTTTAATTCTTCTCTTCTAGCTGTGAAAGTGTTCTTATTTCCTCCCACCTTATTTTTCTCAAATGAATTGAGCAGTTTTTTATCCACATTAGGGAGATGTGACTTTGTCCATCAGTGGTTGAACTGTCGTGTGTTCTGGTTAACTGTCAATGAACACACAGTCTCCCAGGCCAAGCGGTTTATCAAGATGAAATACGAGAAGGCAAGTGAAGTTCATGGACCACGAGTGCTTGTGCATCACCTGCCAACCTCCTCTTTGCTGCTCTGTGGTCAACTGGTCGTCCTTGGCATAGAGTCTGGTCTCCAGCAAGCCCTGCCCATCTCTAGTTCTGTGGTCTCAGCTCAGATGCTGGCTGGGCCACCAGCTGCCAAAATCAGTCACCAACTTAATCACTTTTGTTTCCTTTGAACTTGATTCTCTTGTTTCTCATCTCTGTGGCTCTACTGTGAAAAGCACAACACCTCTCTTTGCCCATCTCTTTGAAGGTCAGAACGTTAAAAATTTGCAAGCAGCAAAACAAACCTTTCTGCAATATTGTGGGAAGAGCACAGGGTGCCCTGTGGGGAACCTTGACACTGTTTATCCCTTTTAGGGTCACAAGGAGCCCTGTGGAAACTGGAAAAGGTTCTTCTTTCCGCTAATCAGGAGCAGGAGAGGATGGCCTAATCCTGATGAAGCTGGAAGGGATTTAGGGTTAGAAACTGCTCATGGTTTAAGTGTTATTTCTAGAATGTTCCTTGTCCATTAAGGAACAGCTTCTTTTTGAGCAGCTTATGTCTCATGGCTTGTCTAACAACGCAGGTTATTTCATTTACAGGTGAAGGGATGGTGGAGGGTGTGAATGAGTGTTAATGCAACTGGAGGGGTCGCTTTATGAAGATTATGAAGATGACAAGATGACCAAATCTGGGACACTAGGAGTCACCTGCCTCCCCCCTGCATCCTCAGCCTTGTGCTACACAGGCAGACACAACAGAATAACTCAAAGCCATCACTTCCCGGGCACATCTGTTCCAGAGTGAAATAAGTGGTTAATGAGCAAGAGCTCTCAAGCCTCCGATGCTTCCTAAGTGCCAGGCTGTCTACTAAACGTGTGCCTTGCACTATCTCTTTTGGCCTCAGCAAGAACCATGCAAGAGAGTTAGCGGCTGGTGCCAAGGCAACCTGAGCAGTTTGCCCAGGGTATGCAGCGGGAAGTTCAGGAGCTGGGGTTAAAATCAGGCTAGTCTGATTTCAGAGCTGAAGGTCTTAAACACACTGCCACACAGCTTAGGCAAGGCCTGGTGCCCAGCTCTCCACTGGAAATGGAAGTTTGCTTGATGTAAGTTAATACCACACTCTTTTACCTTAAACGGGAGGCAGGAAATTACACATGCATGTAGGAAGTAAAGCATAATCCATCCATTTAAAAAAATACTATATAGTTTAGTATATTGTTTTTCAAACTTTTTTAGTAATACTTCATAGGAAGAAATATATTTTTCATTGTGACTCAGTGGACACACTCACATATATGTGCATGCATGCAGGTGTGTGTGCATGGACCCAAACCAAAAGTTCCATGGAACAGTTCTTTCTTCCTTGTCATGTACTCTGCACTGAAAGATTTTCTGTTCATTTTTCTCTATTTCATTTTTAAAGACCTAGCTAAATTTATTTCATTAAATTCATTTCATATCACAATCTGTTGGTTGTGACCCTTAATCATAGACATTGTCTTAACTGGGAGTCCAGATCTACTTAGCTGTTTGACCTTGGGAAAATGCTTTAACCTCTGTGCCTCAGTTTCCTCATCTATAAGATGGGCATAATAAAATTAATACCAACTCAAAGAGTCGTTATATCAACTAGCTGAAACAATGTATATGAAGTGCTTGAACCAAAGACTGGCAAAAGTAAAGACCTTATTAATGTTAGTTATTATTTCATTATTATTACAAATGACTTTTCAACAATGTATTTATTTTGTTAGGTGGGGCACCCACACCTGCTGTATCATAACCTTCTAGAAAATTAAGGCCAGGTTCATCTACAGGAAGGAAGCCATTCTGCCTGTGGATGAGTTAGAGGTCTGGGTAACCATCATGGAAAACCCGACTTTTCTAGCTCTTAGGGGAAGATAGGGCTGAAATGAAGCAGGTAACAGAAAAACTAAAATTCCCAGTTTAAAGTATGTTCAAAACACAGACATGAGGCCATCGAGGGGAAATTAAATTGCACTTAGTCTAAACTCTGTGCAAAGGAGTTGGGGAAACATGTAACACATTTTAGAAAAATTTCCATCCAGATAATAAATGAAACCAAAGTGTAGGCCTGGTTAGGGGTGAACTTCTGTTTTCTGAAACACTGATTTCTGTGGAGGAGTCTTCCTCACGATGCCTACGGGAAATGAAAAGTCGCTTCATGGAAACTTTTCTGATTATTTACAATTTTTACAGCAGGAGGTTTTGGGGTAAGGAAAATTAGGACAAGGAGAGGCTAAATCAGCCCTCAAGGCAGGTTTTCCCTTTTAATAAGAACAAGGGAGTTTCCTTGGGTAAAGCCCTGAAGGTGAGAGCCCCGCATGAAATAACCACAATGTTCTGAGTCTTAAAAAAGAAAAGAAATACTTTCTTTAGGGCCTAAATTATCTCTTCAAGGGAGGTATTATTTTATTATGCCCATTTTATAGATGAGGAAACTGAGGCACGAGGGGTTAAGGAATTTTCCTTAGGCATTTACCCTCTGGAATTTCTCCTGATTTTGATGTAATATGATACAGTCTGTGCCTTGCACTTAAGACTTAGAAAAACATTAATAGGTTCTAGGGGGAAGAACCCCATAGGAAGACCTGGAATCTGTGGGGACAGAACGGTGCTATGATTGGCCACTGTGCTTTGGAGGCAGTTTGCTCTTGGAGAGTGGGGTTTATTTTCGCCTTAACTCAGGGCTGCATCTAGCCCTTCCTTTGTGCCCTTTTTTATGGCACTGCCTGGAGGGGGAAGGGCTAGGACGCTGCCAAGACGGATGAGCAAACCTGATGTCATCTGTTCTCATCTGGCTCAATGGCCTTTGCTTTGCCTTCTCTTAGGAGCTCAGTGTGTTGGAAACAAAGCAAAATTAGAGTGATGTTAAAATAGATGACTCCATGAAAATGGATTCACCCTGTGAACCCAAATCACAATTGGCTTCGGTTTGAAAGAGCCAAAGTGGGCGGCTATTTTGGAAGCCCAAGGTGGCAGGTTCTAGGCCAATAACCTGACCTTAAGGGCTCCAGACAGGTCCAGGCTTGATTGCATTTGCAAGTATTTGCGTCTGATTTACTTTCCAGCCTCAGCTTTGTCCGACACAGAATAAAGCACTTGGGGGAGACTTGTGAGGTCCCTCCCGGTTCTCCACTGAGATTCACAGTGGCTGAATGGGAATTTCCCCTCACTGGGCCTCAACCAGGCCTCTTCAGAGATTGCCTTCCCAGCTGTGGGCTTCATTACAGGACAATGCAGTCCCTGTGTTCCTATGCTACTTGTCTAGATGTTTGCAGTGGCCTGTCTGGGTTTTCCCCTGTGCTTTTCTGTAGTTACTATGCACAAGGATTTGATGTGAATTAAATACAATGCAACAAAGACGATTCTTGTGTAACCATGACAGTCCGTAAAACCCGCTGTCTGGAGTGAACGGGATGACAGAATACTAAATTTTGGAGGCTATAAATTATATGGTTGCATTTCCATGCCAGAATTATAACAATAAAAACAAGATGGTGACACTATTGACTCACTACCAACAGATATTTTCCCACTTGTTTTTTTTTTTTTCCTACCAGTCTACCACCCACAACGGAGGTAAGTGCCAGACACCCACTACTCCAGTCTCCTTCACAACTCGGGGTTGGCCGTGGTTTCCAATCCTGGGGGGACATCAGCAGATGAAGTGTGTAGAGGGAAAGTGAGAGAAGAGCCTCTTCCTGCTCCATCCTGCCTTTGGGCCTGGTTGAGGCAAGATACGAGGCGTGGAGCTCGCCTTCCTCCACGAGGGGAAGATTAAGAGAAGAAACAGAAGGAAATGGGTCCACCACAGCCCTGAGAATCTAGAGCTGCTGACCTGGACAAGTCACCTTCAGACTTCCTGTAGGTGACATTTATCAACAACTCCCCAGTATTCAAGTCATTTTAGTCAGATGTTCTCCCACTTGCAGTTTAGAGCTTCCTAATTAATAACCTATACAAACATAGGAAGTAACCACTCTATTCCAGGCATGGCATTAAGGGCTCCCTGTTATATCATTCTAATTATACCACAATCCCAGAAAGCACATTTATTACTAGTCCTGTTTTACAGATAAAGACATTGCAGCCTAGAGCTGGGAAGTATTAGTAACTGGCCTTCGACCGAGTGGCTGGCGAGGGGTCGAGGTGGGATTTGAGCCTGTGCTTTCGAACCCCTCGCTCTGTGCCTGGGGCACGCGTGGGGCAGCCACCCACCCACAGGCCCAGAAAAGGCTCTGTCTGTGCCCTGACTCCTCCCCCCAGTGGCCGCACACCTTGTGGGTCCACCCCCAGTAGCTCCTCCCGGACCCTTTTAGGGGGGCTGTGCACCTGTGTGTGGCTAAACCATGCTGCTGCCCCAAGAGAAATAAAACACACATCCACACAAAAACCTGCATACGAATGTCCACAGTGGCATTATTCACAACAGCCAGAAGGTGGAAGCAACCCAAATGTACATCGACCGTTGAGTGGAGAAGCAAAATGTGGTCTCTCCATATGGAATGTTATTCAGCCATAAAAGGAATGGAGCACTAATGCAAGCTACAACACAGATGAACCTTGAAAACATGCCAGTGAAAGAAGCCAGACTCAAAAGGCCATATATTGTATGCTCCATTCCGAATAGGGGCATCGATTGAGACCGAGGGTAGATTAGCGGTTGCTTAGGGCAGGGCTGGGCAGGTGACAGCTAAGGAGTACAGGGTTCCTTTCAGAGGTGATAAAAATGTTTTAAAATTGACATTGGTGATGGTTGCACATATCTGTGACTATACCAAAACCACTGAATTATACACTTTAAATGGGTAAATTGTATGGTAGGTGAATTATATCTCAATAAGGATGTTTTAAAAAATCACAGCACTGTCTAGGAGGGCAGAACTTAGCCAGTCACTCAGCATAGCTGGACTTGGGCTCCTGCAGCTGTGAGCGGGGGAGGAGGTTGGGAGAAGCTGGGAGCAGGAGAGGGAGGGAGGGGAGAGGATGAATCCCTTTCCTTCTTTCACTCGCTCGAGAAAGGTGAGTCCCCTCTATGCAGTAATTATGCGCCAGTACAGGCAAGAGCAAGTTCTGCTCCAGGGGGAAGAAATACTGCCTCAGCTAACTGCAGTTTAGATCACAAACTTTGAAGAATTCAAATATTTCCATTTTGTAGAAAAGAACAATCACCCAGGAAATACCTACTCAAATCTTTGTTCCAAGTTCTTTCAAAAAGTTTGATTTTTCTGAAACGTCTACTAAACATCCTGTATGACACTTGGAAGCATCATTGATTATCCTTGATTTATATTTTTAAAAATATGGTTTGGTTTGAGCATCCTCTCAGAAGTCCTAATTTCAAGGGTGCACTTTTATAATAGATTTGCCTCCCTTGTTATTTTTCCTGTAGGATCTATTTTAAAGTTAGCATCTTATCAATTTTTCTCCAAAAATTCCTATGAAAATGTGGTTTTTAGTAAGAGAGGTGCCCAAATATCTCTCTCTATCTGTTAAATCTCAGACTCCTCACCCCTATGATAGCACCACGAGCTGCAGACAAATTTATCCCAGGCATTCGTAAGAAGCGACTCATTCCATAGCTATAATTCTCAGCTAAAGTCCTAGAAGTTGGAAATGGAGCATTTACTAAGAGCAAAAGAAAGACTCTGCTGGGTCAAACTGTGCCTTATTTCACTGGAACAGAGACTTCTCCAGAGGTAGCGGGGCAGTGGTTGAGCTGGTTGTTGGAACTTTATCCCGAAAACTGAAACAAAACCTCTGAAAATAAGTTTATCTGATAGTGAGCATAATTTTGGTTACGGTTATAACTAAACTCCCGTTCTTAGAAAATAAGCAGCAATTAAGTGTTGATTATTTTTCATCTGGGTGATTTTTCGGGCAAAAATGCATGTTATTACAATAAAATAGCCTTCATTTTACATTCTGAGCTTATCAGCAAGGTCATAGAGGGTCAGTTCTGCAAAAATAAGCCTAGGCTTTATTTCCTTAAGAGCCTCTGAAAACCTTGATGTTCACATCACTCTCTCCGAAGGCACACATCCCAATAGTTTTGTCCTCTTGGCTGTGAGTGGGTTCATTGTGGCTAAGTCATCATTATCAACGGTGTCCTCCATGCTGGGCTGGGAGAGATCCCCAGTGCACCACCATGACTTTATGAAATCCTGCATCTGCCGCCAGATTTCACGTGTTGCTTTCCAAGCCACTTGCACTGGATTATCGGGCAGGATCTTGACTCAGAGACTGAACTCCAGGGAATCTGACGCTCCGTGGGGGTTGAGGAGTGGTGGGGGAGAGATATTGGTGATAACGGGGGAGCTATGTTTCCGGGGAAACTCGTTGTTAAAAGTGGTCAGTTCATAGAGAGTATTGTTTTTGACAACTTTTACTTTTTTACTTAACTTTCTAACTTCCCAGAATCAGAGGATTTCCCTGGATATCATCCCGATATCTGAACCCAACCCTTTGGGCTGAGTCTCTTGGGTATCTTGGATCAAAGTATACTTCTGGTTTGTCCAAGTGATCTTGCAAATAGCCCCAATTTTCGGCTTCATTTATTGCTTATGGTTAGATACCAAATGAACATTTCGGAGCATCCACCGTGTACAAAGCGCTAAGGCACCAGCGGGGATTCTGCAGAGGACCCTCCGCAGCCTTCCCTCCTGGACGCCGTCTGGAGAACTGTCCACCCCACTCAGAGGCAAGCCTGGCTGTCCTGACTTCCTTGTGACCTCAGCTCTTCTCACATAACTCACTTGCCCCTTACAACTGCGGTTGCATGTGCCAGTCTCCCTCCACCAGACCGTCACCGGCAGCCCAAGGGCAATCGCCACCCCCTGGGTCTCTAATTCTTGCCCTTTTCTCAACCCTGATGTGGAGGCACAAGGATTGTTTACCTGATGCGGAGGTGGGTGGTGAGAGCAAAAACGATAACAACACATCACAACTGACATTTATTTCTAAGAGCCCCTTCCCATGCATTATCTCAAAACTATTCTCCCTAGACACCATTGGTGGCAGGCATTGTCCCCCAAATGGGTTAATAGGAGCTGGGGTGATTATGCTCAGAGCAGGTGTGATTTGCCCAAAATTATGCAGCCTGTGAGTGGTGAAGCTGGCGTTGATGCCAAATTCTTAGTTCTTTCCACAGAAACAGGGTGCATTTAGGGCTCTGACATCAACACCTTTCAGGACCTGTTGCTGTTTGTGGGGGGGCGGGGGGGTGGTAAGCCGTGGCAGTGATGAAGGAGCCAGGCGTCCTCCCATCATTTACTCAACCCTGTGGTCCTTTCTCAGTGTTCTCCCTGGGCAGGAAGCACTTTTTGCGGAGGGAAATGTTCCCAAATTCCCCCGTGCCGGGGTCTGGAAGACAGTCATAGACTGAATAACGTCCTCCCGAAGATGTCCACTTCCCAGTGGCTGGGACCCATGAATATGTTGCCAAGGACTTGCAGAGGTGGCCAAGTTAGAAGAGTCCTTATAAGGGGGAGGATCAGGAAAAGACAAAGGTGATGTCTTGACAGAAGCAGAGAGAGAGATAGGAAGATGCCACCCTGCCGGCTGTGAAGATGAAGGACCAGACCAGAGCCAAGGGACACAGGCCACCTCTAGACGCTAGAAAAGGCAGGAAAACAGATTCCTCCTTAGAAACCTCAGAGGGAGCTAGGACAGGCCAACGCACTGTAGCCTTCTAACCATAGAATTTATACAAGGGAAGAAATTTATGTTCGTTTTCTAATGCTGCTGTAACAAATTATCACAAACTTAGTGGCTTAAAACAATACAAATTTAGATGATTTGTAGCCATCCCCGTGGAAAAGAGCATTTTAATCATCACATAGATCGTGGTAAATGAGACCTGCTGGGGAAAAAATCAACAGGGAGAAGAGGTGTCTGCAGTAGGGAAGGAACCGGTTCAGCACTGCGGTAACAGACACTGCGCGTGGGGACGCTAGAATCTCCCGCCCAGGGGCCAGTGGCAGCTTCGGCCCTGAGCATGCACACTCAGAGCCTCCACTTCTGCCTTGTTTTACCCACCTGTCTCGCCAGGGCTTTCAGCTCATCAGACCTGGGATGGATTTTGAAGACCTTTTGAAGATGGAAAGTTTCAAATAGTCGACATTCTCAGCTCATTGCTGTCAAAGCACAGGGAGCTGGTTAAACTCCAAGCTTTTGATAACGATATTGAAAATTATGTTTTTCTCTCCAGGGCCAGTTGGAAGAGCAGCAATGTGGTGGGGAGTGAAAAATCCACCCATCACCTTGTCAGAGACTGTTCCGCCCCACTGGCCACAGAACAGCAGAGGAGGCCACGAAGCTTGATTTCCCATTTTGGTGTCTGCCTTTGGGGACAGTCCCAGCTGGAAATCTGTGACCTCAAATCCACACTTTCCATAATACAGTGTCTGAGTGACCTCGAAAAGTACTGAGTAGAGCAAGACATGGTTCCCCCATAGAAATAAGTCCATGATGATGCTGGGGCCAGAGTGGGTAGGGAGATTCATGGGTTATACTGAGTCTGGCAGAATCGTAATTACAGCATTTGTCACAATTCCTGCCACTCTTATTGGCTTAACAGTCTCTTCTTAGGACAGTGGTGGGCAGTATTTCATCGTGGGAATTTGCTTTTCAAGGTGATTTTGTACAGACTTCACCACTGTGGCTGATGATTCTGCCCTCACGGTGGCAGAGAAGGACCCCTGCCCCTCCCATGCTGTCCACGGTGGACCACAGACCAGAATGTTGGGCAATGAGGAAGTGGTTTCCTGTTTATTTCAAATTAAAATGAACAGATGGCATCACTTTCCACGTGAGGAAATAACAATATTTTACCTACGTCTATTTCTCTCATGGCATGATTCTATCTGTGCTGGGCTCATCTTTGGTTCTGTCCTCGCCATCTAACGCTTGACTTCCAGGGGGCCAGGACACAGAGGATGGAGGGGAGTCCTCACACAGTGGGGGTCCTTTGAGGGTACAACCCTTGCTAATGTTGTCCAGCCCTTTGCTTCTTTCCCAGTCTCCCTCTTTGAATTTTATTTCTGAGCTCAAAATCTGTGTGAATAAAAGTGCTTTTCCCACAATGAAAAAATGGGCAAAGGATTTGAATAGATATTTCTCCAAAGGAGATATAAAATTCCCCATGAGCACCTGAAAAGATGCATCATTAGTCACTAGGGAAATGCAAATCAAAACCACTTTCAAACCCACTAGGATGATGCTAATCAAAAAGACAGATAATAACAAATGTTGGCAAGGATGTGGGGAAATTGGGACATTCACTCATTATTTGTAAGATTGTAAAACGGTGCAGCTGCTATGGAAAACAGGTTGGCAGCTCATCAAACGTCAAACGTAGAGTTACCATATGATCCAGCAGTTCCACACCTAGGTGTAGAGCCCCCAGAATTGAAAACCCATGTCCACAGAAGCATTACCACATGAATATTCATAGCAGTGTTATTCATGACAGCTAAAAGTGGAAACTACTAAATGCCCATCAATTGATGAATGGATAAATATAATATGGTACAATGAAATATTATTTAGCTATAAAAACGAATGAACATGGATGAAACTTAAAAACATTATACCAAATAAAAGGGGCTAGACAGAAGAGGCCATATATTGTCCAATTCCATTTATATGAAATATTTAGAACAGGAAATCCAGAGAGACAGAAAGTAGATTAGCGGTTGCCAGGAAAGGGGGACACAAGTGACTGCTAATAGATACAGAGTTTCTTCTTGAGGTGATGGAATGTTTTGGAATTACATTGTGGTGAAGGTTGCACAACTCTGTAACATACTAAAAAGCCACTGAATTGTACAGTTCAAAAGTGTGAATGTTATGGTATGTAAAGTTTATTTCAATAGAAAATTATATGGGAAAAATATGACCTGTAGGGAGTGATCCTGGGGTTGCCGGGGGGTCCTATTCTTCTGCTTGAACTTTAAAATTGTATTATTTTAATAAAGATGATGATGATAAAAGGAAAAAAACATGCTGTGCCCACCTTGGATGCCACCTCCTTTGCCTTTGGCAGTTGGTGGCGAATATCATCTCCTGAGCACCGGGGGCAGGAGTCTCTTGCTACCCTTTGTGCCCTGAATCTTACCTGTTTGTTCTCTGAGCCTGTCTCGCTGGCCGTGAGCCCTCCTGGGGGCCTCAGTCACAGCTGTATTCTCTTGCTGTTGGATGGATTGAGTCTCCAAAAAGATGTTCAAGTCCTAACCCCCAGTATCTGTGAATGTGACTTCATTTGGAAGTAAGGACTTTGCAGAAATAATCAAATTAAGACGAGGTCATGCTAGATTAAGGTGGGCCCTTATCCAATGTCCCCTGGTGTCCTTATAAGAAGAGGCAAATTTGGACACAGAGACATGCGCAAAGGGAAGCCGACGTGAAGACACACAGGGAGAAGGCTGTGCGCAGACAGAGGCAGAGATTGGAGTGATGCGTCCACAAACCAAGGAGCACCAAGCATGGCCATTGGCCACCAGAAGCTGGCAGAGGCAGGGACGTCTCCCCCCACTACAGACCTTAGAGGGAACAGGGCCCTGCCAAAGCCGTGATCACAAACTTCTTGCCTCCAGAACTGCAAGTGGGTTTCTGCTGTTTTAAGCCACCTACTTTGTGATAATTTGTTGCAGCAGCCCTGGGAAACTATTAATAATATGCCCCCCACCCCCAGCATGGGATCTGGCTCACCAGGGCCAAAATGTGTTTGCTGAGTGAATGAATCTTCTGCTTCTACAAGGTCTGAGATGGCTGAGATGGAAAGAAGCCCCATGTTAGTCCCTGCTTTTGTAAGTGAGGAATTCAGAGCGAGATGACATGGTCTGCTCCAAGTAGCTAGCAGACTGGGGGACTTAGAAGTCACTGCAGCTTGTTTGACTCTGAGGCAATGAAAGGAGACAGAAAAGAGAAATGAGTTTCATTGAGAGTCTACTATGAATCGGGCACTGTGTACGTGTTCTAATTTAATCATCTCAACAGCCCTACGTGATGAGCCTTCGTATCCACATTTCTGCAAATTAGGCAATTGGCATGAAAATAGAGATTAGGTCCCATGTATGTCCAAGATCACTTAGTAAATGGCAAAGCCTGAATTCCATGCCGGGTCTTTGTGATGCCAAGGTCTTTCTTCCCCCGATCTTGCTAAGGGGATCTAGTGACCAGACAGCTTTCAAACTTCAGGAGGTCCTTTCAAGTTTATTTGGCAAATGCTTAGGATCTACTAACCTTGCAAATGCAAGTCATGAATGAAAAGTTCAATATCCCCATTTTTTACTCATTGACCATAATACTTTTGATCTAAATTCACGAATATAAAATTTTTCTATGATCAATAGAATATAGATAATATTTTAATATGTACACTGTGGTTTTTGCCCTTTTGAAAGAAATAAATTGATAAGATGAATAATACAACCAATCAATGAAACATGAATAGCTAAACATTAAACTCGACTAAAGGGTTTCTGAATTCAGCTTTTTTTAGGTGAAATGGCCAACAAACATTTCTGTAAAGACATATAAGATATTTAAAGACTATATTGTTTTATTATTTTGGGAGTGGTAAATGGAAATCACTTTTAATAGGATATACGAGATGTTTTCTTTCTCAGCATAATTTCTTTTAAAATATTTTGTAGCAATTTAGAAAGATTATTTTCCAATTTCCTCCTCCATTTTCTCAGGAAATTGTTATGAGGCTTGGCTCATTTTGAAGTTGCTAACCTGTCTGTGCATTTGGGGCCCGCTTTTCACATCTGATGAACCACATTTACCCCACAAGTCTGGAACACTGAGTGTAGTTCAACTGATGTTATCTAATCTTTGGGAAAATTATTTTTATTAGAACAATTACTGATTTGGTTGGGGATGATTTACTCCATTTTCCCATGGCCTTGAGAACAGAAAACTACATGCCATAATTAAATCAATGCATTAAAAAGAAATGCAGTGGTTTAGTCCTGGAATGAGTTTCTCAAGCCTAAAAGGCATGCACTTTCTGCAGGTCAGAGATGGTGGGAGATGACAGTGGCTCTGCATCTAAGAATACAGTCCTGTGCCGCATAACCACGTTTCAGTCAATGATGAACTGCATACAACGATGGTCACATGAGATTATAATATAGTATTTGTACTGTACTTTTTCCTATGTTTAGATATGCTTAGATAACCAAATACCATTGTGTTATTATACAATTGCCTACAGTGGTCAGTACAGTAACATGCTTACAGGTTTGTAGCCTAGCAGCAATAAGCTACACCATACAGCCTAGGTGTGTGGTGGGCTGTGCCATCTAGGTTTGTGCAAGGACACTCTATGATGTTTGCACAACGACAAAATCTTTTAACAGCGGATGCATTTGTCCAAACATCTCCCTGTTCTTAGCGATGCATGACCGTGTACCCATCAGATTCAGCATGCTTTTGTTCTGAGAGCCAGAGCCCCGTGAGAGAACTGGTTGTGTCTTGGGGTCTCCTTTCTGGCTGACAAGTAGGTGGGGCAGCTTTAGTTCACCCCAGACCCTGCATGGCCTCAAGGCTAACCAGGAGCCACGCCTGCCTCCTTAGTACCTGCTTCTCCAGGTAACGGCAGGGTCTGGGAACGAGTCAGATGTCCAGGGTTTGGGTCGGGGGTGAGCATGCCCTGGAGAGACGTGTAGGGAGTGTTGGGAGAGGCCACCTCATGGGATGCTGTCAGCCATTTAGGGACTGACAAATTGTGACTCTTTTCTGGAAAAAATCTTTTCTCTGCAG
The DNA here is from genome assembly GCA_028533085.1 of Varecia variegata. Taxonomy (NCBI): domain Eukaryota; kingdom Metazoa; phylum Chordata; class Mammalia; order Primates; family Lemuridae; genus Varecia; species Varecia variegata. The sequence goes on along the minus strand of CM052436.1, from coordinate 5,433,081 downwards.
AACTCAAGGTAGCCACACATTTTGCTGTATAATAAGATTAGCATGACTTGCTTGAATTCTTCCACGAATTGAGTAATAGACAGCAACCTGCTAGTGAGATAACCTCCGAATACATTTTAGCAGAGTGTCTGCTGAGATCTGTGGAGTTCACCCTATTGCAGGGCACGGGAGCAAGATGTTAGAAGTGTTAATCATAACGTTGTGCACGACCTCGGATGGGCTCGTTCTTTGGGTCAAAGGCTATCAAGTTAGCTTTACTGTATTATTCTGAGGATGGAGCTAAAGGGGCATAATCTGCCTTAAATAGAAGCCATAAGCAAGAATAACAACTAAAGGTTAGACAGACTGTTGAAAACTTGAATGGAAAATCTTAGTAAGCATTTCACCACCTCATTTTAGAGATACATGGAAATACATGAATCATTCATTTGATGAGATTATGCCAGACCCTGAGTGCACTTTAAGAAGAGACAGCAGCTAATCCATTAATAATGCAATTGACTTTTCCTTGTGTTAAAAATCAAATTTAATAACATCGTCCTGCTTTGTGCCCTAGCGATCTGAGATGTTAGAACAGAAAGATTAGTTTTCAAGGGCTAAGAGTTTCCATTCTCCAAAATCTCGTTGACTGATGTTGGAGGTGTGAGTGCACGAGAGAGAAGCCACTGACTCCTGGGATAAAAGAGCCAGACGCACAGCAGCGATGGCTCTGCAAGACCTCAAGCCTTTGTGCCCTCCTGGGCTGGCTCTCCCAGATGGTCTTGATTTCTTCTCTCTCTCTTTCTGTCACTTCTCTGTCAATCTCTCTCTTTTTGAAAGATAATATTATTCTTAAAAAGGAAATTTGCTATAATTTTTTTTGATTATAAAAATAATGCAAGCTCATTTGGAAAATTCAAGCAATACAAAAAAAAAACATAAAAAGTGAAAATCTTGATATATCTGGGATTTGGGATATTCATTTAACTCCATTTCCTCTTCCTGTGGGGTCTTGGCTCTACGGCTACCCCAGCCTCTCTCGTAGTTAGGTAGGCTGTGAGGATGGTACGTGAGCTGCTTCCGGGTCTGACTCATTCAAAGCCTTCCTTGTGATACTGCATGGTCTTCCTCTCCGCCCCTGTCAGACTGGAATGGAGCAGTCCCCCAAAGCGACCTTGGGGTCCACACATTGGAGATGGCAAAACACAAAATGGCAGAAGCCTAAATTCACTGTGCAACCAGCCACGCCTGACACTGGATTTTACAGGAGTGAGAAATAAGCTTCCATTGTATTGGGTCATTACATGTCTGGGTTTATCTCTCAATGCAGCACAGCCTGTCTTACCTGACTAGTACAGTATCTTGCCACCAGAGATAAAAATGCAACATTTTAGCGAATGCAGGTCCTGATCTCTTTATGAATAACACCTGTGTGCATGCATACACACACCCCCCCAAATATTTTTTTTCAAATAGGATCATACTATACATGATACCCTTTTCACTTAACTATAACTAAATCTTTCCAAATATTGTGTTCATATCACTCGTATAAAGGGTTTTATGCTACTCCATTGAATGATTATATTGTAATTAAATATATTAATCTTTAATTGATGAAAATTTAGTCAGTTTTTGATTTTTCATTATTATAAACAACCTTGGGATGAATAACATTGCATATACCTCTTCATGCACTTGTTCAGTTATAGCTTTAGGATAAAATGCCGGAAGGGAAATTGTAAGAGCAAGGTTTGATCCGTATTGCTAATCTGCTCTCCAAAAAGATTATGACAATCCACTAGTCAACTAATAGTCCATGCAAAGTATCTATTTTTGCCACCTTCGTGCACATGGCATTGTCAAGCTTTAGGATCTTGGCCCATTTAATAGGCCCATTTGAATAAGAGGTCACAGCAGTGATTTCATTGATATTTTTCTGTTACTTTTGATATTGACTTTCTTTTTACTTTTCTATTGACCATTGATCATTTGTGTTTCCTCTTTTGTGAGTGATTTTTTTTTTTTTGTATCTTTTTTCTATTGGGAGTGTGATACTGTGATTTATAATAAGAAGTATGTACTGTATTTGGCCTTTGTCTCTGGTTGCTGGCACAGAGCTTAAACTCTGCTAATTTCCTGCATAATACGGGGGCTAGGTGCATTTTTTGTTCTAATATTTGGTCTTCAACTCCAGTTCCTGGCACACAGCTCCTAATCCTTGGGATTTCCTGGATAACAGGAGTGTTTTTTGCTCTAACGAGGTGACTCTCGGTGGATACCTGGATGGGGGCTGGTTACCAGAGAAGATCAAACTGGGATTAGAAGCTGGCAAGTTCAACCCCACCCCACCTGTCTTCCCCATGGAGAAGGGCTGGTGACCGAGTTAATAAGCAACCGTGCCTACGTGCCTACGTCAGGAAGCCGCCATACAAAGCCTGAACTATGATGAACAAGAGCACATCCATGAGCCAGGAGGGTGGGGCACCCCGGCGCCATGGGGCAGGAGCTCCACTCTTGCGGCTCTCCTGGGCTTTGCCGTATGTATGTCCTTGTCTGGCTGTTCATCTGCACCCTTTATGGTATTCTTTATAATAAATGGTAAACTTCAGTGTTTTCCTGAGTCCTGTGAGCCATTCTGGCACATTTTCAAAGCAGAGGAGGGGGTCGGGGGATTCATAGCCAGTCGGGCAGAGGTATCGGAGGGCTGCAGGGACTTGTGATTGACATCTGAAGTGGGGGCAGTGTGTCTTGTGGGATCGAGGTCCTAACTTGTGGGGGCCGACATTAAGTCCAGATAGACAGTGTCAGAACTGCAGTGAACCTTAGACACGTCAGAAAGCAACAAATTCTGTAGCAGTTTCATGGTTAATATAGCAATGCACAGGTAGGGAAGATGGAGAGGTGCTTTTGCAATGAGAGGGGAGACGTGGGGAAACTAGACAAGAGACGCAACATTGGGAAAACATTTTGCAAACGTAAAGGCATCCCACAAGGATAGGTTGCAACACTGCTGACTTGGCGAGATGCTTAAATGGCAGAGCTGCTGATGCTGCCCAGGTGGAGAGTGGGGACAGTCTCATACATTGGAAGAGCTGAGTTACTGCAGGAATTTGGCTGCTTTGGGGTCTTCCCAGCCCCGAGGAATTAGAAACAATGTAAAATTAGGTTATGAATTATAAGTAAAAATGCTTTGGCCACACCAACCTTTCTGATAAAATCACATCAAGGCCTGTCACTCTAACTCTAGCGTGTGAGGAATCCTCTGGGCTGCAGCTACCCCCTCAGCCCCTGCACCTGCAGCAGTGCCGGGGAGTCACAGCCTGGTGCTCCTCCTAGAGCTGAGAGTGCGGAGCGGGGCAAGGCATTACTGAGTCCTAGAGAGTCTGTATCTCCCAGCAAATGGTTAGCTGGAAATAGAAATAGAAAGCTGTCCATCTAACCTGGCACTGGAGCTGGGAATTTAACTGAGGGGTCGTCTTACTCTGTCATTAAGACATGGGTGTAACCATTGGGGAGGTGTTGGCTTCCTGCAGTGTGATCACCAGACCTCGTGGGCACAAGCACCCAGGTGGCAGAGCTGTCTCCAGAGCGGAGTTCTGGGGACTCGGTGCTCCAGGGAGATCATCTAATCCAATCCACTCTGCCTTAGACAACGTGGTCTATAACAGTGGTCCCCAACCTTTTGGGCCCCAGGCACCAGTTTCATGGAAGATAATTTTTCCACCGCCTGGGGACAGGGAATGGTTTTGGGATGATTCCAGTGCATGACATTTATTGTGCACTTTATTTCTATTCTTATTATATTGTAATATATAATGAAATAATTATACAAATCACCATAACGCAGAATCAGTGGGACCCCTGAGCTTGTTTTCCTGCAACTAGACAGTCCCATCTGGGGGTGATGGGAGACAGCGACTGACCCTACAGGAGGTGGAGCTCAGGTGGTGATGTGAGTGAGGGGGAGCGGCTGTAAATACAGATGAAGTTTCACTCGCTCACCTGCCGCTCACCTCCTGCTGTGTGGCCCAGTTCCTCACAGGCCTGGATCTGGGGTGGGGGACTGGAGGTCTATAAACAGCACTGGTGGAGCTTACAGAACCCTTTGACTATGTCAGGTGAGTAAGATGGAGGCCCGGACCCTGGGGATCTTATAGTTTTCTGCAGCTGTTCCCTTTTGGGAAGCTGATAAAGTCTTCGAGTCCTGGACTTTAGCCTGGACTGTATGTAAACAAACAGGAGGGAAGCCAGTGTCTCAGGATATTTCAGGTGTCTCCCAGAGGCCAGGTGACTCCCCTGTGTGTGGCCTGGGGCAGTGATGAGACTTCAACAGGAGCAAAAGCTGCACCTTCTCAAATAGAGAGTGCGGAGGCGGGTGTCTTGGTGACCATGGGCTCTGTTCCCTGAACGTCCACCTCCAGCCCCCATCTTCAGCCTCCTCATTTGAGGTGGCCACAGGAAAAGGTGGTGGCCATGCTGGCCTTTGGAGGGGGCAGAGCTGGGCGCAGAGGCTGAGCCCAGAGCTGGCTTCCCCACCCAGCTCTGCAGTCCTGGCAGGTCTCGGATTACCCAGGGCTGGGGAGCCCAGTGCCAGCCTTCTCTGGAACACCTTTAGTGGCCCTCGGCTCTGTGGTGGCTGCTGTGGTCCAAGGATACATTACAGCAGCAGTCCCCAACCATTTTGGCACTGGGGATTGGTTTCGCAGCCCGGGGGTTGGGGACTGCAGCATTAGAGTCCTTGTGGTTCAGAAGGACCAGCTTAGACTCTTGATTTCAGCTCGAAAATCCCTAGCAGGGAACTGGGGAGAAGCGATCACAAAGGCTTGGGGTTGCTTATAGCATTGCTTGTAGATAAAATTAATAAGTTCCCAGTCCACATCTGTGTTGCTATTATTACATGTGAATATACACTGCTGGGATAACAGATTACACATGTAAGGACCAAACTGATTCTAACCTTTTGTCATTATGTATTTTCTCAACTCTCTCATTCTCTTGTGGGAATCTGTGAGCTGTCTGAGGCTAGAAAGTCGTCCCAATCCTGGAAAAGGTTAGGCAGAGTTGTGGTGACTGCTGGAGGGAACACCTCCATGGCTACAGCAGGGAAATCTGCTTACAATGGATCTCGTGACAGAGGGAGGAACATGGACTGGTGCTACTCTGCTGAGTGTGGAGGGTGGAGAGGCAGAGGTGTTTGGGGTCACGTGTGACTGTGCCATCCATCTTAGTCCTGCTTGGGAGCAGCTGGTGGACCTTGTTATCCTACTGGGTACGGTGGGCTGGTTCTGAGAGAAGCAAGGCCCTCCCATCCCCCACCAAACTCAGACGACTGCACTGAACCCAGAGGTGCTGCTCTGACACTGTCCTCGCCACACGTGCTTATGTCGCTGCCCCCTCTCTGGTGGTCTCGTTGCCATCCTTCCCAGCCTGAATGCATGAGTTCAAATTCCAATCCCCTCGCATTTTAGCTGTATAGCTTTGGGCAAGTTATTTTACTTCTCTGCGCTTCAGTTTCCTCATCTGAAAATCTGTTAGCACCAACTTCACAGAATTGTCAAGATTTTATGTGGTAATCCATGTAAAAAGCACTTAGATAAAAACAGCTCAGTACCTCTTAGCATCATAGCAAGGTGCTATAGCTTGGTGGCTAGGCAACTGGGTTTGTAGCCAGGTGGCCTGGGTTTGAATCCTGACTCTACTTTTCCTAGCTGTGTGATCTCAAGCAGGTTTCTTAACCTCTCTGTGCCTTGGTCTCCTCTTCCACAGCACGAGGATAACAACTGTATTCAGCCCGGAGGGTTGTTGTGAAGAATTCATGAGAAAATAAAAGGGTTAGAAAAGCCGATGATTCACACTAAGTGATATCCAAATACTAACTTATTGATTTTGTTTTACAAATGAGGACTTCCCTGAAGTCATACAGAAGTCCCACAGCTAATAAACGGTGGTGCTGAGACGGTGGGGAGACTGGATCCCTGAATAAAAGGGGAAATGTTCCCACATTACTCCGAAGTATGAATATATTCCTTGTTAGGAGAGGGAGAGGGAGTTTCTACCATGGGCCTGAAATTCCCCTGGGGCTGTGCACGGCCCTTTTCAAATCAGCTGACAATAGAGCCCTCATCCTGGTCTAGAAATAGCCTTTGCTGGGCTGCCGCTGCTGCAGTTGTTTTGGTTTGATACGGATTTGCTGATGCACACCGACAATTACTCTGGGAAGAGATTCTGTTGTCTCCCTGGCTCATTGGGGACGGTTTTGGCTTTTAGCTCTGGCCAGGCCCTTTCTCCACCAGAGGAAAGTCTCCCCGCTCAGATACAGCCGTCTTTTCGGAAGGGCCGTCTGCCTGGTGCCCAGGATGCCGGCGAAATGGCATTCTCCTTCCATTCTCGGCCAACCGCATCATTCAGAGGCTATGGATGTTTAAAAAGAGTCTGTCTTCCCCCAAACATTCCCCATCCCGTCCTTATTCCTCAAACCCTAGGAACCCCTGTCAAGTGTCTTACATATCTTGGTGTAAATAGCCAACTGGCTTGACTCTGTGTGTGTGTGTGTGTGTGCGTGTGTGCATATGCTGAGTGCAGGGGCAGTTTCTCTCCTTTCTGTAGGGAATACCAGCAAAGCTGCACAATATCTCCATGGAAACCGGCCTTTCCATCGGTCAGGATTCTGCAGCTTGGAACACGTCATCCGAAAGGCAGGCGGGGTCTAATGAGGTGACTTAGAACACACAACAGGACATTTGGAATGCGATGCCCATTCCTTGCCTTCCTAATTAGCCAGTGGCACCGGATGATGAAGAAATCCCATGCTCTTGCCCCGTGAGAGCTTAAGTGATTGCCATGCAACTTGGGTGGGCTTCCCAAGCCCCTCCCCCATGCCATTAAATGTAGGTCTCTATAGTAACCTGCAATACCATCAGTTTAAAACGATAATTTCTCCGTAAGGATAACACTCCTCTCCCCAACCCAGCTGCCTTTCAGGTTTCTTACATTGTCATAATGATATTTTTCAATTCATTGAGAAAAAGGAAGTGGTCTCAAGAAAAATATTCCTGATGTTTGGGTTTTTTTTTTTTCTTTCATCTTTTCCTCTGCCTCTTCTACCTTTTCTCCATCAGTGGATGGGTATTAAGGCTCTGAACAATATATATTCAACCATTTTGCATTTATGATAGGGATCAAAATAGTTCCAGATCTTGCTGTGAAGAGGAGTAAACTCTTGCATTTTGGACTTCAAAACTTAGAAATATTAATGGATGGGATAAAGCAAATACTGGATGAGCTAAAAAAAAATCAAGCCACCGTTATTTCCCACAGATATATCACTTTACCCCTCCATTAGTAGTACAATTTTTTTTTTATCATTACAATGATAATGATATTTGACAGTCTGGATATTTTAACAGTTCTCCCAGTTATTTGGTCTCATCCACACCAGCCCTGACTGGGTATTGCCTTAGGTTATTGCTTTACGTTTTGTTTGTAGGTTCTTCTGTTGCTGTTCTGAGTCCTTCTGGCAACAAATAGTGAATGATTCCACATCTCTTTCTATTTGATTAACCACTTTTTCCTGGAAATCTCTGGGGAAAAAATGAAATGTGGGATCAGATCATTTGAGAAGCAAATTGTGTTGTATTAAGCTGTCATTTTAGAATTGAGATCAGAATGTCATTACCTCAAAACCTGAGGTTGTTCCTTCGTTTGCCTCTTAGACTTGGTAACTCCTGGCATTTAGGCACCATCACCACTTATTATTGGAATGATCATGGCAAGAAAATACAGTTGGAGAGTGCTTGGAGAGTGAAACTCCATTTGACAAATCTGAAAGGACATTATGTATCTAAGAAAACAAAACAAAACAAAAACCTTCCTGGAACCGTATTCCCTCTCAAATAATGTACTACTTATAAAATTATGTGGTTATGTTTTTTAGTAAATCTGTCAGTCGTCTTCTTAAAACTTGGCCTTTTCTTATATGTTTTTTTGCTACTGTCTCTGATGTAAGTAAAGGCTCCTAATAGGATATGGGAAAACTTTTCAAAATTTCCAGAAATTGATTCATTTTTTTTTTTTTTAGATTTGGCTGTCAAAAAAACCAAGACACCAAGAGAGCAATAATTAAATTCTAAGGAATTTTTCCAGCAGAAAAATCTGAAACAAATAATGAGAGGAAAAATAGCCTGAAAAACCCACCTACATTTCTAATTTCACGTGAATAGAAATAATATTCTTCTGCATGAAAAAAAAAGAGCCAAAGATGGTGTTAGGAGTATGTCAGAATTCCTAATTATGAAAGTAAACTGCACAGTTAAGTTCCAAAGGTTTCCTGTTTGGGCTCACAAACTGTCGGAATTTTACCTGTTTGGGGGTGTTATTCATTGTTTTGGGGGAGAAATTGAAACAGGTGCTTCCACCCTCGCTGGGTGTGTGCAGTTGGGTTCTGACGCTGACCTCCTGGAGTTACGTTGGACTCACACCTAGGGATTCAGCCCTCGAGGACATCATCCTTACCTCAGATGCCAGCCGGTATCGGTGGACCCAAGGCCACCTACACTTCCAGCCTGTACTCTGACCACACTCTGGCTACAAATTCTGGGGGGGTTCCCGTGACCCACCCAGGTTCCATAACTTACTAGAGCGACTTACAAAACTCAAGAAAGTGCTATGTCAAGGTTGCTAACTTGCTCTTACTCCTAATCACTTTAGCAAACCCAAACACTCAAATAATTTGTTTCTTTTTGAAAGTTCATTATTATTTCATTTTTCCCCCCTGGAGAGTTTAGGACATACATTGACCAAAAATCACAAGGGAAACACATGTTGCTAGCGCTTGAGGGATGTGGCTAATTGGATCTTCTTGTTAAACAGAGTCTTAAGTAGAAAACAACCCTCTATATTCAACACTTTTTCTTGCTGAAAACCTTAAAAATGTTTTCATTAGTTTTCCTGCCTTAGGAGAGTGTGAAGAACACACAATAATCTTCTATTAGTGACTCATTCTTGCTGTGTCTTATCTGGCAAATGCCACCCCAACCACTGGTGCATGATTTTGTGAAGATGTGACTAAATTTTTTCTGTCCCAGTGCACCAGTGCATGGTATGGAAAATAATAATTTTTTTATGCAGGGGAAATTCACGTAACATAAAATGGACCATTTTAATTTAAAGTGAACATTTCAGTGGCATTTAGTGCAATCCCAATGCTGTATAACCACCACCTCTATCCAGTTCCAGAATATTTTCATCACCCTCAAAGGGAACCTTGTACTCATTCAGCAGTTACTCTCCTTTAGATGGTAATTATTTTTGAATAAAATCTTTGTTATCAGTCACTCTGTTAACAAATATCTATGCCTACAGTGTTAGCGTACTTAATTTCCTTATTTTTCTTAAATGTGTTATATATGGTTATAGGAAGATTCTAGTCAACTGGGCCTCATTAATCAAATAGTATTAATAAATTCTACTCCACAGGTAGAGTCTACTCTATAGCCTTTATTTTATCCAGCAAAATGGCAGACACACAGCAAATCCATAGTAAAGGCCAAAAGATAGCGTTTTACTGTAATGGTGTTGGATTAGAACTGTATCAACGAACGGTTGTGCTGTTTTAAAGATTTCTTTGGTGGGCATTAGTCACAAGCAACCGGAGACGTATTTCATAACTGAGTCAATGCAAAGATTCAGACAGAGGAGGACACCTGTTTGTTGAAGCATGCATTGCTTCCAATGTTTCAAGTGAGACAGAGTGAACTGCACTGCGACTTGAAGCTACTATGCCCCAGTGATCCAATTGCCCAGAGGTTGCCCTTCTGAGCGACAGCTGTAATAACACTTGGCTGCACACGGAGGATGACAAGTCCCTCATTATGCCGGGAGCTGGGGAGTGGCTCTCAGACACCGTTTCACAGTGAAGAGTATGTCATGGTGTGACAGGCACCCGCCTGTGCATGGGAAAAATGAGGTGAGGCTGGGACTGAGTTCCTGATTCCGTCCCCTCCACGCCAGATGGCAGCTGGCATTCCTGGGCCAGCTCTGGGGCTCCTACAACCTGGGGGTCTGTTTCTGAAAACCCACCCTGCTCTCTGCTTGCTGAGCCTCTAAGAGACTACTGGCGATTGTGTTAAGTGGGAAACGATCTGTCAAAAGAAACTGCTTCATAATGTTTTCCTCCTCAGCACTGAGAGGCGTATTTTTGAAGACAGGATGCTCGACAAGAGAAAATGCCTTTCTTCACCTTAGATGTCAGTGTCTGTGGCTTTGGTGGGGCTGGCTCACGTAGACCAGTGTGTGGGGAATTTCTCCCAGAACTCCAGTCTCTGTGGGTTCAATTCTCTTCTGCAAGGCTGCAAAACCCACGACTGGCCTTGGGCTCACTGAGGAAGGGATGCTCTGTCTAGGAGCCCCAGGGCTGAGCCATTTTGAAGCATCATTTACGTTGTGTTTTATCTGACAGCACAAACTATTTTAGTGGAATTGACACGGAGAAGGTGCTCTTGAGAGGTGACATTAGCAAGATAGTGGAATAGGACTTTTCGGCACTTGTCCCCTTGCAGAAACATCACTTTGAGTAACTATCTGTGCATGAAAATACCTTCACAGGAGCTAAGAAACCAAGTGAGAGCTTACAGCATCTTGGTGTAGCACAGAAATAAGCAAAGACTCACTGAAGAGAGTGGGACAGTTTTACATTACCGGTGACACCCCTCTGCCAAGCCCAGGCAGCAACAGCAGACTTCACCTTGGACCCTGGCACCAGGCCCACCCTGGTGAATCTGGCTCCCATGCCAGCCCCAGCACCCCAGACTCCAGGTCAGCACTGGTGGACCAGGTCGCTAGGCACCAGCAGCACCAGGCCAGCACCTGCAGACTTGGCCTCCAGGCCCACCTGAGGCTCCAGAACAATGCTGCAGAGACCATGGGAGTTAGAAAAGAAGGAAATGCTGTCCTTTGTGACAGCCTGAATGTAGTCGGAGAACATCATGTTAAGTGAAATAAGCCAGGCATGGAAAGATAAACACCGCATGATCTCGCTTATATGTAGAATCTAAAAATGTGAAACTCATAGAAGCAGAGAGTAGAATGATGGTGGCCAGGGGCTGAGGGGTGGGATAGGGAAATGTTGGTCAATGGGTATAAAGTTTCAGTTAGACAGGAAAAATAAGTTCTGGATATTTATTGTACAGCATGGTGACTGTAGTTAATAATAATGTATACCTGCAAATTGCTAGATTTGTTACAATTAGATCTAGTACAAATTAGATTGACTACAATTAGATCTGGTACAAATCTACTGTAATTGCTAAATCTATACTTGAAAACTGCTAGAGAGTAGATCTTAAATATTCTCATGACAAAAAATGATGTTTGTGAAATGATAGACAAGGAAATCAGCTTGATTGAATCATTTCACGATGTGCACACGTATCCAAACATCACATTGCACACAGTAAATATATACAATTTTATTTGTCCATTATGTCTCAACAAATCTGGGAGAAAAAAGGGACCAATGCATTAAAAAAGTGGGGAAGGGGGACCTCTTGACACAAAATAATGCGTATTTTTGTTCTGGTTAACTTAAAGGGTATGTGTCAGAAAAATTCAAAATTCCAATTTGATTAAATCCACTGGATCTACATGCCAAATCCTTTCTCTTCTTAATGCCATATTTAATACTTTTATAATTTTCATGATGAGATATATATATATATATATATCTGTTAAACAAATGTAATTCTGAAGCAACATTATCATTCAACCAACCTCTCCCCTTGTGTTCCATTCCTAGGGCAGCTGTAAGAAATGACATCAAAGGTGAATTTATTCTCACGGTTCTGGAGGTGACAAGTCTGAACTCAAGGTGTCAGTGGGCTGTGCTTCCTCCCCAGCTCTAGGGGAGGATCCCTCTGGCCCCTTCCAGAGTCTGGTGGCTGCTGCAGTGCTTGGCTTTTGTGGGCTTGTCACTCCAATCTCCAAGGCCAGACCTTTAAACCTCAACCCGTTCTGTCTTCACCTCCCTCCTTCCCTGTGTGCGGTCAGATCTCCCTCTGCTCCCCTGGTATAAGGATACACGTGACTGCAGTTAGAGCCCACCCGGGTAATACAGAATAATCTCTTGAAGTTGAGATCCTTAATTACATTTGCTAAGATACCCTCCCTGCTTCTTTTCGATATAAGGTAACATTCACAGGTTCCAGGAATTGGGATCTGGACTGTGCAGGCCAATTTCTTTCTTTTTTTTTTTTTTTGAGACAGAGTGTCACTCTGTTGCCTGGGCTAGAGTGCCATGGCGTCAGCTTCGCTCACAGCAACCTCAAACTCCTGAGCTCAAGCGATCATCCTGCCTCAGTCTCCCAAGTAGCTGGGACTACAGACATGCACCACCATGCCTGGCTAATTTTTTCTATATATTTTTAGTTGTCCAGCTAATTTCTATTTTTCTTTTTTTTAGTAGAGATGGGGTCTCGCTCTTGCTCAGGCTGGTCTCGAACTCCTGAGCTCAAACAATCCGCCGGCCTCGGCCTCCCAGAGTGCTAGGATTACAGGCGTGAGCCACCGCGCCTGGCCCAATTTTTAAAGCTACTGCAGTAGTTCAGCAGATCTCTTTACCGTGGGACATCAAAACCTTTATTACACGAACAGTCACTGGGGAACGCCAGGGGAGAGGCAAGCGCTTCCTAAAGTTGTCGAATCATCACTACCCTTCCCCAAGCCTGCTTTTTGACTGTAGGGAAGTAACATTTACAAATCTGACAGGGGAAAATGGTGACAAACCTCTGTGGGAGAGTCTCCGAGATGCATCTGAAACCTGTCCTTTTATTCAGGCCAAAGAAAGAGGATAAGGAACATGCATAGGCAGAGCGTATTCTGGATTTTTAATTGTTTTTTTTTAATACAGACTTGTTTCTTCCTGTCCGTTGTCTTATGCAGAATGTTCTTGTTGGGAACATATGGTAGGAAAGGGACCGCCAAGGCTTGTCCCTGTAGTGTAGGGACTTAGTGACATGGAGGAGAAAGTAGTTTGGGGAAGGGGATTATTCAGGAGTCAAGGCACACTATCCACCGGTTCTTTACTTTGATTTAATTGGACACTTGTAGGTGGGGAGGACAGCTAGAATCTGAATTAAATAAATATCTGCTAAGAAAGGAATCCCTAGCAACCAGACAGGAAGTAATGTCTGGTTTGGGTTTGACTTCAGGAAATCAAAAGTAAGCTTTATCTCTCTTAATTCTGTGAGCTAGATTGGATGAGTCCAGGAAACAAATCCCCTCAATCTTCCCATCTGTTCCAGGGGAGCGGATGGTCCTGGGAGGGGAGAACCTGCACGTGGAGCTGAAAAGACCACTGGTGTCTGGCGGGGAGGCCCGCAGGTAGGCTCTTTGGCGATGATGAACGCTCAGAGTGAGGTGCAGTGTTACCAGCCAGAGCAAGTAACTCGTTTGTGTTTGCACTACACGTAACAAGCACCCCATATTAAAATCCCCAAAGTACAGAGTGTCCCATACATAGGGAAAATGCGAAATTGTAGCTAAATGTACCTTTATTTACAAAATACTCATTATGGTATGTTTAGCTATAGTTTCCCATTTTTCCCTATGCATGGTGACTTTTGGGACACCCTGTAGTACAAATCAGTCAGCAAGAATTTTTTAGTACCTAATGCCAACTTATAAACTCATAGAGCCACACCACAATCCTTGGATCTTTAAGAGAGGTGAATACAGTATTAATACAAGGGGACAAGACTCGACAATACAGTGTTAATACAGTACACAAGGTGACAAACTCAACAAAGATGAGTATTCTTATAATGGGCTTCAGAATAGTAAGCAAAATGAGGTATAGAGGATAATAATAATGTTTTGTTTCTGCTTTTGTTTTTGATTTTTTGTTTGGGTGCCTGATGTAGGACCAGTTGCTCTGTGAAATAGTTTATATGCATTATATATTAGTGTTCAGTATATAAATATATATTAGCTTTCAACATACCTATTAGTTTATGTAAACATATACATATTCAATTGCGATTACTGATACATATTATTTACATAAACATACATATTAGCGTGTGTACACATATCTACTAGCTGTATGCATGTTGTCAAAAGCCAGCTGGGGAGCTGCTTTGCTCAGTTGCAGAAGCTCAGAGAAGAGGGGTTATGTATTGACCTGCAGCCTCACAGCTGGGAAGCTGCTGGGCAGCCGTGAGACTGGCCCTGTTTGTCTCTTAGGACCACACCGACGTGCCTCACCTGACTCCTCGGGTGTCACGGATGTTTTGCTAATTGTGGAGAAACCTTGATGAATGCAATTCTGGGCTGCACAGCAATTCTCTGAGTCAATATTTAAACATCAAGATACCTCCCACCCCAACACCTTTGAGCCTGAAATGTAATATCTTGTGAGTAAGACGGCACCAGAGCAGGAAAGCACACCGGGGCGTAGGCAGCCGTGTTTGCACTGCAGAGCACCCTCCCCGTTAAGCCATTCGAGGGGGCGGCATCCACCTTCATCCGATTTTAATCCACCCACGCTGGAAGCCAGGGTGCGCCCCAGGCTGCTTCTCTCCCCAGGTGAATTCAGGGAGCCCGTGGGCTGTCCCAGCTCACACACCTGTCACCAGCAGGAAGAGAAAGGCTGGGAGCTGCGGGACTGCAGCCCTGCCCCAGGGAGCAAGTGGGTGACAGATTATTGATGGAAATTCCCTGGGGAGATCCATTCCCTTGCACTAGCAATATAATGTGAGGCAAAGAGGGCGGCGCCAGGTGCAAAGCAACCCCCCCACCCCAGGTGTCTGCATCAGTCCCGGCCTGGGAAACGCTTCCCTCCCCACCCCTGCAGCCGTGCTCTGGGGAGTTGGAGCCTTTAAAATGCAGCGTTCTCTGCTGCTCCCGAGACCATCTGCTCACACATCTCCAGAGCGTTCCCAAACACACTCGCCCTCCTTCTCCGCTGCTGGGATCGGCCACACTTCCTGGCAGAGTCACTGTTTACCCCGTACCTGCACCTAGGGCCTTTCTTGCTGCCACACCTCTGAGCATCTCTTCCAAATGGTCACTTGTCTGCAGGTCCCCCCTCTGTGCTCTCTGAAGGTGCAGAGGAAAGCCTGACACCGCAGTGTCCAGCCCCCGAGGCCTGCCCCCCGGGCCTGTGCCATCCCAGAGGAGACTGCCTGTCACTCTTGCCCTCTGCCTTGCCGTGATGAAACCTGTTGTTACCAGAGGCTGATGAGATGATGGGGAGTG
>CM052436.1:5391021-5417350 GCA_028533085.1 Varecia variegata | reverse complement strand
TTCAGGAGGACCAGAAACCTCCTTTTAAAGGAAGTTCTGCCTCTAGTAGAGACCTAGCAATGCTTCCAGGGTAGCTATCGTTGCAGAGCTCATTTAGGTAATCATCAGAAATGAACTGCGTCAAAGAGATGATTTAAAGTGTAGAATGGCAGGAACTGCGTATCAAGAGTAATGAGTTTGACTTTAAGTCAAGTTCCTTTATTTTTGTTATTTTAAAAAGCAGACTGCCACAGGCAGCACCTCACTTGGATGTGTCTGCAGTCTTGGAAGCTTGGCTAACCTATGTTCTCCCACAAACGGACCTGGAGAGCTTGTTTGGAGGTTCTAGCCAGGGAACGCAGCTGCCTGTATACCCTGGAACGCAGAGTGGTCCTCCCCTATAGGGGAAGGTTATCCTCTTCCACTGAGTGTGCGGTTTCCCGGGGGACACACATGGAGTGGTGAGGGAGGAAGGGGACACCTGCTGAGTCAGCCAAATCATGGGAACCAACACTGGCGACCCATGGGTGACAGATGTGCCAGATCACCTTCATATCCTCGAGTTGCTTTTGAGATGACACTACAATTACCAGGGCAAGCGTGAGCCTGAGATTCAGATTTTATTATTTAAAGTTCCTGAATTTCATTGGTAGGGAGAAGGTGCATTTTCCAAAGCACCACCTGGTGGGCCTGGTGTAGCTTCAGTCCCTGTGGGGGATAAAGTGCCATTTAGTGCTGCAAAAGCCCCATACAAAGAATATCTCTGCCCTGTGTGATACGGCACAACGTCCTCGTCCGCCCTTAACTCCCAGTCTAGCTACAGGGTCTGTTGCCAGCTATAACCAGAGGCCAAAGTCTGGGTGTCCACGCCTTCTTGGACCTGTGACTACTGTCCTTTCCTATTTCCGGAGGGGGTGGCAGAAGTGTGCCATGCTGTGTTAAAATCCCCCATGCTGCCCAAGAGAGCCTGGGACAGGGGCGCTGGCAGCAGTGTATTTGAGAGGGTGGGTGGCATCTTCCCCTTGGGGATAATTAGCTTACGACATCCCAGCAAGCAGGACAGGACCAATGGGTTTCCTACAAAAGGGAGTCATCCTCCCGTTCTCCCACTGTCAGGAGCCCTAGCACCTCTGGACATATGGGGTTCCAGCTAAAATTCTGGTGCCTGCCTTCCCAGGCTCTTTGTCCTGGTTGTTGGGACCCAGGCTTTGTCCTCACAGGGAGGCGATTCAGGCACCACGGTGGCAGTGATCTGCGCTCTGCTGGTGCTGGACTGTTCAGGTTTCCCTGGGCCCATGCTAGCCTGTTTGCCCTCAGATCCCTGCTTCACCCTTGACCTGCTCAGCTCTGCATCCTGGGGCTCCTCTGTCAGCTGACGCCCAGATGGGCTTGGCCAGTGCAGACTCACTGGGAGCCTGGAGGTCGGTGGGAAGGGAGGACCACGGTATTTCTCTCCCCCTAGAGGAATCTCTGGCAATGATCACATCTGCATGGCTCCAGCTTCCATCAGACAGGTGGGCTGTGGTTCTCATTCTGTCCCCCTGCTCTGCTCCCCTGACCTAGGGGTAGTGGTCCCTGCCATTGCTAAGAAGTAGATTGTTCCCCCATCCCCTAGTCTGGTTTCTGGGCATTTCCAGTATACCGCTCAGCCCCTCTGTCCTCTAGTGACTGTGCAGCCTCCTTCCAAGCACAGAGTGGAATTGTGCCCCCTCCACCTTGGAAGTCAGGTGTGCTTATCGACTTGCTTTGGCTAATGCAACCCAGCACAGAAGTGACAAGTGTCATGTGTCCCTTCTGGGTGGAATACTAAGATGCAGTGTCGATATGCTATGTGCTCTTCCCCACCATGGCCATGAGTATGAAAGCAGGCAGAGAGGGAGCCCCCGACTGTGGGTGCCCTGGGGTGATCCTGGCATGTCCAGTGCATGGCTGACCAGTGTGGACAAGTGGCTTGAAGGAGAAATAAATGTGTGTGTTAAGCCACAGAGATGTTTTTGTTACTGCAGTATGACTCAGCCTCATACTGCTGATGTACACACACCTGCCCAATTTGTACCCTAGGTAGTAGAGGATTCTTTCCCTAAAGTCATGCTATGCTGGCTGTGGACCAAAAATGACTCCAAACAACTGAATCCTGTACCTACCATTGTACAAGTCCTAAACTCAGTATGCTCGAATTTGAACCCATTGTATCAGCTCCTCAAATGACTCCTTCTTATGCCTGCATTTCCAGCCCTGGGGGCTCTGGGAAGCTCTGGCCAGGCCTCTAAGCTCAAAGCATGGGCGGCTTCCCTCCCTAAGTCCTTCCTCATCTTCCACCACATCCCACTGGTCACCACCTCTTTAACGCATTTCAGGCCCACCCTTGTCTGGCCCTCAAGGTCTCTCAGCTCATCTGCTGCCCCAGCTCCTATAACTTCCGCCCCCTTTTGCCCAACCTGCAATCCACCCCATGATGTCTCAGTGGAATCGTTCTAAAATGCCAATCTGCTTAGAAACCTTAGGTGCCTCCCCATTATGCACAGGAAAACCCCAGGCTGCACACCAGCCCCTTTGTGATCTCACCCTTCCCACTGATGCCCAGTGCTTTGCTCTTCCTCCACACCTCTGTCCTCCCCCATGTGGGGTCCCCTGCCTGGCACTCACAGTCCCACTGGCTGCCTGGTGGAACCCTGTTTCTCCTTGGGGTGCCTTTTAGATGCAGGAGCACACTGGGTTCTGTGAAAGGACAGCCTCGCAGGCATGCACCTCAAGCTGCAGTGACTTGTCGGCTGCCTCTGCAAGAGCACATTTTTGGTACCACAGCTGTTACTCTCTTGCCTCCTTTGCCCCGAAATGCTGCACACAGTGCAGGCAGCAAACCTGACTTTTTGTCTTTCCACGCCTTTACACAATGCCAGAGTTATAATAACTGCTCCATGAAAGAGGGAATAAATGATTAAAAACCACTCTGCTTTAATTGAGCTAATTTAATGCCCAGTGATTGTAATTGGTTCTCTGTCTTCATTTCATTTGATACTAGAAAATTTCAAATCTATGCTAAATTTGAGCCATTTCTTTAATAGCAGGAGAAATTCCTCTATATCAAAGCAGACCGCCAAGACCTCTGAATACTTCCCAGAGCAGGTCCTTGGCTCTGGGCAGAGAAAGAAACGGTGGCCTACTTGCCTCTCTACGGCTGCATAAGGATTCAGCCCCTGGAGCTACTCGGATAAAGCTAGTACTCTGTTGTTTATCTGAAAACGATGCCAAGTTCCTCTTCTCTTTCCCATTTGGATGTGTTAGGTTGTGACATCAAGGTGGACCACACAGGAGGGGATGTCATGGGCAGAATGACTCATGAGGACAGTGGCCAGGGATGCTCTGGCCAGCAAAGGAAAAGCTTGGGGCAGGCATGCCCGAGAGATGAAAGATGGAGAGGGAAAGCAACAGGAAGGCAGCTCCTTCTGCCAAGATTCAGAGAGCCACGTGCCGCTCAAGTGGCCCCCACCCATTGATGCAGCAGTGCACTGCAGATAGGTGACTGATACAGAGAAAGGGACAGAAGTGGGACTCTGGATCACCAGCAGGACCCCAGGTGGGTAGGGGTAGGGGAGCTCTGGAAGGGGCCCTGCAGCCTGGAGAGGAGATAGGTGACAAGTCCCCTACCTGTACCCACAGTGCAACTCTGTCACCACACACAAGACCAGATATCTGATTCTGATTACAATACAAATTATTAATGGAACCATGCGGTAAGACCTCCTGTGCTGTATTTGACAAGTTTCCAGGAGCTCCGAGGTTAGGGGTCAGGGATGCATCCACAGGCAATGACCATGAAGCAAATTACCTATGGGGATTTATGTAAGAACAGCCTGCAAAGGTATTCTCTACAGACCAGGATTCCAGAGCCCCCAGGCTACTTGCATGCCTCTGGACACCTGCAATTTGTCACCATCTGACTGAGATTACAGTGCCCAGGACAGAGCCCACCAGCCCAGCCTCACCTCTGAGGCCCACAGGGTTTGGGTCACTACATGTCTATTTGCAGACAGGGTTGGGAGCCTCCACTGGGATCAAGCTTTCAGTTTGATGTCACTCTGTGGATGGGTGGAAAGTGCTGGTTACCGTGGGCAAGCTCACAGTAGCTTCCTTTAAGGGGGCATTTCTAGCTACCCCATTTGGAACAGGGTTTCTGGTGGTACAAGTAAGAAAATATCTATTTTGAAGATGCAAACAGAGAGCAACATTTCAAAGGGTAGTGTTAAAAACAACTGATGGCCTTTGGAATACTGAAACAACCCAAGTGCCCATCAATACATGAGTAGATTAATAAAATGTGGTACATGTATACCATGGAGTTCTACTCACCCGTAAAAAACAATGATGATCTAGCACCTCTTATCCTGGTTGGAGCTGGAGCCCATTCTTCTAAGTGAAATATCACAAGAATGGAGAAACAAGCACCATATGAACTCTCCATTAAATTGGTACTAACTGATCAACGCTTAGGTGCTCACATGGAAGTAACGTTCATCGAGTGCGGGGCAGGTGGGAGGGAGGTGTAGGGATGGGTAAACTCATAACTAATGTGTGAGGAGTGCACTGTATGGGGGATGGACACGCTTGTAGTTCTGGCTTGGGCCATGCAAAGACAACATATGTAACCTAAATGTTTGTACCCCCGTAATATCCTGAAATTTTAAAAAAGGAAAAGAATTAAATAAAAAAAGAAAGTTTACAGCCCGTTAATGGCATGTGTGGTTTGCTAATTTCGGAAGCCCATGGAACTTGTCTGCATTGAGGGCTCTCCTGGCCTCCTCTCCCTTTTGCCTACTGGTCTCATCTTCGTTCCTTGGGATTCTGCCTCTTTCTCCCTTCACAGCTCCCTCTCTGGGGCGTTTCCTGTATACTGTATATGTATTTTCTATATATTTCTCTTAGCGTGTTTTTGCTCTTTTTCTATCTCTTCCTGCACATCTGCTTTTCCTCCTTTCTCTGTTTTTTCCTTGCTTATCCTTATCATGGCTCTCCTCATGTCAATAATGTGACATAAAATATTTTAAAGTATTATCTTATTTATTTAATAAATATTATTGATAATATTTATTAAATAAGCTTGCTTTTAATTAAACGTTTAAGATCTGTTAATATTTGTATGTCTTTTGCTTGCTCTTTAAAGAAATGACTGATGTTGATTTTTACGAGGTTGTTGATTAATGGCCTGTGATGGAGAGAGATGCTCCTCGCCCTGCTCTGGAAGACGAAGGAGACGCCCCTTCTGCATTATGGTATTTGCTTAGCCACTGATCGCACTGGGATGGCTAGGGCAGTAGCATTGCTATCCAGTTCTAGTTCAACATAGAGATGTTCTAGTAACCAGATGGTTCTTGCTTGGCAGTTTAACAAGCAGTGTGTGTTGGCTCTGGAAACCCATGCAGAGCACTGTGTCCTGGGTATTCATGCTTCTGTTTATGTTTCTTCCTCCGGTGGCCATGGATTTGGTGTTCCCATCCATTTTACTGTGTAGTAATTGTATGTTAATTCTTTGCTTAGCCTACTGATAAGAGTCTTGTTACATAACTATGTATTTATTTCCTTGTACATTTCTTATGTAGAATAAATGTGTAGTTGTATATTTCACTATTCATGAATTTAACTTTAATGAAATGTTTAGTATATTGACCACATGATTAGCATTTCATAGCATCTAGAAGAGTTACTGCACATCTAATATATTTTATAATGTTCTGCATTCTTGTAAGGATCAGTGAACCAGTACACTGGACATGATTCTGAAGTCCGTTCTCAAACTTTAAATCTCCTTAGGCATTGAAAAATATCTATGTAATCTTTTTCATAAAGACAAAGTAAATTAGAAGAACAGCTGTACCCTTTCATCTACCCAAGGATGTGGAATTCAATTTTGACAGAATTCTCTTAAGACAGTGGGATGCTAGACCAACATCATTAGAATTATTGCCCAGGCAAACCTGAAACCTAAAACCCATAAATATGTAGTCAGATGAAGAATTCTTATTTAAATGTATCTGGAACCCAATAGAGATAGAAAAATTAAAATACCTTTATCAGAAATATTGATCAGTACAGTGCCCTTAATGTTTTATAATTCAGTTAGATGAGCTAAAAAAGTAATATTCACTGAACTAGAATATCAGTGTCTAACAGACGCCTTGTAAAAACTATCAGCACCACAGCCCATGCACAACACTGTCTGATTTCTTCACCCATACACTCAAGACTCAGTTCACGGACAATGATGCTAGATTCTAAGCCATTGATCTTTCTACCATTGGGAAACTGTGGGTCACTTGTATTGGTGACTTTGGACTTAGAGATTGGAACTAATCTGCTCATGTGCTGTGGATTGTGAATTAGCCGGTATTGTCCACAGTTCCACTCCACATTTGACAATACAGGCTTGTCCCTTTTGGATGGTCCTGGTAATCTCACTATTTCATTCTAGGTTTGAGGACAGCACATTCCATGACTTCAAGGTGGCTTCACTTACTGAGAATCAGTTTGCATTTCCTCAAACCAACTGGTAGATCCTTTTAACACTTTTCAGGCAATGAGACTAGAGGTAGAAAGGAAGGATGGAGCAGGGAGGAGGGCAGGCAATGGCACAGAAAGAAGAGCAGGACAGAGGAGTGTAAGCGCAGAAGAGGATCCGTTCTCTACCTGGTCCCTTCGAGTCATCGTTCACATGGTGAAACGAGCAGGTGTTCAAGACTTAGGTAAAATTAGGCAGAGGTTTGGGATCAGGAATTAAAGAATGCAATGTAAAGAACTTTTTAACACTATCTTTTCTTGGTGAGGGTGACTATATAGGAATAAAGCTTCATTGACCACACTGCGGAGGAGCACTTGTATTTAATAGTCTCATGATTTGAGGAACAGTGGAAGGAAGCTGGGGCACAGTTAAATGTAGGCAAGATTAATGGTTAATTTTGCAGGACAAATTTAATAAGGTGTTCATGGTCCTAATGATAGTGGAGAAGGGTTGGTAAGCCTCCCTTGTAACTTTACCTATGAAATCTATCACCAGGAGCAATTTTTACTTTTCAAAGGAAAAAAATATGTCTTGTCTGTTTATTTCATATCCATATGGTCTTTAATATTTAAACTTCAACATAGAAAATTGCATTTCTCATTTGCAGAAGGATTTATTGTAATTAATTCCCCTTTTCTTTTAAAAATGCTTTGTGTATCCTGTTTATTTAGCTGAAGAGTGCAGAGCATTTTAACATTGACGTATTCAAAAGTTAAATCATTACAAGCTACTTATACCTTAAGCAATCCATTTTTTAATAGTTCTGTCTGCAATTTCTGAACTACACCTAAAAGGATTAGCAATGATTCGTCATTCTTTCCTCTCCTTAGATCATGCAACTCGTGGAATATATGTGTAGGAAACTTCAGCTGACTTTGACTAAATCTCCTAAAAGTTTTTGTGGGTCCAATCCCCAGTGCAATGCTACACATAAAACCTATTTTGATTCTTCAGCTCCACACTGTGGGTAACACCTTCAGCACAGAATTTGACCCCAAGCAGAATGAATTTTGAATAATGCATAAACTAACATCAACAATGCAATATATGTTAAGCACACCCGGGTTATCTTAAGAATGAAAGAGAAGTACAAATCAGATCATCATAAGAGGATGCACTTTTTTGTGCGATTTTGTGTTTTTCCACTCAAAACCAAAAATATATAATAAAATATCAAGTTACTCACTCATGGATTCTGTCAACTTGGCCATTGCTGTAGTTTCTTCTTTGTGCTTCTCCTGGAGGTGAGAAGAAAGACAATTATGTATAAAAATGTCTTAGATATGAATTGATATAAGGGGTTGGTTACAGCTATATCCCTCTTCTTTCTTTTTTCTAGGTCAAAATTTGGTTTCCAATAATTACATGAATAAAAAAACTCACATTATAGCTATATTATCAGTCACTGAAAAGAGATTTTTAGGGCATTAAAAAACTTCCCATTGCTCCTGGAAATAAGCGTCTGTCACACTGATCTTGGATATATATAATTGGTGACGCACGACCAGTTTTCAAAACCTCTTTGACACTGGATTTTTGACATCCATATGCCAATTTTTTTTTGCTCTCTGTTTTCCCCCGTTGAAGCTTTCTTGGTATTTTTGGAGCTGATATTTTTGTAGTCATTTGGTTTCTTTTCTCCAAAAATCGAAGTGGATTTTGTACATCTTTCTTTGTCTTACTTTTTGGGTTCCTGGAATCTTTTGAAAGTCATCAGTTTTGTTGGGTTTATAACCTTATCTATTTTGGGCTGAAAACATTTTGTTTCAACTGGGATATAGGTTATAACCCACTGAGTCTGACAGCCAGAATAATACGTACAGAAATTCAATCTGTCCTAATTAAAAATGACTTTGGAGCTATTAAGAATAATGGTCATCTCTACTGAACAGTTCTCTTTGATGTATTCAGATTTCTTTGGGGTTCTTTAACTTCCTTGGGTTCCTAACTTGTGTAGTAACTGAAACATTGCCCACTGTTATTTTGCAGCCTTGTTTTTCTGATTGTGAAACTAAAACAGGCTCATTATATACAAACTGAAGAAAATATTGAAAAATTATAAACAAAGAAATATATTTCTCTCATAGTGACATTCCCAGAGGAAATCACTGTTGAATTTTGGTGAACACTCTCTAGGTCCATTTCTCTCCCTATAAATATTTACAGATATGGAGACATGATCCCATTTTTATAGATATAGATATCTATATGATACATACAATACTGTAAGTGACTTTTTCACTTAACACCATATCATCCATCTTTCTGTGTCAGGAAAGGTAGTTTTTACTGACTGCATAGCATTCATCATGGGTTATGCCATAATTTCCTTAACCAGACCCCATTTAATTTACTTTGAATTTTTCACTATTTTGTAAAATCATGCAATGAGCATTCTTGAACTTATTTCATTGTGCATTGGTTCTGTTATTTACTGAGGATAAACCCCAAGGTTAGGTATGACTTGGGCAAAAAGTAAAAATGCTAAAAATGTTGTCACATCGTGTTCAGTTGTCCCACAAAGTTTGCATCTGGCAGTGTATAAAAGTGTACGCTTCCTAACGTTCTTGTCCACTTGCCAATGGCATTAGCACTTCCCCCACCAATCTTTGCCCAACTGAGAGGCAAAAAATGGTATGTTGTTATTTTATCCTGTCATCTTCCTTTCTCCGACCTTTTATTGATGAGCAACCTTAGCACTCCTTCACAGGTAACCACTACGTCATTTACTCTTGGCTTCACACTGTCGTGCTCCAGCTCCTCTATCGTCACAGTTTTAGTTCTGAGAAGCCCAGGGTGGCATTTGCTCTCCCCCATGGCCCTAGTACAGTGCCAGGCATGTCACAGCAGCTCGGCTGGCTCCTGAGTCGGTGTGTCATGGCTGGGGTGTTGCAGCGCAGTTGGCGAAACAGTTATTCATCCTCCTTGTGTCGCTCTCCCCAAACCAAAAGGGGATGCTCTGATTGGGTGGCAACAAGCGACTTTGTACGTTACAAGTACCCTTGGTTTCCACAAGCCCTGCATTCACAACAATGAAATCGGGACACCGCCTCTTACTTAAACTAATAATTGCCCTTGGGAACAGACGGAGCTGAGGAACTGCTATCTGCCAGCCTGCTGTGGCACTGCGCCCATGGTATTTAGCTACCACATGGCTCCTATCGAGATGCAGAGAAACAGCACAGTGTGGACCAGGGGAGAGGGTGAGGGTGGCATGTAGGAGAGGCAGAGGAGACAGGAAGAGAGGGACTTGTCACAGCAACGCTGTCCACACCAGTGTGCACGGTGGCTGCTTACTGGCCCACCCCAGCCAGTTGTGACCATTCAGGAATAAAAGCCTCTCCATGGCAGGAACTCAGTGGAATTTGTCCTTGATCGGTGGGAGCCTCCTTCTGTCTTGATTTGCTCTGTCATTGGCTCCCAGCATCACCTGTCAGCCTAGCTCTGCTGTTTTGGTCCCTCCAGCTGCACCAGGTCTCTGTGTGTCCTGGCCTGTGACTCACTTCTCTGTTATCTGGATACTTGTTCTATCAGTCGTCACTCTGGGTCACTGACCTTTCCCTCTTGGCCCTCCTCTGATGGCATCAGCAGTGAGACCCCCCAAACCTCAGGCATCCAGATTCCAGGCAGGATATAATCCTGAAAAAGCCCGGTCAAGTTTGTTTTCTGGTGTGTGTGTTACCCACCTTACTTCTTGTGACTCCAAGGACCCTGCAACCTTTTGGCCCCCAGTCTTGCCCTGGGGTGGTCCTTGTAGCTATTTGTATTCAGATGTGCAGGATATCCTAGCCCTAGAGATGTCAAACACTGCCTGGATCAGCATTTTCCTCTTCCCTGGAGTTAAACAGAATCTTCTGACATCAAGGGGGGAGGGGCCCTTAAAAATTCTAAATTTAGCTCTCACAGACTGACTCATATATATCACAACTTATGGTGGGAATCATGACATATGTTTTTGTGTAAGTAGTTTAGTCGTTCTACTGGATGTCTTTAAACGCCTTATGTCCTTCCCTCATTATCAGAAAGTTGATGTTTGCAATTACACAGCGTGTATACCCGATAAAGCATTTACATTCCATTCTTGGTCCCAAGCAAATTCTTCTCCTTATTCTAAAGCCAAGAGTTTCTCCACAGTAAATTTCCTGGTTGCTGGATTTACATTACTGGGAAGAGACTTAGAATTCTAGCACATGAAAACTGGAAGAGATTCTTTCAGAAACTGTCAAGTCCAACCCCAGAGTGATGCAGTCCATGGCGCTGAAGCCCAGGGAAGAGTGTGACATACCAAGAAAGGAATTTACACCGAGCCGATCTCCTCCCCTTATCAATACCCTCTACCCTCCCAGAAATCGCAAGGCCCATCAGCCATGAGCCTACTTGGATGAGATTCCTTACACAGCAGTCCTCGTGCTGTGTTGGAGTTTCCTAGATTTGCCATTTCTATGCCTTTTCTTCAAGTATTCTCATCTACAACAATGTCCCTAATTTCCACAAAAGGCTGGCGACTCCCAAGTTTGCGTATCCAGTCCTGACCTCTCCATTTAACCCCTGCTACCCGCCTCCTCTTTCTTCCTCACCCCTGATAGTTTGCATATTTTAGATCTGCTTTCCTAGCTGGGATCTGTTTAGGGGATTATTAACGTCACCTCCACTTGCCACTAGCTGCTCAGTCTCATGGGCAACACTGAAGGTTTTTCTTGAAATAGCCTCGGGGTCTCTACCTACAACCCACACCCGACCTAGGCACCCTCTGCCTGGAAGCCTTTCGTTCTTCTCCAGCCAGCAAGGATGCATCCTCCTCTTCACCCAGGGCCTGCTGCCCTGTCTTCTCTGCGTACACCGTGGTTACAGCTACATGCAAACCACGGCTGTTTTGTGCCTTCCTCCCTCGGGAAGTGCTATTTGTCTGCCTGGACATCCCCAAATTCCATTTTATCCTTGTCCTCCCCAGATTCATCCCTAAGAACTGTGCTGGGCACCCCCTGCTCTTTGCAGTTCCCCCTGCTGTGTGACTGTCTTTCCTGAGTTGTATTTCTAAGTATGTTTATGCACGAATGCATCCGAGTATCACACTGCACAATTTGTTATGGGGCCAAGGGACTCTGGAAGCTTTGGCAAATTCAGGAGTCCCACCTCCCAGTATCCTCATCTGGAGGTTCCTGCCTGCCCAGCCCTCGTGCTGGGAAGCAGCGAGTGGTGGGCAAGCCCTGGCCACTGCAAATCCCTGTGATCCTGGACAGGTCATTTTATTAATACTTTTTTGGCCACAGTCTCCTGGGCTCTCATTTCAGACGTGGTTTGCTGTTTGCTGAGGCTGTCCTTGGCTCCCCTGCCCCTGAGTTCGTCTGCCACATGAAGAGGATGCCTGAACCTGTTTTGTTTGAGAGAGAGAGTGATTATTGGTGGCATTTTAAGGTGAAAATGACAGATATGCTTGCTTCAAGACCTTTTGTAAAAAAGATGTCTTTTCTTGGGGAGCCAAGCGTTTTTTATACTGGAGTTAATCATCTCATGTTCTTCTTTTAAAATGAAAAGGAGACCAGAATACAGGAATCACATCTGTTTGGAGACAAGAGCTTCCTTTGGCCTGAAAATTTATTGTTCTTATTTACTGTGTCTATCCTGCTTGGATGTTCTCATTAGAGAGAGAAAGAGAGAGAAAGAGAGAGAGAGGGGGGTAGTGTACAGGAGTTTGGAAGCCTGGGTCCAGGAAGATTTTGTCCTGGCTTTACCACTTCTTAGCCACTTATTGTGAATTAGCCTTAGAAGCTTTAGTTCCCTCGTCTGTAAAGTGGGGTATGTGGCATTGTGTTCCCTGGTTCAGGGGCCTGTTGTGAGGGACAAATGAGAGCACACCCAAGTGCTGCGTCCATGTGTGTATAATCATTATGCTATTTGGCTACCACGTGGGGCCAAGGGCTAGAACCTGTTCTGGCTATTTGAGGACAAACACTGACCCCTGGCATTTGTGCCAAAAATAACAGGGCAATTTTCCCTGAAGCTAACAAGACACAAGGCTGCCTGCCTCTCAGGGGACTACTCATCAAGAGTGACAACAGCTGGTGACTGTGCAACCTACAACGGTATTTGCATTTTCACCACCCGCCACCAGAATGCAAGGTTCCGGAACCTTGGCACACTGCTTGGAAGAGCTTGGCTCTAGGAGGCACTCCAGAGTCGCATTGTTGTACATTTAATGGAATACATTCATAGAAACATTTAAAGTTTGGGGGAATCACGGTGACATGTTTGAGCAAAACACATTCACGGATGCTCAAAAAAAGGTTAAGTGTCTTGTTAAAATCATACCAAACTCCGCCGGTAGCGTATAGACTCTCAGGGGCGGTGGGTATTTGGTTTTCTTTTTGTCTAACTGTAGTCTCTCTACCACACCTGGGACAGTACGTAAAGGTTCAGCAGTTTGCTCGGTGAATGTGCATGCGTGTGTAATTTACACTCGCACGTTTGTGTCAGCTAAGGAGAGCGTGGCTTTCTACTGAGACCATGCCAGATTCATACTTCTCTCAGAGTGTCTAAAACGACAGAGGTGTTTTTAATGAGGGCAATTATAACTGCGTCTGACTGCAGCTCAAAGCGAAGGCCGAGACACTGTGTGTGTGTGTGTGTGTGTGTGTGTGTGAGAGAGAGAGAGAGATGGGGAGGGGGGAGAGGGAGGGGGGGAGATTGATTCATGAATGCAGAGCTCTCAGAGAGGGTGGAAAGTGCTTTTTCAGCTGCACGGGGCTCCCTCAGACAGAGGGCAGGAGCTGGCGAGCCGGCGCGGTCTGCAATTTCCGAGGCGCTGCCTGCTGCTTGCTTTCTCCTCCCCAGAAGCAGGCTTTTAAGGATGAGGGGGAAACTCATCATGGCTGATGTATTTCAAACCAGTTATATTTGCATCTCGGATATTTTTATCCCTCTGAAATGTGTGCTTATATTCATCAGAAAACTGTGATTTTTTTTTTTTTCAAAATACAACCATCCAAGGGAACATTTATGCAAAGTGGGAAATGGTAAAGCCATTTTCTGAATTTGTATCCTCATCTGGGCCTCCCTCCAGGTTACACCAGGGGCCCGAGAATAGCCCACTTGTTCTTCAGGTTCTCTGCACACCTTCCCCCTCTGTCCTGACACCATGATGGCGGGTCACCTGAGGACTGATTTAAATGGAAAATGCCACAGCCTCACATAGCCAACCCAGTGACTGTTCTTCAGCGTGGATCATTTAGACGGCCTTGACTTGCTGCCGGAAAATATAGGCCAGAGCATGCAAGAACCACTAATTAGCTTTTTGCCTAATGGAAAACAATTGGAAATGAGTGGCCAGCATGTAAGTATGGTTTGGGGCCATAGAAATGTATTAAAATAGATATAAATATAACATATATATAAATTAACAAGAAAAATTGAAAAAAAATATGAAAAAATATAAAAATAGTAACTCCTGATGTTTATTTCACATTTATTATAGCCTGGTGCTACATTATTGTATTACTAGACTATCTCATTTTATTTATTCCTCACAAAGACCCTGTGAAATAGGTACTATCACCCCCACTTTGAAGATAGAGAAATTGAGGCACAGAGAGGTTTTGCAAATGGCCCTAGGTCACACAGCTGGTAAGGAGTCAAGTTGAGTCTCAAACCCAACAAGTCTTCCTTTAGCACCTGCATTCTTCACCACGGTGCTGCCTTCATCCCTAAGGACTGGCAAAGGGCCTGGAAAGAAACGCAGGCTGTCCAAGCTGAAGGCAGCAGTGAGAATGCAGGTCTAAGAGCTTTCCTAGAATCTTCTGCCACCGAATCACTCATTGACTTGCACAGGTGTGCGCTAGCCATAACGGGACAGCCAGGCAGAGGCGGAGAGCTTTCAGCTTGCCCAAGAAGGCAGGACGTGTAACGAGTAGCCATGATCGTGGTGTGGAGGGGAGACACAGAAGAGCTCTCCAGGACCTCAGTGGGAAGGGACAGAGGGAGAGAGGAGCAGGGACGAGGAGGGGGCAGGGAGAGACGCAGAAGAACAGAGACAGACACAGAACAGACCTGAGGGAGGGAGTTCTAGCTCACAGAGCCAGTGCGGGCTTCACGGAGGAGGAGCTTCAATGCTGCAAGAAGCGGGAGAAGAGGGATGGGATGGGGGATGGGAAGGAGGAATATTCCAGGTGGAGGAAAGCGAGAGGAAAGGTGGGGCACTGTGGACGAAGGCCTGGCGTGAGAAAAGGGCAGGAGACCAACAGGGAAAACAACGACAGAGTCCATGGAAGGCCGTGGAGCCAGGTGGAGTCGCTCAGGGTAGGGGCCAGGGCTGGAGTTGGGGTGAGCCTGTGCCAGGAGGAAGGGGCTGAGGCCTGGACCCATGTGAGAACCTCGGCGACCCACCCGGGGAGCCAGGGAGATGCTCAGAGACGTGTGGGCAAACCCAGGGTGCACGCTCTCCTGCAGCCAAGGGGCAAGGGGGTTTGAAGAACTAAGAACCTGCCTGTCAGAATGGGGGTACAATTTTGCAGAGGAAAGTTAGTTTTTATCAGTTATATACTCAGTTAAAGAATCCTAAAATGATGTGGAATTTTTACAATTTGGGGTTTAAAAACCTGTGGGCGTATTTGAAGGAGGAGGTGAAATTCTCACTGGGCAGGCTGTGCACAGTGATTTGGTGACACGTCCCTCTTTGCAGAAAGGCTCAGAGCCTTTGTCTCACCAGACAGCCTTTCTAATGTCCCTTATGTACAGGTCCCCCAGTTCCCTATGATGCCATCGCTGTGGCCTTGTTGACCAGACCAGGGAGGGCCCTAACACCCCGAGGTATTAGGATGTCGCACAAAGATCAATCAGATTCAAGGTTAAGCTGCACCAATGTCGCCTCAATTCCTCTGGCTTCAGTGTGAGTTACAGGTGGCAGGGGAGGGTTGGGAGCATGCCCTGGTGCTTTCTTGGAAGCATGTTGAGCACATGAGCTTCTAAGAGGAATGGGTAGTGGGGATAAGAGTTAGAAAACTGCTGGACCACGTGGCTGCCAGGGGTTCTCCGAAGCCTGGTGTGTGTGTCTCCCTGGCTTGAAACCCTGAGACTCTCGACTCCCAGCATCAATATCCAGGCCATGTTTCGTGAATTTCCCCAGGGTAGTCAGTTTCTTGGAATATTGGTGAGTGACTCATTCCTCCTTTCCTAGAGCTCCTGGAAATATCATAAAATATAGGACAAGCATTATCACCAAAGTCCTATCGAGAAGTTTCCTTCAAAGAAAATACCGAGCTAGACTGCAGGGAGGCACGGAGGCTGTCTGGGCAAGGGGGGCCTGCAGAGCCCTGAGCCTGCAAGCGCCCGCGGGCCCCTGCCCAGGCAGGCACACCTGTGCCCGTGACGCACCTGCTGGAAGTTCAGTCCCCAGGTTCCCAGGACTCAACCCCGAGTGCTGAATCTTGGAAGCAGCCAGGAATTTCCTGTTGGTCTCATTATACTCAATTTATGGCCTCTTTTCTGGGCCAACCTGTTTGTGAGGGCTTTTGTCATGCCTCCAGGGTGATCTCGCAGAAATCCTAAACCATGCAGTGGCCAATGCCTCTCCCACCCACCTACCTCCATCTGAGGTACAAGCTCTGCTGAACCACCTCTCTTTCCAGGAAGAAAGGGAGCAGATGCCACATTATTTCCTTTCTTTCCCCTTTACTTTCCCAGGTTGCCCATGGTCCAGGTTCTGGGTACACTGGGTCCTCCGACAGCTGCTCTGCACTCCCAGATCCGCCTGTTCCACAGTGAGTCAGGACCCTGCCTTGCAAGCCCCGGCCTCCACCTACCTCCCCAGGCCTGTTTCCGATCTCCTCTCCCTTCTATACCCCATGCTCCAGCCAGACGAGCC
Source organism: Varecia variegata (assembly GCA_028533085.1). Classification (NCBI taxonomy): domain Eukaryota; kingdom Metazoa; phylum Chordata; class Mammalia; order Primates; family Lemuridae; genus Varecia; species Varecia variegata. The sequence continues at coordinate 5,400,962 of CM052436.1, read as the reverse complement.
CCTCCGGTCCCTGAGCACAGAACATCGTTTCATCCCTCCACTCCTACTTTCTTTGCCTGCAGACTTAACTCCTACTTGTCTGTGAGGACTCAGCTCAGGTTTGACATCCTTTTCCACACTCTCCCTGGTCATCCCATTCCCAGTGCCCGGCCTCTCTGCACCTCAGCATCCGTGCATTCCTTGTCCATGGGACTTGTCCTTCTTGGGGCCATGACTCACAGAGCAGCAGAGCAGGCCAGAGGAGACAACTTGACAACTTCAGGAGCAACTGAAAGACTAAGAAGGACGAATCCCTTTGTTTCCAAAGAAGAGAAAACAAAATCCTGACTCAAAACCTAAAAATGAACAGAATGAAGAGGGTGTCCTTGAATAGTCATGACTTTCTTGACATGAGATACTGACTGGTCATTTGTTTAGAATATTCCAGAAGAGTGTCTGTCCCAGGAAAGGATACAATAAAATGACCTGTAAGAGCCCTTCCAAAATTTTTTCTGGGATGCAGTGATAGTTTAAGGGGGAAAAAAATCCCTGATTCCTTTTGCCTTCGTGCGTGTGGAGTTGTTTCCTTTATTGGATCAGGGGTGGCTGGAGAGGTGGGGGGGTCAGTTGGGAGTGATGCTAAGAACAGGGCGGCAGAACAAAAGGTCAGACAGGCTGGACACCGTGACACGTAAGGGAAGTTTGGAAAATAATCACCTGACCCAGCAGGCTGACCCTGTCTGAAGGAGCCGCGCAAGTCCAATGGTGAGGTTGGGATGGTCACTGGGCTGCTTTATGTTTGCCCAGGGATGCAATGTCGTACTACTGCCCAATTCTCTCTTGCCTTTGAACTTCTGCCTACAGCCGCCGTGGGCAGGAGTGAGCCAGCTTCGTCCCCTGGGGCTGCGCTGCGCTGCTGTGGACGACACGTCATGCTTCCCTCAAAACTGGCTGGGTCGTAGCAAAGAGTAAGGGATTCATTCATTCATTCATTCATTCATTCATGGCTCGGCACGTGTGAGGCCGTGATAATGCACAGCTTTTGGGAGGGCCATGATCAAGGTTTTCAGACAGGAAATCAGTCCATTTTAAGCCTAAGCTGCCCAATGTTGGAGAACCCATGTGGAGCCCCCTCGTCCCCAATCAGGCAGGGAACCCAGTGGGACAAAACAACGCCCCCTTCCCAAGCCGGGCTACACTCTGGGTCCCTATCAGCATCCAGGGAGGTGGCGTGGATGCTTGCTCTTGAAACAGAACACTGTCCTTGCTGAACTGTCACAGTGGAGTCAACAGGGCAGCTGAGAGCCCCTGTTACTGGACTCACCCCAGGAAGTCAGCCTGTTACTTATGCATGCAAGACAGTGTAGGGTGCAAGAAGATGTGCTTCTTCAACCTCTCATCTGTGTCAGTAGTTATAAAAGACACTAAGTTGGGGGAATATTTTAAAAGTGTTCCTTTGAGAAATTCAATTTTATAACCAAATGTGACATTTACTGGGGCTGGAGACTGAGGAAAATTCATGGGTAGAAACCATATCATTTTTTTTGGTGCTTCTTGCCATATATTTTCAGCTTGAACTTCTGTTTGGGTAGAAGAGGGGAGGGAGAGAAGGGGATCCTTTCATTAGGTGCCTAGAAATTGATTCTCAGCAGCAGAGATCTCTGGGAAGGAAAACAAGGAAAGCCATTCTAATATTTTTGTGTGTGTCGTGTATATTGTTCTTTTGTCTCTTCTTTCTTTTTTCTATTTACAATTGCTTTCTTCATTTCAGCTTTGGGGAAGATGGAATAAATAGATTTTCCCTGTTCTTCTCACTAAGTACAACTGAAAAAATCCTTGACAATGTATACAAAACAAACACAAATTGACTCTGAAAGGCAAGTAGAAGGCAGATGAGCTAGGGACCTTGGTACCTGAGGAACGACACAAGGGCCAGTTGCCTGAGTTTCCTTTTGCTTTGTACAATATATCCTTGACTGGATACTGGAGAAGACAGCAACTTGGAAATGTCAATGGATGCAGACAAAACTGCCCCCAGGTAAGCCTGCTTTCTCTAGCCAAAGGACTAAGAAAGATATAGTCTAAGAAGACAGAGCACTTCTGAATGATAACCTCTCCATTCCAGCCAAACACTACAGAATAAACAGCAATGCCACTTGCAGAAGCAAAGGCTAAGTGCGGAGCTAAGACTTCTACCCTCACCAGGCTGTAATGAGGTGTCCAAACCTGCTGCCAGGGTGGTGTCAGGGAAGACACAGTGAGGATCCTGGACTTTCATTCTTGCTGAAGGATAGTGAGACCCCCCCTAGAGACCACATGGGGAGCCTGGACTTCTACACAGATCTGGCAGTAATGAGGTGGCCCTACACAGCCCCACTGGGGTGGTGTTAGAAAAGGACTAGCGTAGAGTCAGGACATTCAGCACCACCCAGCAGTAAAAGGGCCATTCCTGCAAAGTGTTGGTGGAGACCATATGAAAAGCAATAATGAGGTGCCTGGCTAGGGTGGTGTCACTGGAGGCCCAGTGGGGAGCCTGAATTCTCATTCCCATTTAGCAGTAACAAGTATCCTCTCTCCCACTCCAGTGTCAATGGAGGCTGACACCCCACTAGGGAGCAATGAGGTGGTTCCCCCCTCCTCTGATGTCAGAGGAGGCCTGCTGTCATACAAGATTTAAAGAAGACACAGGCTCTTATAAAACCAAAAATGTCTAGGTTTCAATAAAAAATAAATTGCTTGTCACACCAAGAAACAAAAAGAGCTCAAACTGAATGAGAAAAGACAAATACTGACACTGACATGATACAGATTTTAGAATTATATGAGGATTTTAAAGCAGCCATCATAAGAATGCTTCCACAAGCAATTATGAACATGATTGAAACAAATTAAAAAAGTCTTAACAAATAGTAAGCCTCAGCAAAAAAATTAGAAGGTATAGAGAAGAACCGAATGAAAATTTCAGAACTAAAAATGACAATAGCTGAAATAAAAACTTGATGGATGGGGTTAACAGCAGGGTGGAGGAGGCAGAAGAAAGAAGCAATGAACTTGTTGATAGAACAATAGAAATTTTCCAATCTGAACAATAAAAAGAAAGTAGGCTGAAAAAAATTAACAGAGCCTGGGAATACATGGGGCTATAACAAAAGATCTAACATTCATGACACAGAGTATCAGGAGAAGAGGAGAAAGGAAACAGGGCTGAAAGAAGTATTCAAGGGAATAATGCCTGCATATGTTCCAAATTTTAGCAAACAATAAAATTAACTTACAGATTCAAGAGGCTGAGTGAATCCCATATAAGGAATTCTACATAAAGACACATCATAAACTTCTGAGGACTAAAGAAAAGAAAAAATCTTGAAAGCAGCCAGAAAGAAATGATGCATTACCTAAGGGAAGAATAATTCCAATGACAGTGGATTTCTTATCAGAAACCACAGTGGCCAGAAAGAAATAGCACAACATTTTTCAACTACTGAAAACAAGAACCGCCAACTCAGAATTATATACCAGCAAAATATCCTTCATGAATTAAGGCATTCTCAGATGAAAGCAAACAAAGAGAATTTGTCATGAGCACATGCATCCTAAAAGAAAAGAAGTCCTCTAAACAAAAAGGAAATGTTAAAAGAAGCAATCTTAGAACATGACAGAGGCAGAAAGGACATGGAAAGAGCAAATCCAGTAGAATTTCCTTCTTCTCTTGAGTTTTCTAAATTATGCTTCATAGTTAAAGCACAAATTGTAGCATGGGCTAATGTGGTTCTCAATGTGTGTAGAGAAAATATTGAAGACAATCATATTATAAATTGAGGAAGGTAAATGAGTGTAAAAGAAGCCAAGGTTTTCATGTTCCTGGTAAAACATCAACACCAGTAGTTAATTTATATATATGCAACGTAATGCCTAGGAAAACCACTGAAAAAAGCTAAACAAAGAAATACACTCAAAAATACTATAATAAATAAAAATAGAATTATAGAACATGTTCAATAGTCCACAGAAATTTAGGAAAATGAAAACAGAAAATCATAAAACTTAAAGAGCAAACAGAAAACAAAAAATTAAATGGCAGACCTAAGCTTTAACATGCCGATAATTATATTAACTATAAATAGTCAAAATGTACTAACTAAAAGACAGAGATTAGTACAGTGTATAAAAAGCAACTTCAACTATATGCCATTTAAAAGAAATTCACTTCATATATAATGGTAGAAGTAGGTTGAAAGTAAAAGGACGGACCACACAAACATTAATCAAAAGAAAGCAGGTGTGGCTACATTATTACATAAAGTAGACCAGAGCAAGGAAAATAAGAGAGATGGAGAGAAAAATAAGGAAGTTTCAATCATGGAGTACATTACGTTAAGTAAAATAAATCAGGCACAGAAAGACAAACATCACATGTTCTCACTCATATGTAGGAGCTATAAAAATTGATCTCATGGAAGTAGAGTGTGGAGTGTTGGTAACCAGAAACTGGGGAGGTGGGCAGGGGGATGGAGAGAGGTTGGTTAATAGTTACAAAAAAAGTTGGATAGAAGGAATAAGTTCTAGTTTGTCGGCCGGGCGCGGTGGCTCACGCCTGTAATCCTAGCACTTGGGAGGCCGAGGCGGGTGGATTGTTTGAGCTCAGGAGTTCGAGACCAACCTGAGCAAGAGCGAGACCCCGTCTCTACTAAAAATAGAAAGAAATTATCTGGCCAACTAAAAATACATACAGAAAAAATTAGCCAGGCATGGTGGCGCATGCCTGTAGTCCCAGCTACGCGGGAGGCTGAGGCAGTAGGATTGCTTAAGCCCAGGAGTTTGAGGTTGCTGTGAGCTAGCTGATGCCACGGCACTCACTCTAGCCTGGGCAACAGAGCGAGACTCTGTCTCAAAAAAAAAAAAAAAAAAAAAAAAAGTTCTAGTTTGTCAGCACAGTAGGATAACTGTAGTTAACAATAATTTACTGTATATTCCAAAATTGCTAGAAGAAAAGTTTTGGAATGTTTCCAACATGAAGAAATGATAAATGTTTGAGGTGATAGATATCCCAGTTACCCTGATTTGATCATTACACATTGTATGCATGTATCAAAATGTCACATGTACCCCATGAATATGAACAACTCTTGTATATAAATAAAATGTAAAAGTTTAATCAACCAAGAATACATAGCAATGCTAAATGTGTACACACCAAACAACAGAGATGCAAAATATGTGAAACAAAAACTGATACAACTGAAAGGAGAAATAAACAAATGCACAAATATAGTTGAAGAGATCAACACCCCTCTCTTAGCAATTGCTAGAATAACTCGAGAGAAAAATAGCAAGTATATGGAGGAACTCTACAACACCATCAACCAACAGGATCTAGTCGGTGTTTATAGAAAATTCTACCCAACAGCAGGAAACACATTCTTTTTAAGTGCCCATAGAATACACACCAAGACAGATCTCAACAAACTTAAAAGAATTGAAATCATACAGAGTATGCTTTCTGATCATAATGGAATCAAACTAAAAAAAAAAAACCGATTTTTCTCTGTTTCTTTTTTTTCATCTTTTGTTTTTTTTTCTCTTTTTCACTTGTGCCACCCCCGTTCTTACTTTCCACCACTCTGGCCTGCCCTCACTCTAAGTATTGCTGTGAGGGTGCAGTTCTTGGGAGGTTTTTGGAGTAGGATGAGGCTTATGGCCCAGATGTTCAAAGAAAAGGGATAAATGGACTTTCCATTTTCTTAATCCTCTCTCTTGGAATCTTCTCTCTGCTCTTGGAGAATTGCCATAACCCTGACCTTGCTCTGTTGTGACTGTCCCTGGAACCTTTCTATATAAAGAGAGAGGAAGATGGTTAGATTCTGAGTCTGTGCCACTGAAGATGGATTTGCATCACATGTGCAGTTTAAACAGTTTTGTGACCAAAAAAAAAAAAAAAAAAATTAAATGGAGCAGAAAAAATAGCTTTCCTTATGAGATCAAAAATTCAACAATACATTTCCAATGCAGAAGGCAGAAGTCAAGAATGACTGCATCTGCCGGGGATCCTCTCTTCCCTGTGGACCCGTCATTACATAATCATGTGCTGTGTGCATACAACCCTTTCAGTGCTGCTGAGCCGTGAAACCCAGTCCTGCTCAAACGTGGGGAATATTTCTCAAAACTGCACATTCCCAATCATGTGCTTCTCCTTGACAATCTGTGGGCCCTGAGTTTTTGATATCTATACATAAGAAAGGAAGAATGACTCCCTCCTTTTCACTATAAGGTGAGCTAATGGCCAAGCACAGCGGGGGCTCAGTCTGTGACAGGCAGCAGCTGTTCAGGCTCTCTGTCCCAGAGGACAGCAGAAGGCAAGGGAGAGGGGGTGGAAGCAGGATTCAGGGAGCTCAAGGCAGGAAGTCTTTCCTAAGGCTCTATCCTCGCTGGGCCCAGGCGCTGGGGCAGATGGCGCTTGCTTTTGCCATCACTCAGAAAGCCATGGCCAGAGACTTGGGGAGAGAGGGAAAGGGAGGAGGTCCAGGCATCATTTTTGGAAGCTATTCAGAGTCCCTGCATTTTAAAATCACATAATTCTGCTCTCTGAATATCACAGAGGCAATTTCATACAATTTGGCATTTGCTGGGCCACATCCCCTGGTGGGGGTGGTGGTGGGGGTGAATTACTGTGCCCAAGGCCGCGACCAGCTTAAACACTTTCATCTCCTTCTTGTGGCTAAGATCATTCACCTGAAATGCTGCTATCACCTTTCTTGCCCTCTCCCTACTCCTCACTGTTCGATTCTGAACTCAGCGATTTTGTGCTTCTGGCCTTGGGTAGAGCCAGCCTCTCTGTTTCTGATTCTCTGCATCTACCTAGATGAGCAGGTCAGGACTGTGGACCAGGTGAACTGCAAATCAGTGTGGAGAATGTCCTTATTCCCGGGAGATGCACACTCACATACTTAGGGGTAACATGTCCTGATGTCTGTAACTCACTCTCAGATGATGAGAAAGAGAGAGAGAGTGAGTATGCACAGATATAGCAAATGCAGCAAATGGTAATAACTGGGGGAACCTAGGTGATGGGTACATCATGTGCACTGTATTGTTCTTATGGATTTGAGGATTTTCAAAATTAAAAAAAGATGGAAAAATCTGTAGGCAAATATAAACTGCTTCTCTAAAGTCTCAGGTCAGAACAGTGGTCTCTGCCCTGGGGGAGTCGTGTGGGTGCTGACTTGAGTGAATGCACCAGTTACCTGGTTTCATCCCAGTCTGTGATGCTCTTGGATGGTTCCCAATTGATATTATGGTAGGAGTAGCATGAGTGGTATTCAAAACACTTCAAGTCCATTGCCTGTGCCTCTTTCTGAGCCTTGAGATGCCTATGTTTCAGTGTAGACCTACTGAATCAAAATCTCTGGGGGTAGAAGCAAAGAATATATATATTCTAAAACAGTTCTTTATGTAAATATTTAATGTTAAGATGGTAGGACAAAGGCTTCTCTGCCTCCTTTGGAAAACAGCAAAGAGACTGAGAAATAGAAAAGAAAGCTTCATTGTTGATGCAACTTGGAAATGCCTATGATCTCAGACCATCTGTGCAGAGGGAGGGCTCTTGCTACCGGCAGCAGAGATTGGGCGAGGATGAAGGTGGTCCGTGGGAAAGGATGCCCACATGGGACATCTATGGCAGAGCAACTGACCCTGGCCCTTTCCATACTGGGGGCACATCCAAGGCATGGCCAGTGTTTGGAACAACAAGATGAAGATGTGATACTGGCTATGGGAGCCTCCCTGGACAGGGTGTGACACCACAGAGGGGTCGGAGGAAGCAGAAGGAAAGGAAAAATGTTCAGATTTGCCATCTTGAAAAGGTGTCTCTCTGTGGCTGTCGAGCAGCTCTGTGGCTGCCAATCTTGGTCAGCTGTGTGGTGTACGGACTAAACCTTCTGACAAAACCCAGTATTAGACAGAGATGTTCTCTGAGACTGAGAGACTCCATGCTATATTGCAATGCTCCTGGGCTCTTCTCATGACAGTCACTCCACAAATTGCTGACCCAGAAAGAAATCCCCTCATTCATAAAGAAGCAGCAGAGCAACTGTCCAAAATGTCACAGGAAAAACAAAAAAGACAAACTAGAGGCTGAAAAGTCACCTAGAAGAGAAAAGTGAAGTGAATAGTAAATAGTGAAGTGAAATAATAAAGCAATTATAGAAATAGTGAAGTGAATATAGCTAAGTGAGTATAGAAATAGAGGTCATGCTGGGTTTAGAAAAAGAGAAAAGGGATGATGAAAATGTAATCAGGGACATGGAACACAGACTTGAGAAAATAGAGCAAAATGAAAAGAAAACAAAAAGATTGAACTGAAAATGACCAACATGGAAGACAAAAAAAGATGACTCAACATACATATAATTTGTGTCCTTATAGAAGAAAACAGAATAAATAAGCAGAAGAAATTGCATATATCATTTAATAAAAATTTCAGATGAAACTCAATTCTTAATAGTGATAGGGCACTCTATGTTCTGCAAGGGAAGGAGATTCATGGACATTGATATACATCCCGATATAGTTATTGGACTTCGAAGAAAAATTAGTAATTCTACAGGCATCAATGTATAAAGAACACACAGAAAAGAGGAAAAAGCCAGACTCTCTCTAGACTTCTCTCTAGAAACACTCAGTGGTAGAAGGCAATGGGAAATGGTCTAAAGTCTTTAGGAAAAGAAACTGAGATGCCACAATTTTATACCCAGCCACACTGGTGTTCAAGCAAAAAGATGCCTGAGAGCTACCTTTTAAAGGTGCAAGCACTCAGGGAATCACATTCTCCATGAGCTTTTTTGAAGACAAACCTCAGCTGCCTCAGAGGAGAATGAAGCAACAGTGACAAAAGATTTCAGTGAATGATGAATCCATACACACACAGATCTAAAGATAAAACATTCATGAAAATGATGACCGCAGAAAAGAATAAAGAAGTAAAAACCATGACAAAGTTAAAATAATAATATAGGTAACAATATCTAGGTGAGAGAGGAGGAAGAGAAGATGAAAAGTAATGAGAGACAGCTAAGGTTCTTACCTTGAAAACCAGGAGGAATCAGACATATTTAAAGCTGAAAAATCAATTAAGGGAACTATAGGAATATTATTTAAAAGAATAAAGGTAAACACTAGATGAACTAGGACTAATAGCATGACCAGTCGAAGCCAGGCAGTGATGGAGAAGAAGGAAAGGTAGATAAAAATAGAAAATCAAAGAACTGAAATGTAAATATAGCTTATGGTGTGGAGATCAACTATGCTGTCTAAAGAACAGAGATATAAGTACAGTATATGTGGCAGAAGAACAAAATGAAACTATCAGCTTACCGAATTTGCAAAATTGTAGATTGCAAAAAAACCCCACATACAACAAAGTAAAGCAAACACGAAAAATGAAAAATAATAAAAATATTTTTAAGATTTGGAGGTTTAATGGAAAATAACAACTCTAATAAATACAATTAACTAAAATATAGCAATAGGTAATTATTATGAAAAAAATCTCCAAGATATGTTAAGTGAAAAAGCTACTTATAAAAGAGAGTGTATGGCACCAGTGTTCCAGTTATGTTTACGAAAGTTTGTTTGTATACATATAAATTTTATAGGTCATATAACTGCAGACATGTAAACACACACACATGTGTGAGCATATGAATAGAGTATCTCTGGAAAGATACACAGTGAAATTGTAACGGTGGTTGTCTCTGGGACAAGAAGCTAAGAGCTGCAGTCCAGGGAGGATTTTCACTCCCTGTGACTTCGTACTTTTTATTTTACCTATGTGTTTATATTACTTTTTCAGAATATAGATAACACTTCAAAAGCTCCGCAGGTGACTCCAGCCAGCAGAGCAGCCCAGTTTCTTCATTTCAGGACTTTTGACAACCTAATGGCAGCTGTTTTTTATCTCAGTGGGA
>CM052436.1:5325706-5390921 GCA_028533085.1 Varecia variegata | reverse complement strand
GTGCTCCAGGTGGGCCAGGCGCCAGGCAGGATGCTGATCTCCACCTTTGCCCCTGGTGCCTTCCCGGGCAGGAATGATCTCCAAGCCCTTGCTGTTGAGTTCCACACTGGCTCCTTTCTGTCCCGAATCCTGTCATACTCACAGGTAGTACCTCTCGGTTTGGCCCTTCATTGTTCTCCAGTGACCTCATTTGTGATCATTTTTCTCCAACTTGGGTTTAAGCTCCTTCGGGGGAGATCATGGGGCTCTACGTTCTAAGTAGGTCCCAAATCTGGCCCCTTCCCACCATCTTCACGGCCACTGGCTTAGGCCAAGACACCCTCATTTCTTGCCAGCTCCTGACTGGTCTCCTTGTGTGTCCTCTTGTGCCTCCCGTGGTCTGTTCTCTGCTTGGCAGCTGGAGCCACTGCCTAAACTCTAGGCTTCAGGTGACTTAGGAGTCCCTGCAGGATCTGCCTCTGGGATCTCCTGCCCCCTCACCTCCAGACCGTCCCCCCATCACTCACGCCTCAGTCTCTGACTTCCTCTCTGTTCTTTGCACACCAAGTCCAGTCCCTCCCTGGGGCCACTGCACTTGCCAAGAAAGCTCTTCTTCCACCTCGTTGCATGGTCTCTGTGTCACAGCACCCAGGTCATGGTTACAGTGTCACCTCCTCCGAGGCTTTCTCTGACACCCTATCTGATGCAGTCCCTTCTCCACCTCCCTTAACCCCATCACTTTCTAACCTTTTCCCTACTTAATTTATCTTTGCAACTTTCATCTTCACTCTGTATATGGACATCTAGTGTAATCTGGGGTTAGACTGCCTGGGTTCAAGTCTCAGCTCCACTGCTTAAGCTGTATGACATCAGGCCAGTTCTTGACTTCCCCCTGCCTTACTTTTCTCATCTGTGCAATGGGGACAGTGTGACACATCCCTTATGGGACTGTAGTGAGGATAAAAGGAGATAACATGAAAGGCATTAGAAAGCTGGCAGGCAGGAGGGGAGTATTTGTTGTTAATATAAAACAGGTATTTATTCACTCGGTGTTGCCTGACTCCTCACCCCGTGCGGTCAGTGCTGGTGTAGTAGCGGTCTCAGGCTGCCACAACAAAGTGCCACGGACTTGGGGCTGAGCAACAGGAATTTACTTCCTCACAGGTCTACAGGTCAGAAGTCCAAGAACAAGGTGTCAGCAGGGCTGGTGTATTCTGAGGCCTCCCTCCGTGGCTTGCACGTGGCATCTTCCCCGTGTCCCCACGTGGTCATCCCTCTGTGCGTGTCTGTGTCCTGATCGCCTCTGCTTGTAATGACACCAGACAGTTTGGATTAGGGCCCACGCTAGTGACCTCATTTTAAACTTAATCACCTCTTTAGAGATGCTATCTCCGAATATAGTCACATTCTCAGGGACTGGGGTTTAGGACTTCAACACTTGCATTTTGAGGGGCACAATTCAGCCACAACATCTGGAGGACTAGGATTAAGACCTGGGAAGCCCTGTTACCTCAGCAGGTAGAAACGCATGTTCTAGCACAGTCCAGTGTCTCGATAAGGACCGTTGGGTGAGTGAGAGCACATCCCACCGGGGCCACCCTCTGCCCACAGCCGCGAGACACGGAGCATCTGGGCTCTGAGCTGAGGACGCCCAAGGAGTGTCCTTGAGAAGCACCAAACTGGGGAACACCCTGGGCCTTGGACTGTGTACCCTAAAATTTAAATGACTCCCTCATAGCCCAGTGGCAAGAAGGGGACCAGCCTCACCGAAGGGCTGATGCTAGGTTCCCTGACAACTCAGCCACTGGGGAGGAAAAAGGTGTGTGGATCACCCCAAGCTTCCATAGCCCGGCTGCAGGGCAGCGCTCAGTCAGCAGCTGAGTCACAGCCCACTGCAGGTCACACCTCTGTTCCAATGAAGCAAACACGCCATGTCCCTTCCTTGGCCTGCTGTTCAAACCCCAAGTGAGGCTGGAAGATGGCCCTTCTTGGAACTGGCTTCTGACCTTATATAAGGTGTCAGAATCGCCAATGGTTGCAGTTTCCCCCCTGAGTGCTGTAGGAAATAGCTACATTTTACTTATTTACAATCAGGTAGACCTCTCTCTATACAATAGCTGAATTCCCCAAAGGTTGTGGGTGACTTTTAAGTCCAAGTCTAACTGAAATAGACAGGGTTGGAGGGGTTACTATTTATAGTAAGCATCCAGTGTGCCTCTTCTGGCCAGCAGGGAAGCCTTCTAATTTAACTGCTGCTTTTGTAAATGTGACCTTTACACATGCACGCGCGCACACACACACACACACACACACACACACATTTTTGCCTTGATGTCTGTGGAGTCCAGGGATCTAACCCTGATTTAACTCTAAAAGGGGCTTATTAAGTAGCTTAAACTGCAGACAAAATTGTGATCCTAGTTTAAGCTAAAATATTGTGAAAAGCCCAGAAATAGCATCTGCCACCAGCTTTGGTGATCTTGCTTTTCTCTGGGCAGTAAACTGGTAATTTCTACTTTGCAACAGAAGCCATGGAGACTGTGCATCTAGCCCTGTGGACTGTCAGGGCAACAGGAAGACCTGGAGGTTTCTTCCTCTTACATTTGTGCCATGTGGTAGGTTGGTTTAGTTGAAAACATTTTGGCGGTTTTGTGGAAGAGTATAATGCTTTAAAATTTTCAGCTGCTAAGTGGTTCCCCAGGACGGCCTGGGGCTTCGGTTGGGAAGAGCCAGGGCAGACATCTTGGCTGACGTGTGACATCACTTGTCGCCGGGATGAAACAGCAGAGAGTCCAAGACAAGGGGTCAGCTCTCCACAAGGACAGCCACAGCTGAGCGATTGCCACTGGAGGTAGAACAGAGAGCCTTGAAAAGGCGGGAGATCTGGAGAACCAACAGCAGAGCAGCGCTCACGGGGAGTTCAGAGACTTGACCTCCACAGCTGAGAGCAAACTGTTGCAGGAGAGCAATCCAGTAAAACTGAGAAATGGGGCAAAACGTCTGATAGTCTTTTTTCTTTAAAAAATTTTCTTCATTTTATATTATTTGATTCATTGACATTTTAGATGGGGTAAGTCCTGATTTGTTAGTATGTCTTTGCTTAAATGAGTGAGAGCATGAGGTAATGAAATTTCAGGTTCTTAGTTTTTGAGATTCAGAGATGGTTATGCCCAACGGCTCACTGTGTCTCCAAAGGTAACCAAGACCGTGGCCCCAGTGACTGGAAGAAAGACTGAGTGGCTCTTTGGCCATATGCTACAACCTCAAATTCTAAATTTTGGTGGGTAGATCACAGGTACCAACTTAGATCTACTGTAAATCTGGCTTAGAGTGGGTGCAGGGAGACATGGAAACGGCTGCATCTATTTGTTACCCAGTCTTTTAGGGTTTATTCTTTTGGAAGTACATCTGGTGCCAGACATTCATATTTTCAATGGTTTGGACTGAATTTTGCTTTATTCCCAGTGTGGGGTTGACATCTAAAATCGGTTTTTGTGCATAAGGAAATAACATTATTAAAATATTATTAAAATAGGTTTCCACAGGCACTTTGTTACGCATGACAAAATGCATAATTAGCTGGAGGTAAAAGCTAATAGGTTTAAAACATAAAGGCTCTGCTTCTAAAATAATGTTCAGCAGATATTTATATGCATTGCTGTGACTTGTGAAAGACACAGATTGTTCTATGGCTTACAAAAGTCTTATTGCCTTCTATTGTTTCTTTAAACAATTTTTAAAATACAGAGCTGCTTGTTTTTTGGGTGGAGGGAGGGAGGGTGAACTTCTGTTCTCTTGGCAGTTTGGAGGCTGAGTTTAAACTGTTTGACATGACAGGACCCCAGGAGAGATCATCTGAAAATATCAGCTTCTCAGGGCCAATGAGTCATCTAGCATCACAAACCATGCTGGGGGGCTCAGGCTGGTTTGAAAGCAAGTCTGCATCATGCAATAGCTGATGCTTGACAGAGATGCAGGAAAGGAACATCCAATTCTTTCATAGTTTTCTTTTATTAAAACACTGGCGTTCAGATTAAATATGTGTATGCCACTGTTTCATACATTGCAAAAACAAGTCAGGTAAGACATGAAACCTAGACAGAACTAGACAACTTACCAGACTCGTATGCTCTGTTTGTGATTAGGTAGCTTAAAATGCAAAGATTTGAAGATGTGCCAGGGCTTCAGGACTGGGAGGGAGTTAGACTCCACTGTTGGGGTCATGTGATTAGATTGCCTTATTTGGAATATCACTGGAGATGTCTCTTCAAAGGCACCTGCTCCAAGCAAACATACACCTTGCCAAGGCCTCCTCTAAAAATGAGAAGAGGACGCTTTGCTTTGTTTTACTTTTACTGAAGTGACGGCACCAAGACGTGCTCTAGGGGCTTGAGCAGTTCCATGAGCCCGTCAGCCCCCACTCCTCCCAAATCAACAAGCAGAAAAGTTATGCAGAGACAGATGCTCTCTGGGCCGTGAGGCTTCAAGAGAAACTGGTTTCCTTGTCTTCGCTCCTTAGAACTAGACCCCAAGTACCTCCTGGCTAGAGCCCTAATCATAACCCCAAACCTAATTTGTACACAGAAAATCTCTATAGGCTCATAGGAAAAGCTGGAGTCCCCATTGACTGGGTGATTCATATACACTACGAATAATGTAAAGTGTGTGTCAGGTGGGAGAGAGCTGTATCTTTAATGTGATGCTGAAATAGCTAAGAAATATTCTACTTCACTTGACGTGGAACACAGAAGTTACCATTGTACAGAAAAAAAGTGGAGAAGGCATCGTGCAAACATTTTCAGATAACTGTGGATATTCCTCTCTGCCAGCCATGTGCCACCATGTCCACCTCCAGTTCTTGGCCATTTCACAGGGCAGGGAAAGAAGAGGACAGTGAAAGCACTAGCTGGAGGGGGCCAGAGGCCAGGGGCCTGACCCTCCTGATCTTGAACTGCCTTGTTCTGTAGAATGCAGACCCCAGCTCCTCTGTTGGGCAGCCAGAGGTAGAATCAGCAACCTTTGGAGATTCCTTGTAGCTTATCTAATTTGTCATTCTATAAATGGGGGAGCCAGCCTTGGAAGAATTTGTCCACATTATCTCCCTATTAATGGCAGAGAAGCTATGTGCTCTTGCCGATGTTCTCACATACGGCCATGCAGGAACTTGCCCCATTGTCTTTTTGGTTTTTATGGGGTGGCTTATAATGTAGTGACTGAGGACTTTGACACATAATTCTCAACCTTGGAACAGATCATCTAGATAGAAAATCAACAAAGACACATGGGATTTAAACTGCACTTTAGACCAAATGGACCTAGCAGACATGTACAGAACATGTCATCCAACAATTGCAGAAGGCACATTGTTCTCATCAGCACACGGAACATTCTCCAGGACAGATCCATCGAAAGATCATATCTTAGGCCACAAAACAAATCTTAAAAAATTTAAAGAAATTGAAATTATGTCAAGTATCTTCTCAGACCACAATGGAATAAAACTAGAAATCAGTAACAAGAGGAACTTTAGAAACTGAACAAATAGATAAAAATTAAATAATATAGTTGTGAATGACCATTGAGTCAATAAAGAAATTAAGAATGAAATTTTTAAAAAATCTCGAAATAAATGAAAATGGAAGCACAACATACAAAAACTATGGAATACAGTAAAAGCAGCGCTAAGGGAAATTTATAGCATTAAACACCTATATCAAAAAAGTAGAAATACTTAAAATAAAAAACCTAATTATGCACCTTAATGAGCTAGAAAAGCAAGAACAAACCAAATCCAAAATTAATAGAAGAAAAGAAATAATAAATATCATTCAGAACTGAATAAAATAGAGACTTAAAAAATGAAGAATCAATAAAACAAAAAGTCTTTTTGAAAAGATAAAATCAATAAACTGCTAGGTAGACTAACCAAGAAGAAAAGAGAGAAGACCCAAATAAATAAAATCAGAAACAAAAAGAGAGACACTACAACTGATACCGCAGAAATATAAAGGATCATTAGAGACTGTTATGAACAACTGTATGCTAACAAATTGGAAAATGCAGAGGAAATGAAAATATTCTTGGACACATATAACCTGCAAAGATTGAACCAGGAAGAAATAGAAAACTTGAACAGACCAATAATGAGTAATGAAATTAAATTAGTAATAAAAGTCTCCCAACAAAGAAAAGCCCAGGACTGGATGGTATTATTGCTGAATTCTACGATATGTATAAAGAAAAAAAAAGCTGATGAAAAATGGAAAGACATTCCATGCTTATGGTTCAGAAGAATTAATATGGTTAAAATGACCACACTACCTAAAGCTATCTACATATTCAATGCAACCCCTATCAAAATACCAATGACATTCTTCACAGAAATGGGAAAACAATTCTAAAATTAGTATGGAATCACAAAAGACCCTGAATAGCCAAAACGATCCTGAGCAAAAAGAACAAAGCTGGAGGCATCACGCTACCTGACTTCAAAATATACTAAAAAGCTATAGTAACCAAAACAGCATGATATTGGTATAAAAACAGACACAGAGACCAATGGACTCAGAATAGAGAACCCAAAAATAAACCCACATATTTATAGCCAGCTGATTTTTGACAAAGGTGCCAAGGACATGCATTGGGAAAAGGACAGTCTCTTTGATAAATGGTGTGAGGAAAACTGGATATCCATACACAGAAGAATGAAATTAGACCACTTTCTCTCACCATATATAAAAATCAACTCAAAATGGATTAAAGACTTCAATGTAAGCCCCCAAACTATAAAACTACTAAAAGGAAACATAGGGAAAACAGTTGAGGACATTGGTCTAGGCAAGGATTTTATGGCTAAGACTTCAAAAGCATGGGCAACAAAAATAAAAATAGACAAATGGGACTGTATTAAACTAAAAAGCTTCTATACATCAAAGGAAACAATCAACAGAGTGAAGAGACAATATATACACAGGGAGAAATTACTTGCAAACTATTCATCTGTTAAGAGACTAATATTTAGAATATATTAATATAAGAGAGTCAAATAATTCAACAGCAAAAAACCAAATAACTCTATTAAAACTCAGGCAAAGGATCTAAATAGACATTTCTCAAAAGAAGACATACAAATGGCCAACAGGTATATGAAAAAACACACAACATCACTAATAATCAGGGAATTGCAGATCAAAACCACAATGAGATATCATCTCACAGTTAGAATGGCTATTATCAAAGAGGAAAAATACAACAAATGCTGGTAAGGATGTGGAGAATAGATAACTCTTATACATTGTTGGTGGGAAAGTAAATTATTAATAGTACAGCCATCATGGAAAACAGCATGGAGGTTTTCCCAAAAACTAAAAATAGAATTACTATACAGCTCAGCAATCTCACTACTGAATGTTAACCCAAAGGAAAGGAAATCGTTATATCAAAGGGATACCTATGCCTACGTGTTTATTTTCAGTAGCTAAGGTCCGGAATCAACCTGCGTGCCCATCAGTAAGTGGATGCATAGAGAAAATGTGGTGTATATATACACAATGGAAAACTATTCGGCCATAAAAACAAATGAAATTCTGTCATGTGCAGCAGCATGGATGGAACTGGAGGTCATTATGTTAAGTGAAATAAGCCAGGCACAGAAAGACAAATGTTGCATGTTCTCACTCATATATGGGAGCTAAAAAAGTTGATCTCAAGGAGGTAGTGGGTAGAAAGCTGATTACCAGAGGCTGGGAAGGGTAGGGGCAGGGGGATGAAGAAAGGTTTGCTAGTGAGTAAGAACACACAATTAGAGAGAAGGAATAAGCTCTGGTGCTTGATGGCATATTAGGGTGCCTGCCAATAGTTAACACAGATTTATTGTATATTTCAAAGTAGGTGGAAGAGAAGATTTGAAATGTTACCGACACAAACATGATAAACATTTGAGGTGATGGATACCCTAATTACTCTGATTTGATCATTACCTATTGTCTACATGTTTCAAAACACTACATGTACCCCATAAATATGTACAATTATTATGTATTAATTAAAAACACAAATAATACACAAGGACCTGTGTTGAAGGAAGTGATGCCTTTTACGTTGAGAAGTGAATTATATCAAGGTAGGGCTTATTTCAACAGTGAATTCTCTTGGTACCTTAGAGATTACTGAGGGAATATTCTCCAATTTGGGCTTGCTCCAGTTCCTCCTCATTGCAGCCTGATGAGGTTAATAGAATCATATGCTGGAAGGATTAGATGTAATTTTTCATGATTAAAGACTTTACGGAAAAAGAAAAAAACCTTTCAACTCAACTGCATGACATTTTGCTACATGCAAATTCTCCAAATTGAGAGTCTAGCCTAGCATTTCTCCTTCCCAGGGGCAGATCCTTACAATCTCTGAGCATCAGAATTGGGGAAGTGGGGATCGGTTTCTCTATTTGCTTGGTATTTGCATATCACGGATTGACTTGAGTTTTCACAAACTTGGCTTTAGAGTCTCCTGCCCAATCCTGTGCAGCGGTGTTCTAACCCTGATCACGTCAGGGCACAAAGGAATGCGATGGCATCTGCTGCACCTGTGGCACATGCATCCGCTGTTGAGATTCCTGTGCTCGTCTTGTCCCTCCAGGTCTAACCAGGACTCCTCCCCTCTGCTAGCCCACTCTCACTATGCAACAGGTGACATCAAGGTCATTTGTTAATACTTGGAGATGTTTTGTTAAAAGTAACCTGGAAGATAGCATGTCATATATTTCCAGTTAATGGCCAATACACATATCAGTAACAACCCCTTTTACATATATAAAACATCATGCCCTGACTAGCTCACCAGACCCAGTATCCTACATAGACCAGATAAGCCCATTTTACAAAGGAAGAAACCGGTGTACACCAAGGCCGAGCGGTTCCGGTGGTAGAGCTGGGTCTGGAACCCAGGGTTCTCGACTACCCCGAGTCAAGTGGCTTCTCTGTTTCTCACCACGGCACAATCCGATTTGTAACATCAACTTGACTGCTCATTTCCCAAGTGACATGTCAACCTGGCTAGGCCACTGGCCCCAGTTATTCTGGCTAATAGGTGTTCACAGGTGTCGCTGTGAAGACGTTTTGTAGGTGTGATTATAATCAGTTGGCTTTACGTTAAGGGAGATTTATCCTGCATCACTTGGGTGGGCCTGACTCAACCAGCTGAAACTCTCTAAGCGCTGGCTGAGGCTTCCTTGAGAGAAGGAGAAATTCTGCCTGTGGACGGCTGCCTCGGCTCATACCTGAGATGCCAGCCTGCTCTCCATGTTGGTCCGCTCTATGGATTTAAGACTTGCTTAGCCAGCCCTGGCAGTTACATGAAGCAATGCCTTGCATGAATCTCTTACTGTATACCGCCTCCCGGTTCTGCTTCTCCAGTCGAACCCTGATGGATACACCCAGGGAGCCACTGTAATTAACAAGTGGAACTGATGGGCTGGGAGCATCTCATTAGGTTTCCATAGATGGATGGAAACAGGAAATGGATCTGCAGGTGGGCACAGGCCTCTGGTTCTTATTTCACTGAACCAGGAGCCTGGCCTTTTGCATACTTTTGTGGAGCTTTTGCCAAAGGAGTGGACCTGGGCATGGCTGGACAATGAGGCCAGGGTAGCATTCAAATGCAATGGCCAGTTGGATGTGTGCCCTGCCTGCTGGTGACTGGGTGGAAGAGGGAGAACGGGCAAGAGAAGTGTGGATCAGAAACTCAGTACGGAAAAATGTCATAAATGTCCATTGGAAATTCCTGCAATATCAGAACTTCTGCTAGACTCACCTGCCACCAGGCCATGGTCAAGAGGGCTATGTCCCTTGAGACCTGGAGGCCACAGACGAACTAGAGACAGCCAGTGGTTACTGGCAAGAGGAAGGAGGACAGAGAACAGAAAGACATGCCTTGTGTGGAAGCTTTGGAATAAGCAATGAATATTAGCAGATGTCTGCAATACAAAGCTATGCATTACTCGGGGCATACCCTCATAGATTTTCTGACTCTAGCTGTTCATTGCCATCGAGCTATTTCTACAATCTGTAAATTGTAGAGAACTGACGGCAGTGCAATTATAATTGGCCATGCAAAATAATTCTTACGTATAGACCTGCAAATAAATTCTTTCAGGTGGATGTTCAAATGATCTCACTCTTCAAAGAAAAAGCCATTTCCACATTCCTTGATGTCATATAAATATGTCATTCTTTGACTTCTTCTTTCAACCTGTTGGGACATTTGTATGAAATCCTTATTATTTAATTCATAAGTTTAAGAAAATCTTTGACATGTTAATTTTGTATTTGCATGAGGGTCATGATTTTACCCTATGTACCCTGTGTACCCTGAGGTGTCCTGGGTACACACAGGCAGGCATGTCACAGGCAGTGTTGCCTTCAGAGGCAGGGGTGAAATCTGTCCAGTGATGAGAGCCAAGGGGGTGACTGGCCCCCAGAAAGCCCCATGCAGCCGAGTTTGCATCAGGGACAACCTGAATAAGAGTTAACTATTTTATTTTTATTTTTGAAAGTTAGAGCAAAATACAGATACTTTATCTTGCTCTTTGAGATTAATACCAAGAGATGTTTTTACAATTTTTTGAAGAAGAGTTAAATTCACTTTCTGTCACATTTTTATATAAACATTTATTTATGTATTTGTAATTTATATCCTACTTGCTTCCAAAAAACACATTTGACATGGGCCAAATGGTAGTAAAAGAGAGAATAATAGATTGTAATAGATTGCGTAGCAGACTAGACCTTACCTTGCAAAGTGCAATGTCATCTGAAGAACCACAGAGCAGATGGTGAAAAACCATATGACGAAAACAACAGAAGGCTACATGGTAAATATATTACAGCAACAGTCAGGCAACTGACGAGACTGATGGACGGAAAGAGAAAAACCGGGGGTGAGGAGATCATCCAAGGTCACTAACTCCAAGATATTGATGGCGCCTTGTGCTTGGGTTTATGTGTCAACAGTCTCCAAAGAGCCAAGTGTGGTTTCACTTTCATTGTGACGTGGTCTTTATACTGAAGGTGGGACCATCCCTCCCTAAGACCTTGCAGAGAGGTGGGAGAATGAAGATTGAGGCCCAGATCTCCTGCTGGCCTGGTGACCTCCCTACCTGACCATGTTGACAGGGGGGACGACTGTGTCAGTGAGAGAGCACTTTGCAAACCACGCAATGACTAGAGAACAGGGAGGAACATTCTACTGATATTTTCTTAATATACATGGCTGTAACTAGGGAGATAATTGCCACAAATTTTGGGGTGTGTTATATGCGATCTGTGATTACAGAGATTTGTATGACCAGAATATAATTATAAAAAACATTTTCCAGAAGGCTTTTCTAAGGAAAATATCACAGAATTAAATCTAGTGTGTTTATATTCTATAAAAAATAGTGCACCTTCAACAAGTAAGTTGCACATTTTATTAAGAAAAGTATTTGGAAAACTAAGATAAAATATGGATCCTCTTACTACTGCAGTCCCCAAACCCCAGGCCATGGACCGGAACCAGCCACACAGCAGGAAGTGAGCAGTGGGCAAGGGAGTGAAGCTTCATCTGTGTTTACAGCCACTCCCCACTGCTCACATCACTGCCTGAGCTCTGCCTCCTGTCAGATCAGCAGCGGCATTAGATTCTCACAGGAGCTCGAACCCTACTGTAAACTGCACATGGAGGGATCTAGGTTGCATGTGCCTTCAGAGAATCTAATGCCTGATGGTCTGAGGTGGAGCTGAGGCAGTGATGCTAGCCCTGGGGAGCAGCTGCAAATACAGATTGTCATTAGCACAGAGGTTAACAATGTAATAATGATAGAAATAAAGTGCACAATAAATGTAATGGGCTTGAGTCATCCTGAAACCATTCCTCCCTGCCCCCACCCTGGTCTGTGGAAAAATTGTCTTCCATGAAACGGGTCCCTGGTGCCAAAAAGGTTGGAGACCATTGTCTTACTGTCTATAGAAACCGCTGTTCAGAGAAGGATCCGGACTATAACTGAGTTCCAGACAAGGGGGGAAGGACATCTCTCTGGGATATGTGGGAAACATACAAATGGAACTTGAAAAGTCCTGAGGCAGTAGCAGTCCCTGTGCTTATACAAAGGGAAGAAAAAGTTGGACATAAATATTACTCATAAAATTCAGAGGACTACCCTCAGAGCTCTGGAAATGTACCAGTCGGGGACAATCACTGTGTAGCTTCACACAGCTCAAGCAGAATTACAAGGGGCCCCCAGGATGGGCAGGACAGGGCTGGGATGGGTGGGGAGGGCGGAGGAGCCAGAAATGATAAAATAAAATGAAAGTGTTCTTTAGACTCCACAGTACACACAATTCTTGGAAGCTGTTTACATGGGTGACAGTTTTACGATATGGTTCTCTAGCTGTGTGTCACAGTTTAGAAGAGGGAAAAGTGAAGGCAGAGAATGGTGATGGAGCACCCGCTGCATGTGGGACAGGAGATTCACAATGGCCCTGGGAGGCAGAGCCAGGTGTGGGGATCCTTGAATATGGTGGTGAGTTCTTTCTTGGTATTGTTGAATCAGCCTGGGAGTCAGTCACCCAGATGATTCAAGAGTCAACAATGAATCACACACTCTGGGGACATGGAAGGAATCGCAGTCCCTGCCCGTGATGAGGTACCGTTGATAAGAGGTTGCTGTCACATTGCCATGGCTGGAGGGGCACGTCCCTCACACAGGCGACCTCTCCTAATCTTAACAGTAATGACCGACAGTTATTGAGCACTCACTACATGCCAGGCATTGATTTCTGTGCATTCTGTGTCTTAATTCATAGAAATAATCCAAGAGGTATTTTTTTTGCAGACGTGAGTGGAAAAACTAGCCAGGTAATTTAGGTAGTTTGTGTTTTAAAACCATTTGCCTAAGTTGTCAGTTTCAATAATTCTTGGCCCTGGTAGGCTGGATGCTGATGGGAACATTTGCCTCAGGCTTCCGCGTGTTTGTATAATTGGGGTTCAGCTCACCTGCTCATTTCAGACCTGTCAGGAGTTGGAACGATTTGCACCTATGATGTAGGCAGCTGAAGGCTTGGAGTGATCTGAGGCAAGAGGACAGCTTATAGCTACCGTGTGTGCCTCTCCCCACCTGCAGGCAACGTGGCATCTTTATCTTTATCTACTTTAAATCCACTGTGTCATTCCTGCTTCCGAATTAGGCAGCAAAGTCCTATTTAGGTTCTTCCAAGGGGTGAGCGAGGAGAGCCCAGTCCTCCTGTCCATTGGCAGGTGGGTGGACCCGATGGCTGAGGTCCCTTTATAAAGGAGACACTAAGTGGTAAATCCCGGGCTTGGCAGTTTAAAGGAGGGACAGAGTGGCTCCCGAGGGCAGGCCTGAGGGTGCGGGTGCTATGGGCACAGGCAGAGGAAAACCCAGGTGAGAGTGTTTACTTCAGAGAATGGAACGGGTCCCTGGGAGGATGTAGGGAAAGAATGAGACCACAGTTCTCCAAAGTGGGCATCTTGCATAGGAACTTCTCGTTTCCTGGAAGAGTGAGAGACAAGAGCCTTAGCCGGATGATGAGTTATCCCTTTTCTGTTGCTCGTGTGGTTACAATAGCCAGGGGGGCTGGCGAACCCTGGAGTTTTCCCCTGTGGCCTGCTGGAAACAGACAGCTGCGTGGCATTGTACCTCTGGTTAGATAAATTACAGATCTGAAGGCACTGTGTCAGCAATAGCCACCATTAAACAGAGATCTCGGAGCGGAACAGACCTTTTAAGCATCTGTTTTATCCAAAGCCAGTATTTATCTCTTTGGCCCGGGCCCAGCTACCTGGCTGGCAGGGACCCAAACCCATCCCCGGAGCTGCCTCCTGGGAGCCAAAAAATCCCATCTGTGGGGATGAAAAACTCTCTCCCTGCCTTACTTTCAGAGCCTTGTTAGAATAATTCTGAAATATTCCAGATAGTGCATTAAAAATATTCAAAACAATTCAGTAACTTTTTTTTTTTTGTTTCCAAAAGCAGTTCTTAGGAAGGCACTTAAAACCAATTATAAATCATTTGAGAGAGAATTTCTACACAGTGCAATGTGTGCCTGAATGTTTCAGTTCCTTTATTATCAGATACTTGGATTTGATGAAGAAGTTTATAAATGTTAAAGTGACTTTTGAAGGGGAGCGTCTCGCCAGCATCAAAGGGTGATCTGATGATGCCGTCACCCATTGTGGCTCTTTCTGTCCCCATGTCCTCCACACCTGATGGGTTCTGCGTCCGGCACCGTGGCTTGGCCTGGCCCCTCGTGCGAGTCTCGCAGTGTGATCTGGGAGATGCCTCGTCCGCCACCCGACTCAGCCGCCAATCCCGAGATGCACAGTTATCTCTGTCTCCCCAGATTTCTCTGTCACGATCGTGCTTTTCCCTACTTTCCAATCCTTTTTTTTCCCATTCCCTACCTTCCTTTTCCTATGTTTCTTTTCCCCTCTTGACATTGAGGGCTCCATTGACTGTCACTGACTACGTACTGACATGACAGCTTAGTGACAACAGAGGGGACAGTCGTAGGTGGGTGGTGACTACCATGGCTAATGACAGGATATTGGACTTAGGCACATCCTGTATCCTGGATGGGATGGCAGCCATGAAGACAGCTTGGGTGACACCACAGCCGTGGTTGTCCTTGGATGTGTGCTGTGTCCACTTCTCTGATGCTGGTGTTCTGCTCTGCCTTGGACCCTATTCACAGACTCAGGCCAGAGCTCAACCCAAAGTCTGGACTGAATGTTCTAGGTGGGTGGGAATGGAGGTAAGAAATGCAAGGCCGTTGCCGACCCTGTACGCTGCCCACCCACTTGCCTGGCAACCCGCCCAGGTGGAGGGCTGGGAAGGGGCTGGACAAGGGCCAGGGCCAGCTCACCATTGACAAGAGGACAAAGTCTAGGCACAATCACACCTGGGGCTCTGAGACTTCTTCCTGAATAACAGTAAGATGTGTACTCTTGGGTATTCTTCCTATGTGACTCATGGCTCTCTTTCCAAATCTGGAAGGAGTTGCCCAAGGAACAGTGTGCTTTTGTAGACAGATGAGCAAACTGGCAGGCACAGATGGATGGACTTCCAGATAAACAGCGATGGAGAGAGGTGAGCCCGCAGCAGGAAATGTGTCCAAAGCAACAGAAGTTTGCTGTTTTGGTTTATTTCCTATTCACAATGTATAACCACCTGTTTTTTTTTCCTTTTATTTTTAAAGGAAAAGCTTTTGTAAAACCTATTAAGAAACATCAAAATGATTCTTGGGCATGAAGCAGCTGTTAAAATGTTTTGATGGGTTTAGAATAAATAAGTCACAAACATATGGATTTCATTTTTCTTAAATTAAGTGTGTGGATTTTTAAATAAATGACAAATTCACCATAAAATACAGTTTAGATTTTTTGGGGAGTGGGAAGGAAGTTAAGTATTAGACAAATGTAAACACACAAAGTAAAGATGTATACAGAGCATGAAGGTCCTAAGAGTTATTTTGATCAATCAATATAGGGCAGAGATATAAGTCTGTCCTTTAAGAGCCAAACTGGTTGATTCATTAATGTGTGAAATAACATCTGTGGAAGTCATCACGAAAGAGTATACCTTAGGGCATGGAGCAGAACAGCCCAGACCTAGAAGTCAAATCAAGGCTGCCTGGATGTTAAAGAAGTCGTAGAAGTCGTAACTAGTAATGTGCCTAGAAAGAATCTGTGGTTGAACCTAACACGACAAGTTGGCCACCTGGAGTCTGTACTTAAACGAAGTCAATGGGCAAATCTTCCTTTGAGTCTCTGGCATTTGTTGTGGAACGCAGCACCCTGGCTGCTACCAGGAAGGTTTCAGTCCACCCAGGAGGCACAGCCTGCAGTAGCGATAGATGACTGATCACTGTGGCTCAGTAACACTCATTCACTTCGCCCAGCTGGGCTCCTGAGACTCAGATTTCAGGCCCTTTGAACAACCTTCTGATCATAACTTGGCTCTAGTAGATTTTCCTCTGGACAGTGACATTTCCTAAGTTGACTTTCTGGTTTACACATCAGAACTTCTGTGTGTTCAGTTCACGTGAGTTTGGCCCATTGAGCCAAATCACCTCTATAGTCTCTTGACAAAATCTAGTTGCTTCTCCTGCTGGGCTGAGGGTGAGACCCAGAAACACAGTGACGACACTAACCATCGCTTGCCAGGCTCACCCAGGACAATGTCACCATCCCAACCATGCATGCCTGGCAGTCATTTCTTAATATAACAATACTATTGATAACAGTGATGGTGATGGCTACAATTCCTGCTTATCACGTGCCACCACTTTACATGCATCCTTCCAGTAAATGCTCACAGTGACTCCACGGGACAGACACTATTACCAGTCTTAGTTTACAGACCCCAAAACTGAGGCTGAATCAGGTAAATGACTTTTCCAAAAATCATATTTCCAGTGGTCAGTGGGTGCCTGGAGTGAAGAGCAGAGTCAATGTGCCCAGGCAGCCACTGACCGGATCTCTCAAACCAGCTCACCCAGCACACCAAAGGCCACTGGGTGAGCACTGCTGGGGGCACGCATGCTGGTCTAGACTCGATGGCATTTCATTAACCCGGATCTATGTGTGTTTCTGCACCCAAAGCCTTTATTAAGAACCCACTATGTAGGGACTAGAGAGAGAAAGATGAGCAAATGATTCACTCTCTCCCTCTCCTTGTCCTCTCTCCTCGAACCTCCAGCACCTTCTCCCATCCTCATTCGTAGCTGAAGACCCAGCTTCTGCTTTCACTGAGAAAGCAACACCACTAGAAGTTCATGTCTGCAAACCCAAGATCGCAGCTACTGGCCCTTCCATGCACCTCACATCCTTCCCCTCTTGCTTCCAGTGGACACACGGGTTAGCATCGCTCTCGTTTCTCAGCATGTTTTAAAACTCTTTCCCACCCTCCATCATGACTCTATCCTACAAAGAAAATGTTTTATTGTCTTCAGTGCCCTCATCGACTTTTCCTCCATTCCTCTGCTGGCTTTTACAGCAGAACTCCTTAGCAGACTTTCCCACACCTGCTTTTCTGATTTCCTCCGCCTCCATCTCTCTTAAGCCCATCCCTAGCCTCCAGCCCCGGACCCCACCGGCAGTCATCCCAGGTGGCGGAGGCCTCTCTTGCTGACCCGTCGTGGCAGACCACGCACTTGGCCACTCCATCTTCCTTGAAATGTCATCTTTACTTGGCTTGTCACCAGCTGCTCTTTTCCTTTTTCCCTTTTGTTGCTGGTTACTCATTATTTGGGATGCCCCAGGGCTCAATGGGACTCAGTGTCCTCCCTATTCTCACTCTCATTTTGAATACCCAGTGTTCAGATGTATGGCTCAGACTGCCAGCTTGACTTCTCCATCTGGGTGTCTAATAAATATCTCAAACTTTACCTGACCCAAACTGAACTTCGATGCTAGTCTAGATTTAATGTCATTTAATTAACCTCAGAGTGTAAGAATTTATGCATTCAAAAACCTTTCTTATGAACCCACTGCATAGGGCCTGGAGTTAAATGAGCAAATTGCCCGCTGTCCCCCTTGGCCACACCCACGGCCATACCTCCCCGCCCTCCATGCTCCCCCTGAACCCCGAGAGGATGACAGTGCCTTCCTCCCGTCAGCTCAGGCCTCAGCCATGGAGTCACAGTGTCTGTCATCCTCCTGTGACACTGCACGTCTAATCTCTTAGAAAGTCCTTCAAACACATGCAGGGCCCAGCCACACCTCCCACCCCAACCACTGCCTCCCTCCCGCCTGCGCCCCCAACTCTGCAATAGCCTCCTGACTGCCCCTCTGTGTTCACATTGTCCCCGAAAACCTCTTCTCAGCCCAGCAGCCACGGCAGGCCTTTCAAAGCATGTTGCCTGGCAGTGCTCTGCTCGGAACCTCCTTCTCTCAACAAAGCCAGAGTCAAGCTACGTCCCAGCCGTCCCTTTCCCACGAGTCCCGAGGTCTTGAGAGAGCAGGGCTGTCCCAGGGGAGACACCTGCTCCTCCCCGACCCTCAGCCATGGGTGATTCTAGAAATGAACATGTGGGGCTCGTGCGGCTCAATCTGCAACACAGTCATCCCCTTCCAATGGGAATCGCAGTTCTCCCCAGTGAACAGGCATTATTTGTGTAAAATAAAACATCTTATTAGGAAAAAGAACCTAAAAGCAGAAGCCTTCCAAAGACATGAACCACATGCAGAATATTCTCTGTCTCCCCAAGTGCTGTTCTCAGTGCAGCGTCTCCTCCTGTCCTGCAGAGCCAGGATCATCCATCCTGGTCCATCCCCCCTCTTCCACCCAGTGCTTTTGTCCCCAAAGCAGCCTGGAGAGCTGGGGCAGGGGCCCTAATCCTCCTGGGGGCCGGGTCACAGGAGGCTCCGCAGCTTCCGCGCTGGGACTCCCCGGAGTTCAGCAGCTGCTGGCTTTATGCTTCTGAAGCTGCTATTGGATGTGCGGCAGCTCACAGCTTACTGTCCAATTTCCCCTTACTGCCGGGCTCGCCGCACTTCAATACTCATGTGAAATTTAAAACTAATTTTCTCTTTGAACCAGCTTAAAAGGTAGAAGGATAAACGCGGCCTTTGTCACAGCAGCCTCTCAGGGCCAGCACCTGTCTGTGCCCCTGGCCTCCAGAAAATGGAGCTGCCCACATTTGCTTGCCGGTATGTCCATGAAGGGCCACCTCCGGAGGGCCTCGCTGCCCCTAGCTCATTGTACCATCACTAAATAGTTCAGAGCCCTAATAGTGTTGCTGGGTGGTTTATAAAGTTAAAAGGCAATTAGTAAAGATGTGCAAATTTTGACTCTGTGTTGAGCTTCAAAATAGCGAAGAACCAATGGGGTCCCATCAGTGATATCAACCAGCACCTAATGGGCTCAGAACCAGTTGTATAATTTGTGGGACCCAGTGCAAAATAAAAATAGGGGGCCCCTTGTTCAAAAATTGTTAAAAATTTCAAGACAGTGACATCAGAGCATTAAATCAAGCCTGGGGCCTTCTGAGTGGGGGTCGTGTGCAAATGCGCTGGCTGCGGGCCTGGGTCCGGGCACCGGCTGTGCCAGGCTCTAAGTGCACACTCGACACACGGTCTCATTCCATTTTCACCAAGCCCTTCAAGGTAGACACCCTTATTGTTTCCATTTTACACATCAGCAAACGGAGGCTTCCAGAGGTTAACTTGCCAAAAGTCACCTAACTAGCAGAGGAGAGCCAGGATTCAAATCCAGGCAGTCTGACCCCAGAGAAGCCACTCTCAAGGAGTTACATTTTTTGTATTTTTACTGGCCATTCTTTCCTTTTACAAATACCTTTAATTTTTGTATCATCATAAAGGTAGTATAATTCATCGCAGGACATTTGAAAAATAAGAGAAAGCACAAAGAAAAAAATTAAAATCACCCCAAATCTATTATATTAGTGCATATATGTTCTGTCTTTTTCAAAGCATACATTATCTACAAAGCATATATACGTTTTATGTACATATGAAGCATATATATATGCACATTAAACACCTCAGTCACAGCCTTACGTGTCTGTGGGTTGGTAATTGAGCAAACATGAACATACTATGAAATATACAGGGTGGATCCATGTAGGCTCAGACTGAATAACACAGCAGCAAATGGGCAAAGTGGCCAAGCCCAACTTCAGAAGGTTTTGGGAGTAATTTAATCCGTGAAATCACATGCTTTGGAGCAGAAGCAACATCGGACCTCAGACAAGCTTGGTTCAAACACCCAAGAAATCCTCTACTGCAAGTGCTCACAGCATGGTGAGTCTCCTGTAAATACTAATAGCTTCACGGTTTAGTTTTTTTGTGTGTGTTCCAAGTCAGAGCAAACTTAGCATTTTTATTATTATGTATGAGTCATGTTCCAAACTGCTCGGCCCTTGAGTTGACATCAAATGGTTTTATAACAAGTTTTTTGCGCCTGGGTGCTATTCAAACGCTATGTACATGTACTTTACAACAGTGAGCCCATAGAGGCAGGTCCAATAAAAAGGCCAATAGACCAAAGCCTGATTTGGGAAACAGCAACTTCTGATTCAGTTATCAAATAAAAAATCTCCCCTCTCATCCACCTTGTCTCCCCAAGTGTCTCATGACAACTCCGAAAGTTTAAAGCAGGAGTACCATTCTTCCCTGCCAATGGCATTACCTACAATTTCTACCACTAAGTACGCAGGTCAGCAATTGGTATTCATAGTAAAACCGGCTGCATGAAAATATTCCTGTGATTTTTCTTTAATCGTGTTAAAACAGCTTCCTGTGGGATGTTCATAGAAAAGCCTTGCTGGTCTTTGAGATGCTTTTTCCCTCAAACATAAAATCTTGGGACTGAAGTATAAAATCCGGATGAGCAATTTGCTTTCCAAATAAAAGGAAAAGATCTGGAATATTGTGTCACCCTAATGTGGAGTGAGTGACATTAAATCTTGGGTAGGCTAACAGGCCACTGAGATGTGAACCTACAGGCTGAATTTGCTTTTCCTTGCAGAAGGCAGAACAGAAACTGCTGGTCCCATGTGTTTCCAGCCACTCCCAGTGGGATCGGCCACCGGTGTGCTCTTAGGCTCCCGCCCCCTCTCACTTCTCCCTCTCTGGAAACTTATTCCTGGGACTGTGGATTTGGACACTCCATTATTTTAGTTTGAACTTAATAGAATGCCAGGTTTCAGAACAAAAGTGGGTGTATATTGTCTGTCTCTTTCTCTGGTGCACACCAGAAGTTCATACACTTAATTTGTTTGACATTTTGCAAGATAAAACACAAGTTGGAGGAGAGAAAATTAAAGAGAAAGAAAAGGGATCATGAGACTTTTTTTTTAAAAAAGAAAGTGCAAGTCAAAAAATGACATAAGTCTAAAAATATACTCAATAGGAGTGGATGGCTAAATGGTTTCATTTAGTGACTGAGCTCTTTCTGCGAGTTCCTGTCCTCTGTTGGTCTGCATGGTGAAAACAATAAGAATTCAGCTTTGAATAACCAATGCTCGAGGGAGAAAACACAGCAAAATGCTCTTTTCAAAATAAGTAACCTTTGAGGATAATTGAATTATTCCTGAGCATGGAGTTATAATGTCATCTCCCATTGTGACTATTGCTGCATTTGTGGGAAGTTTTTTTTAAAACAAGCATTACCTTCTTTAGAGAGGAACAGAGCTAATAAGTATTTCTTATAAACACGCTCATATTCAACCTCTTTCCTTAAACTGTGACTTGAAATTCCAAGCAAATATCTTCGTGGGATTGCAATGATTTGTTTAGCCGTGTTCTGAGTTAGGCACGTAGTGAAACAAGCTCAGCACAGTCACAGCTTTCCACACACCCCTTCCTGGGCCAGGCCACCTTGGCTGGTCAGCCTGCCTCCCTGTCACCAGCCCAGCCTGGCCCTTGGCGAGCGGCCAGGATTGCGTTGAGTGAGGGGAGGTGTCAGCACCAGGCCCTCACCAGGGTCCTGGAACTGAGAAGCCAGTCTGTTCCGATCACGTGTTTCTTTTCTCCAGTTCTGTCGAGGCCCGGAGTGTGTCTGGTGCACCATGCCTACCACTGGGTCCCAAAGGGAAAACTCAAGGGGGGCCGGGGAGGGAAGGAAGGCAAGCTCATGTTGGGGTGCTCAAGGGAGCCTGGCGGACCAGCGCTGACCCACTGCACGACCGTCTGCCTTCTCACGTGCTCGCTCTGAAAACGGCGACCCTCGGTGATGGTCCCCACACACTCACTTCTGTTGCCCACCCACATCGTTTTGTAACTGTGCCTATGCCTGGATCGGGTACTA
The DNA here is from genome assembly GCA_028533085.1 of Varecia variegata. Classification (NCBI taxonomy): domain Eukaryota; kingdom Metazoa; phylum Chordata; class Mammalia; order Primates; family Lemuridae; genus Varecia; species Varecia variegata. The sequence goes on along the minus strand of CM052436.1, from coordinate 5,369,116 downwards.
GACTGTGAATTTCTTGAGGGCAGGGACAGTGTATTAATCATCATTCATGCTCACACATGCCTCTTTGGTAAGGTTTGTGGAAGGAATGATTGAGAAAGACAAGAGGAATCCAGTCTTCAACAGCAAGACAATTCAACAAACAGTGATGCCGCCGTGGGCCGAGTGCAGTCATGAGCTGAGAGCTGAGAAACAGGAGTGGGCAGGAACAGCACACTCCCCCTCCCCCAAATCGCTCACCGTCTAGCTCAGGCCATGGCAGGTTTATAACTGGCTCTATAGAAAATTTACACAAGTCAGGGTGTTAGCCCAAGTTGACTCTGAGGGCAGGGAACAGGAGCGTGAAATGTCTGCATAACAAAGTTGCGTTGCATCGTGGCACCCCAGACATACCTGTGTTCCTGATGGCTTCCTAGTGATGCTCAAATACTAAACTCTTAATGACAAAGCGTCCCTGTGCTGGAAAAGGCGGGTCAGTGGGCAGAGGGGTAAGGGGTCAGGTACCACAAACATCAGTGCTGCAGTCTCCACCACTGGGTGAGTTAAGTACAGGGCTGCTTCAAGTTCATTGTGCCTTGGTTCATCTGAGGTCCCTTCCAGGTATGAGAAAGCCCTATTGCCCCCAGAAACATTTCTCTCCCCTTGCTAAAGGCTGGGTCCTATTTGTTTTTTAGAGTTACAGATAAAGGGAAATCATGGAGCCTTAAGTGGATGCTGGGGTGTTGGAAAAAACATGTACAATGAAGTGTGTATATGCGTGTGTGTGTGTGTGTGTGTGTGTGAGTGTATGCACATGTGCACATACACATGCATGTTGGATTGGGAGGAGAGATGGTTGCAGGTTGAAAAAAGAGCAAGTATAAAAAAGAAGCCCAACTCTTATGAACTTGGATTTGAGAGTGGCCTGGTATTGTTTGTAGAGCCCCAAACTGCAGCAGAATAACCCTGTGTAGGCTTCACTGTGTCCTGAAAGGCACAGCTCATTGCTTATTTCAAACAGACAAAACGTAGGCATTGCCCAGGAAAAAGGAGTCACACAGCTGTTGTCAGGCTCCTTGCTTACTGCTTCTCACCTCTGGAGAGAAATGTTGGATATTAGTCCTGGTGTGGGGGGCACCCAGACTGCCACATGCAGAAAGGGCTTGGACCACCCCAGGGCTGTGAGCCAAAGTCATTATCTTCTTCCCACTCGAGGGAAGTGGGAGGTGTGGAATTCCTTCCTTGACTTTAACTTTCTCCAACCAAGAAGACCTGGCTGGTAAAATGGCGGGGATGGGAACCTCAGGAATTGGGATCTTGTCACCTGGCGATTCCCAACAGCAAAAGAGGAAGAAGGACGTGCACAGTCAAGCGAGGGTGAGCCAGGTGGCTTCCCAGGTCAGGGGACACCATCCTTCAAAGGTTAATAGACAGCCCACAACAAAGGAGCTCCGCGGTCAAATACACTTAGGAAATTTTGGGATCAGCAAAATAAGTGTTGTTACCGGGGCCTCTCCTCATATGAAGCTGGTGTGACGTCAGAGTCTTTTTGGTGGAAGACTCGTTAACGCCTCATGGATCTCATCCTCCCAGGAAAACAGATGAGAACCCTTGCTAGGTATTCAGAAGACAAGCTCCAAAAGAACTCAGGGAACACGTGGCTACGAGCCCATGGGTAGAGACGGCTCGGGAGGGGTTGGAGGATCTGAAAATTGAGTTCTGGCAGAGGAGCCGGAATGGTGCAGAGGAGGAAGGAGAGTGGACAATTCAAGCCGGGACTGTCCGTGAGAGCCTGAGCGATGCAGATGTGGAGTCTGGGGGGAGGCAGGCCGTCCGCCCTCCGCGCTTTTGCTTTTATGTGCTCATCAAATATTCATGGGGCCCTTCTCTGTGCCAGGAGCTGAGGCTAGCGTTTGCCATACACTGTGTATGAGACACAATCTCTGCCTGTAGGAGCTCTTGGCCCGGTGGGAGGAGTGGAGTTGGAAACAAGGAGTCTGCAGAAGCAGGCGTCATTTCTAGGTGGAGAAATAGGTGTGTCACTGACAGGGTGGAACGCATCCAAAGGCAGCTGCAAGAGTGGACAGGTTTGGGATTCTGGTGTGGAGAAAGGCTGTAGAAAGTAAATATATTTAGTCTGTGCCTTAGTCAGCTTGAGCTGCTGTAACAAAATACCACTGACCGGGTGGCTCGAACAATGGGATTTATGCCTCACCATTGTGGAGGCTGGAAAGCCTAAGGTCATGTGCTGGCTGGGTTTGGTTCCTGGTAAGGGCTCTCTGCCTGGCTTGCAGATGGCCAGCTTCTTGCTATGTCTTCACCTGGCCTTTCCACTCTGCACACATGGAGAGAGAGAGAGAGAGGGTGCTCTCTCTTCCTCTTCTTATAAGGCCTCCCTTGTGATAGGCCTCACCCATGTGACCTCATCTAACCCTAATTACCTCCCAAAGGTCCCGTCTCCAGATTGCACCACACTGGGGTGTAGAGCTTCAGCATGTGAACTTTGAGGGGACGTAAGCACTCAGTCCCTAGCAGTCTGCAAATGGGAAGACAGCTGAATCCCGAAAGTTGCCTTCAGGTAAAAAGTGAATAGGGAAGGACTAGGACCAACAGGACGAAGTGTGAGAGAGGTGGTTCGGGGGTCTTATAGCTAAAGCTGCTTAAGAATAATAGGGCTTCTTTGTGAGGTAGCAAGCGCCCTGTCTTTGGAAGCATCCACGCAGAGGCTGGAGGTTTCCCCCTGTGGTTGTTGCAGGTGGAATTCCTATATAGGTAAGAATTCAGTTAGAAACTCCCAGACCCTCCACCTCTAAAATATTATCTGGGTTCATGCCATAAGCATTTTCTTCCTTTCCTCTTCTCTACTGTGTGCCCAGAATGGTTTCTCTGTCCTACTCCCAAAGTGGCGTGGGCATGAGGAGGTGGTAGCCTTGAGTGGACAGATGAGCATGCCGAGTCCACAATCAATACGCGTGCTCAGGATCCACACAGCACTCCGGGGTTTCCTGGTAACAGACGTGCTGGGGAAATGGGGCTGTTCTATCGAAGTTCAGTTTAATAAACTGTATCCACAGAGGGCGGTGAGAGCTGCAACACGCGGGATGTGGTGTCTGGAAACCAGCGATAGGCTGGGCATGGATGTGCTGCACTCTGCAAAGCTCCTTTCCACGCCACTTACACTCAGCGAATACCAATCCTTCCTCCGACCTCTCCCTGCAAACGCACGTCCCCAGCCTTCTCTCCTGCAGTTACCGGTTGGCGGACTGGGGCAGACAGGTGCACCCCTGTGCCTCTTCACTTTGGCCAAGCTGCTCATGGCTTGCAGAAAACAGCACGAGGCCAGCTGTGTAAGCACAGGCAATGCCAGCTGTGGCGGGCGGGCGCCACCGGCACTTCTGGTGTGTACACCACGGCCGACACTCTGCTGGGACTAAATTCACTGAGTTTGACCACAACAAAAACAGCTCTTGAAGGCGTTTCAGGGTTTGCAAACTGCCTTTAAGCATGTATGTTTCATAGGCCACAAGGAAAGGGCAGTACCTTCATTCCATAACCAGAGGGCCCGTGTGTGCTTGAGTGTGTCGTGTGTGCACGCATGTGTGCCTGTGTGTGTTTGCATGCATATGAGGATCCACATGTGTATGTGCGTTCACAGACTTTTAGGCCAGTGCAGGCCTTCACTCTAGATGGTAGAAATACGAGATCTGAAATCCAGTTCCTAACCTTTCTGCATGTACCTGGGTAACCTTCTAGGAGTCTCTTCACCTTTGTTGGCCCTTGGCAATTCTTGGAAAATGTAGGCTTGCCCCAGAATTCATGGGCCAGCAGGCTTTTCCTGTAAAGGGCTAGCTATGAAGTATTTGACTCTTTGCAGAGCACATGTAGTCTCTGGAATATTCTTTTTTTCCTCCCAACCTTTTAAAAATATAAAAGTCATATTCTTGAAGCTCAGACTAGGGGGGATGGGAGGGCCATGGGCAATATATTTTACCAGAACTTTTGTACCCCCATAATAAGCTGAAATAAAAAAAAAAAGTCATTCTTAGCTCAGGCCTTATGTAAACAGGGGAGGCCCTGGTCTAGCCTGCAGACCTCTGCCGAAGGCTCCTGTTCACTCCGCAGGACCAGTCCCCTGGCTGAGTGGATGAGTCGCCACTAATGTGGATGTGTCACCCTTCTGGGGAGTTTGACCAAGTAGTCAGTATCAGGGGTGGTGGGACACGGCTTTTATTCTGGGGCCAGGAGGCTGGTACTGTCTCTGCTTGTGTTCCTAGAGGAATTTGAAGTTCATCTGCTCCCAAAGTCCTGGGCTTCAGAACCAGACAGACACCACCCGATCCTCATTCTTCCACTTGCTGGCTGTGCAGCCTCGGGCAAGTCACACTACTCCTCTAAAACTTGGATGATTGTATTCAAATCTCGTTCAGATCCCTTTCAGATTTGAAATCGTCAAATTTACCCTTAGTGCTGTTTGACGGGGAAGCATTTGGGGTCTTCTGTAGGTAAATATGCATTTCTTCCATCCCCTCCCACTTTGCGTGCCAAGCGCGCCCCTGTTGGCTCTCCAGGCTGGTGGCTTGATGACGGGCGAAAGGGAGCTGCCTGCATGCTGGGAGTCAAACTGCATTCCACAGTGTGGCAAATGCTCTGCGATTCACCTGTTCTTCGTCACGGGATGTCTGTGGTAGGAGGATTTTTTCAGAAGGTTGGCATCTGTTTACAAGGTCTAAAGCAATGGAGTCACCTTGCAGCCTTGCTAGGGGCAGAGACCTTTCTGCTCGGGGAACCACTTGCCAGGATTCCTGATTCTCTGGCACGTCTGGGTTAAGCATATGGTGTCAGCTCTGGTGCTGGGGCCAGATAAGCCAGGTGTGTCATTAGGGCTCTACTGATGTATTTCCACACCTCACATCCATCTCACTTACGAAGGCATCTAGAAGTGCAGGATGACAGTGCCTTCTGCGGCTTTGGGGGAGGCTCAGGTGTTCACGCTGTTGCTCTCAAGTTCACTGCCGGGCGGGCTAACAGCCTGCTGCATCGAGCCTGGCTGTCTGTCTCCCTCGCTCCTCCCCTGGCTCCTCTCTGCGTCGCCCACTTCCTGCTTCCTTTCTGTTTCCATAATGGCCTGGTGTCCTCCAGAGAGCATCAGCTTTCTGCCCTTGTCTTTAGTCTTTTCTTAAAATCTCTAATCCGTTGTTTACGCTGTTGCCAGATGAACCTTCCTTAGGTTCCACTTTGCCTTCTGCTACCCCAAGTTCCCTCTACCCAGAAAACTTGCATGATTGCACAAAGCCCAAAAGTAAAACCCAAATTTCACTAAAACTCAAGAGTTCCACACTCTACCTGGCCCCAAGGTACTCCTCTGTTTTTATCACAGAGTATCTTCATAAATAAAGACACCTAGTCTCGTCCACAGGGACCTGGGTCAGAGGGTCAGGAGTGGAGCCCCGGCACTGGGCTGAGAGCCATGGCCTGTAGGAACCACTGCTGAAACCGATCTAATCTGCATGCAGGTCCCTGCATTTGCTAAATGGAGGTGAGCCTCACTTCTGGAGCCAGATCCAAACAATGGGGTCACTCATAAAGGATGCCCCGCACTCCTGCTTCTCAACCTTCTGTTGCAGCTTTCTGCCCCCGTTTCCTTCAAGGTTGTTCTAGAGCTTCTCATTCTCAGAGGAACCTTCTTCTTCTTCATCTCAGCATCCATGGCCCTTACTTTTCCTGCCACGCTTCCTGTTCCATATGCTAGGATCCAGCCAGCCTATCCTAACCCATTCTGCCCATCCCATCTCTGGCTTGACTGCACCCTGAGAGCTTGGCAAAGGGACAGATTAGAATTAATTCTGAATTGAGGACTATTTTCCGGAAAAGGCCCTTCAAAACAACAGGGCTCATGGTTGGGGCTGGGGGTGTGCTATGGTAGGGAGCAGAGGTAAGGTTCCAGAACAGCCGGAACCTTGGGTTTCTGTCCCCCTGAAGCCTAGAAGACATGGACACAGGTGCTTGTGTCTCGTGCTAGCCAAAATTCTAAGGCGGCCCCCTCTAGACCCCTGCCACCTTCTCCCAGCTATCCAATCAAATGCCAAACTAGAGGCTTGTGTGAAGAGATTTTGCAGATATAATTAAGATTCCAAATCAGTTGACTTTAAAAGGGGAAGATGATCCTGGGTGGGCCAGATCTAAACAGGCAAGCTCTTAAATGAGACCAGCCTCTTCCTTGCCAGGGAGATTTGAAGCATGAGAGGGATTTAAAGGGTGTAAGGGCACATGGAGGGGGCCGAGTGGCAAGGAACTGGGACAGCCTCAGGAGGGGAGCCCAGTTCTTGGCAGACAGCCAGGAGAACGGGAACCTCAGTCCTACAGCCTCAAGGAATTGAATTCTGCCAATAACCACATGAGCTTGCAAGAGGACCCAGCAAAGAATGCAGCTCTGCTGACACCTTGATTTCAGCCTTGTGAAAACCCAGCCAAGCCTGCACTCTGCCCTACAGAAGCTGTGCGGTAATACCTGGGTGGTGCTGTAAGCCACTATGTCTGCAGTCATTTGTTATGCGGCGATAGATGACTAATGCATGCTTTCTGCCCTCCACACTAGCCTTTCTCGAGGTTATTTTCCTTTATGATTTATTAACACATGGCCATCACCAGGCTCATGAAGTGCACTAAGAAGTCCTGGTGAGGCTGTTACCTCCCGATCGATAAAATGACATGAAATGTTTGTTATGGATCAAGCAGACATTCGCCCAGAGCAGAGTGGGCTGGAAAGGAAGAGGACCCTAGGTCAATTCTAAAGACTGTTTTTACAACCTGCTATTAAAATTCCAGCCCTCCAAAAATTTGGGGAAATAAAAGCTTATATGAAAAAACCCAACCCTTTATCTTTTGCTATCAGAGCTTCAAGTTAACCTAACTCTGTGCCAGAGACTTGGGCCGTTTTTTAATGTTGGACTAGAGTGTGCAGCTGCTCACCCTCTTACCAAGACACTCTTGGTTCCTCAGTCCCACCTGGGGACAGCCAGACCCCTGGGCACCATCTCTAGTGCCCCTGCTCTGCTGCTGACCACTAGCTTTTCCTTGAAAGTGAAAAGAGAGAGTCAGCAATAATTGGGGTTTGGGGTGGATCATGCCGGGTCTTTCCAAGCTCCTTAAAGAATCCCATATAATTAGAGCTAACCTGTCCCAATTTCAAGTCAAAAGGTAACATAATTAACATCCTCTAAAAATAGAGTTAGCAAAAGGCACTGTTAATAAGGCATCGCGCAGATAGGCCACTTTTAAATCTAACCATGATTAAGTCTCTGAACGTGCCCACTTGAGAACCTCTCTCGGCAGACGAGGAGTTGTCTGCCGCTTCTCCGCTTTCGCTTTGCAACTCTTCAGCCTCCGCCAAACGCTTGTTCATGCTCTGGTTTCAGGGCCATTTCTAGACCCTCTGGCTTATGCTTTTTGAGGGCTGGAATCGTGACTTTCAGGTGTCTTTTCCCCATTACCGAGCATTGTGCCAACACACAGAAAGCCCTTGGGGAATGTGGATTTAATTAGTTAAAGTTCATTCATTTTTCTCTGCCTGCTTCAACTTTGAGGTTTTTTTCTTTTCTAAATTCCACTCTCCCTCTGTTCAGGTTGGCAGACGTGGGCCCTCCACCCTCACTCTACTCCGCAAAGCCCTTCCTTCTGTTCCTGCCCTAAACCCTCACAGTGCCCTGAGGTTCCCGAGCCTGCCTGAGCAGCTCAGCCTTGGTCTCCTCACCACCAAGGAGTTTCCCTGCACCCTGTCCCCCTGCCGGGACCCTGGGTGCAGTCACCTGCAGGAGGAGGTTCCCAAAGTGAAATAACTCATGCCAACCTTGTAGGACCATGGTAGGACTGTTCTGCTTTATAACCATGCCCTAGCCCAGCGTCGGCACAGGGCTCTGTACTCACTAACCCTCCTCCACCCCCAGCCCAGTTATGAGCCATAGGCCAGGCTTGTGGCAAAACCAGGCCCCATCCAAGTTGGGTTGTAAATTCCCAGGGTTGTTGTCACTCCTTCATTCAACAAATCTTTGCTAAGTGCCCATGATATGGCATTACGGTTTCAGGTACTGGAATTCAGCAATGAAAAAGGCAAAGTCCTTGCTCCCATGGAACTTACATTTTGGGGGGAGATGAAAGCCAGAAATAACTACTGTGTATTATAGCTGTACACAAATTCCAGGAAATGCTATAAATTAAAGAAGGGCAAGGAGGTAAAGAGTGGTTTGTGATGGCTATTTTAGGGTGGTCTGTCTGGGATCACCTCTCTGTTGAGATGACATTTGAGAAGAAACAGGATGAGGGTGAAGGAGCAAACTTTGCAAATTTCTTGAGAAACAAGTGATCTGGGCAGAGGGAACTGTTAGAGCAAAGGTCCTGAGGTTAGAACAAGCTTGACTTCTAGTGCTTCACTTCATGCCTTGGTGATTTGGATACAGCTTCCTTTTTCCTTCCTGCAGGATGCGGAAGGAAAGTCAGGTGAGCTGGGTGAAGGCGAAGGAAGACAAGATCAGAGGAAGGGTAGAATCTTTCACCTGTCTGGCTATGAACAGCAGCTGCCCGGGCAGTGGGCCCTGGGAAGCTGTTTGGGGCTGGGGTGGTCTGCCGGGCCGGCCAGACCAGGGGTTCACCTCGATGCTGCCGCAGCTGGACATGTGAGGCCGGCGCAGCAAATGTGGGATGAGACGGTGTGGGGTCCCTCGCTACTGTGACACAGGCAGTTTCCAGTGGTCTCTGTGACAGGCCGATGAAGGCCAGGGTTGGCTTTTCTGGGCTCAGGTGGGTTGATGGGGAGGGGACACTGTGGGAGGCACAGGTGGCCTCACTACTACAGGGCGTGGTTTTGGGTGCCGGGAAACCTTTTAGACTCCTCCCCAACTCCTTCCTCTGTCCTTCTCCTGACGCTTCCACAACCTTCTCAGTCGTTCCTTCCCCGTCAGTCTCTGCAACCCAAGCCACGGGCTGAAGCTAGCTGGCCCAGGAGAAAAAGAATCCTGCAGGAATGAATAGCTACATTCCTGGCTTTGACATCTGAAACAGTCTTGGAACTCAGGGCTTTGGAGTGCAAGAGCCAGACAGATTTTTTTTTAAGTTCTTCAGAGTTTAGCTTTGGATGCCATGGGCAAAGCCTGGGGGGCTTGGAGCATAAAGCTTGTAAATCCCAGATTTGGACAGAAGATATGATGTCCTACCAGCAGTTTTCTCACCAGTACGAGATAAGACCCTACCATGTGGATGGGAGGAGGGTGGAGAGAACTCGGTGGGGTGAGTAGAAAGAAAGAAAGAGGGTCCAGCTGCCTCCTTGAAGCTGGAAACCTGGCGGGGCAGGAGATGCAAACCCACAAGCAAGTCTGGGTGTCACCATGCAGAGAGAGCTGTACCTCGTTTGCTCATATGTGGCCCAAGGAACCTGTCTGTAAACTGCGAGAGCCCAACTCCCAGAACGGGAAGAGGGAGTGACAGGCAGGTGTGCACCAGCAGAGACGTGCGGTTCAGACGAGGGGCCAGGCCGTGCTGTGGCCTGGGCAGCAGATGGATCAGGTCCTGAGGATGTCACTGCTGGCCGGGCCATCACCTTACACCTCCGGAGAGTTTGCAGAAGTTGAGACCTCAAACCAGAGATGACCCCAGAGTCAGATGCAAACCGTAGTGACCGAGGTACCTTAAATTGGCAAGTTGTTCTATGACTTCTTCGAAACGGGGGCTTGTGAGCTACGTGGAGTTCAGGTCTAGAGAAATGGAGTTCTACCTCTGGATGCTGTAAGTTTTGCATTCATACCTGCAATTCCTTACAAATTATTTCAGCAGAAGGCAGAAGAGCCTTCCATTTCGTGGTGAGGAACAAGGCCCCATGTGTGATGAGGGAGAAGCTCACTAGAACACACGTGCTGGGTTCCTAGGCGTGGGCTTTCAGAGACGGCCCTGGGCAGTGGGGGAGGGCAGGGCTGGGAAACGAATGGGTGTGGCCTGCAGTTCTGCTCAGGGCCTGCTGACCCTGGGGGGAGGCCAGAGGCCCCACATACAGGTGTCCACAGGGCCACACTGCCTCTGAGGGCTCCAGGGGAGGATCTGTTCCATGCCTTTGCATGAGCTTCTGATGTTTCTGGCAACCCTTGACATTTCTTGATGTGTTTACAGATGATCCCTCCTATCTCTGCCACCGTCTGCATATGGTGTTCGTCCCTCCTGGCATCACATCATCTTCTATTTTCTTATAAGGACACCAGTCATATGGGATTAGTGCCCACCTTAACGACCTCATCTTAACTTGACTGCATCTGCAAAAGCCCTATTTTCAAATAAGGCCATGTTCATAGGCACCAGGGTTTAGGACGTGAGCATAACTCAGAACAGTGAGCTAGCTTGCAGGAATTCATTTGTTTTGTTTGCTTTTTAATTTAGATAAATCATCTTGCAAAACACACATATTTCTCAAAAGTGCTTTACAATCAATTCACGTGTCTAAGGCAACAAGCTTGAGATCTATTTTAACCTGTGACATATAAAACTTCTGCTTTCGGAGCCCTCCTGTTGTCCTAGAAGACATATCTCTGAGAAGCCTGACCCGTCTTTGACTCACTTGGCAAGATGTGCGAGTCTGTACAGAAAACCCACTCATGGTTTGACTCAAACCTTCTATGTGTGAAACACATTCTGAGAATTCTGATTTCTGGGAGTTGAAAAGAGCCAAGCAAGTGTAAATCATGTACAAAGGAATAAAACATGGCAGCCCTGTGTCTCAGAAGGTTCACCCCTGCAGCTCCCCCACGCATGGGAAGCAAACCACGGCAGTGCAGCTCAGAAGAATGAGGACTGTAACCATGCCTCCCTCCCCCGCAGGCAAGCAGGCATGCCCAAGAACAAAACAAGCCCCCAGTGAAGCTGGAACCTACTGAGCTCTTTTCCAAAACGCTTTACAAAATCAAATATAGCAAGAGGACACGTGGGGACAACGTTATTAAAATGCTTCCTGTAAAATACTGTATATTGAAAGTCTGTTAATAAATTCTAGAAATTTCTTCCTGAAGTTAAACACAAGGAATCTTGAGGCTATCCCCTGCTCTCCTGAATCTAAGTAAATGATGCTCAGTTAGCCCAGAAAGCTGAGTGACGGAGGAAATGAGAGGAGTGGGAGGTCTGCAGGAGAAGGTTTTCCTCCTTTTGGTTTTCCTAGAATAGTTTCATGGGTGGCCCTCTCAGCAGCCATGTGGGTGGATTAAAAGGGGAACAAGTTTTGCAAAAGCAAGTTGGGGCAACTTACACACACACACACACACACACACACACACACATATGGATACACACAGACACATACAGGCACAGACACAGATACATACATAGACACACACAGAAAAACACTCTCCCCCTACCCTGTACAGTATGTTGTTTTAGTGGTAGCAAAAATAACTTTTATGTATAGATCAAAATTTGGCCTCACACCTATGAACAGTTCAGACTAGCTGGAAAACCAAGGATTATTAAGCACTGCATAGAAATGTGTCCCTCAAAGTTACAAAATAGGGACAATTTTAATGCACATTTTAATTTGTGTAAAGGGGGATTTGTTGATTGATTACTTGTAGGCTGTTTGGGTAAGAAGGGACATTTCCAGGGTTTCTGAGACCCAGTTAAACCTAGAAATACCCTTGGGGGTCCGGGTCACAGCTGTTTCAACTTCCAGCTACCAAGCCCTCTCCAGGACCCCCTCATAGAAACACTCAAGGTTTGGATACCCAGGTACAAAAGTTGATCACTGAAGGCCTCTGCCGTGCGTCTACCGTGTCTCATTGCTGCCGCTGTCCCGGCGGTGGGGGTGAGGGCGCTAGAGGCAGAGGTGTGGTGGGCTGGAGGGGGGTTGAGGGTCGTAGGTGTGGGATGAGGGTGGGAACACACATCACAAGACTCTCACCTGGTTCTTGGCAATAAGAAAAAGATAACAGTTTGCATGCTGGTAGCTTTAACACTCAAAAATTTGCAGGGACCTTTTTACAGCATCCTTGTGATTATTCTTTAAACCAGTGGTTCTCAACTCCGGCTGCCCAGTAAAACCATGTGGGGAGCCTTTGCAACCTACAATGCAGAGCTGCTCCCAGAGTAATCCTGATTTGATAAGTTTAGGGTGAGGGGAACACCTGGATATGTTTTCAAAGCTCGTCGGAAGGTGCTCACGTGCAGGCAGGGTGTTGAATCACTGAATGTCAAAGAAAGCATCCCAATACAGCACGGGTGACAGGCAGAAGAGATGCAGGTGCTACCTCTGTAGAAGCAGCATTGATGTGGTCCTTGTTGAAAATGCAGTCACCTACTTCATGTTTCAATAGCTATTGTTAATATAAAATATTTCAAAAAGTCAGGAATGTACACGGAATTCCCAGGCTCTGACTACAGGTTTAATGGGTATCAGTATTTGGCCATATTTCTTCTGTATCAGTTTTGAAAATGTAGCTGTAAAAAAAAATCTGGTAGCTTTAAATGGGTTGGGAAATTTGGAGTACATTTGGGCTGCTCATTCAGGTCTTTGCTAGGTCATTTACACTTTAGTATAAGCGAGGGACCTGGGTGGAGGCCATGGTAGAGATAGAAGGCTGGACAAAGATGGGGAGACAGTTGAGAAAAGGGGTGCAGGATGAGCATGGGGCTTAGGATGGCTAAGGCCACCCCTAGTTTGCCCATTGTTGATCCTGGCAATGAGGCGACAGCATTTTTATTGAGGATTTTTTTTTTTTAAAGGAGAAATCACTATTCAGGAGAGTGAGCCATTTTAAGAATTTAAGCTTTCTTTGCCACTCATCTGGTTCCTTTCATAGTTTTTCATTACATTCCTGGGTGTTCCTTTAAATTTGCCCCCTTTTTTTTGCAGGGAAATATTGATTTCTTTGGCCAGCACCTATTTGCAACAGCAGTTGACCCCAGCACTTCTCGTAAAAGTGGCAACATGTGCCGTCTTTCACCCACAGTGGGGGGCTCTTTTCCGTTCCTCTGTTCTGCTGACTGCCCTTCCTTATTCAAAATTGATGCTTTTTGACATTTCTGTCAAACAAGTACTACCTTGGGTTCTTGATTATATTCCTAGGGCAGCAGCTGAAATTTCCTTGGTCCTTCCCATTCGAAGATGTTTATTTTAAAAAGATTGTAAAAGGTAGAATTTACTTCTACAATACTTCAATAAATAACCTCTTCCAAGCTGCCATGATCCACTTTGGCAGAGAGACGCTATAGACATAACCCAGAGCAGTGTCAAAAATAGATACAAACAAGCCGTGCTCAATTCTGGGCTCTTCCCTTCTCTTTCCTCTTGCTGATTCTGTTCAACACCCTGCCCTCTGGAATCCTAACATGATCTGTTAACTCATGGTGTAATGAAAACCCTGTCATTCTCCATCAGTTTTTAACTTCAGGAAGCCTCATAATTCTTGCCCAATCATTTCACAAAACAAACATATCAGGGGACGGTCTAGCGAGCCGTGTTCTGGAAGCTTATTCATCCTTCTTTGGTGTCTGTCTGGACTCATACAAAGGAACATGAGTCACTCAGCAAATACGTGGCAGGTACAACCTCGCACCGCCAGGTTGGCCAGGGGATTTGTTAGAAACGCAGGATCCCAGGCCCCAGCCCAGACCTGCCGAAGCAGACTCTGCCCGTCAGTGGTGCTCCGGTTCGGTTCCTTCTTTCGAAAAGTTGGAAATTCGAGGCAAAGCCTTATTGTACAATCTTGCGGTTTCTCAGGTATTCCCAGCGTGAAATCCCACCCCTAAAATCAGACACTGTCTCACAAAAGTCTGATAAACGACTGTTGGCCCATGGCGATTGCTGATATTTTGGAAGTCCTTTGCAATGTCCGGCCATGTCACACACACCTGTTCCCACCTGGGATGGTAAGGCTGGTGTGCGCCGGCTGCGTCTCACCCCCTGGCAGTGGGGGCTGGTTGTGCCTGTGCTAGGTGGTGCCTGGCACGTCCTGGGCGTGGAACACACACTTTCTTATGCAAAGGCCACCTTTCTTGGGTCTCCAGGTGAGCCTGGAGACAGGTCAGGAGAGAAGGGCAGAGTCCTCACCCCTGATTCCCAAAGGAGACCTGAGGGCGGCATGTGGGCTCGGGGGTGAATGAACTCATGGAAGCCCTGTAGGAACGCCAGGGCCCCTCTGGCAGGAGCCAGTGTCTGTCAGGGGAGCAGACAAGCTGACGGCCTTCGGAGAGAATAAACTTGGCCCCCAGAGGCCGTGGGGACCCCACACTGACAGACACATCACTCCCCAAAATGAGGCGAGCTGACACAGCGCCTGGAGCTCACGGTTTGCCTCGGAAATGGCCCTTGAGTTTCCGGAGGGAAGGAAGAGGGGAGTGCCTGCAGCCGGCGCTGGGGGCCTCCGGGAGCTGTGGCACTGTCCCAGCGAGGGCCAGGGGCCACGGGTCCTGCCCAGACTTGGAAGGGCAGCTGGTGCGTGTGGGAGCTGGAGCTCCGCCTGCAGGGACAAATGCTGTGGCTGCTCTTGCTAAGGGACTTAAACAATATCCCAATGCTGGGAGTGACAGTGTTTGGGTAGAACTGGGTTCTGTCTACTTTACAAGGCTGCTTTGGTTTCCAAAATCTTTTGAAGGCAGCTCTAAGGAAAGGCCCCCTCTACTGTCCCCTTGCAGACCCAGGTTGGGGTATGGACCCCTGTCCCCAGCCAAGGCGTGGTCCAGCAGGGAGGCAGACAGAGGGAGTGTGGGAAGGTGTGAGGACAGTGACTCTGATGGAGGGGGAGCCTCAGGTCTGTGCTGCCCATGGCAGTAGGAGCAACCCACCACACCACATTTCTTCTAGAAGCAGAGCTGTCTGTTCCACTGCCTTGTCTAAAATCTTGCTTTGGCTCCCTGTTGCCTCTGGGAGGATATCCAAGGTCCTGATCCTGGTGTGTCTGTCCCTTGCGGCCTGTGCCCATCCCCCGAGAGAGACCCCTTCTCACCCTCTCTCCCTGGGCTGGCTCTCCATTGTCACACTGCCCTCTGCTCCTTTGTCGCTTGCAAGCCTCTGTCTCCACAGCCACCTCAGATGGCCCACGACCATCAGGAAGTATCTGCCTTTGCAGCCTTGGCTCAACCGAGTCCTGGACAGACCTGACACTCACATGTGCCCATCACAGGGACAGTCTCATCGCTACAGCTATCGTGTTCTGCACCACCTGCCAGTGTGAAAGGTCCTTTGCATCTGTTTTCCCAAAGTTGCCACAGCACTTAGGACCCAGTGGGACCCAGCCCCTATGTGCTGCAGGAGTAAAGAGCAAGTGACATCACAAATGGGTAAGCCCTTATGAGTTGGAGCTCATGAGTGGGTACACGGAAGGTTCCTATCACACAGCTGAATGCTGGGCTGTGTGCACTTGCTATTGTGGGTTCTCAATCCTGGCTGCCCTTTGAAATCGCCTGAGGGGCTCTGAACAGGTACCCATGTTGCGGGGGGACAAGGGAGAGCAGGGTGAGGGCACGAGAGATTTGTCAAATCAGTATCTCTGGGGCGGCAAGGTTGTCCCAGCGTTGTGTGTCTGAGCATCTTTGGTTAACGCCAGCCTGGCACCTGTGGCCTCTGTTGTCTTTCATTTGAGGGGTCACCAGATGGGCTCTGGACTCTTTACTGGTCACGGAAAATTCTGTTCCAGGCAGGCCACAGCAGAGAGCCTTTCCAGAGTTGTTCCCATTGGGCTTCATTTCTTTTAAATTTAAAAAATGCCGATAATGTGCTACTGTTCTGTGACTGCTCTAGGAAGGGCCCAGATGGAGGACGGAGTAGAGGGCAGGATCCACAGACTTCCTGCCTCCAGGGGAATACAAGGTATTTCCCTCTGCAAAGTGGGGTGACGCCAAAGTACCAGATACCGGAGCGATTGGAAGAACCAAGTTGTTACGATACTTGTGAAATCGTACTTTTTAAAAACGAAAGCATAGCCAGGGAAAGCGATTTCCTTTTCTCTTAGTTTGCGCATTATTTGCAGTTGTTTTTGGCTGAAGTTCATACAGAACGTAGACAAATTTTTAAATATCCCATTTTGACAAGAAAATATTTTTCAATGTTTTAAAATAAGAAAGGTAAAAACCTCACCTAATAAAAAAATGCAGACATTTCCCCTCTTCTGTTAAGAAGTAAAAGCCTTCAACCCTCTAACGAGCATAACTTTCTGAAGTTTTAAGGGGAGATCAGGTAGGAAAGGGAGCGATGTTTCCGTCTGCGGAGAGGCATTGTGCTGTATCTCCTGGGTAAGGGTGGGGGATAGCGGGCGGGGTAAGATTTTTATCTTTTGTGTATAGTCTCAGTAGCAGTCATGACATCGCTTTAATGATATTCTTGCACATGTGAAACTAATAATAGTTTGTGAACCCAGAGGAGAAAAAACAGTTTCTGCCCTGAAATGCAGCCAAGTTAGACTGGAAAAGCTATCGTTAAGGAAACTGCCCTTAGCTGGACTGTTCCCTTTTTGCGCACTCTCTCTCTCTCTTTCTCCCTCTCTTCTCTCTTTCCAAACTCCTCTCTCCCTCTGCTCTCAAGTCTAAAAATTGTAACAGTATTTCAAGAAGCTAATATGCTACTGCAAACTGTGGTTTCTTAAAATCTCTTCAAAAGAACACATCTTGCACACTTGCAGCCAGAGAATATTAATGGAAGAGTGGATCTTGATCAACTCTGGGAAATTGCGTAAAGACCAGAGGTGGGAAGAGTTCGAGGCCAGATGTCCAGAACTCAAGGCCAGAGTCTCCGACCCCGATTACAGATCTTGGTTACCTCGTACAACCTGCCCCCGTGAACTTGGCTTTCAGTTCACCATCAACAAAATGGGATAACAGTGTGTGTCCTCCCTTACTGGGCTCTTGTGAGAACCACGTGGCTTAATGACAGGGACATCATTCCTGAAAACTTGTATCATATGAGTTCCACCATGGGAACGTTTTCACCCAAAGTCTGACATGAATTCCTCCTTGGTAGCTGGCCCAGTCCGTGTGGCTGAGTGGCTCGAGCGGGCACAGGTTTTGGCATCTGAGGAAGACCTGGTCCAGCTTCTTTGCCCTCACATCCAATCACATTGCTCACGTGGCCAACGGATCAATGGATTAGAGATCGCTCCTTCATTGGGAAGCAGTGGGATGTAAACAGGTACAGTGTTTTTGAAGGGCAATTTGGTGAAATGTAACAAGAGCTTTTAAAAAGTGTCTACCCTTTCCCCAGCAAACATTTTGAAACTCATTTATAATCCTAAGAGTGTCGACTTTGAGTTTACTCTAAGACATTGACGATTGAGAATGCTTAGGACTGGGGTGTTCTGGTTTAATGGAATGATTTGGATTATCTTCTCAACCCAGGGTTAAACAGAATTTCAACCTAGGATTTCCAGTTCAGTGGTTAAAAATCTTTCTAAAACACGAGCTCACTTATCCATGTTGGTGAGTGTGCCGTGCTGGACCTGGTTCAGTCTTTGATGGTGTGGGAGCCTGGGAGGTATCTGGGTCACTATTCTACCCTTAAACTTATTTATTTCTCTTTTAAAGTCCTTCAGGTGTAGCTGTAAGTAGAATATCTGCTTTCTGAAGTAACATATACATTTGGCATGAAAAATATATAAAATCATTAAATTATTACAGTTTTCAATATCCTCTTAGAAGAAAGGGGCAGGAAAAACAGCTTACTAATTTATTGGGTGTTTTTTTCTGCATTATCCTTATTTTGTAGCTGGAAAACCTGACCTAGACAGAAGTGAAATACTTGTCTAATAGAGTTCAGTGTCCATCAAAGCTCATTCTACAGAATTGCATGACTCAAAGTTAGCTCTGATCTCTGAGGCTTCTTGAAAGGAAATGTGGTTATGGCTAACAGCACGAGGGCTTAGGTTTTGCAGATCTATAAAGCAACTTGAAAGGATAATACCAATACAGAAATGCCAGAAACCAGTGGCCTGGACTGTGCTCCACTTTTTATATGGCTTAGAGAAGTGAATATGACCCACCCATCTTGTCCTATCTGAAACATAAATTTATTCCCTTTTCCCCATCATTCAAATATTGCATCAGAGTAACATCCAGAATAAATGTTTTCACTAGTATAAGTTCCTAAGAGAAGAAAAAGGGTCTTTCCCGTTCTCCCCTCTGAACTATATACACAATATTTAGGTGTTTAATTTCTTGTATGGTGGGTCCTCACCGAACTTAGAGAACTGGCTACAGCTTGACTACATGGAATAATATAGTCTGTATTCATTTTCTAAAGGAAAGTATTTTTAGTAGTTTCCAATAGTTCTCAGAACACTTTAAGCATTATGGAAATATTATCCAAACACCACATAGTGAATGGCTCTCCCACGAAACTCTTGGAAGAGCCACGTGGAGGATGCAATAACGCGCATCTAGCCTTTGTTGGCACCGTTTGCACCTGGCGGAGAGGAAAAACATGCATGTGAGCATCAGCCCATGAGCTGGCTGCAGGAGGACCCCCAGGGACAATGCCCAGCAGGAGAGGGAGGAACCACAAACATGAGAACGTGACTTTGCATCTTTGTGGCATTTTCAAATATACTTTGACATCTCAGATTCAATGACCTGCACAACTAACTCAAGAAGCCACCTAGTCTATCCTTTTGCTTTTTCTGAGATGACAGCAAATAAATGACCTTTCCTTCCTTTTAAAACAATTCCAGGGTGTCAGAACCTCTGATTTCAGCAAGTCCCATTTGCCTATATCTTACCCCTGTTTTCTCTGTGTACTTATTAGAAACTGCTCTTCGTCCCTCTCTCCCACTGTGCGGTTCCTTCTCACGTGCTAAGAGCTTCAAAGCCCTAAGCAACCTTTTCCCTTTCTTGGCCAACTCAATGAAATCTCTAGTCCTTTCTCAGATGCTTGATTATTTTAAGAAATCTTGGGGTGCTGTGAGGGGACAGAGTGGTTGGAATATGAAGCACAAATGATTCAACCAGGTCACCAACCTGGGAAGAAGCCAGGAAGGGCACACAAGGCTTGTCACTCTGTTTATCCACGTATCAAGTCTTGCCTTATTTTAGCAATACCAGCAGCTGGTCTGGAAAGTTAAAAAGGGAAGAGTACAGATTCCTTCATGAAGAAAGGAATGGACTAAAAGAACACTTGTGTATTCCAGCAGTCACATGAGGATGCTCAGGGTCTGTCCTTGGTGCTGATAGCTCCTGATACTTCTTTTGTAATAAAAGGACAATTTACTTTAGATTGGTTAAGGGTAACCAGGAAAGATCTAGTATAGTTTAATAATTGCTTATTTTAAGAAAACCTTAGTGACTCAATGAAAATATTGGGAGTTTATTTGAACATGGCTGGTGAGTTTTCATTAAATTCTCCTACCCCACACTACTTTTGTGTGTCTCTATAACCACAATGTCATCTTTTTTTATCAGTTGCTCTCAGGCCCAGGTTTTACACATTTTGTGTGTGGAGGATTGTGAATGACTTTGGCATTGTTTGTGTGAGTATTTATAACCGAGGATTTTCAGGTGAAATATATTTTCTGATCCTGGAACCCCACATTATAGCCATTATCAACCCAGTACTTAGCATAACCTCTTTATACTCGCCATCATAGCTGAGACTTACAAAAGATTCAGCATTGTTAATTTAAAATAAATTCCACTTACGCATACAACGTGAATAAAGAATCAAGACTGTTATCTTAATGGGGCAGGCAAAATAAGCTATTTTCCTGAAAAATACAGTTCATTAACAGCAAGACACTTTAGCTCATTATTTTTTTTTTTATCAGTTTAGGGTCTTGTAAAAATTGTCTTCACTTATTTGAAGCTCTAAATCAACCCGCACTTAACATCAAGGTTATTTGCAGACTAAGGTGGGCTCCACTTAAAGCCCATTCTACATTTTCAGCGTAGATCTCTGTTTCCGTGGGGCCTCCATTCATGCTGGTTCAGAGCAGGGCTAAAGTCCCAGTGACTTTGACAAAGGCATAAGCGAGTGTTACTTCCTGGGCAGAGAAAATGTTTGTAGTTTGACGTGTGTGACCGTGAGTGACTATGACATGAATACCAAGAAACACTGTTTTTGCACATAAGAAAGGAGTCTTGTCTACTCGCAGCTCCGGATCACAAAATGAAATGGTCCCCTCATATCCGGGATTAACACATTTCCCATTCATAGCCCTGGTCACACTTGTTCCCCACGGTGCCCCAGGGAGGACAAATCCCCAAAGACATGCTCTTAAACTCTGCCATCCAACTGCTTGCACGTGAAGGTAACAGAAAAGCTGCAGCTCTAACGTGCTGCCGCTGCTGTAGCGGCTCACCTGGCCTTCCTCCCGCCAGCGTTATTTATTCACTGGAACGACCTCAACTCTGCACCTGGCGGGCAGCCACGTGTGATCCCTCTTGCTCAGGGAGTGCAGGGTTAGAGCTTGCTTTGGGCGGAATCCATGGCCAGCCCACTCTCGCGGCTCATGAGTGATCATGGCTCTCAGCACCACTGATGGCACTAAAGCTGGGCCATTTTTCTCTGCTCCTTTACTGCTCTGAGAACGCTCAGGGCTTCTTCCCTTCCCTTCAGCGTCCTAGCTGTCTCCTAATCCTGGTATTTCCTCTCCAGTCTGTCTTGTTCATGGCTGCCAGATTGAAATTTCTTGTGTATTCCCGCCGCACCCCCCGCCCCGACTTCCCCCCAATCAAAGCAGTCACTTTTCAAAGATCTACGAGCTCAGTACTGTGCCAACGCATGGCTCTCCAACTTCTCCATGGCGTGGCAGACCAGACCCCTGCCTGACCAACCCTCATTGCTGATACTCCCTGGATATAGGTGGATTCCTTGTTTGGAAAGTGTTCTCTTCCCCCTGGGAAAACCCTACTAACCACAAAAATCCTGCTCTTCCTCCAAGACTCCTTCATATTCCACCATATCCTTGGATATTTCCTAGTGACACCAGCCCTTCCTAATGTTCTCCTCCCTTACTGTACCACTCTCTTTCTTGTTCAATTCTGTGCTTCTTTATGTACATTATTGCTTTTCTTAAAGTCTAAGGCCTCTGACAGCTGAAATCAGGACTTTTTTTTTTTCTATTTCCCCTTTTGTCTTCTTTAGATAGTAGGTACTTATTAGAGATTTGTTGACTGACTAAGCCAAGGAGCTATGGCAATTCGGAACATAGCTATTACAGGCCAATTTCTGGCAATATGAAGATGGTCAAGAGATGTTTTGAATGAAAGGAAATGTTATGTAACTGTAATTATTCCTCACTCAACTGCATGAAGGTTTGCCATGATAAGCTCTCTATTCAATTTTCTTAATATGGCTTTTCTCGAGAGTACACTATTCTTACTCACTGATAGTGTCTTTTATTTAAAGGATAATAGGGAAGACTATTAATTTTAAAAAGAACAAAAAAAAAAAAAAACCTTTCTGGATGGATTAACTGTAATTCCAAAACACTAAGCAGTTTACTTATATAACAAGAGCAACAGAGAAATCCTTGCTTTCTGCCCATAATCTTTGCAACTTAGTGTGATCGTGCATATTTTATCTGTTGGACCAAAAGCATTTTGCTTTTGCTTTTTTCTACCCTGGGCATTGAGTCCAGGTTAAACCTGCTCATGCAGTGGGAGATAAGGCTGATGTTCCACCTCCAGCTGTGACTTTGCATAGCTCTTGCATGAGCACACACTCTGAGGTCTCTCATGTGGGGAGAAAGGGCATCGTGTCTCAGAGTTCCTCCTTGAAGCAGATTTGAGGGAACCCTAAGCCAGAAGTTCTCAAACTTCAGTGTGTGTTAGAATCCCTGCAGGGGGTTTGCAGATGATTGGCCCCATCTTCAGAGCTGCTGATTCAGTGGATCTGGGGAGAGCTTGAGAATTCGCACTTGCAGTCAGTTCCCTGGTGACGCTATTGCTGCCAGCTTGGAGACACACTTTGGGAACTACTGACCTAAGCTGACTTTTGTCAGCTCGCTCTGATGCTTCCTTTGCCCACAGAGATCCACCTGTGGCCAGTGGCTAGTCAAGGAGACATGTGAAGGGTTGGCTTGGGGCCCAGTACCCCTTGAATGCTGATAAGAAACGGAGCCACCTAATTCAGCCTCATGTTCAGTGAAGGAATCCCTTTTATGACAGCACAGTATAGTTTCTGTGTCTGCCTTCTTCTTTGTGTCCTCTCTTGATATGCCTTATTGCTGTGGGCCTGGCCACCCCAGGGGGGCTGATGAAAATTAAGAGAGTGAATATATATTTAGGGTATTCACTGGTGAGACTTTAGCAGATCACTAAAGAGGAAGGAATCTATTCCTTCTTTGCCATTATTGAAACTGGATTCCTCAAGAGTAGAAATTACATCTTGTTAGTGCCATATTTTGTGCATTAGAAATGTCTACAAATCTGAAATGTGCTCTGGCTGATGTGTCAGGGAATCCTGTGAGGCTATGGAGAAGCCTCCAAAGGGCATTTCATTCCCTGTCTCTTGACTGAAGGCAGAGTGTGTTGACAACATAAAGCAAGGGTAAGTCTTTTCTGTGAGTGGTGACTCCTATAGCCTGGCAGCTTAGTCATGTGACTGCTGCATTGACCACATGTTTTGTGTATGGACTGGAATGTCACTTTGGTTAAGTACGATTCATTTCTGTTACAGAGAAATGATGGCTCCCCAAGTAACAAAGCAATGGCCCCATAGAGTGCTGATTTGTTGCCTGAAATGGAAGGGTGTTGCTCTTCTCCCAAGGATTAGAAGTGCTCTGTGTTGGCAGAGACTTTAAAATACGTGCATTCCAACCTCACTTCTTAGCCTTCTCAGCTTCTTTGTGCTTTCTAGTGATGGAGAGTTCAGGGCAGTGCAAATGGAGAAAACAGATCACATTACCTCTGCCCAGCTCTGACTACAGAAAGTTCTTTCATACCTTGAACCAAAATAGGCCACTTTGTAGCTTCTACTGCCGGGTCCTACTTCTACCCCCCAGAGTCCAGCAGAAAAATTCTAATCCCTCCTTCATCTTCAAATACCAAGATTCCTTGGAAACAACTGTCATGCACCCTCCCCAAAGTATTCTCCAGGCAAAACACCACTACTTCTCTTGCTTTCTTCTTATAACACATGGTTTGGACTCACCTACCATCCTGCATGTGACTGAGTTGGGTCCCTTTGAGATTGAAATGGTAGAGGGTGGCAGTGAAATAAATCCTCTCCTTGAAAAACTTCTCTTCATTAAACAGAAGTTCCACTGTGAGACATTGTTTACTTTGGAAAGGCAAGATATTTAAGTCCAGAGTTTTCTGATCCAGTGTAACTACCCTGTGGAAAGGTGAGCATATGCCGGTGGTATTCACCAAACTCCACTGTCACCAAACTGTCACCAAACTCACTGGGCACTGCATGGATGGATGTGGCTTTGGCACCCAAGTTAGGGGAGCGAGAATGATGTAAGAGAGCTAGAAGCATTATGGGTCACCACCCTGTTTCTTCTGGCTCTTTCTCTCATAGCCTTTTCAGATATTTCCCTCTGACGTTTCTCTTTTCTGTGTGGTGAGTTTAGCATTAAAGCTGGTCTCTCGCTTCTAATGAAAAAGTATGGATGTTAATTCCCAAGGATACCTGATCTTCTTTAGGCAGGCAGACGTTCTCAAAGACTGCTTACAGATTATTATAATACATGCTCTATTTTCGGAACATTGACTATTGTTAGATTAATTCAACCTAAACCTACAGCATGTGTTTAACCTATAGATGCCTATGTGATTCAAAACAAAATGCAAATTGCTAGTCAACAGCAAGCAGCAGATATTGGAAGACAGCATCTAATTCTTCAGCATTCTTAGACACAGTGTGGGTGTAATTGTCAGGCTTAGAAAGTTGCTCTGGAGCATGGGTTCTGAAGCTGGCGCTTTTTCTTTGTGTCTACTTTAACAGTTCAGCTAACAGAAGTCAAACAATATGGATTTGCATCTCTTTCGTTAAGGGTGATTTATACCCACTTCAAAAGTCAAAACATCCCAACTAATTTGTTCAAAAAAATACACCACCTAAGAATGATTCAAGGGCACAGCAAAATACTATCTCTACCAGGGATATTTTCACCATTGGGACAAATCATTTCCTCTGTCCCACATTATTCCTAACCCACATTACCTGTATTTCTTTGATACTAGACATTTACATTGGGTATATATGACAAAGACTCCAATGTGCTCACCCCACCAGTTTCCCTTCCTCTTGGGCACAGAGCTAAACTACAATATCCAGTGACTCTGGCAGTTAGCTATGACCATAGGAGATGGTAGGAGTGATATACGTTACTTCCAGACCTGAATCATTAAAATCTTCTGCATAATCATCTACTCTTCCTCTTCCCTTGTCTGCTAGCTGGATATCAGCCCTCAGGAGATCTTGGAAGCCATGTGCTAAAGATGACAATGTGCTCATCAGCCTGGGTCCCTGTATGATATCAGCCAAATAGATTTATGAGAATAAGAAAAATGTATTTTCCTAAATTGCTGAGATTTAGAGATTTTCTGTTGCATCAGTGATCCATAATTAATATAGTACATACCTCAGTGAGAATTGAACTTAATGCCACATTGTAACAGATGAAGAGCAGCATCTACTATTTATAAAATGCCTACTTTGTGTTGGAAATTGTGCTAAGAACTTTACACTGTCACATTAATTCTCACAACATCTCTGGGGTAGATATTATTATTACTTTCATTTTATAGATAGGGAAACCAAGGCATAAAGTTGATTAAGTTTACACAGTTAGTGGAATGGATTATAAAACTGTCCCCGGTTATTCCTTTCTCTCTCTGTAAGAAGATTATATGTCTCTACCTGTGGCTGCATGACTGGCAGCGCCTCACTGTGGGGGAAATATACATCTCCATCCCAATGGCCATTGGCACTGGTGTGACAGGTGACATGTTTTGGCCAATGGGATGTGAGTGGATAACTTGCGCCATATCTGAGCAGGAATTTTAAGCCATTGCTTAATTTGACATTCTTTTTTCCCTCTGACACTGGAATGGAACATTCCCAAGTCAGACTGGTCCTTCAGCCTGGATCTCAGAGTGAAGACGACACAGGGGGCACAGCCATAGTGACCAGCAAAGGGATGTGGCTCAGGGAGTAACACATCTTTGTTCTGTAAAGCCACCGAGATGGCTGGAGTGATGTTACTGCACCAACCCTCACAAAAACTGACTGGTACACCTGGACCTTGATGCAAATGCAGCTGGTGAGACACCAGAGCCTGTGCTCTTGATCACGGAGGGGGACCACCTACCGAGCACATCGGCACACTTGTACAAGTCCCTGCTGGATGATGTGAAGGAAATGTAAAGGATCATTTAAAAAAAAAAAAAAAACAATTCTCATCTTGGATAGGAAAAATGTGGATGCCTGTAAGTTTAAAGAGGAAATCACCACAGTACCAGGATTTAAGTAATTTATAGATATGTCTCTCACATAGAATACATTCAGATTTAGTCCCAAAACGGTTGTTGGCAAAAAGATGGATCTTTTTACTCATGGATGCACTTTCTGGTTCCTTTTGTAAAGACTTCATGCCAGAAACCACATCTCTGCGACTGGGAGTAAGGCTGGTGGTGAATGGTGGCCAAAATCTACCCACCAAAGAACCACAGTGCTGTGTGGCGCCTGGCCCTGAGCACAGCCAACGAGAGAAAATGCGGAATGTGAGACTGAAGGGGCTCATGGGTTTGATCTGACTTGGATACATCTGTATAGACATGAATAAAACAGCCATTCAGTTAAAATTTGGGGTTAATTTTACATGTGATAATTAGGAAAAGTTGATTGATGGCCTTATTGCATGTTGGACAAAATAAAGATTTGTCCAAATGGCCATTGGAACCTCATACACTGAGAAAAAATCACTGTCTGAGATTTTGTTTAAATAACTATTCAATTCAGTAATAAATAAATACATGAATATTTGCAATTGATTAGCAGGTATGATTGGATCAGGTTACAGTTTAGGGAGGAGGATACAGACTGTTCTCTTAATGACGACACTGTTCTTTATTTGAGAAAAATAATTTTGCTATTAATTAATGCTATTAAAATGATGTCAAGCATATGTATATTTCGTACTTAGTCAGAGGAAATTCAGAATACCATCAGAGCACTAACTGCAATTATGACGATATCTTCTTTCTATTGGATCCTAATTATTTCTAGAAATAATTATTTCTAATTATTTAAAATATATTTATTTTAAAATGTATTGTTATCCCAAATGACTTTATTTTATTTTTCTAGCTTCCAAAACACTTTAACTACAACTAAAAAGAATGCTCTAATTCAACAAGAGTGTTTTGATGATTTTTCAACTTAACTGCCAATTCCTCTTTTATTGATGTTACCAGATTTACTAATTTTCTAAAACTTCAGAGTGAAAAAATTCTCTTTTGGTACATACATATCAATCATTCAAGGTAAAGTAAAACAACAATAAATGTCATCTCGATAAGCTATAAGTCCAAATTCATTGAACTCAAACATCTCAATTCTACCAAGCAAAATTCTGATACAATCAATTAAAAAGAAAAAACCTTGCATTGAAAAGTATCATCACTTTAAAGCTAAGTTAAAATAAACAACTGCCTTTTTCTCTTGCTATCTTCCTTCCTCTTACTCTAGTCTATGTTTTTTACTAATCTACATATTACTTACATATCATTTGATTAAGGAAGAGTTGGTGAAAAAGAGAAGAGCTTCACCTTGCCTGATTGCCTTTCCATAAAGAGGGTTTATTTTGTTTTCGTGAAGGTTTGTATGGTCAACATTGAACGCTTTGGGACAGCAACATTTTCTATGTATGAAAATCAGTGAATGGGGTTAAGATTCCATAAGGGCATATTTACTTGTTTTAATCTCCAATGAATTTTTCTGTTGCTTATTAAACAGCTATTCTCATGATTTCTTTCTATCCTATAGAGATAGTTTGTGAGAGGATAGAGAGGAATATGAGAGAGAATTAGAGTATTTTTGTATTCTTAAAGGGAACAGTCTATGTAAGTCTTCTGTTTGCAATAAAGACCTGAGTCATACAGTTGAATACAATATCTGCTGATGTTTAGGAATACCAAGGTGAGGTATCAAAATAATTTTTTTTAAATTGAAAAATGGAACCAAGTGCATAGGGGTAAATTTTAGTAAGTTTCTCTCCTTAATAAATCTTATTTGAAATGGGTAAACCAATTATTCTGGAGCATGCTATTAACTGCATAAGGGAATAATGACACTTTGTTCAGCAATTAGCCATCTAGGAAGAAATCAAATCATAGTTTGGTAAATTAGTACTGAATTCATGAGCATGGAATCTACTAAGATTCTACAGAACTAAAGATTATTGATTGAGAAATTTCCTATACCTAGGTTATTTATATACTCCCCTCTTTTTTTAAGTCATGAGAGAAATTGAACTTTAGAACTCACAAATGCATTACTTTATCTAACAATCCATACTCTCATATGGCTTTATCTTTATAACTACTCTCTACTTCCCTTCTGCTGATAATATCAGATGGAACAAAGCCAGCATATAGCTGCTTTGTTTAAGTCCCAACAATACTCCATACATCACTTCTCTCTACTGGAGGTAGCCACTTTTTTATCAATTAAATCATGGATAAACTTGTCAACACCCATCAGGAACCCAAATGTAAGAAATAGTGTAATCTCTTACCCTTTTGCACAGATTTGGAATAAATTGCTCTGCCTTCACTATTGATCATAAAAAAATATTGGAAGGTCTAAATACACAGCTTGAACCATGTCCCAAGTGCTTGCATGCATTATCTTTAGAAAACAACAACATGCCCACAGTTGGAAAGCCCAGCAAGGAAAACCAGGATATATCTTGTTTACCATTAAAATGACAAACCAGAAACAGCTCAAGACTTCATGCACAGGTGCATCCTCAAAAGAGAGGATTGCAGAAGCCTTATCAACATTTCCAACCAGTTGCAAACCTTGACTGTGCTCCACAATTCAAACCTCACCTTGTAACCTGGATGCCACTCCTAAAGGCTTTCTACTCGAAAGATGACTACCACCTTCCTGTACCATTTTTTCTCATCATATCAGTGATGGTGGTCGGGGGAACCTACTACCAAAGATGACAAAAGGGCAGAGCCCAGCTTTCTGGTAAGATGAGGGCAGAAAAGCTCCATGGACTTACCTGTTCCCAGTATGAAGGTTGAAATGGAACTTGAATGATAAGGAATCCTCCCCTCCTGCACAGCTTCTTCCTTGTTTGTATTAAGAGAAGTGACTCCTCTCAGTTTCCTATGCCAGCAACCTTGGAAATGTAGCCACCTTGCCCAAACGCTGGCCTGAGGACAGGATCACTGGCTCTCATCTTGCTAGCACACTGTCTTCCTTTTCCAGGAGCTCACCAGCTGTTTCCAGCCGGTCAGGTCTGGATTAAGAGGAAACTATTTCTCCGCCCTCTTGGGTCTTAGGACCCTTAGGCAGAACTTGGTTGGCTGGTCTCTCGCTGACCTGCTGTTGCCACAGCGCCTTGCTGCCATCCATGCCCGACATAAAGTTAAGGAGGGGAGTGTGAGAAGGCGAGGGATGAATGGATGATTCTATAAGCAAAGGGACTCCCATGAAACTAGCAACTCTCCTCAGGGGCTGATCGGGGTGTGTGTGTGTGTGTGTATGTGTGTATGTGTGTGCACGCGCGCGCGCGCGCGCGTGCCTTTTCCCCCCTTGTAGACGGGATCTTTTCTCCATTCCCGGTTCAGCTCAGGTCTTTCCCTGTGTCAGTGTTCCTGATTTTAAATAGTTATTCTGATGCACTGCCATGCATAAAATGGATGATTTTCAAGCTCCTTTGCCTCACGTAATTCCGCGGATAATTTGATATCCAGATTCTGCACAAGCAAAAAAAATCTTTTCTTTACAGAAAGTGATTGACTTCCCGCGACCCAGGCAGGGAGTTCTGCTCCCTGGGGCTGCGGACCCGGAGGCGGCAGCCTGGGCTCTGGCCTTGGTGCTGAATCCGGAACCGCTCCGGAGTCATCCGCGGCCCCCGGGCGACTTGCGCGAGGTTGGAGGGGACCCCCGCAGCTCTAAGCGCCCTCTCGAGCGTCGCCGACCCGGAGTTGGGCAGGGCCCATGCTCTGAGACCCTGCACAGGGCACGCGACTGGCTTATTTCTGTGCCTGGAGCCGGGAAAGTTTGGCCCAATGTTTTTTTCTGTAACTGAAGCTGTCTCCCCTCCCACCTGGGTCGCCATGGAGACTCGAGCTCTTTCTCTTCCTTTCTCCAGGCAAAATGGGCGAAGCTTAGCTAGCTCAGCCCTGACTACAGCGAGCCCTTTTTTCTTTCTGAGCAGTTCGTGGGCATCACTCGTTTCCGTTTTTCAGCAAAAGAAAGGCAGGCAGGGGACGGTGCTGGCGGGGATGGGCATTGCTCCCTGTGCCCTGGGGCTCCCTAGGCCGGCGGACTTTGGGTAAAAGCAGTTGGGAGACACTCTAAACATATAATAAACGTCCAACTCCCAAACACTGGAGTTTTTTTTTTTTTCCTTTCCCTTTTTGGGGAGTGGAGACGGGATTCTTAGGAAAATTCTGGTATTTTGTTTCTCCACTAACCTCACCCCATTTCTGTGGCTGTATCTGGGAAGATATATTTTCCCCCTAAGAGTTGCTCCATATTGCGCCTGGTACAAGACATATACCTGTGGATCCATCCAGGGTTTTATTAGGTTTGGGGTATACTGATGTTGTTTCAGTTGAAAACTAATCCAAGCTTAATGTCTTGATGGAAATGAAAACATACCCAGGAGGAAGCAAAGTCAGCAGATTCACCCAACCCCCTAAAAATGCCATAAATATCTCATTTTATCTGCAGGGTTTTTTTTTTCTTCCATTTATAAAATAAAATTCGGTTTACTCTTAGGAAGATCTTCCTATCACTGCTTTTAGTCATCGTATCACATCTCCGGTTTTACCGATAGATAGGGAAGAGTTAGGAGTTACAGTATTCTGTTTTTCATTCCCTGCCTTCTCCCCACCGCGCACTTTTCCTCCTTCTCATGTTCTCCCTCTCCTCTCCTCTCCTCTCCTCTCCTCTCCTCTCCTCTCCTCTCCTCTCCCCTCCTCTCCTCTCCCCTCCTCTCCAGGCAAAGCAGGACAAGGATACAGCTTTCCACAAAGACAATGGGCTTTTCCCAACTGTACATGACTACACCACCAGCCCTGCCAGTTAATCAGTGCATTTCATCTTTGCCAGCGGATGCTGAGACGCTGTCTGCAATAACCGACTGGGTTTCTCCGAGCCCGGGGCATGCAGACCCCTCCTCCCCCCGTCCCCCGTTCGAGTTTTCAGTTGCTAATGAAAACCGTATGAAACAGATTTCCCTTCTGTTATGTAACCGGCTTCTCTCTCGCCTTTCCGTTGACTTGGGCATGATGCTTCTCATTCAGAGTGGAGATGCATGCAGCGACAGCAGAGCCGGGGAGGGGGAGTGGGGACCCGAGGGCTCGGAACGTCTGCCCAGGTGGATGCCAGCTTCTCGCCTTCCAGCCACTCAGCGCACCGCTTACCTTGCTGCGGACGGGGTGGTGTCACTCAATCATGATCTCCTCTCTTGGACCGGAGCAAGGTTTAATAACCACTACACGACGGATGGCGAGGGAAGGAAATACAAAAAGAAAAGGAAAAGAAAAACTGGGATCAGAGGGTCAGATTTCACATTAGCCCCGAGAGGCTGCTAGGAGACTCCATCCTCCTGGCGGGTCATCCAGGTCTGGGTCCAGCTGCCAGGGTCCCGCGGATGCCCCCTCCGCCCGCCCAGCCTCTCCAGCCAGGTGCGGCCGTCTTCGGACTGGCTCCCTGTGGCCAGGAGCGGACAGGAGGGCTGGGCGCCGGGCCGAAGGAGGGGCAGAGGGGTGTGCGCTCGGGTAGGACCAGGGAGGGCGACCGGCTGGAAGGAAGGGGGAAAAGGCAAGAGTGGCAGGAAAAAAAAAAAAATCCCCGGTTAGGATAAAAGTGATGGACCACGCAGGGAGACGTCATGAAATCCGCAGATTCAATGAATGCTACTCAATTCCAGCCGACTGGCTGAGCCCCGCTGTCAGCGCACGAAGCAACGCGGGTCGGGGATAAGAGCGAGCGCAGCGCCGCGCACTGGAGAAAAGCGGCCACATCGCGGACTCCGGGAGGAGGGGCGGGGGCGGGCAGCGACCGCGCGACAGACCCGGGGACGCCCACCCCCCCCTCCCCCGCCCATCCTCGCCCGCGTCGTAGCGCACGATGGACCGGGGGTGCTGGCCGGGCAGGTGCAGGCCTCGCGGCTCCAGCACCTAACTGGAAACCAGGGCGCCCCATGCTGGGAGAACCTTTGGGGTTCGCCCCCTGCCCACCACCTTTCTCCCCGTGTCTCTAAGTCAGTTATTCCTGGAGAAACGCCTGGAAAGCAGGAAGGAGCCAAAGCTCCGGGGTCAGTTTTTGTGTGCCGGTTGTAGGGGCTCGGTCTTTGGGTTTTTGTGAGGTCAGGAGGGAGGCTGGGGCCGCTGTCTCCCGCTGGGTCGAAATCCAGGAGAGGCGGCCCGGGGCGCGCGGCTGGAGCGCGCGCGGTCACAGGGCCGGGAGGGGGCGCCGCGAGCAGGGCGGGTCAGCCGAGGGCCCCACCCCGCGGCTTCGCTCGCGCCTGGCGGTGACCCAGCCGCTGTCCGCCGCAAGTGGAACCTGGTCCCGGCTGCTGCATCACCCAGCCCCTACTCTGGTGGTCTGCCTGGGGGGCACTGGAGACAAAAAAAGGATGTGACCTTTTCCAAGCATAACCCAGGCTTCCTTTAGAGTTGGACAAACCCTTTGGACAGCCGCTGCTTCCCTCTTTGAACTTAACTTGCTTTCTGTTGTTATTCCAGGGGGCGCCTCGTCACGCTCCCCTCTGCACTCTCTTTTTCTTATGGTCATCCCAGACAGTAGTTCGGCATTTCCAAAGCCTTCCCACGACTTGCTTCCACCTAGAAACAGACCTTCTTTTATGCCATTTTTTCCCTCTTGGGATGAATGGATCGACAATCAAATTGTAAGAGCAATGAACAGCATTGGCTAATAATTTTATAATGGCCCTTCCAATAACTGGCTATTCTTGTGCTATTTTATAAAGTGGCTCTCCTTCCGCAATGTAGAGAATCTACCTCCAAGAAAGTGACCTTATTCCAGAGGAAGGGCTCACAGAGACCTCTTATTCCCAAGATTATTTTATTCTATAGACGTGCATTCTAATTACACAGCAATTCAGCCCCTCAAGAATGCTGTCTGCTCTCTAAAGATGACTTTGATACGGACAGGTGTTTGTCTCAGTTCGCATCATCAACCACACACAGCCTGTGAGCCTGTATTTGTTGTTGGTTTTCCCTGAGAGGTTGTAATCTCACTTGCTCTTACTTCTGAGTCACATATTCCATATACAGAAGATATTAGTATGTGCAATACCTGATTTTTATGCTCCACAATGCCTGCTGGATCTCGTAATAGTGTCAGAGATAAAGATAAACAAACAACAACTGGACCAAACAATCCTTGAGGGGCCCTGAGTAAGAATGCAAGATGCAGGATTTCAGTGGAAATAGCCTTAGAACATTAAAAGAACAACTTACATTGGCTATAGTTGTTCAAAGTTCCTGCTATTTAATTTGTGAAGTTGCTATGGGTATGCTGGCTAATTTTGATTTTATATATTTCCACCAGTAGAAAGAAAGATTTCACAAAGTCTCTTTCTTACAAGATATTAGACTAAATAATGTCAAGAAATGGTAATAACCTATCTGTCTCTGTTGACCGCTTCAAAACTTTCCTAACTTGAAACAGCTGCCAGGGTGATGTGGCTCTTCTAGCAGCATGTGTTGAATGAGATGGGATTTGATGAACGCCAGAGACAAAAGCAGTTGGCTTAACTGAATTCATTTATTCCCTAGAGCTCAGACAATGATCTGCATGTGTGTAACTAAGACTCTGCAGTGACATCTGGAAATCAGGCAAGCTGTGCTTCACAGCTACAAATTGTGGCTCCTCTGAGCTCCTGAGAGCCCCATCTCTCAAACTGCATTGTCTTGAGCATATCTGAAATCTAACTTATATATTTATTTTATTATTTCAGGCAAGACCTGGGGGTGGGGGCTCTTTCTGGGTAGGTCAGTGCTCCAAAGCTGACTTAGATAATGACTTTTAGAATTTATTGATTATTTTATATAGATGAGGCTATTTTCTCCCCCACATATCAAACTGTAATGGAGGCTTATTAGCTAGTAAAACTGACAAAATAAATTATCTCGATGGCTGTCATTTGGTTATTTTCCTCCATCATTGATTGTGGCAATTTACAAACCAATCTATCTTCTCAGTCCGTGTGTGGATCTGGCCTTGCTTTGGACTGGCTGACACCAGAACTGAGGTGGGTGGGGATTTCTGGCCCCGGTGTTGGTACTTGTTTTAGATTTCAGACCTTGACTGTTGTGGAGATGTTTCCATTTCACTTCCCTCCACCCGTCTTTCCCCACAATAAAGTCAGTCAACACAGATAAACAACATCTTTAAAATGAAGATATAGGCATGTAAGTTTTTTTTTTTAAATACTTTTGGCTGTAAAAAGACATCTTAAAGAGTATCAAGAAAGAGGTTTTAAAATTATTCTATTTTATAGCTCTACTTCAAATGTATTGAATAGATCTCATCCATCCTCATCTCATCCCCATCCATTTGGGGATGCAGTCTTAAGAAATAGTTCTAAGTGTAAAAGGTTAAGAACCTTTGCTAAACAGGGAGTTTCAGACGGTTTTTAGCTCCATAGCCTACTAGGCATTTTAGGGCTGCTCTTTAGAACTTTTATTCCCAATTAGGTAGTTATTCCCTTTTTCCTTGATATACTTTCACCTCCTACACATTTTCCTTACTTTGGAACTACATTCACTATTCCTACTAATCTTAAATTATAAATACTTTTACATATTTTGAAATGTATGTTTTTATTTTAATTTGATGACTTGATCAATGAATACAATCAGATAGATTCTTTCTAATATGATGTCTTATTAGTTCATTGTTTAGCAGGTACATTTTTTTTAATCACAGTCTTCCATAAAGAATTAATTAAAATGCAATTTAAAAAACTGTAATAGCTTCTCATATAATATTTCAAAAAACCATGGGAGGTGACGATTACAAAAATTGCATAAAGGAAACCTAGTTAGTCTTTCTGTACCTCTTACTGGAAGTCATCCTAATTAACATGACATCTGCACAACAGAAGCACTGAAGGCCAAAATAAGCAAATTGAATTGGTAAGTTGTTCTTTCTGTGGTTAATCATTTGCTAAAATGCCCAGATTCTTTATTTTTTACTGACATTCTTAAGCAAAGAGGAAATTAGTAGGATAGAATGTGATAAAGTTCCTTCTTTTGTGTGCTACTACAACTGTCTGTGAGTCATCTCCTATAGCCATCCTGGACAACAAGCTGCCATTAATGGAGTGGATCTTGTTTGCTTTCAGTAGAGGTTGAGCTCCTGTCCAGCATGCCCAAGCTTCCACAGCTCTCCTGGGGAGATCTTACTTGTCTTCCCTCGTAGAGATACAGTACAGGGTCAAGTTACAAATTCCAGGTCAATCTTGCTGATCTTAAGCAATACTCGGATACTTAGGCAATCTCAGCCCTCAGCACCCATGCTAAGGGATGGGTTCAGCCAGGAGTTTTGGCTTTATCATTTTATCTTTAAAATGGTGTTGCAGCTGGGGTTCTTTGAGAAGCAGACTCTGAGTTGAAGTTAAGTGTGCTTGAGGTTTAGTAGGGACATTTCTAAGGGATGTAATGTCTGTGGGATCAACACCTATGGAAGGAAGTAAAAGGAAGTAGAACCAGGAAGAGGACCCTAGCTTTGGCCAATCCCACCAGGACTGAGGCTGAAATGGCCCATTATAGTTTGGTCCCAATGGCTTCCACCAGCTCAGTCACTGGATGTGGATCAGCCTGGCAAGGGTGTGACTTTGGGCCAGGTGGCTCTTTGCATCTGACAGCTAAATGCCATCTACAGCAGCCTTCTGGCAGCTAGGTCAACAAGCCCGGACTTGTAGGGGGATCTGGGTGGCACATTTCCCTGCCCACCACAAATGGGGATGATAGCATTACTTACTGCATAATATTATTGTGACTACTATATAGCATAACTGCAAAGCAAGTTCACTGTGCATTGGTGACCACTTCAGCCCACTACATCTAGGGCTGCGCTTTTGCTACTTGCCTGAGTCTGGTGATATAGAACATTCACACACACAACAAGTCACATGAAGTGGGTTTATTACTCACAGATAGGCAGCAAGTGACAACAGGACTCTATGATTCCTGGTGAGCTGGTCCCCCAAGACTCAGGGAAGCTGCCCAGGGCAGATGAAATGTCATCTGCATGTGCCCCACTGGCACTGTAGCTGAGGGGCTCCAGAAATCACCCTGCCCTGGGCTCTATTCCGCACAGTAAGAAGATGCACTGGGCTAGAGCATTGAAAGACATTCTATTTTTAGGGGGAGCAGGAGAGCCCAGGCTGGTCCAGCCTGCTCTTCCTTATTTCAGGATGTTGCATTCCCAGCACATTCTACAGTTATTCCTGACAGGTGAGAAAGAGCGGAGGACTAGGTTGGTCCAAGGCCACCCCGAAAACTGTCCTACACTAACCCATCTAAAAAGTGGAGCATAGGATCCGGTATATAGTAACTACTTAATAAATGTCAGCTATTTATTAATCGACAATGCTTGTCATCTGTATGATTAAGAAAATTGAGGATTATGTGTTTTCATGTGGCTCCAGATTTGTGTCCATCCAGTTTTAAGTCCACTGGGACTTCAATCCAGTTTCCAGTGCCCTCCCTCTTCAAGTAGGAGTAAATTGCTGAGAATGCTTCTTAGTGCCTCTGATTAGCTAGTGAGCCCCATCCCTGAATCATTACTGTGCCAGAAGGATGCTGTGCCAGATATGGTCTTTTAGAACTCAACATCTATTTCTACTGACTCAGGAATATATCACATTAATTCATGTTAAGAAAGGGATTTAATATAGGGCTGGAGGAGCACAAGTGAGGACACCCCATTGTACCCTTCTTCAGAAGAAAAGGAACCCAGGACCCTGGCATCTGCTGCTTCTCCTTCAGTCTGAAAGGGAAGGGGCCTAGTGAATAGTAAATGTTCAAGAAATGTTATATAATCCTCTGATTACAACACAAGGAAGTTTGGTTCTCTCTCTTTTTGTTGAAAACAGATAGTGGTAAAATTATCTTTTGTAGGCTTATAAGAAACTTTGGTAACCATAGAAATGGGTTCACTTTTTCTTGTTATAGTAATTCTCAACACTCAGTGATTTGGTTAGGTAGGTCTTTCCTCCTAGTTTCTCTTTATTTAGAACTAAAGTGGAAGAAATAAAATACAGAGTCAGTAAAAATTCCAGAGAGTCCACAAGGAAAGCAAGCATCGGGGCCTGGATGGAGTGGTAATGCTACAATGTAACACTGAGATCCATGGAATTGATTGCTTGTGGCAAACAAAGAAGAACAAATCTCTTCTGTAGCCTCAAGTCCTTGAGTTGCTGTCACTGCTTGTATTTATTGGTTGACTCAAGACCCACCCCGTATCAGAAAAGAGAACACTGGCAAAAAAGACAATAATAAAGACGATAAAACCACAGGTTATAGGATGGAAGTCACCTTAGAGACTATTTGGTCCCTTGTCAACTTCCATCAGCCCTTCTCTGACCCCCAATTAAGACTCCCCAGGCTTCCTTTGCCTCCTAAACATGTTGCTTTGGTTTTGATTCTCTTACTTCTTAACTCTTGGATAGTCTGTCTTGTATTGACCATGTCAAAGCCTTTGGCATCAACTCTCAGATCTTTAGCTTATTTCTCACCTTTGACTCTCTTGGAACAATTTCCCTTCTCACAACTGTAGCTTCTCAACTTTGACTTCTATTGATTTATTTCTTGTCCTAGTTCCTACCTTCCTAATTCCATTTGATGCTTTAAACATACTATTCATAGTACCATAAAAATGAAAAGCATATACTTCTTTCCCATTGAGTTATATTAATATGAGCCTTTAAAAACAAATATAATTCAGGATAAAAAAGTTGATACAAGATAATAATATAATACCAGGATGAATTTTTGCCCATATGCTACGTGGGGTAACAAAATATTAATAATAATATAGTTTTCAGAAATTTATCTTGGGCAAATTACTTATCATTTTAGGCTCTTTAAAATAGGAATAATAATAATAGTACTTAGTATTAGTGCTCTATTGCAGCATAAAAAATTACTACAAACATAGTAGCTAAAAAAAAAATACCCATTTATTAGCTCATAGTTCTGTGGGTCTGAAGTCCAGCAGGGCATGGGTGGTTTTTATGCTCAGAATATTACAACACTGAAATCAAGGTGTTGACCAGGCTGGGTTCCTACCTGGAGGTTCTGGGGGAGAATTCAGTTCCAAGCTCATTTTTTTGTTATTGACAGAATTTGGTTTCTCGCAGTCCCCCATTTCCTACTGGCTGTCAGAGCAGGGCTGTCCTTTGCTCTGACAGCCCATCTGAATCCCCTGGCATATGGTTCCTCCATCTTCAAGCCAGCAATGGCACATCCAATCCTTCTCGTGCTTTAATTCTCTGATGTCTTCTGCTACCAGCCAGAGAAAACTCTGGCAGCCTTTTTTAAGCAGCCTCATGTGATTAAGTCAGGCCCACCTAGATAACGCCTCTATTAAGGTCAACTGGTTTGGGACCTTAATTATGCCTGAGGAATCTCTTCATAGTAGTATCTAGGTGAATGGCAGGATAACTGGGAGCAGTGTGTACACCAGGGATGGGAATACTGAAGGCATCTTAGAATTCTGCTACCACACATCTACTTCAGAGAGTTTCTATTAAATGAGATAATGCATGGGCAAACAGTGTATTAAAAGTGAAGTTTTGGTGGAAACACCAAGAGACACATGTTCTTGTTGATCTGCTGAATCACTTCATTGGCGTGAAGCAGCAGCTGGGCCTGCAACTGCTCCACCTTCTTCTGCATCCTCCCCAGCGTCTCCAACTCCCAGGCCAGGTGTGTGTGTTTTTAGCTCTGTGATTAAGGGCTTCTGCAGGACACTCTTCTCACCAAGGCCAGAGGCAATAAAAATGGACACAGGTTCAGTTCATCCTTGTGGGGTTCCAGCATGTGCTTGTGGGTTTGAGCCTGTTTGTACCGTATTACATCACTGCTACAGCAACCACACCTCCCGCTGGTCTCCTAAGGGCTAAGATCACGGCACTGGCTGCCTTTTTCCATCATCATCTTGTGCTCCTTTTAATCCCCATGAGCACATCAGCAGGATGAACTTCTTTACCTGTACAGGTAACTCCATCCTTCATTGGTTAGCATGGGGAACCTTGGTGGTATGATCATTATTAAGTTGCCACAGTTTTCTAGGACTGTTGAGCAAGGGAGTAATAAGAGGTGCCCTGGAGAATTTCCTACATTAAAAATAGTCCTCTTTGCTCATGCTAGAGAATAGCAACTCAGTTTTTCTCTGGTAATCAGGATTGATCACAGCAGACATGGGCTCCTTTCCTGCCTATTGATTTAGCCACATAAGGAGTCCCTAAAGGTCAGGGTGCAATCTTGCTTCCAATGCACCAAAACTATTATTATGTTCCTTAGATTCTTCCCTCCCTGGGACACTGGGACCTCCAAGCCCATCAAGCCAAGGTAGTAGGGAGGAGAAGCAAACATTATTTGGTAAAATGGTGATGGGGCCACCCCGCTTTGTCCCACTGGTTATTGGCTATACATTCCGTGCATTCTGGCTGTGTCAGTGACAGCACATGTATTGGCTGTCAGTTTAAGGCATGGACCATGCCCTACAAGACAGGATCCAAACCTCACAGGGTGCTGTTTCCCAGTTGGTACCATGAAAGAGCCTTCACAAGATTATTCCACCATTGCACCAAGCAGCTGTTTCTTGGTGATGGGACACAGGGTAAGACCAGCAAATTCCATTGTCACACTCAATTTACCACAAAATTGACAACTGATCAGAGGAACGCTAGGGCAACGGATAAGGAGGAAGTTGTTCACGCACTGAGGGCCAGATGGGAGGGTCCAGTGTAATGAATCTATCACAAAGTGGCCACCTGGTTCCTCAGGGAATGGTCCCTACCAGCTGCCCTGCAGGGGCGAGCGAGGGAGAGTGGGCTTGGACATGAGACACAAATATTTCTCACACTCTGTGCCCATTCACTGAGGCCCGTACGTGTACTTCTTCCCCAGTTTACATTATCCCTAATTTCTGATTCTGGTGACATGAATCAGGGTATATCTGTATCTCAGCCCACTGTACCTTCTATTTTACAGACAGTTTAACACACCAGCCAAATATCTGCCCATGGGACATTGCCCTTCATTATCTTTCTTGAGTAGCTGTCCACTTCCATCTGGTATCAACAAATCAGGCTCTTTACTTTTCTGGCTTCTTTAACTGGTCATAAGAAATTCCCCATTAAGCCATAAACAAGTGTCGATGGAAAGGAAGCAAAGTAGTCAGATCAGGTAACATGGACATCTGCCCATCTTTTTTTGTGCGGTTTACTTGGATCTTTCATTCTGCTTGGACCTCAAGTCCTACATACGTGTGCTAGATTGTTACACTAAGGGTCCCCAATGAATCATGCCTCCAGGTATACAAGCCCATGTGCAATCCCCTCTCATATCAACTCTGTGCGTGGGCGAGTGACGTGCATTGGCTGATGGAGTATTACTGAATATGATAAAAGCTTTCACAATAGTCTAGCTCTTTGGAACGCTGCCCTGGGGCTGCATGTGAAGACGCTTGGTCAGGTCTTGTGAATAAAAGGCCACAGGGAGAGAGAGGCCCAGTTTTCTCAGCTGTCCCAGGTAAGCTTGGATCTCAGCTGGCCTCCAGTTGATTGCAGCTTAGTGAGCCAAGGAAAATCTAGCAGGAGAAACTTCCAACCAATCAACAGAATCATAAGAAATAATGAATCTTATTATTTTTTTTTTTTGCTTTGCTTTTAAGCCTTTTATATTCTGGGGATGGTTTTTATTTAGAAATAGAGAACTGAAACGAAACTCAGTACCTAGATGTGGGGTGCTGCTGTAATAAACCTAAAACATGAGGCATTGACTTTGGGACCCAGCAGTGTCCAGAGATTGGAAGGAAAGAGAGGAAACTGCTATTGGAGTCTGGAAAGATGGCAATCTGAGTTCTGTAGTAGCTACACAATTTGCAAAATTATCACCTGCAGTAACTTGGAAGAAAAAAAATGTCCCTGAACTTATGGATCTGGCTAAGGA
This sequence comes from Varecia variegata, assembly GCA_028533085.1. NCBI lineage: Eukaryota > Metazoa > Chordata > Mammalia > Primates > Lemuridae > Varecia > Varecia variegata. Next base: position 5,328,787 of record CM052436.1, on the reverse strand, counting down.
GATACCCAGGTAGAATATTGAAAGTGCCAAACATCCTATCAAGAAATGGGCCAAGGACATGAACAGAAACTTTTCAAAAGAAGACAGAATAATGGCCAGCAAACATATAAAAAAATGCTCAACATCTCTAATCGTTAGGGAAATGCAATCAAAGCCACAATGAGATACCACCCAACCCCAGTGACAATGGCCTCTGTCAAAAAATCCCAAAACAATAAATACTGGTGAGGATGTGGAGAGATAGGAACACTCTTACACTGCTGGTGGGACTGCAAATTAGTGCAACCTCTGTGGAAAAGAATTTGGAGATGCCTCAAAGACCTACAAGTGGAACTACCATTTCATCCAGCAATACCACTATTAGGCATCCACCCAAAAGAACAAAAGTCATTCTACAATAAAGACGTCTGCACCCGAATGTTTATGGCAGCACAATTCACTATAACAAGGATGTGGAAACAACCCAAGTTCTTGTCAATCCATGAGTGGATTAATAAAATATGGTATATGTATACAATGGAATACTACTCAATTATAAGAAATGATGCTGATCTAGCACCTCTTATATTTTCCTGGATAGAACTTGAGCCCATCCTCTGAAGTGAGGTATCACAAGAATGGAAGAATAGGCTCCACATCTACTCACCATCAAACTGGCACTGACTGATCAACACTAAGGTGCTTACACAGTAGTAATATTCTTCGGGGGTAGGGGGTTTGGGGGTGGGTAAACTCACAACTAATGGACACGGTGAGCATTGTGGGGTGCGGGAAGGGCACGTCTCAAATGATGGCTGGGATGTGGCAAAGTCATAACATGTAACCAAAATGTTTGTATCCCCATAATTTCATGAAATAAAAAAAATTTTTTTGAAAAAGAAAGTGCCAAATCCTTAGCTGTATATAATAAGGAATTGGAATTGAGAGAACAGTCTGTTTGTTAGCAGAATGTCGGGGAAATATAACAGAGACAGAACTTGCTGTTTAGAAAATAAAATTGTTTCTCATCCCTAATCTTTCCTAGGGTGAAAGTCTCAAACTAAGGAAAAGTCACAAGGCAAGGATCAAATGAAGGATATGTCTGTAAGACCTCTGAGAGATTTAAGGTGGTGCCTGGTTACTTCCTCAGCTAGATAGAAATGCTTTTAAGAATTTTAAGGCATTGTCCTCTAGATGTTCTGCATGAGGCCCAAAGTAGAGAGTGATCCATCTGGAAAGAAATTAAGGTTTTAGCTTGGGGCACAGGGTGAATCTCAATCATTCTATAGAAAACTCACAATGTTTTTAAAGGGATTTGCCAACTTGAACTAAAAGAGACGGAATCAAATAAAATGCAGAGAGACTCTGGATCCCCTGATGTTCCATAGGCAGGAAATGGGCAGAGAAAATTACTCATGTGCAAACACAAGATATTTCTTATGGGAGGAAAGATCTCTCAGAGGGAAAAGCTAAGACCTCCAAGAGGAAGGAGCCAAGAACCACAAAGAATTAATTGCCAGGGAGCAGAATTGGGCCTTAATCATAGAACACTTTTTGCCCCTTGGAGGGACCTGAAAGCATGTTTCTGGATGAATTTCAGAATTGCTATGGACCAGTGACTGCTGTATGCCTCTCCTTACTTCCTTTTTGAGTGTGAGTATTGATTCAAATTACCCTGTTCTTGTCTCAACATTGTATGTTGGGTACTTGTGGGTGGACAATTTGACTTTTTAGTTCATGGATCTCTAGATTAGGAGTTGTGATCTCAAGGAGCCTTGTCTACATCTGAATAAAGATAAAGCATTCATGGGTCTCTAGCCTGATGACACGATTGGGTGAGACTTAAGGGGTCTTGGAAGAGGGTGAGTGTATTTTGCATCTGGGAAGCATATGAATCATTGGGTCAGAGGAGGACTGTGAAAGATTGGTGAGGCCACAGGTGTGGGTTGATGGAGGAGAGTTGAAGAGTAGTATCAACAGTCATAGTAGTCTTGGCCATTTGCTTAGGCAGATTTTTCATACTTTCCAGACCTGAATGGACCCACCTTATACATACACAAGTGCATTGTTATACCAATGGCCTCTGACAAATCACACAATGCCTTGTGGGTCCAGGCAAAATCAGCAGAAAAGCACAGCAATGGATAGTTGATACAGTGCCATTACCATTTTATAATGGAATGCTGCTATGGACATCCAATTTTGGATGGTTCTGTGGATCAGATAACAGAAAGTCAATAAGGAGCAGTTTGAGTTACATGATCACTTGGTGGTCCATGGTAGGACATTCGATCTTTACCAGATCCTGAAATCAAGCATGAAGTTGCTTTTCAAATGGAAAATTGCTATTAGCCGAAGAGTCTGTTCTGTGATGCTCCTACAGGAACTTGCCAGAGTCTACATATATGTTCCTGCTTGGCAAAGTAGCCACACTGCAGGGCCCTTACCAGAGGAATGTGACCTCCTTCTCCTCCACTGAGGGATCTGAGTCTAAAACTGACTTAGGTCTGTAACTGGACAACAGCCTGTGAATCTCATGGAGGCAACTTGAGTTAGGATTAGATCTACTCACCAGATTAGAGTTTTTGGGATTTTATAGGCAGAGCGATAAACTTAGGAGGAAGCATCTATTTTATTCCTGGAGATCCCATGACCAATCAGGTCCATGCAGATCAAAATATTGACCATCACTCCTTTTCTGAGGCTTACTATGGAATGCAAGTTCAGGTTATGGCTCCCAAAGCATTGTCGTTTCAATGTATGTTTATAATTTATTTGTTTTTTATTTTTTTAAATTTCAGCTTATTATGGGGGTACACAAGTTCAGGTTATATATATTGCCCATGCCCCCCTAATCCCCCCAGTCTGAGCTTCAAGCATGTCCATTCCCCAGACAGTGCACATCGCACTCATCATGTAGGTATACACCCATCCCCTCCCCCCACCCCCCACCTCTGTCCGATACCCAATTGGTGTTATTCCCAAATGTACACTTAGGTGATGATCAGGGAAACCAATTTGCTGGTGAGTACATGTGGTGCTTATTTTTCCATTCTTGGGATACTTCACTTAATAGAATGGGTTCCAACTCTCTCCAGGAGA
>CM052436.1:5300054-5325206 GCA_028533085.1 Varecia variegata | reverse complement strand
AATTTTGAAAGTTTAAAAAAAATAGACATTCTGGATACAAAACATTTATCATATACATGCACTTTGCAAGTATTTTCTCTCAGTCTGTGTTTTGTCTTTTGTTGTTGTTAATTATAGCCTGTTTTTCAGTGCAGTGTTAGGTTTACAGGAAAATTGAGCAGAAAGTACTGAGCTCTCATATACTCTCCCTTCCTCCCGTTTCCCCCATTACTAACATTTTGCATTAGTGTGGTACATTTGTTATAACTCATGAGCCAATATTGATATACTATTATTAACTAAGGTCCATAGGTTACATTTGTGCTCACTGCTGGTGTTGTGCATGCTATCAGTTTGGACAAATGTATAGTAATAAGTATCCACCATTCTATTAATGGTATCACACAGGCTAATTTCACTGCCCCAAAACCCTCTGTGTTCTGCTTTTTCATCCCTCCCCACCCCTGACCCCTATAACCATTGATGGTTTTACTGTCTTTATAGTTTCACCTTTTTCCAGAATGTCACATAGTTGGAGTCATACAGTACGTAGCCTTTTCAGATTGGCTTCTCTCACTTAACAACATGCATTTAAGGTTCCTATGTTTCCTTTTATCACAGAATAATATTTCAGTGTATGAATTTAACACTGTTTATTTATCCATTCACTTATTGAAGGACATCTTGGTTGCTTCCAAGTATGGGCAATTATGAATAAAGTTGCTATAAATATTTATGTGCAGGGTTTTGTGTGGACATAAGTTTTCAACTCATTTGGGTAAATACCAAGGAGTAAGATTGCTAGATTGTCTGGTGAAATTATACTTAGAAACCACCAAACGAAAAAGTGGCTGTGCCATTTGGATTCCCATGTGGTTTGTCTTTTCATTTAACAGTCTCTTGAAGAACAGAAATCTTTGATTTGATAAAGTCCAATTTATCAATTTAGTTTAATCTTTGTGCTTCTGCTGTCTTAACTAAAAACTCTTCCTCATTCAAGGTCACAAAGATTTATCCTTATGTTTTTTCCTAGAAGTTTTGCATTTAGGTTACACATGTCTGTCTAAGATCCTTTTTAAGTTAATTTTTGTCCATGGTTAAAGGTACGGATTGTAGTTTATTTTTGTTTTTGAATGTGGATAACCAATTAATTGTTCCAGCACCGTTTGGTGAAAAGACTATTCTTTCTTCGCTGAATTGCCCGTGCACTTTTGTCAAAAATCAGTTGTCCCTTTATGTGTGGGTCTAATTCTGAATTCTCTATTCTGTTCCATTGCTTTATTTATCTGTCTATGTGGCAGTATCGCACTGTTTTGGTTATTATAGTTTTATAATAATTCTTGAAATCAGGTAATGTTAGTCCTTCAACTTTATTCTTCTTTGTCAAAGTTGTTTCAGTTATCCTATGTTCTTTGCATTTCCAAATTAATTTCAGGATTGGCTTCTCAATTACTGCAAAAGAGCTTTCTGAAGGCCTGAAGGAATGAGCCGGAAACTGTTTCCTACTTTTCAATTTTCTGGAAGAGTCTGTATGGAACTGGCATTTTTTTCTTTCTTAAATGTTTGATAGAATTTACTAGTGACGTCCTCTGGGCCTGGAGTTTTCTTTGTGGGGAGGTTTAAATATAAATTCACTTTCATTAATCAATCTATGGCCATGCAGGTGGATACCTGTTCTTTCAGTGGTTTCCTGAAGCGTCCCCATCTCTCCCCTGGGCCTCTGAGACGGTAGGGACTCCAGTTCTTCCAGACTGGAAAGCCGCCCTCGCCCCAGTGTGCGTGTTGTCACCTCATTCTCCCCAGTTCTCTCTGACCTAAATACCCAACTACTTGACTTAGATGCTCCTTTAAGACGTTATGAGGCACATGTTTAACTGTTCCTGCCCTTTCCGCTTAATCGATAGCCTTGTTTGGAGTTGGTCTTGATCACCTTTTCTTGGGCCTCTGGGGTTCTTTGACAGATCTCGTACATTTCATGCTAACTCTGATATTTTCCATAGTCAGAGGAGCTAGGGAGAAAGCTGGAGTTCCCTTATGTTGGCATCCAGTATCCTTGGGAATTAAGAATCTCAATTAGTCTGAAAAGGCAAGAAGGACAGGGCAGGTAATATTGTTGTCTGGTCTACTTAACACGCAGGAGGGCAGCTGGCCTCGAGGAGGGAAGCGCAAAGCAGCCTTTCCAGGTATGTCTGTCCCTCTGACTTCACTGGCTGTGCTCTCCTTCCCCCAGGACTGTTCCTGTTGATCAGTGTGACAAACCTGGACAGTCAGCAAGCGCTAGGAACATTATGATTGGTGGTCAGTAACCCAGGGGTCTCACACTTTACTGGCCATCAGAATCACAACAAGCGCTTGTTAAAACACAGATTACTGGGCCCACTCCCAGGGAAGAAAGAGAACACTGCAGAAATGTCCCATGCCTGAGATCATACACCGTCCCAGGCTGGGGCCACCTATGGAACGATGTCTCAAGCAGTTGAACCTGTGTAGGCTTCACTCCTGGTAATCATGGTTACCATGAGCTCTCTCTTCCTCTCTCTCCCTCTCTGTCCCTTTTATGACAGCACAAGGGGAAAAGTCTCACGCTGAAGAGTGAGCAATAGAGAAGGGTGGAACAGCCTCCTCTGGCAGCGGCTTGAGTGTGCAGGGATTGCATCTTGAGACTAAATAGGACACGGGACTGAGCTTGCAGGCTTGGTGCTCGCTTGCATCCCCTCCCAGTTGATTAGTGTAAAGAAATGCAATGTATGTTCACACTGCCTCCTCTGAGCATCTGGTGGTCGTTGCTGCAGGGGAGAACACCTCAAGACTGGGAGAAAGCTGGCCCCTTCTTCCAGCACAGGGACCCCAGAGAACTGGTGTGGTTAGCAGTTGTGGCAACCTGCTGCCTAGGTGTGACTTCCGGCCCTTGCAGACACAGAGAGGGTTGAACCCACCCCGGGAGTTAGGATGGCAGGTGGGGAAGTTCTTAGAGCACCTTGCCTGGGTGGGAAGGCAGGTGCACAGAGCCTTGGCTTGGCTCCCAAAGCTGTTCTGTGTCTGGCAGCTCTCACCAAGGAGGACCACACACGGGCCCCAGATACTCCGCCCGGGGCTCAGTGCTGTGCTCAGCCGCCTCCCTCAGCAGCAGACACCGCCTGTTCCTGCTGTTACCATCTAGCTACCGATTTCCATCTCCCTTCTGCCTGCGAGATGCTGAAAATCTCTCAAAGGAGACACCAGACCTTTTGTTCTAGGGAAGAACTTATTCTATAAATACTTAAAAGAAAACTCCTTTTACTCCGACAACAAAAGTTAACCTGGGCCACTGTCCCAGATTACCTTGAGTCCTTTTAATTTTTCAATTCTTCCCCAGTTCATTCAGGAAGCACTGCATGAACGTCTCCTGGACACTGGGCACTGTGTTGGTAAATAAACAAAAAAGGCATGACTTCAGGCAGCTCAGACAGCTCACTATCTAGCCAGAGACTTGGACATGAACAGGTAATTTTAATAGAATATGAAAGAACTGTATATTCAGGGTGCTCTAGAAGTAGAGGAAAATCTAACTCAATCAGGGAAGGCTTCTTGGAGGAGATGGCCCGAAGACTAGCCTGGGAGTATGACTAGGATTAGGTAGTTCACAGTGGGGATAAAATATTTGAGGAAGATGGAAAAGTATGAAAACAGGCACAAAGGCAAGGAACAGCAGTGTGTATTTATGTGTGTGTCTGTGAATGTGTATTTGTGTGTGTACACATATGTGTGTGTTTGTGCATGTATAGGTCACACATATGTTTGTGCACGTGTGACTGAATATGTGTTTGTGTGTGCCCATGTGCATATGTGAATGTTTGAGTGTGATCACATCTTCATGTGTGCATGTGTGTATTTGTGTTTGTGCATGTTTGTATGTGTAGATGTGCATGTGGGTTTGTGTATGCATATGTGTTTGTGTATATGTGTGTGAGTGTGTGAATATGTGTGTGCATGTGGCTTTGTGCATTTGTATGTGCATGTGTCTGTATACATGTCTGTATATGTGTGTGTGTGCATATGTGTGCAGGTGTATGTGAGGGCAGGCATGCTTTCACGGTGAAATTGGCGAAGGAGAGGTGGGGGCAGGGAATATGAGCAATTCTGTATTTCTGAGAGGTCAAGTGCAAGGCATGGCAGAAGGAAGGTGGAACCCGATCATGGAAGGCCTTGAGGAATCTGCTTGGGGTTATTTTTCCAGGAACTCACTGATGATATTCAGGGAGTGAGGCCTGTGATAGAAACAGGTAGGGACAGGTAGCTTCTCAAACCCTTGGAAGATGTCTCAGGTTGAGTTTCCCACCCTAGCGCCCAGGGCGGGGCTCGGGAGGATGGGTCCCTAGAGGGCTGCTTTCGGGAGAGGGAAGCAGGGTGAGCAGGGGGGCTGCCAGGCAGGGCTGTGGTCTCAGCGGACCTTGCTGCATGCAGCCTGATTCTATGGGGAGCCCTGGAGGGAGGTGGCACCACAGGTGGCTCCTGCCCCCAGAAAAGGGAGGCCTTCTGATCCTGGGCCCTGCCAGTCACTGGCTGCAGGCTGAGGGAGGGGGATGATGAGGGGGCACCCTGATGGCCCAGGGCGGTGCTCCAGAGAGGGGTCAGCTGTGAGCACTTACCAGGCAGCACCTGGGGTGTGTGTCCTGGCCGGCAAAGGGGCACCAACAGCGTCTACGACAGTACGTAGTACTTTCATAAGTTCTCTGAGAAGTTCTAGAATTTTGGCTTGCTTTAATTTAATGGTGGTTGCTTTAATTAAAGAATCTTTCTTTCTTTAGCATCTTCTGGGAATTTATACCCTTGATGGCTGTATTATTTGCTTTTGCAGAATACCTTTCAGCTCCACATTTGCTCACTAAATTTTTAGATTACTGATTTTTGCAATTGGTTTGATGCAAAAAGTCACTTCTATAACATTCCACATAGAACATAGATATTGTTTTTATCAAAGCCTTAAAAGATATTTTCAAGTGGAATAAGATGGGCTTTGAATTAGTGAAACCTCTGCCTGAGAATCCACACCCACTGCTGTAGTCTCCTCCATGCGATACCAGAGCTCTGGGGCACAGCTTTCCCGTCTGCTCCTGAGGGCTGACGGTGGCGGGGTGCGATCATTAAACCAGAGTTTGGCTACTGTGAAAGGGAAATTATTCTGACACTCATTAAAACAGTAAGGAGCACTTTATTCAAGACTGCTGTCATAGGGGAGAGGGACTGAACTCAAGTGCAGACACCACAAAGACAGCCCAGGATTTACAGCCAAGAGCAGTGAGGGGGTCAGGTGTGAAAAACTGCTAAGAGGAGACATTAAAGGCAGGGGGCTTCTTGCTAAACTGGCCTAACAGGATTCTTGCTAAGGGCAGGCCAAGGGCTTAGACTTCAAGGGTGGGGAATTCTCCCTAAACTCACTTAGCAGGATTCTTTGCTGCAACTGGGCTCTGTGAGGACAGACTCAGAAGGTCAAGGACTAGTGGAGAAGAGGGCTCAGGGGGGCCTGACCAACGTCTGGCCAAGGAGGGAGTCACTGTCACCATCGGACCCCACTGCAAATATCCAAGCCTCAAAGCTTAGAAAGCAACGGGGCTAATAATTAATAATGAGAAAGTAAGTTTGCCTTGAGACCCTGGCAGACAAAACCCAAAGGAATAGCAGCCCTGACCCCGGTGATCTCGATGAAAAGCCGTCTCAGACAGTCTTCAAGAATAGCTGTCTGTCGCCTCAAGCATTATTCAGAATAAGGAGGCAGCAGGAAGGATGAAGATCAAGAGGGGTTGAAATACGGGCTCTGCTGCTCAGGTGTATGTGACCTTAATTTAAAACTTCTCCTGTTTCAATCCTGTGTTGTGTTCTACTTTTAGGTGCTCCGAGCTGCAGAGTTTGCTTGTGAAGCGGCGTGTGGGCGTGTGGAGTGTGGCGGGGGCCGATGGCCCATGGCAAAGGGCGCCACGGCTCGCTGTGGGGGTGGGAAACGTGTTCCAAAGACCACGAAGTTTGGTGAGCAATGCCAGGGGGAGGCTCAACTGCAAACAGCAAGAAAGTAATATGTTGTAAATAGTAGCCACTTCTTCCTCAAATCTATTTTTAAAAAAACAATGCCGAAAACTCTGTCTTTAATCTTCAATTCTCCTGTGGAAATTATCCTCCCAGGCTGCATGAGAGAAGTAGCTTATCCCGCACTTAGGCCATTGGAGTAAGAGCCTGCGACGGGCTTTGCTTGTTGCTTTCTGTTACCTCTCAGCCCAAGGGGCGCATTATCAGCTCAGCGGCACACACAAGGCCTGGTGCGGCCAGGCGGGAAGTCACCACTGATTCGCTCAGATACTGACCCACACATGTGGAATTTAAGGATTGATGTTGCAAAACGTATGCAGTGATGCATATTGCTAAGTGGAAGAAGGCAGTCTGAAAAGACTACATCCTGTAGGATTCCAACTCTGTGACATAGTGGAAAAGGAAAAACTATGGAGACAGGGAAAAGGTCAGAGGTTGCCAGGAGTTGAGGGGAGACAGGGAGGAACAGGGGGAGCACAGAGGGTTTTTAGGGCAGTGAAAATGCTCTTGATTGGTAGGCACATGTCACTATTTATTTGTCCAACCCACAGAATGTACAGCACCAAGAGTGGACCCATGCAAACTATGCCCTCTGGGTGATAATGAAGGGTCAGGTGGGTTCATCCGTTGAGACAAATGCACGTCTCCGATGGGGCTGTCGATAATGGAAGGCTGTGCATGTGGGGGGGGGGCAGGGGGCACGTGGGAAATCTCTTTCCCTTTTGCTCAGTTTGCCAGGAGCTTGAAACTACTCTAAAAAATAATATCTATTTTTTCCAGGTGGATGAATATCATTGTTTATTGAGCCTTTGTTAGGTGCCGGGGGCTTTACATATATTGTCTTTTTAATTCTCACAAGACCACCCCCAGATGAATACAAGGAGACTGGGAGCCATGAATCAGGCTGCCCGCGTGTGGCGTAGCTGAGAGTCACACCCAAGTGTGTCTAACTACCTAGGGCGTCTGCCCTTGTAGGGACAGGTCACGGGGTGGAATCTTTGCCAGTAGAATAAGGCTGCAGTCTACAGACTGAGTGAGACTCAAAGCCCAACCTAGCATAAATACAAATTTTGTTTTATTTGACACTGAATCACCCAAATATTAGTTTTGAACCCCCTCCTTCCCAGCCCTCCCTCTCACACTTCTTCTGGCCTAGACACAGTGCTGGTTTTAGAGCCATAGAAATCTGCTTCTTCACGATGCCATTCAGCCCATGCAACGTGACAAATAACACCCCAAGGACATAATTAGAAACATAGGTAAAGATTTAACAACAGGCATGTTCACCACTAAACTATTTATAATATCAAAAATAAATTAATAACGGGGAGTTTCTGAAACACCCAAGCGTAGGTGGTTGAATCAATAAGCTGTAGCACAGTTGTTATAGGTGGAATTCTATGCAGAAATTTAAAATTATTTGTGTGATAACATTTAGGATCACAAACACGATTGCATGTTTACAATATATATGTTGGTTTTTCAAAGCAGGTGATAAAGCCGTATGACCATTGGTATTGTAGGAGGTTTTTATTTCTTCTTTTTGATTATTAGCATTTTGCCAATGTTCTATAATGCATATCTATAGTTTTTATAAAATGGATAAATAATGATTTATAACATGTGTAATAAACAGTCCAGCCACAAGTGTCCCTGTGCAATAATAAAAAGACCAGTTTACACATACACACAAGGTAGAAAAGAAGTGCTAAGTCCTCAGAGAAATCTTACTAAATAATTGGCATCTGTTCAGGGAATGGGGCGATTTGCTTTCTGTCTCCCCAAGAATGGACGTGTTCAAATGACAGCAGGATGGATTTGGGTTGAATAAGGGGAAGGACCATTTGACTGCAATAGTCACCCAAACACTACAGACTACTCTGTGGGTGTTGCTAATGCCATGGACAGCCAAACCAAGAAGAGTCACGCCATAACCACGTGGCAGTACCACCTACAAAGCACACACTATGTGCCACGTGCCTTATGTAATTCAGCTGTAAGCATTACATACTACTCATTTAACATACGAGGAAGGAGGCTGAATTGGATGCTTAGCAGCACACATCCAGAAAGTAGCAGGGTTGATCTTGGAACTCGGGTCTGTTAAGCTCCAAAGCCCAGTATCCACACACGATGCTGATTTCCTTGGCTTCCTCTCCTGCCTAAAAATATTCCTCTCACCAAGCTTGCTGCAGTGCCCAGTATATGTTTCAATAAATGTTTTAAATTTTAGAACACTACAGAAAAATTGTGAAGACAGTACAGAGAATTCCCATATAACTCGTACCCAAGTTGCTCTCTTATTAACATCTTACATTAATGAAATAATACTAATACATGATTATTCATTAATACCCATATATTATTCAGATTATGTGGTATATGTACACCATGGAGCACTACTCAGCCATAAAAAAGTGGTGACCTACCTCTTGTATTATACTGGATGGAGCTGGAGCCCATTCTTCTATGTGAAGTATCACAAGAATGGAAAAACAAACACCACATGTACTCACCATCAAATTGGTACTAATGTGCACACTTATGTGCACATATGGAAGTAACATTCTTTGGGTGTTGGGCAGGCAGGAGGGGGGAGGAGGGGACAGGTAAATTCACACCTAAGGGGGTGGCGAGCTCTGTCTGGGGGATTGGACACTCTTAGAGTTCTGATTTGGGTGGTGCAAAGGCAATTTATGTAACCAAAGTGTTTGTACCCCTGTAATATTCTGAATAAAAAGAAATAAATATTATTACCTGTACCAAATAACAACAAAATCCTGATTGAGAGATATTCGATCAAATACCCCATTAGTAGTATTCTAAACTGTTAGGGTAATCAAAAGCAAGGAAAGTCTGAGAAAATGTCTCAGTGAGGAGGAGCCTAAGGGACTTGATATGTAAATGCAATGTGAGGATCTGAAATAGAAAAAGCATGTTGGGTCAGAGTAATATCTACTTTTTAAAACGTATATGCAGTGCATTGTGTAAACGGGCACATGGGTTGGAAAAGAGGGAAACTGGCTTTGGCTCAAGCCCATAGGAGATTTGCTTCCTCCCCACCTCCCACGTTCTTGTGCATGGACTTGAGTACTGGGCCCAAGTCTTGTCATCCTGGTAGCTACGTTCTATAACATCGACAAAAACCAAAAACTGAAAAACAAAAATCTGAATTAGTGAACACTGAACCTTTGCTCCTGGAGGAATTCCAGGGTTAGGTTCCTACGATACGAGCCTCTGGTTGCAACATCTTCACCAACTGATCGATACATTATCTTGTTTTATGCCTGTTTCTGTTTCAAGATGCCTTACTTGATGTATATCCTCGATTCATTAACACCGAACTCGTGGCCAGCAGCACTGCAACGCACGCCCGAGGAAGCTTATCCGACACGTGTGTTTTTTCTGTGCGGCACTTCACAGCCTTCCCGTGCTGAGAAGCCCAGACAGCACTTTAGCACTGTGCTTGGGGACCATTTCAACAAGTGAAATCGCCAACAAAAAGCACAAAAATGTGAAAAATGGGCCCTAAACAGACTGTTAAAAGGACACTTGTTCACAGCATGAGCTGAAGCAAGCAGGCAGAACATGTGTTCTGCTGGGAACACATGTATGTCTTGAGTGACTCAAATTTTTCACCACTCTGCGCATGCTCACAAAGGACCACTGAAGCGCCCTGGGTATTGATTTTGGGGCTCCCAGTACATTTTGGGGAGCAGGGGAACTTGCAAGTACTGAATCTGTGAATCACGAGGCTGCACCGTGCATGCGTTTGGTCTGGCCGGGGCTGCGCTGGGCCACTGGTGCTGTGTGATGCCAACGGCTGCTCCAGGGACCCTGACGTGACTCTAGTTTGGAAGATCTGGAAAACTTTGCTAATTTGAGAGTGATCTGAGAACACCGTGTGGGTTTATTTGGAGATGAGAGTGTTTGGCTGCAGGTCATGGATTCTCATCTCTCTGCGGGCCGTGGGAAGAGAAGCAGCCGGCAGCCTGCAAAGGTCGGGGCTCACAGCTTGTGCGGACACAGGTTCCCACGCCATCTCCTTCCTGGTTACACCCGCGTCCACATCACAGGGACATGCGTGTGCTTCTCTGCGCACTCCTCAGCTCTCATTCCTCCCTGGCCCCACCTCTCCTGCCAACACTCTTCATTTCCTGAAGGCTATTTCTGTCCTGGCCACGGGGAAGATTTCTTATATACCAGTGACCTTTGTCTTGCCTTGGAATGTGACTGTCACTTACTTTATCCAGACTCTGCTTATCAGGGGTGGCCAGGAGCATCCATCTGGAATCCCAGGTTTCCATCCCCTCCTGCCTCTTGGAAAGATGTGAAATGAATACACCAAAAATAAATCCAGTCTTTGGGTATTATCACACACTGATATGACACATTTCAATCAATAATTTTTTTTAGTATAAGTATGTCCCATGACTATTTGGGACATACTTATGCTGAAAAATGATTCATTATTTACCTGAAATTCAAACTGAACTGGCTGTCTTGTATTTTTATATGCTACATCTGGCAACCCTACCTCCTAGGGGCCCTGTAGAGCACTGGCCAGTGCTGGGAGTGCTGAGGGCATCAGGGAGCCAGTCTGCAAGTGAGCAACTGGGAGATCTCGGGAAAGTGACCACCCTTCTGGGCCTCAGTTTCCTCTTCAGTGAAATGGACACAGTTTCTAGTATCTGCAGCTGTGACTTTTTCTGGAGAACCAGAGTTTGGGCCCCAATTTTAGGTTTCATCTTCTTTTTTCCTAATTGGTAAGTTGGCAATTTATACGTTCCCCAAGAGAGCTTAAAGTAAATGCATGTTTTTATTTCTGAGTAAAAAAAACGTTTCTGTTGCTGAAGGAAAGCCCACCGATCTGTGCCAAAATAACACGCTGCCTTGGCAGGAAAATACATCTGCTGCAAATCGCTAAAATGCTTTATCCCTCACCTGCCTGACAGGCTCTGATGCACAGACTAACTGCCTGGTCTGAGAAAACACGATGGCCGGCGGCAGGGCAGGTCTGGGGCTGTAAATCACCCCTTTGAGAGGAGTGACAAACTGTGTCCCTGTGCCCCATGTCCACAACAAATTGTGCGTATGACGGGGTAGCTCGTATGAGGCCTCCAGGCCATGGAGGTTCAGGATGGCAACAAGGAAAAATTGGTTCTCTGCCCCCGCCAAGGCAAGACCCGGTGGGTGCAGCACGTCTGCACGCTAGAGTCGGCAGCCTCAGGCATCAGCCTGTGTTTTCCGTGGACTTGGCAAAGACGTGGTCTGCACTTCTGTGTTTGGGCAGAGCACCCTCACCAGCCGGTGGCAGGTGGGAGCAGGAGAGGAGTGGAGCTTGGGAGGGGAAGGAGGTGGATGCTGTGATGCCTTGGTTCAGCCACACTCCTTTCACAAGCATCGGACAGCGCCACACACCTGGGCAGGTGAGATTTCTCACCACGGACCCATCCCCTCTGGGAAGACTTCTCAGCAGCTGTGGTCACCCAGAGTGGGCTTTCTCGGCAGGTAGAAAACCCACCTGTGGGTAGAGGCTGGCACTGCAACCACCAAACTGTGGGCCCCAAGGCTCTGGGCTCTGTTCTTGTTGGCCTTGAGCCAAGTTCCAACTGGGATTTGAAGGCCACATGATCGCTGCCCTGCTGCGATTAGCAAAAGCTCTCCAAGATCCTAAGTCTCTTGCTGATCTTAGGTAGTCAATAGGTGTGGTGAGAGCGGAAGGATGAATTGTGGTTTTCAGAAGTTTTGTTTTGATGAAATACAATTATCCATTTGCTCTTTTATGTTGTCTTATCCAAGAAATTTTCAACTTATTCAACGTCACAAAGATTGGGATTATGCATGTAGCCCTGAGACCTATTTTGTGTTCATTTTTCAGTATGGTGCAAGGTAAGAATTGTCATTTCTGTTTTTGCCTCTAGATATCCAATTGTTCCAGCACCATTTGGTGAAAAGACTATCCTTTCTTCACTGACTTGCCTTTGCACCTTTGCAAAAATCTGTTCTCTATTTACATGTGAGTCTAATTCTGGACTCTCTGTTCTGTTTTATATGTCTAACTGTACACTAACACCCCACTGTTTTGGCTACTGTAGTTTTCTACTAATTCTTGAAATCAGATAGCTACCCCTTCCACTAAAACAGAGAATTGAAGCCCTCGGGACTAAACATCATCTGGTCCAGTACCTGCTGGTCTTCACAAGGAATGCTGAGCCCCATTTTCCATTTAAGGGAAGAGAAGCCTAAGAGAGTGAAGGGCCTGGCCTGTGGGAACAAGGTACATGATGGGGGAGAATTTAGAACCCAGCTCTCCTTCCTAACAGAACCTTAGTAAAAAGCCCTTTCAGTAATCAAGTAATGATGATGAAAATAAAAGCTGCTATTTTTTTTGACTACCAGCTATGATGCTAAGCAGTTTACATATAGTATTTCATGTAACCCTACATGCATTTCTGATGCAGTACCAGTATTTTGTATGGGTTGCAGATAAGGAAACTGAGGCACAGGAAGCTTAAGGGATGTGTGCAAAGTTGTACCCACTAGGTGGCTAGGCTGAGATACAAATCCAGGGTGACTAGAGGCAGAGGTTGTGCTTATTCTAAATCAGCAATTTTCAAAGTGTGGTCCCTGGACCCTCAGTGTCACACAGGAGCTTGTTGGAGATGCACTTTCTCACCCCCAGATGATTCTGAGCAGACAAGTGCCTGAAAACTACTGATGGAACCAGTCCACGTGCTGCTCTGCTAACAGAGCAGCCTCTCGATGGGTAAATCCCAACTGAGCAATACACAGTTGCAGGGACAGACCTTTGTTAAGAGGAGGGCTATGGGTATCTATGGCTCTTTGTCTGAATGGCAGTGACTCCAGAGGGAGGAGCAATGTGCACACAGGTGAAGTGCATGGGGCTGGGGGCCGGGTGGGGAGGGTTGGCCAGAGCCCTGGGCAACTGATTGTACCTCTCTACACCTTCCTTTTTCTCCTCTGCAGAACAGTGGTACAATGATGCCTACCTTCTAAGCGGATTATCAGCAGGGATGAAGCAAGTCAGGGAAAGTGCTTAGCATAGGGTCGAGCCCATAAATGTTAAAATTCAACCAAATTGTATTTTTGGTCAGTATTATTTAAGTCCCTTTAAACCCTCACTCTGAGAGCTGACTGCAGACTGTAGGCCTTCCATGGATTTTCACTGTAGGTTTGGGTATCTCTGCCTGGCAGAGTTGCCAGATAAAATGCAGATGATTGGTTAAATTTAAATTTTAGATAAATAAATAATTTTTTGTGTATAAATGTATCTCATGCAATATTTGGGATATACACTAAATTTTTTTTTGTTGATATCTGAAATTTAAATTTAAATGGACTTGTCGTTTTAGTTGGTAAATCTGGCAAGTGTACCACCTGGGCAGCAGTGACCCTCTGAGCAGAAGGAATTGGCTGCTGGCAGTGGAGGAAGGATGACAGCCCCAGTTATAAGCTCTGTCTGTTTGCTTCTGGAGTCAGGGTACAGAATGTTTCACTGTTACCTGTAAAGATTGGGCACGGCCGGCCAGGGACTCCCAGAAGGACTCTCACCTGGCCCCACATTTACAATATTCAGCTACGTGTAATGAAGCAACAGAGAGAGGCTGAAAAGAACAGGGTGGTTAAGGGACTTGTAAAAAGTGACTGCAATTTGGCCTACTCCAGCTGAAAAACAAACAAAGAAACAAGCTGCTTTGTTCTGGGAGACAAAGAAAAAGAAAAAAAAAAAAAAAAAGCCCAAACCACCACCAACAAAACAAACCCTAGACACATTTAACCAGAAGTGCATTTATTTAGCCCTCTGAAATGTTTTAATACGGGGCTAGAGGTTCTGTTTTATAAATCTGTAATTACGAGTAACTTGTGTTGCAATGATTATACATTTGCAGTATATTTATTTGGGAATTAAATGGCATTAATTGGAGAGTGGAACAGTGAATACCACTTAATTAACCTGAGACTCTGGGCTTCCGTTAAAAATCCAGTGCTACCAGGTAAGCCTGTGTTCCAGGAACAGTAGAGCTTAGACATTTAAAGGCTGTTAATTATTGATGGCAGTAGTCAGTGCTTCTGATAAGCAGTAAACTGGGCGACTGGGCGCTGGAACATAGGGAAGCATTTGATCCGTGCAGGTGGAAATGTATGGATTGAAAATAGAGTCCTGGTAGGTTCTTTCCCGGATCTGTAAGATCGTCAGGGAGAGGGATCTCTTGCCAGCTCTCTCCTCCTCTGTGGGTGTCTGTTCTCCATCTCCGAGCTGCATCCACACCCTGGTCCTCAGCCCTCTGCTCAGGCCGAAGGAAGACCAGATGGACAGAAATAAACCAGGCTGGAGAGTGAAATGGGCATCAGGGCCAAAGCAGTGTAGGACAGAAATGAAAATTCACAAAGGAAAGCTTGTACTTCAAATTCACCTTATTCTCTTCCCTCCCTATTCAAATGGGGATTCTGTTTTTAAGGCTGATTTCTTTCTTCCTCACTGGAATTGTTTTCTGCAATTCTGGCTAGTGGAGTAGCTGAACTTAATTCAGTGGCATGAAAAGAAGTGTGCTTTTGTTTTCTTAAAGAGAACTAATGTTTTCCATTTCTTATTTATGAATACAATAAACGAGGCTCTGCTGGGGAGAGAAGGAGGTGGGGGAGCAGCAGATGCCCAGAAAAAGAAGGACATAATATTTATAACACTGTGAATGAAGCATTAAAAATGGGCAAACTGACGCAAGCCCTCAGCAGAAGGGGCGTATGTGTTGCTAGAAACTCATATGCACAAGTTCCGACCTCTCCTGTGGAATCGCCCTGAATGCCAAGCTACTTGGTAACAGGAGAATTTGATCTGAAGCTTATGTTTTTAAGGAATTGTCATATGTGCTCATGCATAAATAAAACACAAACGAGGGAACCCTGCAGCTTCTCGTTTCTGGAAGCTTTTTAATCAGAAAATGCAGTGCACAGGTTGTTACTATAATCAAAGGAGAGGCTACTGTGACTTTCTACTTTAAAATGTAATGCGGGTCACCCAGCAATTCTACTCCTAGGTATTTATCCAGAAAAATGAAATCATGTGTCCACAAAAAGACTCGTTCAAGAATGTTTATAGCAGCCAATCCCTTCCCCCCTCAAAAAAAAAAATAGACATCATTACAGAATGGATAACAAATTATATATTCATACAATGGAGTATTACTGAGCAATAAAAAGAACAAACTATTGACACAATGGAAAAAGGTGATTGAATCTTAAAAACATTATGCTGAGCAAGTGAAGCCAGGCATTAAGTCAAACAAAAACAACTCTGGACCCAGCGCAGGGACTGTATACAAAAGGATTGCGCAGGGCGGTGGGCATTGCAGCTGGGACCGTGTTCTGACCATGAGGTGGGCGCATGTCTCCAGGGTCAGGCAAACATGCTTTTTCTTGTATAGAGAGGAGTGATCAGGGCTGGGGACAGCGGGGCAGGGGGAGTGGGGCGAAAGGGGATGGTTGAGCAGTAGAGAAGAGAGATTTTTACCCTGAAGCCAGAGGCTGAGGGTAACCAAATCTTTACCTGTTTTTTTTTTTTCTTTTCTGAGACAGAGTCTCGCTCTGTCGCCCAGGCTAGAGTGCCGAGGTGTCAGCCTAGCTCACAGCAACCTCAAACTCCTGGACTCAAGACATCCTCCTGCTTCAGCCTCCCTAGTAGCTGGGACAACAGGCGCCACCACCATGCCCAAGATAATTTTCTATTTTTCTATTTTTAGCAGAGATGGGGTCTCGCTCTTGCTCAGGCTGGTCTCGAACTCCTGAGCTCAGGCAATCCTCTTGTCTCAGCCTCCCAGAGTGCTAGGATTACAGGCGTGAGCCACTGCGCCCGGCCATGGGGGTAAGCAAATCTTAACCTCACACTTGAAGCTCTGATTTGGGGTAGGGGAAGGGGAACAAGGGCAATATACATAACCTAAACTTTTGTACCCCCATAATATGCTGAAATAAAAAAAAATAAAAAAAACCAAGCATTTTGATGTGTTTGATCAGTGGGAACAAGTAATTCAGGGGATCATTTATGAGGCAAAGAAGGGAGGTCAGAGGGTCTGGTCTGGCCTTGTCCTACATGGGGCATCTGTGAGCTGTGGCTAAGTCCTACGTGGGCGTGGAAGGGTGTTTCCCAGAGCACGAAAGGGTGGGGGCATTCCTTGAGCCTTTGCTGTTTTCCAGGGGTCAGGGCTTAGCCAAAACTCAACCTTGTCATGTTAAAGAGTACACCACTGTATGATTCCATTTATGTGAAATTCTAAAAAAAGTGGCAGAGCTAAGCTATAGTGGAAGAAAGCAGGTGGTGCCTGCAGAGGGGTACAGGGAAACTGTGCGGTGGCAGAAATGCTCAGGACATTCATTGCTCTTGTCTCAGTCCAGGCTGCTATAACAAAATACCATAAACTGAGTGGCTCACACACAACAGAGACTTGTCTTTATTGTCCTGGAGCCTGGGACATCCAAGATCAGGTGCTGTCAGATTGTGTGTCTGGCGAGGGCCTGATCCCTGGTTCATAGACTCGTGCTGCTCTCTGTGACCCCACGTGGGGGAAGGGGTGATGGTACCCTCTGGGGTCTCTTCTTATAAGGTCTCCACTCTCATGACTTAATCACTTCCCACCTCCTAATATCATCACCTTGGGGGTTAGGATTTCCGACCTGGGCCGGTTCACCCCTCCTTAGGCAACCTGGTGGTCCCCCGCTCCCGGGAGGTCACCATATTGATGCCGAACTTAGTGCGGACACCCGATCGGCATAGCGCACTACAGCCCAGAACTCCTGGACTCAAGTGATCCTCCTGCCTCAGCCTCCCGAGTAGCTGGGACTACAGGCGCGCGCGCCAGGGATTTCAACATACAAATTTGGTGGGGTGAGGACACACATTCAACCATAGCAGTGGTGATGTTTGCATTGCATATACATTTCCCAAATTTATGGAACCATACATTTAAAGTGGGTGCATTTTGTTGTATGTAAACTATACCTCAATAAAATCGATTTTAGAAAATGTCAAATGGTTAGATGATAGTGGCCAAGAGTTCAGGCGGGGGAGCTGGGCAGGTATGGGTTGGACCACTGCAAATCCATCACTTAGGTATTGGACACTTGCTTATCCTCAGTCAGCATCACTTTCTCCATTTGTGCCAACCTCCTGAGACTGCTTAGCACTTTCGAGGTGATCACCTAGTAAAAACTCAGTAACATTAGCTGTTACTGTGTTGCAATTATTACTGTGCATTTCCCTTCCTAGGTGTCCCCTGGTCAATGTGATACAGTGGAGAGACAGGAAGATTTCAAGGCAGATATTTGGGCTGGAGCATCCTTAGCCTCAGTGTCTTCAGCTGTAAAACATGGAAATACGATAACCTCAGCTCAGGTGTGATACAGCATGGTTATGAAAACCAAACATGAACATGGATGAGAAAGTGTTTAGGAACTAAAGCAATCCCACAAGTGGAAATGAACGAATAAATGGATCAAGCACGAGTTTTCTCTTTAAGTAAAGTAATTTCTATTTCAGTGAAAGATGCTGTAGGCCTGGAACAAGTACTTAGATATTTATTTGAAAAATGGTCTATATGTCAAGGTGATTGTATAATTTATCTTCTAAGGAGGTCACTTTTGGAAGAGGGTGCTACCACTATCCACACCGGGACCACTGGCATCCACTGAAACTAGGGAAAACCAAGATGATTGGATTGCTCATCTATAAGGGGCATTTAAACTGATACTCATCCACAAATGACTCCTAAAAATAAATAATGTTCCACTTGAGGGACTGGGGAAGGGGGAAATGAAGAAAAATTGGTCAAGGGGTACAAAAATACAGTTAAAAGGAATAAGTCCGAGGACTTGACAGTACAGTAGGGAAGTTATAGTTCACAAACTTTATTATCTATTTAAAAATAGCCAGAAGAGAGGAATTGTATTGTTCCCAACACAAAGATGAGTATTTGAGGCAATGGATATCACAGTTACCCTGATTTGATCATTACACATGGTATACATGTATGAAAATATCCCAGCTAGCCTCAAAATATGTGCGACTATGATATATCAATACAAAAATAAAATATCTGCCACACTGGATCTCCAAGTTAGGAAAACATGGTCTGGACTTGGGACCTCAGAGTTCAGAAGCATCTTTGTTAAGCAAGATCTGCTCCCTACGGTGAAGACTTTCAAAAGGCTGGGAATACAATCTCATTCCCGATTTAGGCAAAGTCATTTACTGTCCCCTCAGAGTTTCTCCACCTGGGGATACTGATATCTCTTGGGAGTCTTTCTCCCTGTGACTAGGCGAGGCCTGGGGTCCAAAGGTCTGGAAAGTACTTCCCTGGAAGTAGAGAAGTCAAGAAACCTGGACAATTCAATGTGTTCCTTTAGCTGTTAAAAAGAATTTGAAGTACTCTGCTTTAGACTGCTGATTAAAGGATGTTGTTTGAAAAACCTTGAAACTGGTTTGGATTGGTCATCATAGCAAAGATCTTCATTTTGCACAAAGACCATCAATGGATGCTAAATTTATGGAAGAACATTTGCATGGTCTGAAATGTCTCCTTAATGATCACTTATTAACTGCAAAAGTAAAAATAGTAGCTGTACAGTGGAGATTCCACACAATTCCTTCCCCAAGTGGACCAAAATGGACATCCTCAGTGAATACCAGTGGACATCCTGTGCCTCTGATGTGACACCTGAGAAGGACAAATCACCACCACGTGGAATCCCAGCCAGGAATGTCTTGCCTGGATCTAATCACAAGGACACATCAGAGACCCACTTTGAGCAATTTTTTGGAAAATAAATGGCCCATATTCTCCAAACATGCCAATGTCCTAATAAAGAAAGACTGGGGAAATATTCCAGATTAGAAAGCACAGAGACATGACAAATAAATGCGATTCATGATCCTAAACCGGGTCCTACACTGCAGAGAAAAATTCTAAGAGGGCATTTTTGACAATTGACAAATTGGAATATGGTCTACATTTAGATTAAAGTATTTTATCAGTGTTAAATTTCTTGAATTGATAAATGTGCTTTTTTAAAAGAGAATATCCTTACTCTTAGGAAATGCATTTTAAAGTATTAAAAGATAAAGAAGCATAATGTATGAAAGCTACTCTCAAAAGATCCACAGAAAACAAATCGTGTGCGTGTGTGCACGCGTGCGTATACCAAGCCACTTACTCTGAGACTTTGAGAGACAATGTGATAAAACAAATGTGGCAAAATATTAAAAATTGATGCATCTGAGTAAAGCATACAGGGGAGTACTCTGTATTATTTTTGCCACATTTTTGTCAGTTCAAAATTATTGTGAAGTAAAAAGCTTTTAAAAATTAAGGACTGATATTAAGTGGTGATGAGTGAATGAAGACCCGAAGTTTAGAGACCTCCAGCTATCCTTAAAGCCTCATGTGAGAGCCAGATTGCTACAGGGATAAGCAGGGAACAGACACTTACATGAGGGTAGAGGGACAAGGGAAACATGAGGATGTACATTTTGTGCTGTAATTTCTACTATGGAGACTTCTCTAGGGCCACTGGCTGGGGGATGAGAAGCGTATAGGCAGAAAGTGCCAGAAAACCTGGCTTTTGTTGACTTTGACTCCTCGGGATATTGAGATCGTCCAGTGAGAGGTCGTTGCTTCCCCAAACTCTAGTGGTTACAAATTATAACACTAATGAAAATACCAAAATATTATTACTAAGGTTGGATACTATACTATGCTGGGGTTATCATCTCCCCAAAGTCAAGAGTCAGTCCCAGGGTCAGACCAAGCTCTGAAACACCAGAAAACTTCCAACTTAAAGCATTTGCTGAGCTGCCAGGCGTCAAGGTGGTCAGTTAGGACAATGAGCTGGACTGGAAGCATCTAGCCTCTATTCTTGTACTGTGACAGGGCCCACAAGAAGCAAAAAAGAGATGCTTACTCCCCGGTGTTCCATTCCCCCATGGAATGGCACCAGGTAAAGTTGAGTGTGGACGGAAGCAACAGTGAACCAGATGGAGGAGTAAGTACCAACAGGAGTCCCAGATGAAGGGCTGCTGCCTTGTCATGGACACGGGGTGGTGGTACGAGGGAGGGTGGGGGCAGGACAATGGAAAATTACTCGGTCAGAGTGCAGTAAAATTCCTTGGCCAGGGACCCTGGTAAGGAGGTGTCCATGGAGGCTAGGAACACAGACAGACCTGTGTTCGAGAAGGGCTGGCCAGGTCCCTGACTGCAGCCCCCTCCAGGGATCACAACCCACTCGCTGGGCACAAGCCTGGTGTCGGGAGGGCAGCTTCCCCTGAGGGGTCTGCCAGGCAGAGCCTCGTCATTGCCTGTGGCTGGATCCGAAAGCCTGCACGTGGGATTGTGGCCTGGAGCTGGACTCCTGACGATGTTTGAGGAAGACAGTCTGAGCTGAGCTGGAGGTGGCCCTCCTTCAGGTGTGGCGAGTTGTGCCTTCTCCTGGGGGAGCCCACCTTTGGGACAGCTATTGGAATGCTTCCGTCCAGATTTTCTTGGCCCCTAAAAGGAGGCATCTTTCTCTGCGGCTGCAGGGTGCTGGGTGTACACAGGTGCCTCATGGACACTTCTGGCATGCTGGTGGCTGAGCGAGCCCCTCCTGGCTTCATTTTCCTCCTCTCCTGGCTTCGGCAGGACAGCGCTTATTGGACACTTCAGAAAACTCAGAGTCGGTGTGCACTTCCTGGGCTGTCCCGCACGACCTTTTATAGCCCACGGGGCTGGGGCCACCACCTGCTGCTGGGTGTCAGAGCCTTTGGGGAGAGGGTCCCATGGCTACGGGTAGAAGGTGAAAATCCCAGCTTGGGAAAGCAGAGCTGGGCTCCTCATGCATTTTTAAGACATAATTTAAATTCACTCCATAACCGACGAGCCAGCAAAGAAAGGCTGAGCCCAGCGGAGGGCGAAGGTGGGAACGTGATTTTAGAAATCATAAGGGTGGCGGGCGAGAGCCACAAAAGATTGCAGCCCAGTTATTGCTCTCAAGAGAAGAAAGGATGTCCTCGGGTAACTAACTATTAAAAGACATTACACAATTAAAATATAGGGACACACATGGCCTGTGCTAAAATTGGGCTATCAATACTGCTCAGCAGTGCTGGAACCTCAGGCAAGGAACTAAAGCAGGGTTTCCTGTGCTGTAATTTGGTGATTAACGGCACCTCTCTCCCAGCGCTGCTGGGAGGATTAAAAGAGATGAAGCTTATGAAAACATGAGACTGCTTGGGCCTGTGCTGAATGCTCAATGCGCTCTGGCTGGAAAAAATATATATACACACACATATAGGACATATATTTGCATATATTAATAAACACACACAGAGGAGTGCTCCTGCTGTCACATGGTGGCCTGTGGCACTGATGTCCCCTCCCCTGCAGCTGAGCAGGGCCTGGGGCCGCCACTCCCCACGGGCCCCTTTCTGGCAGCTTGTTCTGCTCCCTCCATTCTGTGCTCTTTGTCTTCTTTGTATTCTTTTCATATATTCCTTTTTCTTCTTGGTCCTTTTCTCTTGTTGACCTCTTGCCTCCTTGGTATCTACAATTTATTCATTTGAGAGTCTGGTTTATAACCCCAAAGTTCTTCTTTACTGCTAGAAACATCTGCCCTTGTTCAGATATAGCCATGAGAATTGGTTTATGAGAGACAGAGCCCTGGAAAAGTGTGTTTCTAATTCACCGGTTACTATTGACTTGCGGTCCCCACGTGAATAACCACTGAAAACAGAAGGAAACATGAGCAGAGAGGGATGGGGGCTGCTGCTCTCCAACTGAGAGAGTTCTGGCACATTCCACTGCCCCCGCCTTCATCGGGACACCCGGGCCTGCCCTGGGAAGCCGACCCGTCTTCCTCCCACTCGGTTCCGGCAGGGTCGGCTCTGAGCAGTTTGCAGCAATCTGCCTTGGTGCGCTGGAGAATTCTGAGCACAGAGAAAAATTTCCACTCATGGTAAACTTGTGGAGAATTGGGTCACACAGGATAAGAAATGGCACTTATAACAAGTAGATACCAACAAAAATGGGAGATTTTGTGGTTTTGTAGGGAATGTTTACAAGGCTTATGTCACAGTATTCCATGGGTGTTGCCATTAGTGGAATGCCGCGCCCACATGCTTCTGTTTTTCTGTTTCTTCATGACGAGCATAACGTAAGATGCACTTAAATAAATCTGTGGATTTATTTGGAGAAAACATTCCACATGCTAATTTATAAAAATCATAGCTATGAATATGGAATGCAGAAAGAAAGGAGATGTGAAAGAGACACTTTGGATTCCATTTAACTCATTTCATACATGTAAGGAAACTGATTTTTATTATTTTCTTCTGTTATTATTTTTTCATCATTCTGGGACATTAATGACAAAGAGGTAAATTTGGTAGACTTTACTATAGGATAGAAAACGAAAATCTTCTAAGTATCTTTTCTTTCTATTTATTTACTCAGTTGCTGCCATTTATATTCATGGGGAAAGAACTCATTTTGGAGTTGGATGAATATGACATTTAGTTCAAAATGATAACTTGAGTGTCCACAATTCTTGTCATTGCAGCGAAAACCAAGTGCAATGCCCATTATTCACAGCACTGTTCAAGGAAACCAATTATTCTGCAAGATGTGAGTCTGTGTTCATCGTCTTCCTATGAATGTCATTTCACATCTAGTGATTTTTCCAACACAGCTGTATTAACCAAATGCTTATGTTTGGGAAATGTGTTTGAGGCATAACAGCTAACATTTTCTTGAAAGTGCTGGATTTTCCTTCTATTGCCTTTCTTACAGCGTGTCCCTGAGTCCTTCTCATAACTTCCGATTTTCTGATTTTGCTCTTCCTTGCACATTTGCTGTGCATGCTGTGCCTTACTGAATGACTGGGACAGGAATATCCAGCATCCCATTGTGCTAGGTGACTTCTCATACACTATATATTGGGAGCCAAGTCACTCACAGCCAGAAGTCGTAAGGACATCCTGCATCTCCCAGCTTTTTATGCCAAGTGTCATTGTCCTTGATATGGATTACACCGAGTGTACTGGGGACACTGGGACTGGGTTGGACAAGATGGTCAAGTTTGGACTTAAAGTCTGAATAGCTGGGCCATTGGAAACTCTGTTTTAAGCTCTTTATATTTATATCTTATTTCATACTCAAAAACCGTATGAGGCAGGTTCTATTATTATGTAAGAAGACTTCAGACAAGCCAGAGATGGAGAACTGGACAATGTGCAGGACTGGAAGTACCAGGTGAGAGTCTGAGGCAACTAGGCAGACGGATGGTGTGTACCTCGAATCTGGAGTGCCTGGGTCCATGAGCCAAAGGCTCAGAGAACAGTCAGGAAGGTGGTGTGGGTGGGCAGGGGCCCCAGTGGCAAGCTCTGATTCCGGGGTTAGGACAGTCTGCTGTAGGTGGTTCCTAGCGTGGGGTAGGGGCTTCTCCCAAAAGTGTACTTGACTGATACAACTTCAGGTGGTGAAATCTGCAGCCAGTGGCTCACATGAGGGTGGCTAGGATCCCCAAGGTCATGCACACACCCTCAGGGTCTGGTGGAGACCAGCTTCTTCCCAAGCTTCTCTGCAACTCTGACAGCGATGCCACCAATGCTGTTTGACAATGATGACCTAACAGGATATGACATTTCTGTATATTGTGTTTGCATGTATGCTTGATTTCTGAATTATCTATGGAGGGGATGACACATTTGTAGTGTGACATCCCCTATTCTTGTGTCAACTGGATGGCAGGACTAAATGGTGATGTCACCCCAGCCGAGCCTCGGAGTCCTCCTCAGCATAAAACCGGGCGGCCCCTTCCTACTCACTGTAATAACACCCACTTGCTATCTTCTGGTCTAGAAGATGTAATGACAAGATTTGAGCAGCCAGGAGTTGACCTTTTTAAAGTGTTGGCTTACAATGGCTTCTTGGATAATAGCTGGCTGTGCGTGTACAGGGCAGGTCAGGGAATTGCCACGTCACCTTTGCTGGCGTGGATGGGGTGGGCCACCTTGCCCTTAAGCCTTTCTCCAGGGTTGTGCTGCGAGATCCAGTGGGTTCTCTTACCCTCAATGCCTGGGCCCTTGTCCCCAAGCAGAGAAGATTCAGAATAAAACTGTAATACTATTATTAGAACAGCACTTGTGTGCTAGTCATTCTGCTAAATGCTTCATAACCATTTTCACACCTCTTCCTCACACCAGCCTGGTCAGGTATATCATCTTCACTTAAGAGATGAAGAAACAGAAGCGTAGAGAGGTTAAACAACTTGCCCAGAGTTACACAATAAATGGCAGAGGTAGGATTGGAACCCAGGTCTGTCTGGCTCCAATGTCCATGATTGTTCTAGGATCTTAAACCCAGGTTGTTTGAAAAGCTCAACTCAGAGGTGGGGAACCTGCAGCCTTTAGGCCACATGTGGCCTTCTAGGTCCTTAAATGCAGCCTTTTGATGGAATCTAAATTTTATAGATCACATTATTTTTATTAATACATTTTTGTTCATCTGTTATATTTTTATTTTATTTTTAAAATGAACTTATTTAAAATACCAAAGAATAAAATAAATTTCAACAGAATAATCCTCCCAGATTGACTGGCACAGCTAGAACATTAGTAAGCCATAAGGGCTAAGTTGACAGCTACTACACTCAGGATTTAGTGCTAACTTCCCCCACCTGACTGGCACCTTTACCGCACAAAGCTGGTTGGCAAGAGTTTATGGGGGTCAAGTACGCCAGCCTGTTATCAGCTTTTGACAGAAGTGCACTGTGTTTCTGTTTGAAGTGGAATTTGTGAATAGTTGCACAGCTCAATAGTATTTTTCAATTCTGTCTGCTTAACAGCTCATCACGTCAAAGAAGACCAAGAGAACGATGAACGAAGAAAAAACAGATTTTTTAAATGAGGGCTGGGAATTGCAATATTATCTTGTTTCTGCTAAAGATAAGATGATTTGCTTGCTTTGTGATACTGCAATATCAACATTAAAGAAATTCAATGCTCATTAGCATTGTAACACTCATAAGGAGCACAAATATTTTAAATTAGAGGGAGAGGCATGAAAG
>CM052436.1:5281549-5299554 GCA_028533085.1 Varecia variegata | reverse complement strand
AAAAAAATCAGCACCTTTTCATTAAGCATCATTGAGGCATTACGTGCTTTCTGTGTAACAGAGTGTGTAAATTATCATCTAGAGAAAGGATTCGTATCTCAGGGTCATTTAAGTGAACAGGGACAGTATGCTGGTTACAACAGTTCTCCCAAAGAAAGGAAAACCATCACTAATTGTGCAGCAAAGATAAGGGAGATTGGGAACCCTAAAGGCAGTTTGACCAAGGATTGCTTGGCACACAGCTTAGACACTAGGCAGGCTTCTTGGAAGAACCTGTATCGAGATGGGATTAAACATGCATGGGACTTATTAGTGGAAGAAGATGAAGAGGGAATAGGGAAAGGCCACCAAGAGCCACCAAGCTGTGATGCAGATCTGCCCCTGTGTGAAGAAGGAGGGGGGGGCTGAGAGGAAGCAGCCTGGACTGCCATGATGTCATCTCCAGAAGGTTCTGCCAGGTGTTGGGGAGCCGCTGTGTCCGCCTCAGTGATCTAAAATCCTCGGTCCCTGGCTGGAGCAGCCCTAGGGAAGTGAGGCCCCCTGCAAACACAGCAGGATGGATTATGCTCAGTCACTGGTTGGAGCAGCCCTAAGGAAGTGAGGCCCCCTGCAAACACAGCAGGATGGATTTCAAAGCACGCTCCCTGTGGCTGGAGTCTGCAAGGCACACTCTGGTGGCTGCCACAGTCTGCTTCTCTGAGCTCCTGTCTCCTCAACTTAAAACAGAGAGTGTTTCTTCATCAAGTACCTGTTTTGTACTGACACCGGCTACATCCCAAAGGGCTGCCAGTGGGAAGTGAGAGGAGGAGGCTGTGTGCACTGCAGCACGAGGCACCTCCACGGCCAGCCTCCCTCCCTCTGCAGAGTGGCATGTCTCGGGCTTCCTTGCTCGGATGCACAGAGCATAGTGAGCCCACGTGCAGAGCCCAGGGCATGGACAACAAAACCCCCTGACATTTCCACGTCCTGTGCTCCGCTGGTCACTGGTCAAGATCCAGCTGGCTATTCGTTGCTCCTGTCACTCAGAGGATGACTTGTCTCCTTGTCCCTCCCTCTCCAGAGTGTTGGTCTCATCCTCCTTTGACACCTCCTCTCATGTCCCCTGCCAAGCTTGCATCAGGAGGGGGCTGACGCTCCCACCCCTGTTTAGTGAGCGTGAGGATTCCCATTCGCCAGTGTGATTTTGCCCAGTGGCATTTTCAGTGTCCCTCCTTTCTTCTCTGCTGAGTGAGGGGTCCTCATGCTTCTTGAGATCTCTGCATTTTACTGTTTGCAAATTTCACTAAGATAGAAAACAATGGGGAAGACTAGGAGGAAACAGATTAGAGACAATGAGAATAGTTGGCTCTTTCAGGGAGTTCCTTTAGGAGAAAAGGGAAAAGGAATGGTGGCTAAGGAGGAAGGTTCAGAGTGTTTGTTTGTTTTTTCTTACCATGGGAGAAGAAACACAATGTATGTAAGCCAATGAGAAGGATTAGCAAGAGAGAGGAAAAATGAATAACTCGGGAGAAGGTGGGCAGATGTACAGGAGAGAGGTCCTTGGCTAGGGAGGAGGGAAGGCATCTAGAACACAAGTAGGATATGGGCCTTTGCTGTGAGTTGGGGGTTCATCTTTAACGAGAGAGAAGGTGTGTGCATGAACACAGGTGCAAGGATAACATCCAAGAATTTCAAGCAAGGCCAGTCCACTGCATTGAGTTTTCCTCTAGTCTCATGAAGCCCTCCAGTGCAGTCGGGCAATGAGCACAGACTTGGATTTTAGTAGCATTTTGGTTTTGTCAAGTGAGTAAAGCAAAGTGAGAAGGGGACAGGCGAATTGATGAAGTCGTCCTGATTGATCATGGATGGTAAGTTGGGTAAAGTCAGTAAGGACAAAGGATGGTGAGGGACAGGGAAAAGTAGGATTAATAGATCCTGTAAGGGCTGAAGAACTGTGGTTGGGTGAGTATAAGGAAGATGCTGGAAAATGCAAGGTAGTGTGAGGAAAGTGAAATCTTTGAAACTGAATGAAACAAAATACTGAGGATGACAAGGTCTAGAAAGGAAGAGGTTGAGGGACAATGAAGTTAAGATCTTTGTAAGAGAGCGGGTCAAGGAATGGAGAAGACAGAAGGCTGGAAGATTTATCTCCATGGATATTGAAACCCTGAATAATTATATCCTCAGTAGGGCTGATGGGAATGCCAATAAGCTAGGAGCTACATCTCCAAGGAACGAGTGGCAGTGACCTGGGAGTCAGTCAAGGATGGTGACAAGCAGGGCAGGTACGTGGTGTGGTCTGATGGGGTGAAACTCTAAGCTGGGTGTTTTGATGGGGAGAAAGGAATTCCATCCTGGAAGGAGGGAATGCACAACTGAGTCAGATGCTGTGGACAGATGACACCACCCCCCTGCCAGGCGGTGCAAACAGGGAGTACAGAAGAGAAGACACCACCAGCAAGTCGCAAGAAGGGTACAAGGAAGGAAAAGGGACTACACGTAGTGATCTGAAAAAACGTTTGAGACATGCTGTTAAATGAGGGGAAAAGCAAGTTGCAGAATAGTCCATGTACATGAACTATTTGGTTAATAACAAACACACAGAAAGTTGATGGTATATTCTCAAAACTACAACTGTAGCTATCTCTGCATGGAGGCATCGAGGGAAATTTTCCTATTTTGCAACATCCAACAGGATGATGTGAGTGCCGATTCCGAATCAGGGTGCCTGGATTTGATTCTCCTGGCATCTGTGTGGCCTTGGCCAAATCCTGAGCTTCTCTAAGCCTCAGTTTTCTCCTCTATAAATTAGGAATAAGTAATATCTACCTGGGTGAATTGTGACATGATGTAAGAAAACTCATGTGAAATATGACAGTAAGACACACAGAAAGTGCTAAAAAATTATAGCTATTATTACTGTCATATTTTACATAATGGACATAGATTGCTTTTGTATTAAAACACACACACAAGGGTATTTTTAAAGGACCTTAGTTGGGACATAGGCCTGAAGGCATATAGTCATGGAGGAATGGTCACCCCAAATCCACACAAAAGTGGCTGAAAGTAATAAAAGACCAAGTGGAATGAGTGATGTTGGCAGAGAGCCAAATGGATTCCTGTGGATATTAGTGGATTTGAATCAAAATCAATGAAAGGCTTCTATTTAGTTCAGAGGGAGCCAGCAAGCCAGATGCTTGTCATGATACTATTTTCTTCTGCCTTTTATAAATTCCTGATGTCTCTTGTGTGCAGGAATTTACCCCTAGGGCCATGGAAGGCAGGGCCCCCTGAGCTTCTCCTCTTGAAACCGAGCTGTGTGGCAGGGCTCTCAACCTCGGAGAGGAGACAGGTGACTGCAGGGAGAACCCAAACTGTGGAAATGCCTGTCCTCAAATTCTACCAGGTCACAAAAGGGGCCAAAGAAAGGCATCTCAGAGGCCAAAATGGACACAAGGTGAGATTGCGAATGGCACCAAGATACACTGACATGTAGACCTGGTTCCCTTAAATAACAATAAGATATTTTGATTTTCAGTCCAACCTCCTTCATCCCTAAAAATCCAAAAGGAATTCCTTTCCATTTTAGATTCAAACAAGGGTGGGTAGTGGCGTCTCTCTGTGCAGAGCTGGGGCCTGGGGGCAGTTCTATTTATGCAATACATTTTGGGTACTAAAAACTCTCCACTCTAGGTTACTGCATAAAAATTTCAGTTGTCTGTCCAAGCTTGAAGCCATAGACCTAGGCAGACGTCCCCCACCTCTGTCTCTGTCTGTTTCTGTCTTTCTTTGTCTTTTTCCTCTGTGGGAAGTCTGGTCTGTGGTCACAGCTCTTGTCTTCAAATCATGTAAATTAGGAGAACATGCGTGAAGTTCTGGAATAATTTAGATCCCGTGCTTGTAGCCCACTGGGCACCTGGAAGGGTCTTCTCAATTCAGATGGTCACTTGGGAGGGGGGCTGGATGGAAAAAAGAAATTCGTAATATATGAAAATGGTTTGAAATAGTAATTTTCCCCAAAATTCCTTTTCTCTGCTTGTATATATGTCCCTTACGATTAAGGAGAGTAATAATCCCCAGTCTCTCCTACAAATTACCCTCATATGGCTCTGGCTTGTGCAGTGGTGTGTGTTGTTTTTACAGCCACGTGTCTGTGCTGGTGTCTCACACAGTGGCCCCCTGTGAAGACAAGGTCTGTGAGTATGTGAGCTGGCACAGGGTACAGTACACCTGACTCGTGTATAAGTATTTTTCTTTGTTTTTTTAATGCCTTATATTTTTATTATGAGCATACCTCTGCATATAGAAATATAAAGCAAAAAGAAGATTTATTTTACGTTTGATGAACAAATATTAACAAATACTAAGATTTTGTGATATTTGCTTCAGAACTCTTTTTTTAAACTACATATCTGACATCATCCTTTTGTTGTTCCCTCACAGGGTTCTATATACTTAATACATTTGTAGACAACTATAAACAATTATATATTGTTTTGAGTGTTTTAACATTTTAAATATTTGCTATCTTACCATAAGTACACTTTGCAATTTCCTTCCTTTCCTTGGCATTATATTTCTGAGGTTTAGTTATATTGACATTTTAAAATCCAGCTAATTCATTTTAACAGACACATAATATTCCACTGAATTAAAAATAAAGTTTATATATCTTAACGATGGATAGTAAAATTGTTTGCATGCTTTTGCTATTAAAAACTGTGCCAAAATGAATATCTTCTTAAATATCTCTTTGAATATATATGTGAAGTTTTCCTAGGATCAATTTTTAGAAATGAAAATGCTGGTAAAAGTTTGGGTACTGCTTTAATGTTGCAATCAGGTCTTTACATTTAGTTTTTTAGTCAAGAAATTTGTTTTTGTGTATAGAATGGAGATCTATTTGATTAATCACTTTCTATAAACAACTCATTGTTATAGGACCTTTTATCAAACTTTTCTCCATTAATTTATACTCGCACTTTTCTATATGCCAGCAGTCCATGAATGTCTGTCTGATTCTCCTTTCCTCCTCTCTGTAATTATGCTACTGGTCTATGCCTATGCCAGTATCAAGTGGTTTTAATTACTTTACCTCAGTGATTCTCAACCTGGGGAGGTTTTACCTTCCAGGGGGCATTTGGCAGTCTGGAGACACTTCGATCATCACACCTGTGGCGGTCGAGGCCAGGGATGCTGCTGGACATCCTACGATGCACAGGAAGGCCCCACTGTACCACCTTTTAAGCTTTTTTTCTCCAAAATTATATTTGATGTGCTACATTTTTTGTGTGTGCCAACAGGGGAATTATTTATTTATTTACTTATTTATTTTTTATTTCAGCATATTACGAGGGTACAAATGTTTAGGTTACATATATTGCCTTTTCCCCACCTGAGTCAGAGCTTCAAGTGTGTCCATCCCCCAGATGGTGCACACCGCACCCATTAGGTGTGTGTATACTCATCCCCTTCGCCCCCCTCCCACCTGCCCGACACCTGATGACTGTTACTACTATGTGTGCATGTAAGTGTTGGTCAGTTAATACCAATTTGATGGTGAGTACATGTGGTGCTTGTTTTTCCATTCTTGTGATACTTCACTTAGAAGAATGGGCTCCAGCTCTATCCAGGAAAATACAAGAGGGGCTAGATCATCATTGTTTTTTATGGCTGAGTAGAACTCCATGGTATACATATACCACATTTTATTAATCCACTCATGTATTGATGGGCACTTGGGTTGTGTTCACATCTTTGCAACTGTGAATTGTGCTGCTATAAACATTCTAGTGCAGATATCTT
Source organism: Varecia variegata (assembly GCA_028533085.1). Classification (NCBI taxonomy): domain Eukaryota; kingdom Metazoa; phylum Chordata; class Mammalia; order Primates; family Lemuridae; genus Varecia; species Varecia variegata. The sequence goes on along the minus strand of CM052436.1, from coordinate 5,293,767 downwards.
TTTTTATAGAATGTCTTTGGATAAAAGTCTCTCTTCTCCTTTCCTGATTTACACTGAGGAGCCATTTTTCTCGACCCCTTTATGACACTAAATTTATTTCCTTACCTCTGTTTAACCAAAAAACCTTTGGGCAAACATATAACATCCCTTTCATCTAATCTTGGAAGAAAGGAGCTATGAATTAGAGGGAAGTGTGATTTCCTTCCCTGGATAAACTACAATCTAGGACACATTTATATGCTTGTGTGCCTCTAATTCTTAAAAAAAAGTCAAACTCATGCCACACAGGGCCAATAAAAGTTTATTTTTCTTTACATATGTGCCTCTTGGTATTATTTTTCTCTAGTGAGGTTTAGATCTGCACCTTATATTAGCTGAAATTATTGTTACAGAAGAAATACTATTAAAAAATAAAGTGATTCTTTTAGTTTTAGATATTAGACCAATTTTAGACTGATGTCAGTTTTCAACTTAAAAGTTTGAGGTTTTTTATCTTTGTTCCCTCCTTTCTTTCATTCTCTTTCTTCTTCCCTCCCTTCCTTCCTTTCCTTCCCCTATATTTCTTTTTTTTAGAAAGAGTTAGAAATAAATTTCACACAAATTATTAGACAACTTTAGGACCTTCTCTGGGTATTACTAGCCATTTCAGATGGGGGTATTGCCTGTCAAAGACTTTACTGCCTAGACGCAGAAATGAACCCATTCGATGCCAATCTGTGACTTCACAAGTGAACCGGCATCTGGCTTCCCAACCTGATATTCCTGCCTTTGATTTCCCCTCCCTGTAAGCCATCAAGCATGTGGCAGTATTAAACTTTCTAAGTGACCAGTTGCAACAAAATCTCAAAGCCCGTTCAGGGGAATCCTCATTGCAAAGGGCTGAGTGCAAAGTCTTTCCATCTCAGACTTGCAAAGACCTGACTCCATGCTCCTGTCCAACCTTATGTTCCAGAGCTGCTTTGCTCTGAAGCAAGGATGGGTTTCAGGTGGTCTTTAACCACAGATACATTTCTAACTCCAAACATTTGCTCTTCCACCCCCGGGATGCCTCTTCTCCCCCTCCCACATAAATCCTACCCATCCCTGAGGTTCAGCCCCTTTTTCTAGAAAGCTTTTCCCCAAAGCTTCAGTTCTTCACTGAAATTCCTTCAGTGTGCATTGCTTAAAACACCCTTAGGTATGGGAACTCAAAACATTGACACTTACACAACTTACTGTCTACATTGACCTTAATCTGCCTGCACTAGTCCACTGTCTTCATCACCATACTTTACTATGCCAGAAAACTCTTGCCCAGGAGGGGAAACACTGCAAATAGTTTTATTTGCAGAAAGTTCAGGAATTTCCTGGAAAAAAGTAAATAAACACCAAACTGTTAGGCTTTATTTTTTTTTTACAAGGGGTCTTGCTGTGTTGCCCAGGCTGGCCTTGAACTCTTGGCTCAAGCGATCCTCTCGCCTTGGCTTCCCAAAGGCCTAGGATTACAGGCACCTGCCACTGCACCCAATGAAACTTAAACATTTTAATAGATAGCATCAAACAATTGTCTATGCTTGCTGCGTCCACCAATCCTAAACTAAGATGTGATCATCTTCCCAGTCCTAATAAACACTTCTTTGAAACGTCCACCTTGAACCAAACCCTAAGCCTGGTAAACGTCTCCGGCCTCGCCCTCTCCCTTCCCAGGTGCTGCTCTGCCTCCGTGGCGGCGGCCTCCTTACCGTGGGAAGCAGTGTGCCCAGATCTGTCTCGGCGGCGGGTTGTTTGGCGGTGTTTCTGAGCTACGATACAAATCTCTGTGTGGTCTCCCTGCGTAAACAGGGTGGACCTGGCACCCCAAGGTGGCTGGGATGTCGAGTCTGATGAGGCTCCCACAAGGGAGTATGAAGAGGCTTATTACTCACATAGCGAGGCTGCCTGGGGGAGCCGGGCAGGCTCCTAAGCCGGCTCCACAACGGGGAGCAGAGCAAGGAGAGGGCTTAGCTTTGCGGTGCAGAGTGCGTGGGGCTGGGAACACGCAGACTAGAGCTCGCACGGTGTGAACTACCTGCTGCCGTCACGGGGGAAGCGCTTCAGCTTCCTTAGTTTGCCCAGATGTGGGGAAAGGGGCAGAGGGCGTGGTGGGGCCTGACAGCAGCTGTCAAACACCAGAAATGCGGTCACTCATGGAGTCTATTACACCCCTACTCACCCCGCCCCTCGCCCCCTCCATCCCCTTCAGCATCTCAGGATCCTGAGTTCTGCGTCCACACATGCAAAGGGCACTGAGCCAGCACAAGCACTAACGGTTGTTCCGCCGATGTGCACAAGAATCCGCACCAGTACGGGTCTGCGGCGCCAATTCTGAAAATGAGGCGCTGAGCCCTGCTGCGGTGGACAGACCCTGAGGTGAGCCCACCGACCTGCCTTCTGGCCTCTGTGCCCCGAGGGTGGGGAGGACCCACAACTTGCTTCAAGCCAACAGAACACAGCAAAGGTCAAGGTGTTTTGCAGACGTAATTATGGTCCCAAATCACTTGATTATGAGTTCATTGAAAGGAAGGTTATCATTGATGGGATGGGGTTAATCAGGAAAACCCTTAAAAGTGGGGCCAGGCCTTTCCTGAGAGAGAGGGAGGGTCCCTTGCTGGCTTTGAAGAGGTGAGACGTCAGGTCATGAGGGAGTCTGTGGAGGAGACCACATGGCTGGGTGCTCTGTGGGCCCTCAGGAGCTGAGACTGAGCCTTGCTCACATTCAGCAAGAAGGCGGGGAGCTTAGTCGTGCAACCTCAAGGAGATGATTTTGCCAACTACCTGGATTGTCGGAGTCTCCCCAGTCAAGCTTCCGGGTGGGAACACAGCCCAGACAACATCTTGACTTCAGCCTGATGAGACCCTGAGCAGAGAACCCAGCTAAGCCGCTCCTGAAATCCCGACCCACAGAACCTGTGAGCTGACAATAAATGCATGTTGTTTAATGCCAGGCAGTTTGCAATAACTTGCGATGCAGTCACAGATAGCCAGCACATATGCACTAAAGGAAGAGTTTATTCTCTCAAGGCAAAAAATGAAAATTTGCTATCTCAATTTTCCTTAAGAGCATAAGGAAAAAGGCAGTTAGTGTATTTAGTGTATCTAAGTGTATTTAAAAAATTGTCCTCATCATAAAGAAAATGGACTGGGACTCTGCTTTGGGACCCTGCGCATTTCACTTTCTGGGGGTACTGCCTCTCCTCATCAGGTTTTCCCGTGGTGTCGGAGTCCTCATTACCATGTTGGTAAAGCAGGCAGCTGGGGAGTCTGGCTTTCTGACTCGATCCACAGATGTCACAAATATTATCTCCCTGTAATGAAAGGCTCGTTCTAATTACACCCCGACTACTGGATTCATGCCAGCCGCACGACTTTCCAAATTGTCTGTACCAGAACACAGCCCCTAAGAACCATTTCCAGGTATACGGCACCATAAAACATAACCTAAATTAACTCGGCCAATGGCTTCACACCCTGTAGCTGAATATCTGCAGCTAATATTTGCACAAGTCATTACACCCATTTTGGGTGTTTAGACAGCTTATCTCTCATTTCTCCCTGTAATTAGCATTTTATGTATATCCGTCTTTCCTCTGCTGTCTGGCACAGCCCCTCTGGCAGGGGCTCGGGGCCATCGATTACCTGGTGCTTGTTTATGGGGCGAATGAGTTGCCTGAGGCTGCCTTTCAGGGTGCCTAAGGCAGTGAACACGTATTCTGGAATCAGCGATAGCTAACATTTTTTTTCTTTCTCTTGAGACTCTACCTGCTTGGGAGAGTAGTAAGCCTGTCCTCTCTCACATTTGCCTATAGTTTGCAAGGGCAGCACCCTTGGCAATCTGCCCAGCGCCGTATGATGGATACTACATGAGAACAACCTGCCGCCTTAAGGCCACATGTGGCCTTCTAGGTCCTGAAGTGCAGCCTTTTGACTGAATCCAATTTTTACACAACAAATCCTTTCATTAAAGGGATGCAGCAGAGAAAAATGAAGCTTTTCTTGCCTCCTTTGGTGCTTAAAAAAGAACAATCTTGAAATCAGAAGGTTGAGGTTTCCCCACCTTGAGTTTTGCCAGCTCAAACTTACGGTCCTTACTCTCCTTCAAGATAATCGTAGACACAGTCACATCAGAATACACGTTCAATAAAATCGTGAGTGGGTCAAAGCCTGCTTTGTGACAAAGCCTGTTTTGCAACAGTTTATTCTCAGTCCCTTCTTTGTGGGAAGCCCTTTGGCATCTGCATTAGTTTGCTCAGGCTGCTGTAACATAAGGCCACGGACGGAGTGGCTTCAATGACAGGAATTTATTTTCTCAGAGTTCTGCAGACTGAAAGTCCAGAATCAAGATGTCATCAGGTGTGGCTTCTCCCCGGGCCTCTCTCACTGGCTTGTAGACAGCCGCCTTCTTCCCGTGTCCTCACAGGGTCTTCCCTCTGTGCATATGATCTGCATCCTCATCTCCCCTTCTTACAAGGACACCAGTCATATCGGGTTAGGACCCACCGATATGACCTCACTTTAACCTAATCCCGTCTCTAAAGGCCCTGTCTCTAAATACAGTCACCTGATGAGGTTCTAGGAGTTAGGATGTTGACATATTGGAGGGGCACAATTCACTGCATAGTAGTATCCCACCCGGAATCCAACTTCACCAGCCTAACAGGGATTGACGATGAAGATGGAGGAGTCACTAGAAAGATCTGCAAAGATAGCTGCAGAACTGGTCTCCAGGGGCTGCCAAAGTCTTCCTTGGACAGTAAGTCAAGGACACCCCATGGCCATTCTCCAGAGATTAAATCAATGGATACAGAGCCAATGCTGATTTTCTCAAAAACCCAAGGAAACTTGGAATTCAAATGTCCTCCGGGGCATCTGAGAGGTGGGCTAGTGCCCCAGAGTTAGAAGAGCTCCACGCTGTAGTGGTGAGTGGGGCATTTTCAAGGGAAGTGTGGCTGGAACACAGGACCAGGACGGGGCAATCCTGTGCTCCAGCACTTGTACAGGGAATCGCGTGGTTGAGACACAAGCCATTCAAGGGACCTTAGACAAAAATAACCAGACTCCAGAAGGTAAGGAAGCAAAAGGTACTCAGTGAGGCACAGTGTTACATGCTGAGTGTGTGTGTGCCCCCAAACTTTGCTGAAGTCCTAACCTCCCACGTGGCTGTATTTGGATGTGGGGCCTCTAAGGAAGTTTAAGGTTAATTGAGGTCATAAGGCTAGGGCCTTGGTCAAATAGAATTAGTGTCCTTTAAGGAGGTACACCAGCTCTGTCTCTCTCTCCCTGCATACACAGGGAGGACAGGCCTTGTGAGGACACAGTGAGAAGGCCACTGTCTGCAAACCATGAGGAGAGCTGAACTGGTCAGCACCTGATCTTGGCTTTCCCGGTCACCAGACCTGTGAGAAATAAATGTCTATTGTTTAAACCACGCAGTCTGTGGTATTTTGTTATGGCAGCACAAGCTGACCAAGACACATGACAAGAGAACAACTCACCACTGCCTGGGGAGACCCCCCCAAGGAGTCCGGCACAGCAGGCCTGGACACTAGACCCCGAGAAGGCATTAAGTCGATAATAAACTTGGCTTTGTTTGATCAATAGGTTATTCTGGTGGGCGTTCTGGAGAGTGGGCTGCTGATAAACCCCCAAATTCATTTCCAATGCAAAGCTAAGGCCTTGAATTTCTTCTTGGGTCTATTTTCTACCTGAACACTTTGGCAGAGTACGAGAAACCTTGTAGGAAATATCAGGAGGCCAACTGCTCCTGCCTCCCTCTGATCTGTCACTGCAGAGAGAGCCGTCTTTTGAAAAGCCAAAGGGGTGGGATTGTGCCAACAGGTGCGTCCTGCTGTCCTTAGACTCTCTCCGTGACCTGCTTGCAGCCGCTCACAGCATTTATGACTAGGACTGAAGGACTCAGGTGGGCTGAGGCACCTGTGACCACACATGGATCACACTCTGAGGTCCAGTCTGCAGGGAGGAGTGGCCTGCCAGGGTCCCCTGAGAGCTGACCTCAAGTTGGGTGCTGGCTACGTAGAGGCAGCTTAAAGCTCACTTTTCGGTTTCCACTGCTGGTCTCAGTGACTTTGGAGGTGGCATGAATCTGTAAGCGTCAAACACTCCCCCCATCATCTCTGAGCTTTGCCCCCTGTGATCCAGCACTCTTGTTAAGTCACAAAATTTCTTGGGGGTCCACCCTTCGTGACATTTTCACAGAGATCAAATGATTTATTAATAAATCCCTGATCACTCACTAATGAAAGAAAGGAAGGAAGGAAGAAGGAAAGGGAAGGAAGGAAGAAAGAAAAGAAAAAGAAGATTCTCCTGTAATTTCACACGAATTGGGATGATTTGGGGCTGTGGATGACACAGATTCGACTAAACGTGACTGAAACGTTCACTCTCTGCGGCAGGAGAAGTTTGCAGAGAGGCAGTCTGGCAGATCAGCGATGCTCACAGGCTGACGTTTCACATCTTTCTCCTCTGTCAACCCCTGAGTGCTGGGAACGTAGCCCACCACGTCGCCAGATGGCTGTCCTCAAATGACAGCGCCTGAAAGCAGGAAGGTAGGTGTGGGAGATAGAACTCCCCTGCATTGCTCAGTGCTCCTGTGAAAAGCCGCAGCCTCCCGAGACTCCTCACGTAGCAGGAGAATCGGATCTGTAGCCTCTTGTTGAGTTCATTGTTCTGATCCCAAAGGATAGCACAATTTCTCTCATCTCTCCCAAAGGGCCAAATGGTTCCAGCCCGGATTAGGAGCCCAGGTTAAGCTGGGGAGACGGGAAAGGCTGTCTTCTCGGTATTTGCATTTCAAGGGAGAATGAAGCCAGGAACACCTTCGAGTCTTAAAAACTGAGACATACCTGGAACCATCTTGATTCTAGCAGAGATTTTATTTATACACCAAAGGGCTGAAATATAACAAAGGGGACCCTTGTGGAGGGGAGCTGGCTCTTTCTTTTTTACAAAGAAAGGGCAGAGAACAATAATTTCTTTTTGTCCCTCGCCTAAGGGGTGTCAAGCTACCTGTGTAGGAAAAATTCCCACCAGCTCTCCCCATGCCACCTCTTCAGCAGGAACAAGAGAAATGGGTGGGGGAGACACTTTCTTCACTACGAGGTGTTTGTTGAATAAGAGATCTGGGTCTGACCCAGGGCACTTCCTGTGCACATTTAGAATAAAATGAATAAAGATGACTATTAAAAACCCAACAGTAGGGCAGGGTCTCTCCTTCTCAATCTCTCTCTCTCTCATCATGGAGAAAAATCTTTTCTAGAGACCTTCTCTGCAGAATTTCTGTCAGATCTCATTGGCCAGAGCAACTGGGTCATGGACTCAGCCCTAACAGGGAAGGTGTGTGGCTGGCGGGGTTGGCCGGGGAGGGCACAGGACAGTGGCATGGCTGTTGTGTAGCAACCTGCCTCATTGGCCACATACTGTTGATATTAACAGTGACAGATGTGGCCTTTCAATAAAGTCTCTGTTTTTAGTCAATTTTAGAAAATTCATTACATTTCGTCCATGGCTCAGCAATGCTAAATTTTATTACCCATTCCAATTTAATGTGTATTACATTGAAAATTACGTGAGCAAAAGTTGCTCCGATGGAATAATAGGATATTGATGGAAATGGTGGTGACTCAGTCACTCTTCTGAAAAACATCCAGGCTGGTTTCAGTTTGGGCTCCAAGCCGGCAAGACCAAGCCAGGGATACACTTTCTCTCATGACGTCTGAGTTCTGCTTGTGCCTACGGTCAGCTCACTAACCCAAGATTAACTTCTAGCAATTAAGCTGTCATTACTGTGCAAGCGAGACCTATGTCTCCCTATTGAAATGCGATAATTCAATGCTTGATTATTGACGTCAGAGGGCTCAGAACGATGCTGTCGTTTAGGGATCTCTGGGGGTTTCCCTGCCCACCGCCGGGTTTTCATTGCCCTTGGCAACGGGGTGTGTTTCCCACAGGAAAGGATAGAGGTGGTTTGGCATCCTCCCTGAAGAACTCAGACAAAGACGCTGGTAACCCAGGAAGAGCACACGTGCTCACATTCGTTGTCACACCCACTATCTCGTACCCACAGCCTCACACCCTCACCTGCATTCTCTCTGACACACAGGCACGCACACCCTTGCACGCACACTCTCACACACACACTCACACTCTGACACACACACAGTCACTGCACAGCAGCTTCCCCTCATCTGAGGTTTTGCTTTCTGCCGTTTCAGTTACCCACGGTCAACCAAAGTTCAAAAATACTAAATGGAAAATTCCAGAAATAAACCTAGGTTTGAGTTGCCCGCTGTTCTGAGTAGCATGAGGAAACCTCTCACCGTCCCGCTCTGTCCTGCTGGGACATGAATCATCCCTTCGTGCGACCGGTCCCTGCCGCGGGTGCTACCCAGGCCTTAGTCACTCGGTAGCCCTCGCGGGATCAGATCCATCGTCACAGTAGCGCGTGTTTGTGCTCATGTTGCCCTTGTCTTGCTTAATGGTGGCCTCAAAGAGCAAGAGGAGCAATGCTGCCACGTTATAATTGCTCCACTTGATTATGAGTTATTGCTGTTAATCTCTTACTTGCCTAATTTATAAACTAAGCTTTATATAGGTATGGATGTATAAGGAGAAACACAGGATATATAGGGTTTGGTACTACTGTGGTTTCAGGCATCCACTGGGGGTCTTGGAATGTGTCCCCCACGAGTAAGGGGGGGACTACTGTACTCACATACACACTCACACCCACTTATACATATTCACACTCTCTCACACTCACACACACACTCACACACACACCCACCCCACATTCCAAGCCAGTAATGAGAAGGGTCATGTTGTGGCCTGATGTACTCATTTTGCATATAATTTAAATTTATTCACACTCAGATCTGAATATAATATGCCGACTGTAATCTGGATAGATTAGAAGAGAGCAAAATCGTTATTTCCCTTTTATTTAAAATATAATTCTGTTCCTACAGCTTAATATAAAATTTATTCTTGGATGTTCCCTATTGTGTCTACCATCTCCCAAGACCTCCAGGTCTTGTTTTTCAATCCTCATTGCTGTTGCTAAGCCGTGAACTTCATGTAGGTAGGTGGGTCTTTGAACTTCTGCATCGGACACCCCCACCCCACCCCCACCTTAGCTACCGCTTGATCTCTCCCTGTGCTCAGACTCAAATTCACCGATTACAGTAACAACCTCATTTGTATTCCTAACTGGTATCCACAACGTCACATGCTGGTGATTGCTCACCAACCGTCTGCGGGGTTTAGACAGAGCTCCTGACCTGTGCGAAAGTTGCAGATACCAGGATGAAATAACTTTTGTCAGACTCAGACAAAATAGGGCCGACAAAGGAGAGGAGGCTCATGCTTACGTGTGTGAGATAAGAACGATTTCCAAGGACTTTCTAGAAACCCCACAAGAAACCCTTTCACATCCTTCTCTCCTTTGACAAGGTTTGCCACTAGACATTCTTTGGGACTGCAGTGATTCAGTTAAGATACTCTCGGAAGATGCCCAGTAGTGGCATCTCCACCAATGAAGGTGACACGACTGTGGCTTTGAGCCTCTGAAACCAATGAACTCTGTTTCCAACGTGCAGTCTGGATTATCATCCTCATTTCTCATTCCCAAGTAAACTCAACACATTTGGAGATAATTTGCTCTAGGGTCTGTTTCGTAGGTTCATACCCATATGCTGAAAGAGGATGTAATGGGTGTGAGTTTCAGGCCCAGGCTTCTAAAAGCTGGTACCTGAGCCTCTGGTTTCCCTACCGCGGTGGCCATGGATGCTCTGCCTTCCAGAAGGCCTGAGTCCTGGCTTAAGTAATAACGTTTCTCATCATTTGAATAGTTACATGTGTCTATAGTCAAATGCATGAAAACACTTTATATTGAGCCTACCTGCTAATCATCATATATCTAATCTTTTAATATTTACATAATGTGATTGAGTCCTAGTAGAATATTTTAAAATTAATGTTGATATTTAATTAATACCACTGGACATAATTTTCTTCTCAAAATTGAAAATATTTCTGGTATAAGAGTTAGACAAATATGATTACTTTGATTTATTTTTGTATCTCCTTCATTAAATTCTACTTAACACTTTTGGCTGTTTATAAGAGCTATGAATTACAAGAGCTCAAGAACTGGTTTCTTTTCGTTGCAATTATGATTCATCAGGAAAAAAAATGCTTATGTTAATATTTCTTGGATTGATTAGCATCACATAAAAGACCATAGTGGTTTGTGATCATTTATTATTACATCATATGTTGGGAAACCCTGCAACAAGGTGACGGTTTCCAATTTTCTCCAATCATTGGATGATTTCCTTTCACCTAAAGAATTTCTCTCTACATTGTTTGAGGTAAAACTAGAAGGAAATAAACTATTAACACTTAGATGATTAAAATTTTATCATATTTGCTTGTGGGTTGTATTTGCAAAGTTCTCTCTTTTATACACAGTTATCAAGGATGATAATAGAACTGAATTTGGTGAATGGATTGGATAAATAAAAATATGAGAAAAATAAACAATGACTTCCATTGGCTGCCTTTGGGTTTCCTCATTGAGCTATTACATTATGGCTAAACACTGGTTAGGAAGAGTGTTTTGGAATATTAAACTTTGGAAACAGTGTAGCAGAGTACTATATTTCCATCTTACTGTGTGAATTAATAACCTGATTGGACAAAGTAAGAAACAGTAAACACTTATTAATTGCTCTTTAGGTATGGACTCATAATTCTACCTCAAATCATTTCACTCTGCAGCCAGCCCATCCCTACACTGGGATTTTTGCCCGAGCTCCTTCCGGTGTTGCACCTACCATTATGGGTCGTCTATGGCTGCTTTCCTGCTGTGACGGCAGAATCCAGTTGTCCCTACAGAGATTGTATGGTTTGCAAATCCTAAAATACTTATTATCGGGCCCTTAACAGAAAATGTTTGCCAGCTCCTGGTTTAGATAAAATCCATGGGGTCTGCAATGGAAATTAGTATTATTAGAGTCGTTCTATTTCCTAGTTTTCATGAGATGACGAGAGACCTCCCTTCATCCTCTTTCGCTTCTATAAATCTTAATCCGAAACAAACAACTCTCCTTGCTGTGGAGCGTGTTATTCCCAATCCGTTCAACTTTATTTCAAGTTAAGCAAGGAGATAAATGTCTAATTATCACTGTGATGAATACCCTGAGAGTTCTCAAAAACATACAACAGAAATATATAACATCAGATAGTAGTAAATGTTTTAGGTTTTAATCCTGTGTCTGCCTGGGACCAAAACAGGGAGAAGGCGATTTGAAGCACATTCTTGGAAACAGATTTTGAACATCGCTGAGTCCTAAGGCAGGTGCCTCACTCTGCCTTCATCAGAGAACAGAGGCCTTTGCCAAGGGGCTCTCTCTCCCTTTCATCCCCCGTACAAATGTAGCCTGATAAAAATGGCCTAATTCCCACATTTACACACTATTACTGTTCCGCTTTCTTTTTCCCCATGAAATAAGAGCAGTGATTTTTTTTTGTTACTGCTTTAAAAATGATTCATGTGACAAACTCTAAAGCAAAATGATTTTTCTTTCTTTAAAGTCATTTCTAAGTTACGAGCACACATTTTATATTATGCTGGATATTAGCAAAATGTGTGAGTTTCAAAGGGGGTCTGGAAAACCAGGAGAGGTTCAAGAGACTTCAGGGATGGTTAGTAAGACCCGGGAGCCAGCGCTTGTTCAAGCTGGAGGGAAGCACCTTCCTTCCCTCCCCCACTGCCTAAGAGACCCTGTGAGGATGGGCGTGGAGTTCCAGGAACCAGCCTGAGGGGCAACGCCTGTCTGGAAGGATGGGAAGGAATATCTAGGGATGGTTGTGGAATTCTAATCTTGAACATTATCTCCAAATAGGGCTGCAACCATCTGCCTTGGAAGGTTTAGGGGTAGGTTTGCTTCCAGTTGGGGTAGGGACAGGGGTGTGTGGGCATTTTCAATCTGACAGCTTTGTGCTAAGCCTTTGAAAATGGACTCAGCTGTGTGGATGTATTGACCGGTCAGCAAGAAGGTGCAGGCACTCCTTGGCTCCTCAGCAGTGGGGCAGGCACGGTCCCTGTGTTGGAAGCGTCTACTGCTGGAGGAGAATTAACTCTTCGTGTATCAGTTCCCCAGAGCTGCTGTAACAAGTTACCA
>CM052436.1:5258638-5281049 GCA_028533085.1 Varecia variegata | reverse complement strand
GTCCCCCGGGATTCTGCCCCCATTCTCGGCGGGAGCAGCAGCTTCAGAGGCCAGGGTGAGGCTCGCATCTCCGAGCCTCTCCATAGCAGTGGTCTCTGATTAGTGGGTCTGTCTGCAGGGGCCTCAGTGCAAGAGGAACGTCACCTGGTACAGCCTTCAGTCCCTCCTCAGTAGTCTCAAGGGAATCTGTCCTGGTTGCAAACACTCCCGCATCCGTACAAGGAAACCCTGCAGATGAAGGTACTCAGGTGGGATTTAGTTTACCTGAACCTGGGCTGTCACATGCACCTCTCTGTCCTCTTAGCACATTATCTAAGAACCCCATTCAGCCATGTGAGCTACTCGTCTTGAGAATGGCGGTAAATTCAATTTTCTTCGTTTCTCTTCTTTCCAGAGAGGTTTGCCTCCGATGTTGCCCCCGTGGCCCTGAGCTCCATGGGGCTCCCCTGCTGGCTCACCACTTCCCACGGCGCTGCTGAGGCTGCGGCTTTACCTGTCCAGGTTATAGCCCCTCAGAGGCTGTTCAGGTGCCACAAGCCCCAGCAGTGTCAGGGAAACCCGAAAAGCTGTGACAACAACCTCGTAGCTGCGAGCCTGCAGCTCACAGCTATTACAATCAAAGCTGGATGTATGAACACCATAAATCAAAACTCTACCTTCTCCATCGTTCTTTATTGGAGCAGAACCACATTTCCAGAATTTGTGTGACTCCAAGCAGAAGAACTTTCTGCATGCTTCCAGATTAACTAAATGCTAAGATTGGGATGACTTATTTATTTACTAAAAATTTTTATTTTTAAATAATTATAGATCTGCAGGAAGTTGCAAAGAGAGATCCTGTGCCTCCTTCACCAGGTTTCTCCAATGGTTACATTTACGTAACTATAGCACCATATCAACACCAGGACATTGACAATGGTACAATGTGTGTGTGTCATGTGGAATTGTGCCACTGACACAAAGACCTCCCTCTCCTACTCCTTCATAGGACATCCCTCTATATTCCCTCCATCCTCCCTCGCCCTGGCAAACACTAATCTGTTCGCCATCTGTATAATTTTCTCATTTCAAGAATGTTCCATAAATGAAATCATGCAGAATATGACCTGTTGAGATTGGCTTTTCCCACTCAGCATAAGGACAGTGAGATCCATCCAAGTTGTTACATGTGTCAATATTTCACTCCATTTAATTGCTGGGTAGTATTCCATGGTATGGATGTGCTACATTTGCTTAACCATTGATCTATTGAGGACATTTTGATTGCTTCCAGTTTTTGGCTATTAAAAATAAAATTCCAATGAAAATTTTTGTGCAAGTTTTTGTGTGGACATAACTTCATTTCACTAGGGTAAATGCCCATATATGCTATTGCTGGGTCGTATGATAAAGTGTATGTTCAGTTTGCTAGGAAACTGCTAAATTTTCCAAAGTGGCTATACCATTTTACATTCCTACTAGTGATGTGTGAGAGATCCAGTTTCCCCTCATCCTTGTCAGTATTTGGTGTTGTCACCAGTTTTTATTTTAGCTGTTCTTATAGGTGTGTACTGATATCTCATCATGGTTTTAATTCACATTTCTCTGATTGCTAGTGATATTAAACACTCTGTCATGTGCTTATCAGCCATCTGTATAGTCTCTTTGGTGAAATGTCCCATGTCTTTTGCCTATTTTTGAATTGGATTGTTTTTTTTTTTTACTGTTAACTTCTGAGAGTTCTTTATATATTCTTAATATGGGTCCTTTGTCAGTTATGTGTTTTACAAATATTTTTCTTCCAGACTAGACTGAAGCTTGTCTTTTTATCCATTTAACAAGATCTTAATGAAGTCTGATTTATAGATTTATTATTTTATTCATTGTGTTTTTGACATCACATCCAGAACTCTTTGCCTAGCCCTAGGTTATGATGGTTTTCTATTCTGTTATCCTGTAAAAGTTTTATAGTTTACCATCAGATCTATGGTTCATTTTGAGTTAATTTCTGTACAAGTTGTTTTACTTGAGGTTCACTTGCTTTTGCCTATGGATATTCAGTTGCTCTGGCACCATTTGTTGAAAAAAAAAATCACCCTTCTTCCATTGAATTACTTTTGCACCTGCATCAAAAGTTTCACATTTTGCCTTTTCTGGAGCACATAGCCCCAATTCAGATGCAGCGAGGCCTTTGGTACTGTGATCTCAAACACTCCACCCAGTGAGAAGCCACGTGAGCACACAGTGGCTATCTTGTCCACACTCTTGTTGATGTTCAGTGTGTCATGGAGAGAACCCAACATCAAGAACAAGTTGCTATCAAAGCTGATACAACAGGAAAATTACTGGCAGGCTGAGCAGATGGAATTACAGTTTGCAGACTGGAGAAAGCATTCTTACCAACATGCACTGAACTAGATGCCAGTGTCCCCTGAGGCTGTCAAAATGCCAGTTTGGGAACCCTTGGTAGGTTCAGAAAAACAGCTGGTGCATTGTTGTGCCAGTCCTTGGGGTATGGCTTAAGACCAGTGAGCCCTCCTCTATGTTAACAACAATGCTACATTAACCTGGTCTGGAAAAGACAGAACTGTGACTTAAAGATGGCTCTTGCCATAAGATCTCCCCAGAGAAGTATCAGAAACAGGCAACACCATTCTTTTTTGCATGATGTATAAACTGACATCAGGCATGTACTCAAGATGTCGGGTATTTGCCTGAGTCGTGGAACTCTGGATTTTCTGTGTGCTGAGATGGGAGCACCATAATGGGAAGTTCTACTTGGGAAATCCCTCCTTCAAATATGGCTACGGATGACTTCCCCTCTGGCTGGCTGCCTCCCTTCTGGGTATTTCCCTGCTCTGGACTTGGGACACTGCATAGGGTCAGGGTTGGCCATAGTGAAGTGTCCTCCGACTTTCTGCTGAAGGATTTGACTGATCATGAAATAAATGTGGTTACCAGCACAGTCTGCTCCACGGAAACCACTACCAGCCTCTTGCTGAGACTAAGAGCGAATACCTGTTTAAAAGAGACCCTTAGCGGTACTTGGATGTGGCAGAAAAATTAAAAATGTTCACGATCGGGCAGGTGGTCAATTCAAAGATCCAAGTACAGTTTAATACCCCAAGAAATAAAATCTAGGAAATCAGGGGAATAATGTCCAACAGGGAAGGAGAATGATTTGAAGGGCACCGAAGGAGTAAACAAATCACGAGGACAGCTGCTCCGCCTGATCCGCCGGGAACCAGCTCATTGTCATGGGCACGCGGGGTGCTGTGCTCACCTGTCATGAATAATTTGTGAATTTGCACAGGACCCCTGCTCCGACCATATCTCCAGCAGCTCTTCTGTGTTCACCATACTTATTGAGTTCACCCCATGGGCCTGACGAACAGACTGAAGACCATAAGGCAAAGGGATATTAGTGCAAATGAACAGAGAGAGCCTGAGACCAAGTTGGAATTTTGGAAGGAGCGAAAGGGTTATTTAAAAAAAAAAAATCTTTAGAAACTGGTGAGGTTCATGGAGCTAAGACTGAAAGAGGAGGCTAAAGGTCTGTGCCGACCTTACAACCAAGGTGCTTTACAACATTAAGCCAAGAACTTGACTTCCGTGGATCTCAGATCCGTGTCTTTAAAGGAAAGAAGATGTGGTCCCCCTTGCGGAGCTCTCCGGAGGCTGCGGAGAGGGGTCTGGAAAACAACCACGTGGGAGGCAGCTGAGGCTCCCAGGCTTAGTGGAAATCAGGTCCCATTTGTGTACTTGTTTCATTTTCTTGACCCTATGTATATTCCTACACATTTTTACCATGTGTCACGGGTGTGCAAAGCCAGTGGGCAACACTGGTGAGTTCGAGTCATCAAGGGTCAGGTGGGCACCCACTGGGAAGTCAGTGCTGGGCTTGGGGGATGCAGAGAGGGAGAAGACAGAGAACAAGATGTGGGTGCTTCCCCTGAAGAGTGTTCACGCTCACGTGAAGATGAGACACGGGTCTGGGCACAGTGAAGTAACAATATGGCAGGTGTAATGGTTTGTAGAAACAAAGGGACAGGCAGCCAGAGTCTGGGGATCCAGCACTGCTCTCACGCTGGTGGGGCTCTCAGAATCCAGGAGGTCGCACTGACCTTCGGGACAAGTGTACGTAAGACCCATAGTGCTTGTTCTCATTCCCACTGTTCACTCCCCTTTCTCAGCGCTGTCACCTCTCAGAGGGTGGCAGGAGGCTGAGGGAGAGATGAGCAGGAGGGGTGGGGTCTGCCACTGAGTGTTACGGTGGGCGAGACTCACTCAGGGCACTTTCCTTCTAACGTTGCTGGACAACACCCTGTGGGGATGGTCAGTTGGTCATCTCTGCTGGAGGGTCCTTCCCCACAGTCTGGCATCGATAGAGCAGAAGGATGTAAATGTTGCCTTTCCACCAGGAAGGCAAAGGTGGACTTTTCTGTAAACGAGAGTGCTGTCCCTTGCGGCTCTTTGCAATAGTTAGCAACTACGGGCGAGGGAAGGGCTGTCACAGCCCTCAGCTGTGGTGCAAAACTGGCATGTTAACCTGAGCGGCTTTAATTTCAGTCCCTGGTCATCTTTACTTTGAAGTCCAGTACAGGTTCCTCAACTCTGGTTGGAGGTAACCTCTAAAACATGACATGATTGGTGAGGCTAAAATGCAACTGACAAACTGGATTTAGAGATTTTCAAAATATTTGTAAGACTGGTGTCTCCAATAAAACTTTCACCATTCCCACCATTCAAACAGGAGGGGTTCCCTGGAAGACCCTTAAATAAACCTGTGCTTCAGCCCACTCAGCTACCAGAGGTGGAGCCCAAAAGAACCGAGGTGTGGGCTTGTCACCCAGTGGGGTGTCCTTTATTCCCACATTGGTGTTTCCTGCTCGTGCCGGGGAAAGGAGCCAGGGCACGTCTAGCTTCTCCACCGTCAGCCTTGTCTCTTGCTTCCCTCTGGCTCCAGGTCTGTTGGAGGTGAGCCCAAGATCCCAGCGGCTGTTACAGTTGTGTCCCTAGGTCCCTTCTCTGTCTACCCAGCAGATTTGTGTCCACAGGGAAATGCAAATCAAAACCACAATAAGATACTACTTTCCACCCACTGTGATGGCTAGAATAGAAAAGACAGATGGTAACAAGTGTTGGCAAAGATGTAGATAAATCAGGATCCTCATAGGTTACTGGTGGGGATGTAGAATGATGAAGCTGCTTTAGAAAACGGTCTGCAAGTTCCTCAAAAGGTTAACCATAGAGCTTACCCTGTGACCCAATGATTCGACTCCCAGGTGTAAACCAAGGAGAAATGAAAACACGTCGTCTTCTGCGGTGCTGGAAAAGCTATTCAGGAGCCGTTATAGCTATCACCCATGGAGGCAATCAATGTGCATTTGTCCAGTTAATTCCTCTATTCAACAAATATTGAGTGTCTGCTGTGTGTCAGGCACTGGGGAACAGTGGTGACCAGACTAGATAGACATCCTGGCCCTCATTTACCTTACAGAACTGTGGGGAGAGGAATTCCACCAGCAACACAAGTAGAATGTGCGTTAAGTCAGACAGGGGTGTTGGGGTTGGGGAAGGTACTGCAATTTAATATGACGGGCAGGGAAGGCCTCATTGGAAAGGCGTAATTTGAATGAAGACCTAAAGGAGGTACAGAGGAGTCAGGCAGACATGTGGGAGAAGAATGTTCTAGACAGAGGACCATTAGGTGCATGGCTCTGAGGTAGGAGTGTACGTGGCTGGCGTGGTTCAGGGACGGCCTTCTGGTTGTGCTGTCCTTGGACATATGTGAGTGGTGGGAGGCTGAGCGGGTGTGGCTGCTGCAAGAGCCATGGCTCTTTCTCTGAATAAAATGGGGAGCTGTAGAGAGTTGGGTGCAGAGGTGTGACATGACGTTGACTTAGGCTTCACAAGGATCATGCCGGCTACTTTGCGGGGAACAGAGTTGTTTAATTACTGGTATTCATGACAAGAGGGGAAGCAGGTGCACCAGTTAGGAGATTGTTCTAACAATCTAGCAAGAAATGATGACATCTTGGCCCCTGTGAGAGCAGTGGAGGTGGCGACTCAAAGGATTTCTCCCAGTGCTCTTGGAAGAGAGGAGGTCGGGGAAGCGATGTGATGTTTGGTTGCAGAGTTTAGTTGTAGAGAATCTGGGTAAATAAAATCAAGATGGATCAAGGGACGGTGAGAAGGGAGATGGGCTTATGGGCAGGTTGCTGGGTATTTACACATAGCAGAGGCCCTAGTCAAAGGACTGCAGCTGTCAATCTACCATAAAATGACAGAATTAACCCAGTTGCTGGGTTCATTATAAATAATGGCAGCAAGCAACATAAGTAACTTAAGAGGATAAAATGCTTTATTGGTTTGGTTTCCAAGCCATGGAAAGCAAAACACCACGTCAATTTAGTGAGCAAACACACAGAGGTGCTTCCGAACCATGAGGCAGAAAACCATTCATGTTTACTTTCATAATTGGCTTTTTGGATTGGCCAAGAATATAACACCATCATTCCCTTCTGTGGCATGGGGGAAAGTCAGGATTCCTTTTTCTCCCTTATGGGTTCATTGTCTTCTTTCTCTACTCTTTTTGGATTGTTATAACTGCTTATTTTGGGTGGTTCAATTCCAGTCTATTGAAAATAAAGCAAAAAGATTATATGAAAAAATATAACATAGGTCTGGAAGAACCTCTTTTTCTAAGTTCATATTCACTTTAGGAAATGTGTTCCTTAATTGAATGTAAAACACATTTTGAATGTTGGAACTTTGATTTCCTTGCAGGTTTTCAGGAGCATAATAATTACTTCAAATCCGATGAGTCCATTGTAGCTGATGAGGATGCGGCAGTGAGCAAAACAGAGCTCTGACTTCATGGAGCCATAGCCTAGTAGGGCAGACAGAAAACGAACAGATAAATAAAAGCACAGTATATCAATGTCTGGTGATGAGCACACTACAGAGAAAGGCAAAGCAAAGATGGGGTGATGTGCTGCAGGGTGGAGGGGTAGCTGCCAATTAAATAGGATGAGCAGGGAAGGCTCCTCCGAGAAACTTTCATCTGAGTAAAGACCTGGAGGAGGCGAGGCAGCCCTACAGGTACCTGGGAGAAGAGAGAATGGCAGATGCAAAGGTCGCAAGGCAGGAGGCCTGTCTAGGAGGGCCCTGTGGTTGGGGTGCAGTGCGTGAACTAGGTGTAGTAAGAGATGAGGTCGGATCGGTAGTGTAGCAGGAGGCAGATCAAATGGGAGCTCCCAAAACCAAAGTTCTCGCAACGGCCTTCTCCAGTGAGAAGGAACACCAGAGGAGCAGCAGGACATGTTTAAAGGAACTGTTAAAAAACAGAATGGGAAAAAAATAATTGTAAATCATATATCTCATAAGAAACTCATCAGTAAAATATATAAAGAACTTTTACAAGTCAATAATAAGAAGATAAATAACCCAATTAAAAATGGGCGAAGGATCTGAATAGACATATCTCCAAAGATCTACAAGTGGTTAATACACATTACATTTGCCTAATGGCTGGTGGTGTTGAGCGTGAAAAGATGCTCAACATCATTAGTTATTGGGAAAATGCAAATCAAAACCACAATGAGAGGCCACTTCACACCCTTTAGGTGGCTGCAATCACAAAGACAGTAACAAGTGTAGGCAAGGATGTGAGGAACTGGGACTCCGGTAGACTGCTAGTGGGAATGTAAAATGGTGTAGCTGATTCCAAAAAAACAGTCTGGAAGTTTCTCAGAAGGTTAAACATAGAATTAATATATGATCCAGTAATATTCCACTTCTAGGTACACATCTAAGAGAAATGAAAACATATGCACACACAGAAACTTGTACACAAATGTTCACAGTGGCATTTTCAGAATAGCCAAAAGATAGAAACAACTCAAAATTCCACTAGGTGATGAATGGATACATAAAATGTGGTATATCCATACAATGGAATATTAATTGGCAATAAAAAGAAATGAGGAACTGATGAATGCTACAATGTGAATGAATCTTGAGGACATTATGCCAAGTGAAAGAAGCTAATAGGCCACTTACGGTGTGATTCTGTTTATATGCAATGTTCAGAAGAGGAAAATCCGCAGACAGCAGATTAGCGGATGCCTGGGCCTTGAGGAGGTGGGGAGTGAGGGGTGATGACTAAGGGGTGTGGGGGCTCTTTTGAGGGTAATGAAGATGTTCTAAAGTTGATGTGGTGGTGGTTGCACAACTCTGTAAATGCACTAAAAAGCCATTGAATTGCATACTTTAATAGGGTGTACGGTATGTGAATTATATTTCCATAAAGCTGTTAAAAAAAAGGACCCCTCTGGCTAGTCTGTAAAGAATCTTCTAGACAGCTACAAGCAGAGGAGCCAGGATGCCAGTGAGGAGGCTGTTGCATTAATCCAGGGTGGCAGTGGTTGGATTCTGAGTATGTTTTACTAGTAGAGCTTGGAGGTTTTGCTGACAGGTTGGGTGTGGGGTGTGAAGGGCTGGGCTTCCTTATCGCTTCACTATGAATACTGGCGTGCACTGGGACAGAGAGGAGCCACTGAGGCGCACTGGGACAGAGAGGAGCCAGAGATCTGGAGCGAATCCGTGTGCACAAATCTATCCCACTCCTCTGTGGACAAGGTGGTGTGCTGGGTATCTCAGTAATGCAGGGAGGTGTAGACTCCAGTCCTTGTCTCGAGCAGATTATAATCTGAGAGTAGATTTCAGCACAGTACAAGATTTAATAAGCATTCCAGACAACACCAGAAGAGACTTTGCAGGAACATAAACTAGTAGTCTCCATAGAAATTCAAATATATGACTCAGGGCAGCAATAGCCTTGCAGGGGACTGGAGGAGGAGGATGACAAGCAGAGAAGAGGGAGGGAGACACAGGAAAACCCTGGCTCCAGGAGTCAGGAAATAGACCACTTTGGCTGAAATCAATCTCACACGGAGATGCCAAGGGAGGTAAGACTGGGAAAAGCAGGAAACTATTCCCTTTCAAAACTCAGAGAGGAAAATACTTTGTCATCATTTGACTGATCAGAGGAATGAGCTAAACGATTTTGTTACAGATCATAAACCAATTGCCCTCTTGCATAAGATTAAACACAAGAAAGACCTGCCGGCTCTCTCTGGGGCTGAGACCATAAACAATGCACATGACAGATTGCCGAGAAAAGGAGACGCAATCATGAGGGTCAAACACTGTTATTAAATCCACGTAGAAGGAGAATCAGGAGGAGAGGAAACCACTATTGATCATGACAAGAAAACTTTATTACAAAATGGCCAGAGGGGCTTTTTTTTTTTTTACATGTTCGAATTCAATGTATTATGAGACTGTCAAAGAGGCACATTAAGATCATTAAGTATCTTCAGGCTACATTTGGGACTAAGTGTTCTTCTTTCAGAAAAATGTAAATAAGGTGGCCATGTGATATTTTTAATAGATAAAAAATGTTTCTTTTAGATTTTTTTTCCTTGAGAAAGATACATGCCTCACACGCAGGTATTGGAAACGATCGTTACAGCCCAGAAGTCAGGAGCTTGTGTCTTAGAGTGAGGATGTCCCTGTGCAAATCTCGGCATCTTGTTTTATTTCCATAGAGCTCTCTGTGCCTCAGTTTCTTCATCTGTGAAATGGAGGTGATTGTGATAGCAGTACCCACTTCATGGGGTGGCTGGGAAGATCGTCGTACCATTTGCGCTGCACTAGGTGTAGGAGTGCTCTGAAAATGTTAGCTGTGGACCCAGATAGACTGCTTTTCTACCTATTCCTCATTTTAGGCTCACATTTTTGTTGTAGCCAAGCAGTGTCTTTCTTCTTTTTTGCAAATTTCCTTGTGCTGCCAGTTGATGGGGCACCCGTCTTTCTGGAATGGGGGCTGCTATTTTGCAGAGTCTAATCGGTGACTAGAAGAGGGATGGAGAGACCCCAGACAAAACCCACATGCTGCACACAGGAGCTGCCGACTGGGGTTTGTGGCAGAGAAGGAAGGGAGACGGGTTCCCTTTAGTGCTGGGGACGTCTGTTCTCCAAGCGGCGGCCTCTGAAATGAAAACTGCTGAGAGCTCCATGCCTGAGAAGGAACTTTCTGGCCATCAGTGATGATCTCCCTTTATAGGTTGAAAGAACAGGCTGGGTTGGAAATATGCCCAGCAATGGACACACATTTATCTACAAGAAGCTTTTTTATTTTTAAAAACTAAAACAAATGGATTTTTATCATAGAATATTATATCATGTTGAGATGTAAAATATTACATATTAGAATATACTATATATTTGATATATGTTGAGATATTATATCATATATGATATCATACCATTGTTTGATATATGTTTGATATATGAAAATACCATTGTTTTCTTGTAAGAGTAAAACATGTTCGTTACATAAAACCTAAAAAATAACCAAGAAATAGGCAGGGAAAAAAAGCTTGATGAATGCTTATAAGAATGACCCTTTTAAAAATTATATTTTGTTCAGAATATTCTGTTTTCTTAGACATCAGTATGTGAGTATAGATCAAATGGTTTACAATGAAAATTGTTAAAATAGGAAGTTTACATTTCCTGAGGCTTAATTTTTTTTATAAATAAACTTTTAAAATTTGGAATAATTTTAGATTAATAGAAAAGTTGCCAAGATAGTATATAGAACTCACCTGGACCTCTCTCACCCAGTTTCAGTTTCCCTTAATGTTACCATCTCACAGTATCACGGTGCACTTGTCCAGCCAGGGCGACCAACATTGGTCTGTCACTATTATGTAAACTAAACAGGCTTTATTCGAACATAGGTTTACTTTTGGGTCTCTGCAACACCTCCTTCCTCATCCATTTTTCATAGTAGTTATTAAGGATCTTAGGTTTTATAGCTCTCATTCGTGAATACAATATAATTACCTGATTGAAATCACCTGCCTCAATTTCTGGAACCCATTTTCACTGTGAAGGAATACTACCTGTGATTATCAAATACACGCTACTACATGTGGTAGTTTAAGCAGAGTAACTAGGCAACAACACAACAGGCCCTCCTTATGATGATTATAGTCATCGTACTGAGTTAATCCAGGTGTTGAGGTTCCCAACAACATGGAGTCCTTAAGAGCCTTACAATTATTTTTATTCAGCTTTATTTATTCTATATTTTTAAAATAAAAAGGAAGGGAGGCCGTATCAGAGTCATGGTAGGAAACAGATGACACACTCAAATGGGGCATTGAGGACACTGTGAGACACCTGTGCCCAAAGCTGCAGGCAAGTGACAGGAGACGCAGTGTAGTGCAGTACTCTGGAGCTGGCAACGGTGGGGAGCTGTTAGGACGTCTGGGCTGGGGCAGGGGAACAGTTGCAGAAAGTGATGGTGAACACGCATGCAAATAAGCCTTCAACAGCTAAGTCTGTTCTTCTAGCTATTAGTGCAATTGTTCATGTGTCCTTCAGTCTAGACACTATTATTCACATCAGCTGTGCAGAGCTGAACAAAGGCAGAAATCAGAAATTCTGGCAAAATAAAGGGATAATCATGTCTCTTTCAACTTTAGAATGACAATTCCCCTGCTGTTTCTGGTAAATGCTGTGCCTAGTGGAAGCTGGCCGGAGCTTGGCTAGTCTTTCTAGAATGGTGTGGCCAGCATGTCTGCTGCAGAGGGAGCTGTCTCTGCTCCATCCTGCGCACCGCACTGTGGACGGACACCAATACTTTGTCATCCGCAACTCTTGGTGCTGGTTTTGCCTTCATTTGGGTTTTTTTCTTTTCTGTATGCACATGGTTAATAGTTGTGTCCTGTCTAAGAGCACTATAGACTGGTACACTTTCTCATTTCCTATCTATTCCTTAGTGTTTGAGGTGAAGGAATTCCTAATCACATTCCTTGTCAGGCAATTTTATGCCAGTTTAACCTTATTAAATCCACCATGATTTTTGAAATTTCTTTCTTCATTTCCACTTTGTAGACATGGATTTGCAAGCCACCATTCCCACTAGGGTGATTACACTGAATGCATATACATATACAGACTAGTGACAGGCTGGAAGGAAGTATGTATTCCTTCTCCATTTATCTACACCCTCATGTTTTAACAAAGACATTTTGGACCAAATAACCTATAACTGGCTGAAACTCCATTCAGATTGTCTTTATAAGAAACTAATGTGTAGAACAGCTTTTTAAAAAGGGTTTTATTAATAGATTATGAGTTTATGATAAAAACAAAATAACTTAAAATTTTTTAAAAGGTCAAAAAGGAATATATTGCTAGGCTTATAGATTAGAGAAATACGAAAATATGGGTCCTATTCAAAATAAATTAAGGAATTTAGTTTTTATGGTAAATGATTGATAAATGAGGCTATGTTTACAAGAGGGAGTTTTACCTTGGTGTGCTACAGTGCTGTATTCAATATTATCAACTAATACTCTGGAAATGGATACAATGACATCCAAAATATCCCCAGCAACAATAGTAAACATTAGTGACAATGAATAAGTGCTATGTCCCAGGCCATGTGCTAAGCACTCTATAAGATGATCTCAGTTAATACCCACAAGACATAGGTCTTACAATGAAGCCATTATTACATAAGAAAATTGAAGCAAAGAACGAAAATATACCGAAGATCATGAAGAGTTGGAGCTAAAATTTGGATCTAGTTTTTCTGGTTCCACTGCCCAGACTCTTAAGCATGGGACTCCGCTCTCTCCTCGTGATTCCAATTCATGTATGCTTTGAAGCTGGGATGGGGGAAGCAGATGTCTGTGGGAATCTGGACAGACTCGAATAATGATGGGAATCTTGCAAAATGAAATCCAACCTGCTTCACTACTTCACTAAGCTGCACTCGAGTCCTAAAAAACTCCTCATGCAAACGCAGAAAGGGGAGAAGATTTTCAGCAATGACAGCTACAAAAAGGACGAAATGGTGTAATGATTAGCATTTGTGAAGTGAGTCTACTGTGTAATGCAGCTGCTATAAATGCTAGACAGCATATGGGGAAATGTTTTATAAGGCATGAATCAATGCAAAATGTCATGTGGACATACATGTTGCATTGATAGATGCTGATTCTGCTATAAAAGCTAGAGACAGCATGTAAATCATAAACAACCACATAGTGTCATAAGTGGATCTGCATGTTCCATTGGTAGATATTGATTCTCAGAGGGAGGGGCAATTCTTCTTGGGAAGGAGGTTTGGACGGATTCTCTTCTCGATGATTCTCCATCCTCATTTGTTTCTGTGACATTTGGTGTGGCCCACGTGGACATGGGGAGAGGGGAGAAGAGTGTTGAGGGGAGGGAACTCTCACTTAGCAGGTGGTGTTGAAGGCTGGCACCATGCCCCAGGGCCAGGGCAACGTGTGAAGCTGGTTTCTTTCTCCAGTGAGTTGCTCTTGTTCAGAGATTGTTCCCTCGCTGAGCAATCCCTTGGTGGAGGTGCTGTCTGTTCCCACAGTGCCTCACTGACTCACTCTGAAGACCCCAGGATCCCCCCATCCCTCAGCTTCTCTCGGACAAGGGCAGTTTGCCCAGATGTCCCAATCAGACCGGGCATGGTCCCTTGCAGAGCAGATGTCCCCCCACCCAAAGTTTGTTTCGAATGTCCGGGGTGATGACAACAAACACACACACACACACACACACACACACACACACACCCCCCAAGAGGCATGAAAAGGGTACAACTTACATAATTGAGGTCTCTGGGGAGGGCAGGCCTCTCGTGCAGGTCCAAAATGGCTTGAGAGAACAAGGAAAAGAGCCTGGCCCAGTGGTTACGGGTGGGGGCACCAGTGGAGGGAGCCCCCAAGCTTTCCTTCCCGCTCGTCCAGGTGGGGGACTCAAGGAGGAGGGAGTGGCGAGGCTTGAAAGCTGAAGTGGAGCAAACACCTCATGTGCCGACAGGCGCTAGCGACCGCTACTGGCCAAGTCGGGCCCACGGGACTCCTGCGTGCATCCCACGCATCCCTTCCCCGTCCGACTCGGAAGGCAGCCAATCCCAACACAGCCACCTGGCCCCGGAACCCTCTGGAAGCAGCCGGCCAGCTAGTGTCCAGAACGTTGGAGTCACCGAGGAGCCGGGAATGCATCTTACCACCCGCCCCTCACCCTTTCTTTGAAGAAATTCTCTTCAAAATCCTCCCTGTCTCCCCAAACCCTGCCGTCACCCCACGGGCATGAGGGGCTCATGAGTTATTGCACCTGCTTTAGTTTTGGGGCTAAATCTGTCGAGCTTTGCCTCTTGGCCTGGCATTGCAGTTTGCAACTGTGCATCTATGGTACCTTGGAGGTACATTTTAATATCCTGCTAGATGTGTTTGTTTGCTTATTACTTATTATTTGCTTCTTGCTTATTACATAATTTACCCTTCAATTACTCCTCAATGGGATTTCAGATGATTGACAACATAAATTCATATTCCGTGGGCCAGTTTCTCCTCATGGTTTCTCAGAGACACTAAAGAATGTGCTCAAGAGGGTGGAAATTATATCTAAAGGAAATAGACTTCTTAAAGCATTATTTAAGAGAAACAAGTTTTGATCAGATATATTCCAGAATCAAGGGAATCAGGGGAGTTTTTATTTATTTATTTATTTTAGAAGTGGGGTCTCTCTGTGTTTCCCAGGCTGGCCTTGAACTCCTGGGCTAGAGGGATCCTCCCACCTCAGGCTCCTGGGTGGTAGGGACGATGGGCCTGCACCACTGTGCCCTGCAAATGGAGCTTTTTTTAAAGAAAAAAAGATGTGCCAGGATCCACCCCCGGGCATTCTGTTTTAGTATACATGGAGTATATCTATTAATAGTGTATCTAGGTATTTGCATTGGCAAATACAAGCCGCACAGGTGTTTGTGATGCATGGTTCAAACCCATCCCTCCCCAAACCACAACTTATCTTATTGGGCAATCGCTGCAGACTCCATCTCCTTTACTTTCGTTGTTTTTAAATCTAGAATTCTACAAATACATGGAATGTTCCTCACTGTGTCTTGCCCGTAGTGGGCAATATGTTCATGCATTTATCTAACATTGATAGAGTTACACACTCAATCCCTAGGCCTGGGCTAGCTGGATGTCAGAGAGGCACCGGATCTAAATGCAGTTAGAGTCAAAGGCAGAAAGTGGCACTGGCTTCGTTCCAGTGTGGGCTCCATGGGAAGATTCCTGATTTGTAATCCGTCTCCCGAGTTAGCTAACCTTTAGGACAGAGCGTTGCATACAAAGAGCTGGTGTGCAAGAGACCCTAAAAATACGCATCCCACTGACGGTAGTGAATTGCTGATTTGATTTTGCAAGGACATTATTTTATTATTAAGTGTTTGCTGAAATCCAAATGGGGAAAACCTGAAGACTGAAGATGAGCGGGGACCTTCCAGGATCTTTGGGGCCCAGGAGATGCGGCCCTAGGCGGGGTAATAGGCAGGAATACCAGGGGGTGGATTCAGAATACATCGCAGAGGCCAGCTACTCGGGACTCGTGATGTCTCTCACTATCTGGGGCTCTCTCTCCCAGCTTTCTTCCATTTGTTGTTAATCAATTTAAGCTCTGTGTTTCTGTGACATCAACATAATTCCACTTAGTTTTTTTATAAAGGTGATAAACATAGAAATAGGTATAAATATAGCAAATATAACAATATGGAAAAAGCCTCAGCTAGTTGATGGACTGTGCTATCTGTCCATCAGCGAAAGCTTTCCTGATGATGACAAACAGGGTGCGGAATCTCAGAGCGTGAGCGGGAGAGAGCTGCCGGGCTGTAAGGCAACGCCCGCGTTGTCTCTGCCAGTCCCAGTTGGCATCTGCCACTTCTAATCAAAGCCCCCCCCCCCACCTACTTCATTCCCATGTTTTGCTAGACTGATTTTTACCTTCATTTTTAACTCTCCCATTTATTTTGCCTTGCAAGCGTCATTAAGGCTAAAGTGGGCAGGCATTTTTGAAGACAATGATCTCTTTTTAATGACGTGTCACATTTGGAAGCTGCCTTCTTAGGAAGCACAAAACTGGGAGGCATGTGTCTTACTCTTTCCACTTGGTAAAGTGATTCGAGGACCAGTTCAAACTTTGTTGAAATTATAGTAACATTTCAGAAAATGACACACAAACATGCAGATGATACATGCGAATGCAAACATTAGCATGCAGAATCTCTGACTGTCACCAAATGAAGTGTGCATTTCTGCCAATATAATAGTGTTAAAGATTGGGAGTGCTGCTAACTCTGTGTGGGGTTAATGTCCAGAAACATCTGATTATTTTTAAATACAATAACTTAGAACACAACCATTTTCCCCTTTTTCATTTTTAGGATGCTAGAAATTGTGTCGTAAAGTCTGCATGCAGAAAAATTAGAAAACATTAAAATAGCTAAAGAATTGCCCCAATACTGCCATTCACTAACAATCAATATAAATAATTTGGTTTATATCCTATCTAATTAGCTGAGAGGGTATCATATTATGTGCTATTCTTATCTTTTTAGTTCACTGAACTTAAATAGTTCTTTTAAAATAAACAGCAATTCAAGATTTGTTAATTGAGCATCTGCTATATCCCAGGCATGAGAGGCACTGGGGATTTAATAGGGAGCAAAACTGCTGTCACAGCACTTGTGGTTTAGCAGAAGAGACCGTCATGGCTGGAGCAGCACGCAGGCTGGGAGGGGGCTGAAATGGGGTAGGAGCTGGTGGAATTCAAGGGGTCAGGGAGGTCCTGGGGGGAGAAGGAGCCTTTGAGCTGATGCCTGAGGAATGAGTTGAGATGGCCGGGGGAGGGTACCCAGTGAAGACAATGGTAGTCTCATATTTACTGCACGTTTTAGGTGAAGCTGCAAACATACCATGCTACAGCCTTAGCATTGTAGGAAAACTCCTCCCTTCTCCTTCCTACTCCTCTACCCTTTCCCTCTTTTCCTGTGTAAGGAGCCCGGAGACCCAGGAGTCCAGCTTTGTGCCAACTCTCTGCTTCCTACTTCCCGTTTCTCTGTTCTGTTACATGTCTTTCCCTCTCCGACACAGCTAGCTCCAGTACTAGGTCTTTTCTCAACAGGGGAATCCTGTGTCGGGAGAGAAATCTCCTATTCGTATCACCAACTGCAGCAGGCCCAGATAAGCTTATTCAATCCAACACATGGTGCAATCGTGAGGCTCCCTTCATTGCAGGCGAGAACATTTTTCCAATAGAGTCGAGGTCAAATTCTCCCGGCAGTTAGTGAGCACAATGCGAGTGAGTTCTCCAGCCCTCCAGGCCCCTCTGTACAGCGCTTGTCACACGGTTTGGGGAAAACTGTCTTTCTCTTATTAGCTGTGTACCCTGGGCAGGTGGCTGAAACTCTGCTAACCTCAGTGTTCTCGTTGATAAACCTCAGTTTTCTCACTGATGTCCTAAGCAGCTCAGACCGCTGTAACAAAATACCACAGACTGGGTGGCTCAGACAACAGAAATTTATTTTCTCACAGTTCCGGAGGTTGGATGTCCAAGAAATGGAAATAAAACAGAACCAAAACGCTGACCTGCTAGACCAGGGCTCTTTGATGGAAAAGTCTGAAGAAACGAGACGCTACAATTGTTTGTCTTCCCATTCCCAAGCAGAGACACTCAGATGTGTACCACAGAAGCCACAAAGTCAACCAGATGAACACACGCTCCACAAACAGGTTAAAAGAGTTGGTGGCGTGATTGTCACGAGCAAAGACTTTACGACGAGCAGCCTTCGTCTGTCGCCTGCTTTCACAGGACTTAAAAAAAACTCTGCTCATAATTTAAGTTCGCTTTGTCTCTATGATGACTGTTATCTTGTTCTTTATAGTAAATGTAGTCAGGATTCTTTTATACCCTAACTAGGGCAAGTTTTTTTTCTGGAATAAACGTAGCCCTCAAAATACCGAAGCGCTCTGTTCCAGGAAATTGATTTCTAGGTCAGTTGAGTGAAAGTTTGAATTCATTTGTAGGTGCACACAATGCTGGAAATGGTCTTTAAGGCATCAGATGTGTACGTAGATCTTACGAAAGTCTCAGTGACATAAAAGTACTTAGGACCAATTTCACTCATAGCCAATGACCATTTCTAGTAGACAGAACCTTCTGCAGCTCAGAAAAGGAGATCGGAGACACACTTACCTTTTCTAGGCCACCCAGAGTGGGCTCTGTTTGTTAAGAGGCAGTCAAGACAGAGGCCAGGGGACTGGCTGTTTCCAGCACAGGGTGGAATTTGGTCCTTGGTTCTTCCCTAATCCCATGAGACACATTCCCTAAGAAAAATGCTTACTCTCTGGCCTTCAGTCATCAGTGATGAGTTCTAGGTCTCTCTACCAGGAACTCCACAGACATCTTAAATTAACTAGAAAGAGTTCTAGGCTTAAGACTCCTCCCTCCCTCTAGGATTTTGGTCAACATAGCATAGACACAAAGATG
The DNA here is from genome assembly GCA_028533085.1 of Varecia variegata. Lineage (NCBI taxonomy): Eukaryota > Metazoa > Chordata > Mammalia > Primates > Lemuridae > Varecia > Varecia variegata. The sequence goes on along the minus strand of CM052436.1, from coordinate 5,262,638 downwards.
ACTTTTCAAATAGAGGCCAAAATAGTCTATTCACGGCTAGGCAAGTGCCCAGGGCTCATCCAACATAAGGCTTCTGAGAAACGTTGGCAGGGAACACAGGTCTGACCAGTGCTCAGAGTAGGGCCTCTATGCAAACAATGTCCATGTCCTAATCCATGAAACCTGTGAATGTCACCTTGCAGGACAAAAAAGGGTCTTTGCAGATATAACTACATGAAGGATCTTGAGATGGGCAGAGTGCCCGGATTACCTGGTGGGTCCCCAACGCAATCACAGGTATTGTTTGTGAGAGGCAGGTGGAAGGAGATTTGACCACACACAGGGGGAGAAGGTGACTGGAAGAGACAGCATAGTGCGATTTGGAGATGATGGCCTTGAAGATTGGAACAATGTGGCCACAAATCAAGGAATGCTGACAGCCACCAGAGGCTGCCCTGTGGACACTTTGATGATAGCCCTGTGAATCTAATTTCTGATTTCTGGCCTCCAGAACTGTGAGAGAACAAACTGCAGTTGTTTACAGCCACGGAGTTTGTGATCATTTGTTCTAGCACCACAGGAAGATGATACGGCCTCCTGCCTGACACCTGCATTCATCCTTGCCACTCGGGAGCATGTGCTCGGATACTAGCATTCCCCAGGTGGCTGGTTGCTAGGAGACAGGAAGCAAAGACAGGCTGTGTGATACCTGACATAAGGAAGGACAACCAGCAAATACTAAGCCTGCCTCACTGATGACACGGAGAAGGCAGAATCCTGCCTTTACAGCATAGTTACCGTGCCCGCCATTAAAATAGGACACTATGAATTCCACGTTTCCACTCCCACTCCCTTTGGGATGCAGGAGCAGAAAGGTGACAAGGGATTGAAATTGTTGACTCCCAGACGGTCTCATCCCTGCCCCGCCCCCGACGCCCATGCACACATTACGGACAAAGGGAGGTGGGGGCACGAATGATCCTTCCTCAAACCTCACCTTGTCCAAAGCTGTTCTCATTGTCTCCCCTGTTCCAGCCCGACCTCTCTCACCTTCTGTGCCTCCAGGTTACTTTGTGGCATCATTCTCCCCTGCCCTATAGCCGCTCAAGAGAAGGGGGACCACCCTGACTGCCCTTCTTCCATCACACCCCCATATCTAATAGAAATTTAAGCCCTTTTTATTATCCACTAAAAGTATTTCATAAACATTTTCTCATTTTTCTTTCTCTCTGTCAAATTCCTAGTTGAAATCCTCGTTCCCAGGAGCATTACGATATCCAAGGGAGGTCCCTCTACCTGCCTGGTGGAAACCCTCAGGGGGTTCACACCATGTTTCATGCAAGGTCCAAGCTCTTTGGCGTCTCTCTCTGTGGCCTGAAGCTGCTTTCTTTCACGATTCATCTGTAATTTTATTCTGCTCTTCACCATAAACTGCAAACTGTAGCCACATTTAAGATTGTACCGTTTCCTGACTGTACCATGTGATGTCATGTCTCCACATCTATTCCTTTTTCTTTGCATCATCTTCCACAGCTTCCCCATCAGACCCCACAGCTTCCCCATCAGACCCCACAGCAAAGGGCTGAAGTCCTGTGTCAGTGCCACCCTTTAAGACTGCAAGGAAGAAGCGTGGACGGCAGGCATCTGAGAGGACAAGTCACCCTGGAGTTTTCATTGTCCTTCTCATTACCTTAAGTCCCAGAATTACAACGAGTCTCAAAATCAATACCTTTGTTCCAAGAGGCTCTGGTTATGGCCTACGTGGAGCTGATTCACTGTGTCTTTTTCTTCCAGAATGTATATATTCATTCCTTGTTTTAAAAGGTTTGGTTTACTTTTTTTCTTTCATTCACCCTACTTTATAAGATGCCAATCTCTGAATTTAATGATTTTTTTGTAGTAAGTTAAACGAAACACTTGTGGAAGTCTAGATCACCACCTCCTTGTGCTCCTCCTCTCTGAGTGCGAACTTCTGCAGAGAAGCCCTCGAGGCCCCCACCCCAGCACAATCACTTAGCGCTTCCCTCCCTGCCACAGTGTGTACAGTTGGGTAAAGACTTCCCTTCAGGGTGTAGTAGATATCTTAGGAAATACTGCATTCCCCTATCAAAACGGGTCTCCTGATAGGCAGCTCTTGATTAAGTACCCACACTTTGAATTGTCTGAGCATTTGCCCAGGAGAGGTGACTGAGTTGCCTGGAAGAGTCAAAATAACATTTTTTCTGCATCACCAGAAGGAATAAGAGCTCGTGAGCAGCTGAGTTCAGCTATGGAGAAATGCAATGCTGCATCTCTGCACGTGAAAACTTTGACCTACTGATATCCCATTGGGCAGAAGCTGTGCCTGTCCCCTGAGAAGCTATTGACCTCTCTCCTACGTGGACCACACTTTTGCTCCAGCTGGGCCCAGGTCCAAACTCTTGCTGCTTGGAAAGCAGGTTCGGTTTACCCAAAGCACTCTTCATGAGCCATAGAAACTTCTGCAGGAAAAGTCTATGTGTGTGGTCAGATCTGCCACCCAACCCCCCCATGCCCTGTGGAGGAAAGTCTGTCTGCATCCTGTTTTCCTGCTGCTGGTTGATTGGAATTCATGCCTAGCTGTCTCCAGCTCAGAGGTGGCCTATAGCCACAGCATTCCTGTTGATGGATAATATAGGAAATTTTGTATGCTTGGTGCACATGTGGTTGCCATTTTAAGGTATAAACCAATACAATCTAAGATTTAGGTCTTCCCTGCAGTTCATACTGGACTTTCCACTTCATGCATGCCCTGCAAATGCAGGAGAGGAGGTACTACTAATAATAAAAAAGTCATGGAGCTTCACAGGTATAAGCTCCGAAAAGGTCTGCTCCACTGAGGATCGCTGGGCTTTCTTGGTGTGTGTCCTGTTTGGGACCATGCTGTGCAACCAGCTGTCGGCCAGGTGACCGACAGGGCTGCAGCACAGGGGGAAGCCACAGGGAGTGCTACCTGGTGAACTCAGCAGTGACCTCACCTCAAATAGCAAGTCACGAAGCTTTTTCTGGCCAGCTTGGTAAAAGTTAGATAGATGGCTAGCCTGGCAGCTCTGAGAAAACATGTGAGCCTGTCCTGGGTCTACCTTTTGGGCTGTAGCAAATTTGGGTGCCGTCTAAGGGAATGAAGCAACCTCCCTCTGCACAACCTGACCCTCCCTAATTGTACTTTAATTTGCATATGTGGAAAATCCCTGGACGTGGACATCCTGCCCGTGCTGACAGAGTCCTTCACCCAGCCAAGCCCAGTAGCTGTGGAATGGAATAACAGCTGCGGGTCACGCTCCTTTGGAAAGTTTCTCATCCACTTGCAAACTTGCCCACATCTGTGCCTTGATTATGCTCTTGTAATCAAGGTAATCAAAGATGAGTATCTTTCTTAGGGAAATTGGCTTCGTAATCTCCTATTTTTATTTTCAGTGCATCTCCCCACCCTCCAACACCTAGGGCAGTGCTCCCACCCATGAAAGCATAGTGAGTACATACCAACCTGCTCTGGACATCTCTGGAAGTTTCAGCGAGTGAGCACCTGACAAACAAAGCCTCGTTTCCTATTAATTACACTCAGAGATGTGACTCATGCCGAAGAAGCACACAACTAATTGGAAAGAAAAATAAAATTAGGCATGAGGAAGTAAGGGAGTGAAATCATGCAAAAGTAACAGGAGAAAAAAATAGCTGTGGAGGTGAGACTGAATTAATAGAATAGACGAGTCAGGGGTGACACACAGAGGAGGCAGTCGCAGAGGGTAAGAAGCCAGGTGGAGATTAGCACTGACAAATGACTCACGAATAAATGGAACACCAAGTTTTGTTTTGTGAGATGACATGTCCGGCCAATTTAGTCCACCAACTAATTGGTTTTACTGATTGTTTTTTCCCATGAGTCAACTCGTGGTTGTTAGATTCCTCTTTCCTGTTTCACTGCCTGGTTAAATTTGAGACTATAACTGGCCTGCTCTTAAAGATGATTGGAAAACCAGTACAGAGGAGAGAAAGCTGTCCT
>CM052436.1:5191728-5258138 GCA_028533085.1 Varecia variegata | reverse complement strand
AGTTTTGTTTTGTGAGATGACATGTCCGGCCAATTTAGTCCACCAACTAATTGGTTTTACTGATTGTTTTTTCCCATGAGTCAACTCGTGGTTGTTAGATTCCTCTTTCCTGTTTCACTGCCTGGTTAAATTTGAGACTATAACTGGCCTGCTCTTAAAGATGATTGGAAAACCAGTACAGAGGAGAGAAAGCTGTCCTGGAAATGGGACAGAATTTTCTAAGGTAGGATGGCAGTGGGGAAGCATGAACAAAGAGGGGAAGGTCACAAAGACGTCGAGAGAATTTACAAACTGAGAGATTAAGGTGCTCCTTGGATTGGAAGATTCCTAAATCAGCTAATCCCTCTCTCCCCAGAATTATATCTTTCTGTGCACAGCTCTGTCCTCCACATTGGGAAACTGAGAGTTAGGCTATCTCTCCAGTCCTCTGATTCTACCAAGAAACAGAAAATAAATAATGGAACAGGCGGCTTACAGAGAAGGAAGAACCAGGACACCAGCCCTGCCCACCTGGCGGCCAGTCTCCTGTTCCCAACAGCTGCGTCCTCCAGCAGTGGCGTCTCACCAGGGAGTGCCCAGGGCTCCCCAGCATCATCCTGGGTCCCTCAGCAGCCTGGGAATAGGTCAGAGTAGGAGCCTATAGAAGCCCAGTACAGCCAACATTTACTGAGTGACAATCATGTTTCAGGCACTTTACGTGCAATCTATTTATCCTTACAGATGAGAAAAGAGGATAATAGAAGTTAAGTCATTTTCCCAAAGATGGGTGAGTGGTGAAAGTGGGGTTTGAGGCTGTCTGATGCCCACACCTGCATACTTTCTGCTGGGCCATGCTGTCTGCTTTACCAGGTAACAGTTTTGTTTTTTTTTCCAGGAACTTGTTCAGATTTCATAGCTCCCTGCTTAGGAAGGCAAGCCTATGAAATAATGGACAGTGTTATGCTGTGCTAAGATGTTTATCTATTTCTACTCTGAGAGAGAATCAGGTTTGCTAACTTAACCCTGGATCAACTTTCTAAGTTCTAAAGTAAACTTCCCAAAGGGTATTTTATATCAAGCTTACTTCTCCTTCTTGAAAATTCATTCCACGCCCTTCTTGAGTGCCTGCTAAGAACAGTTTCCACGTGAAGTACTTGGAGATGATTAAAACGCATCCCTGAATACAGGATGCTGAAGGTGACGCGAAGGGCACAGCCCGGGACCTGTGCACTGCACGTAACAGAGCCAGTGCAATGGCGCGACTGAGCGTGACAGCCTAGAAAAGCATTGTGCCCTCAACAACTATATATTGAGTGCTGCGTGTCTCTCTGTTTGTGTCTCCCTGTCTCTCTCTCTAGCATGTCCAAGTTTTCTATTCCCAAGATTGGGATTTCAGGGTAATGTTAGAGTGTGAGTTTCACGCTGAAAAATCATTAATCTGCCATTCTGCTTCTGTAAACTTGCTTGCTCCTGCTTACTCAAGATAATACCTCCAGCGCAGAAATTCCTAAGTGATTACAACACCCATGTTCTACGTAAAACAATTACAACACTCATGTTTGGCATGAACAAGATATGGCCCGGAGACAAAACTGCCCAGATCCTGTTACACCAAAGATAAGAAAATGATCTAATGATTACTCAAGGTTTTTTGTACACGTGCTTGCTCTGTCTTAATAATTTTCCACCCACAAACTTACAATATAAAAACTTTCCTTTTCAAAGGCTCACTGTTGCTCTCTGTGCCGCCGCCTTTGGCGGTGCAGAGGGTAGTCGCTGGCCAGCTAATAAAGACTCCTGATTTGGCTCAATTCGGTCGTTAGGTGGTCATTTCTTGCGTCTCAGACCATAACAGGTATAGTGGCTATCTGTTGTTTTCCTCCTATCACCATGTTCTCATTCTTTTGCTGACACTACGTTGTTTTTCTTCTGGGGAACTGTCCTTTCTCCTTGCCCAGTCCATGTGACTCTAAAGTACGGCTGGACCTACTCCTGGGCATGGATGCACGAGTATGGTCTGGCCACACTCCTTATCCCTATTCAGTGACAGGCTTGGGAATAGACATGTGATCCAAGTCAGACCAGATCAGAGTTAATCCAAGGACAGTCACTGGACCTATAAAGAAAGGAACACCTTCTTTAGGGTTGCTAAGCAGGTAGAATGTACACCTGTATGTATTGGGCTCCCACAGAGGACGGTATGTCTGAGAATGAAGCTGACCTAGCAGAACAACAAGCAAAAGGCAAACATGGACAGGGCTCTGGTGATAATTTTGCATCCTGGGCCCAGTGTTTATGGGACTTGATGTCACCCCATAAATCTCCAACACAACCTTTACCCTAACTCATCAGGAAGAGCCTGAGCAGCTGTTAATACATTAATCTGACTTTCATCTGATATTGTTCTTGGGTGACTAGCAGGGTAGGATCCAGGCATTCTTGGGTCCATGTTTGTAATTTCAATCATAATACTGTCAAACACCATCCAAAACTCCTCAGAGAGGTTACCAACCTCATCTCCCCACTTACATTCAGATAAGAGTTAAGTTTTCTAGAAGCTTTGTGTCAACAACATCAACAGTTTTTGCAGGGTCACTCACTGGTGGCTTTCTCATTGCAAGAAACTGTTAATGAACTAAGACTACAAAACCTGAAAAAGTGTGAAAGGGAAAAACAACAAAACCTTTATCTCCTGTGAAGTATGCATACGACCAATTACTTGCAATCATCACCAATGACTTTAGTTCAAAATAAACCAATCTTTCCACTACATTTTAAGAAGTTCACAAATACCTCAGTCAAGCCTTTCAACTAATATAAAGTGTTAGCTGAGGAAGTCAGCTTGCTAACTTTCTACCCCATTCACATAGTGCAACATGTTTTTATACAGAAGAAACCTAAAACACACCGACAAAACGTTTCAACCCCAGAGTATGCTTAGGTGCTATTGGTTGCACAAGTATGAAAATGACAATATATATGAAATATATTTCATGAAGCAAGAAATTTCATGATGACAAATCTTTCTGTTGTAAATTGTACCACATTTGGCCTGCTCTGTTACTTTGATGAAATTTACAGCCCTAGAAACTACTCTAGATTTAATTTTTGCACTTCTATGCAAACTCCCATGAGGAACATATATTCTTCAAAAACAAGAACATTCTCTTATGCAAGCTTTCCCTTCCCCAGGCTCTACACTATATCCTGTGCCCAGTGGCAAGAATCACGCTTAAGCCATTAGCATCATAAATCGCTTAGAGAACAAGGTATGAACCATCTGAAAGATGTATCGAGTGGAACTGAGCAAATTAGGTCTGTCCCTGTTGTTTTATCTTTATTTATTAATGGCAATAATTCTGTTCTAATCTTTTGTATAGCACTGAATCAATTATGCGGCATCTAAAGCTCTTCAAATGATTTTCGTTGACGTCTTCCTTCTTCTCCTGCATGGGCAGATGCAAATTGCTCTGGGGAAAGTCATGAGGTCAACAGGCACTTGTGGTTCCTGCTGCTGAGGGAATCTGTAGAGATTCATCCTTCTCCCCCAAACAAGAACTTAAAATTGATGAAGTAAGCAATGCACCGATCACAGACATAGGCAAAGTCTCCTTAAAGAGATAGAATGGTTTTCGGGCATATAGGGTGGTAACAGCAGTTTTATTGAAAGTATGAGCATGTTTAAAGAAATAAGATTTTGGTCTGAAGAGGTGGTCAGTCCCCTCTGTAAGTAATGAAAAGGGAAATTGATGGAGGAACACTGGCACTGCCCAGCCAAGCTCTGTGGCCCAGAGCAGGAGCCAATGGGGTTTCTGATTGTCTGGCCAGGGCCATGGCTTTTGAGGAGAGGGATGAAGGGGCTAAGAGCCGGAGAACCTATTGGAAAGATCATTTCTACCAAGCACTTCATTCACGTAGCCCCCTCCTCTCTCTGATCCCATGCCATAGTCACCCAGCAACCTTTTCATTACAAAGTGGCTTTTCAGGGACATCTTTTCACTATAGGAAGAAATGGTTTAGACATACGTATTTTGAGTTTTAGTATTTTTGTGATGTATTTTTTAACATTTTTTGATTGTAGTAAAAATGTACGTAACTTATCATTTTAGCCATTGTAACTATTTTTAAGTGCACAATTCAGTGGCCTTAACACAACGCCGTGCTATTATCACCATTACTAACATTTCATCATCCCAAACAGAAATTCTGTACCCATTAAACAATAACTCCCCATTGTCCCTTACTCTCAGCCCCTGGTAACCACTGTTCTACTTTCTGTTCTGTGACTTTGCCTATTCTGGATAACTCATCCAAGAAGAATAATCCAATAATTCATTTAGCATGATGTTTTGAAGTTTTTTCTATGTTAGAGCCTTTATCAGAATCTCCTTCCTTTTCAAGGTTGAATAGTATTCCAGTGTGTGTACATATCATATTTTATTTATCTATTCATCTGTAGATGGGCATCTTGGGTTGTTTCTGCCTCTTGGCTATTATGAACTATTCTGCTATGAACTTTGGTATATAGGGGTCTAGTTGAGTTCCTGCTTTTAATTTGTTTGGGTATATACTTAGAAGTGGAATTGATAATTGGTAATTCTGAATGTAGAATTGGTAATTCTACATTTACCTTTTTGAGGACATGCCTAACTGTCTTCTATAGTAGCTGCACCATTTTATAATCACAGCAGCAATGCACGAAGGTGCCAGTTGAGCCACATCTTTGCCAACACTTGTTATTTTCCATTTTTTTTAATAGCCATTCTAATGGGTGTGAAGTTTGGTATCTCATTGTGACTTTGACTTGCACTTCCCTAGCGATTAGTGATGTTGAACGTCTTTTCATGTGCTTATTGGCCATCTGGATATGTTTATTGGAGAAATATCTGTTCAAGTCCTTTGCCCATTTTTAAAATCGGGTTGTGTGATGTGATTTCTTAATGTGAATTTGTGTAATTTCTTCATCAATCATTGGAATTCCTAGTTGACTTGGCTGAGGTAAGGGACTATGCTGATCATGTTGACTCAGGAAGCTTGGCTTACTGCTTGGCAGTTATTTCTGTTATAAATTAAATTGTCCCTGTGGTTTACTTCAGTCTTCCAAGCCTGATTACCTTGATTTATGCCTAAGAGATGGATTTTCTCTGGAGATACTGATAACTCGGATTCTGAACTTGCAAGGCCGTGGGCCTGCACCCAGACCACTGTGTACTCCCTGCTGTAGTGAAAGACACCCTCTGAGGTTTTGGGGGCCAGGGAAGCTACTGGATGTTTTCTAGGGTAATCTGAAAGTTGCACTGTCCAGTACAGTAGCCACATGTGACCATTTAAAATTAAATTTCAATGAAATAAAATGAAAATTTCAGTTTTTTAATCTCACTAACCACATTTCAGTTACTCGGTAGCCACATGTGGCTAGAGTCTACAGTGTCGAACAACACAGATCTGGAACTTTTCCATCTCAAAATGTTCTATTGGGCCACGCTGATTTAGAAAATAAGCATTTTTAAAAGAGCTTTGGATACAGTTAAATAAAACCAAACAAAACAATAGCAAACAAAAAATGACTCCACGATTAGGAAATGATAATGTTAGGATTAGAGAACAAAGTTAGAAGAGAGTTGCAATAAACTCTATACTTTAATTACTAGGAAAGAGTCCATTAGTATTCTCTGTTATAGAATCACTTATACAATGCCCATATCATGGAGTTGATGTGAGGATTTCTGAGCCTAGCACATAGTAAGCACTATATAATTCTGTGGCAGATTCAGGGTTTAACATAAACATACAGAAATCAGCAGCATTTCTATATACCAATAATGATGTAGTCAAGGACTGAATCAAGAAAGCAAATCCATTTACAATAGGTATAAAAGAAAAAGAAATACCTAGAAATATATTTAGCCAAAGAGGTGAAAGATTTCTACAGAAATTATAGATGACATAAACAAATGGAATAATATCCCATGCTCATGGATAAGAAGATTTAATATCATAAAATGACCATACTGCCCAAAGCAATCTACAGGTTCAATGTAATCCCTACCAACATCATTTTTCACAGAATTAGAAAAAATAATTCTAAAGCAGATATGGAACCATATAGCCAAAGCAATCCTAAGCAAAAAGAACAAAGGTGGAGGCATCACATTGCCTGACTTCGAATTATACTACAAGGCTATAGTGACCAAAACAGCATGGTACTAGTATAAAAATATATACATAGACAAATGGAACAGAACAGAGAACCCAGAAATAAAGCCACATACTTATAGCCTACTGATCTTTGACAAAGTTGACATTAGAACATATACTGGAGAAAGGAGACCCTTTTCAATAAATGGTGCTGGGGAAATTGGGTATCTATATGCATAAGAATGCAACTGGACCCCTGTCTCTCACCATATACAGAAATCAACTCGAGATGGATTAAAGACTTGAATGTCAGACCTGATACTGTAAAAATACTAGAACAAAACCTATAAAAAGTTCTTTTGTACACTGATCTAGGCAAAGAATTCATGACTAAGACCTCAAATGCACAGGAAACAAAACAAAAATAAACAAATGTGGCTTAATTAAACTGAAAAGCTTCTGCACAGCAAAAGAAATACTTAGCAGAGAGAACAGACAACCTGCAGAATGGGAGAAAATATTTGCAAACTATACTTCTGACAGGGACTAATATCCAGAATTTACAAGGAATTCAAACAACTCAACAACAACAAAAATCAGATAATCCCATTAAAAAGCAGGCTAAGGGCATGAATGAACATTTTTCAAAAGAAGACAAACGGCCAACAAGCCACTTGAAAAAAATGTTCAATATCACTAATCATCAGAGAAATGCAAGTTAAAACCAGCATGGGATATTATCTTATATCAATCATAATGGCTATTAACAGAAAGACAAAAAATAACAGATGTTGGTGAGGATACAGAAAAAGAAGAGCTCATATATTGTTGGTGGGAATGTGAATTAGTACATCCTCTACGGAAAACAGTATAGAGATTTCTCAAAAGGTAAAATATAGAACTAACATAAGATCCAACAATCCTACTGCTGGATATCTACACAAAGAAAAATCATTGTATCAAAAAGATACCTGCATTTGTATGTATATTGCAGCACTATTCACAGTAGCCAAGATATGGAATCAACCTAAGTGTCCATCCATGGAGGATTAGATAAAGAAAATGTGGTATATATACACAATGAAATGCTATTGAGCCATAAAAAATGAAATTATGTCTTTTGCAGCAACAAGGTACTGGTCTGTGGCCTGTTAGGAACTGAGTCGCACAGCAGGAGGTGAGCAGCGGGTAAGCAAGTGAAGAAGCTTCATCTGTATTTGCAGCTACTCCCCATCGCTTGCATCACCACCTGAGCTCCACCTCCTGTCAGATCAGCGGAGGCATTAGATTCTCACAGGAGTGCGAACCGTACTGTAAACTGCACACTTGAGGGATCTAGGTTGCGCACTCCTTATGAGAATCTAATGCCTGATGATCTGAGGTGGAGCTGAGGCGATGATGCTAGCGCTGCAGAGCAGCTGCAAATACAGGTTATCATTTGCAGAGATGTTTGACTGCACACAGACCATAGCAAATCAATTGCTTGCAGACTCATATCAAAACCCTATCAGTGAGTGGCAAGTGACAATGTATTATAATAATAATAGGAATAAAGTGTACAATAAATGTAATGTGCTTGAATCGTCCTGAAACTATCTCCCTGCCCCTACCCTGGTCTGTAGAAAAATTGTCTTTCATGAAACTGGTCCCTGGTGCTAAGAAGGTTGGGGACCAGTGGTTTTAGCCACCCAGTCTTATGGTATTCTATTATAGCAGCTCAAACTGACTAAGACCAGTCATTTTTAAATTGTTGTTAAAGCATCACCTTAATTCTGAAAGAGAACATTAAGTTTTCTTTTCAAAATAGCTAATAGGTAGCATATCAATGTCACTTGTTTTTCTGGAACACTTGACATTTTATAAAGGAAACATACTTGATTGTTTTTTCATTTTGACAACTCTTTCAAGTGTTTTATCATAAAATAGCCATTGAAACTCTACCAGGGAAAACACTAACCTAGCAAAAATTTTCCTGGTTATTCCTGAAACATTACAAAATATTACACAGATTCTATTACATTTTGCAGGTTGTGGCAGACAGACTCTAAGGTGGTCCCTAGGATGCCCACCTCCTGGAAGTCACGGGCCTGCAAGAGATTTTCTTTCCTTGAGCGTGGGTGGGACCTGTGACTTGTTTCTGCCCAGCAGAATATGGTAAAGGTGTTATAGCCATGATTATATTACATAAGATTTTAACTTCCGTGTTGCTAGCAAACTGTCGTTATTGACTCTTTCCCTAGCTGGTGCTGATGAATTATCCTGCTGTATGGAAAGGCTCACTTTGCCAGGAACTGAAGGTGTCCTCTGGCCTGAGGAGGAGCAAGGAGCAGCCAGCAAGGAGCTGAGGCCCTCAGTCCAACATCCAGTGAAGAACTAAATTCTGCCAATAGCCACAGGAGCTCAGAAACAGGTCTTTCCTCAATTGAGTCTCAGGAGAGACCCCAGTCCGAGCCCTTTACTTGATTGCCACCTTGAAAGAGACCCTGAAGTGTAAGACCAGCTAAGCCATGCCTGGACTCTTGGCCCCCAGAAACTGTGAGATACTAAGTGTGTATTTTTTTAAGCCAATACATTTGTAGTAATTTCTTATGTAGCAAACAATTATAATACATGCATTTTACCTTCATAAATCCAACTAATCTTTGCAGCAATAGCTTGTGTTTGAAGGATGCAGGGCATGAATTTCATGTGTGCAGCTAACTCTGTAATGGTCACCTAAGACATTGTTTTTAAAATTCCAGTCAAAGCAGCCTCTTCATCAGGGGTTCTGCTATACTGTTTTTCTGTCAAACATTGTTTTTATTATAAAAATTACTCCCATGGAGATGTCTTCTCTAATACATCTTCTACTGGGTGGCTCATAAGAAATGTAGTTTACCATTACCGGAATAGGATCTAGCAAATATGTAAGCTGGGGTATTGAAATATCTGTACTCTCCTCCAGCTAATATTCTAATATTCTCCATTGCATAATTTATTTGAGACTTTTACCTTTAAGATGTTGGTGAAATCTATTTCAGATTTGTTGACAAAGAAAAGCATTTTAATTTGTTGATAGATATTAGTTCCTATGTGTCAATTTCACCGTTGTTCCTGCAGAGGATGAATGAGCGTTTCGCTAATGAGGGTTTTGCTACTGAGTAAGAGACTTCAATGAAACTTCTAAGCAATTATCATTAAACTTAGGGGAATTTTGGAAGTATTGACTTGAATATCCAGTAACTTTGAACTTAAGCAAAAAAAAAAAATGGTAGTTGTTTTTAGATTCTGGTTTTTAAGTGTCTTAGTTGTTTAGTTTTTAAGTGTTTTGCTAATTGCAATGATATCAATCACTACCAGCTCAAGGCTCAATTACACACCTAGAATTACTTTCACTATTAAAGGACAATCCATATTGTAAACACAAGGGCTATCTGGGCTCCCTGCTTCCTCTCTCACTCCCCTTTTGTCGATTCTCAGGCAGAAAAATCAGGTCACATCCTGTCACATGCCTGTGCAGACTTTCCCATGCCTCCCCATCCCATTCCCAGGAAAATCTCAAGTCCTACCTGAACTTCACCTTTATTGGACCCCAGTGCTTGGAGCATACCACCCTCACTTTCCTTCTCACCCCTCCTTCCCATCCACACAGACCTCCCCCCCAGGCCTTTGCGATTGCACTCTATTCTGCTAGGAATGTTCTCCCCTCGGTGTGCACAAGACTCTTTGCTTCACTTCCTTTCCCGTCTGCTCAAATGCATCCTCATCAGACAGGCCTCCCCAGCTCCCCAGACACTCCCACCACGAGCTACCCTGGTTCGCTTTCCCCTAGAGCATCCCTCACCACCTGATGTTTTATGTGTGTGCTTCTTGTCTCTACTCGAGATAGGGCTTTGCAGTTTTATCCCCGGTATCTAGATTGTGCCTGGCTTCTAGAAGGCACTTGATAAATATTTATTAAATGAAAGAATACTTTTCAAATTGGCTTTTTGATAATACTGAATTTTTGCAATAGTTTTCATCTCAGCTCGAATGAGGCTGTCATTGTTTTTATCTTGTCATAAGACATGTTAGCTGTCCTTTTGTCTTGCTTCTCTTGTGATTGCATTTTTTAGTCTTTTTTTTATCAATTCACCGGGTTTTTTGTTTTGAGGATTGCCTTTTAAAACAGTTGCTCATTTTGTGAGAGTTGCTTTAGCTTCAATGAGATAAGATAGTTCCTAAATTCCCCTAACTGGGTATGTACAAAAGCAGGATGGTGTAATATATGGAAGTCAGACTGATGACAGCCCCGAGACTGACCTCTCGCTGCCGCAGCACGACAGGCCATCCCAGGACACTCCTTCACTGTGCATGACACACGTGGGTCTGATGCTTACTTAGAGTGGAAGGGGCAGTAGTCATGGGAGGTTAGGCTATGCTGCGATAACCGGTAACCCCAAATCTCAGCATCTTAACACAAATACAAGTTTACTTCTCACCCTCAAAAAGACTGCTTGGACGAGGCAGCTTCTCTCTGTGACCACTTTGCCTCTAGAGTCAGTGCAGTAAGCGGGGAGGCTGCAATTGGGTCTGCAAGGCCCATCCCATTGGCTACATCCCAGTCACATGACTTGTTCATACCTGCAAGGGAGGCTGGGAAATACAGAGGAGGGGTATTTGGTGAGTATTAAAAGTCCCTGCCACAGTTTCCATCTATGTGTATTAAATATTAGTAAAGTGTAATTCTTCTTCAAGTATAAAAATAAACCTACATTTTTCCTTTGGGTTCATCAGTCTATCATTTTGCGTGTGTGTACCACACTGCGGAGATCTCGGCTAAGACGTTGATGTCACAAAACCCATATTTAACCAAAATGAAATATATCATGTTTTGTCATTTTCTTCTTTGTCCTAAAATGGAATATAAGACATTTCTAGTTAATAATGGTGACTTCTGAAAGGTTTTCTGGATAACCAAGACCTCTTGGCACATCCGCACAGGACTGTCCTGGTCCCCCACATCTCATGAGCTGGTCAATAGCGTGGCCAGGCCTCCCTGGCGAGGAGTTAACAGAGATGGAGACGACAAAGCCCGTGCCCATGTTCCTGTATTGATTACACTCCATTTCACGATCAATTCTGCAAATTGTAAATGGAGGCAACTGCTCGAAGATTCGATTTGGGATGATTCTGCCCAATAAAGGCAAGGGGAGGAATTAAAAACATCCTTCTACTTCGGGAAACAGAAAACAACAAACTGAAACTCACTGCTGAGTCCGTGCTGAGTGGGGGCTCTGGGCCCATTAAAGGAGCCCCAGGGAGAAGCCTTGTCCAGTGGCCCAAGGCTGGCAGGGCAGGGCCAGGCAGCGCTGAGAGGAAGAGGCCGGACGTGAAGATGAGAACTGCGCTCTCTGTTAAAAAGGCTCAGAGAAGGTGCCACCCACACCAGGGGCCTCATAGATCTTCCAGGTGAGGGTGGAGGGTCCCACATCCTCAATGCCAAGCTCACCCATGGGCACTTTCTCTTAGTGTTCTAGGGTCACAGCCTTTGGTATCACCTCTATACACAGCCTTCCAAAATGTGTCCCCAGCCTCGAAAGTGCCTCGGCTTCCCAGGTCCTGAGCCCTGACACCGTGCATCCCAATGGGGTCCACATCCCAGGTTTGGACAACTTCTCTTTCTTAGGCATTCACGCATGACAGTCCCCATTAGCCCTGTCTCCCTGCGATACGGTCTGGCTGCTTCCAAGGTTCACCACAGCTCCCCTCCAGGAGATGGGGAGCCACCCCTGCACCTGTAAGTTGAAGGCGACTTTCTCCTGACAGTCTTCAAAAGGGCATTTCTCGTGCTTCCTTGAACTGGGCGTGTGATGTCTCCATCTATTCCCAGGATGAACAATGAGGTCAGTAGAACCATCCATGATCCCATGAGCCAAACAGGTCTCTGTCTTTTCTGCATTAGGGACATGCTGGTACCAACAGCAACAACAATCATGGAATCTTCACTTACCCCAATAAAACGTGAGGCTCAGCCGATGGCATTTCAATGTTTGTTGCCACCTAACAACTGTCCACTCTCGGTTATTAATGGGCTGCCCTCTCTGGTCCCTTATTACATCATGTGCCTGGCCTGTGGTCTGTGTTTGTATCTCATTTACTGACTCCTCTGATTTCTGACTGCTGTAAATATCTTTGCACTGGTCTCTCCCTGTTGGTATACACACCAAAGTCATCTTTCTTCTTTCTAGTGGCTGTGTCTGCCGTTCCTAATGCTACTTGGTGTTAGAGAAACGTATTCATAACTGAGCAAAGCCAGAGTGAGGAAAGGAAGGGGAAGAAGCAACTCCTGGGTTATCCCAGAACCCTATCTAGGGAAAAACACTGGGCCTAATGTTTCCTGCACAGTGGTTTACTAACTTTACGACCTTGAGCAAGTCATTTCACGTATCTGAACTCAAGATTCTTCATCGATAACTGTGGACAGTAACACCTGTCCCATCATATCCCCATACAGTTGTTAGAGTGAGATACAAAGGACTCTGCAAATGTAAGCTAATGCCATTACTCTATTATCCAAAAGGTCCAGGTGCTGGATTTTAGTCCCTTTATTGTAAAATTTGCTTACTGCATAATTTACACCCTGCTTGTACTTACCATTTTAAAATGTGTCCCCCGTCCATTTCTGTGTCTACTGAAAACATAGACATGAACTGAGCTTCTGGTTGCACTTTGTTGTCGTCCTTGCTGTTATCCAGGATTGGTGTATCAGACATTTGCCTTCTGTGTATTAACCTAGCACGCAATTACTTGCCTGGCACCGTCCTCCCCGTTTGCAGGTATTCTTCTCCTCTGCCTGCCTGGAGGACCAAAGGCCTTCCAGGGAGCACACAGGGATGGCGGAGGCTCTGCAGACTTCAGGGTTAGGGAGAGGTTAGACAGCTGCTGGGATGAGTCTATTCATGAACACATCAGGTTTTTGCAGGAACAAACTATACTGAAAATAAATGCCACTGGGTACAGAATCTCACAGTTTTACAATACATCAATGTTGGTCTTATATATGCATATCAGATAAAAATGCCTGAACAGGCATTTTCACATAGTGGAATGATGATTGCTATTCCACACCCAGGGAAGTGCATTTGTGCAGTCTTTGGAATGCATTATAGTAAACTATTTTACACATAGAAGAGGGGAAGTGTGAGTTTAATGTGTAAAATATGAGATAGTCTTGAGCATGTATGAGGCTGGCATCTCTAGTGAGCTTAACAAGTCTTTTAATTCAACATCTCCATTTGAAAAGTAAAATAGCAGCAGTTACCCCACACAAAAGTCTTGGAGCTCTGCTCTAAATGGCACAAGTCAGTCAAGAGAATCAGTTGTCAGTTTTCTCCTAAACAGTTATGCTGGGCATGTGGTTCTTCACTAGGCAGAGGAAGGGGCTGAAATGCAGGGAGGGGGTGGGACATTAAAATAAGCACCAGCTTTGGTGTCACTGCTCACAACAACTACTTTGAAAATTACCAAAATTCTACTCATTTTGGGTAGGCACTGTGGCTGGAAAAGTAAATGAAGTTGGCAATAATGTAAATAAATACTTATAGAATAGAATTAATGAATGAGTTAGGGTCAGAAGGGAGAGGGTGGATTAGGAATATAAGAAATATTGGTTTCCGGCATCCTTTTGTGCCCATGTTCATGTTTCGTTTTCGCATCTGCTCAGGGAACACTGAAGGGCTTGAGCCACCACAAAAGGGGGTCTTTAAGGACTGGTCAGAAGTCCTAGATGGAGGCTTCAGACCCAGGAATCAGGCATCCAGGTGTTCTCAGACTTGTGTGTTTTGCCCAGTGTCAAACATTGTATGGTCTTAATTTAGAAAAGAAATGGCTACTTTAGAAAAAATGTTTTTGGATGTAGGAAAAAAGACCTTAATGTTTCTTTTAAAGTTTATTTATTAATTATTTATCAAAAATATATTCTTTTTAAGACAATGGGCCAGGTCCTGGGAGAAGTGTGATGGCTTATTCTTTTCACTCCATAGGTTTTGATCTGCCTGGTAAGTCAAGACATGGTCATAGGAAGAAAAATTATAGAAGAAAAATGGTTAACAACAGTCAGTACTTAGCATTGTTTCTCTTTCCTCAATTAACAACTGATTCTTTTAGTTATTGAATTTATTCTTAAATTAACTATACCATTTTTTCCTTGAACTATTTTCTTTTCTTTTTAAAAAGTAAGTATTATTCAAACATGGTACAAAATTCCAGAGGGACAAAGGGGACACAGTGGAAAGTTTTGCTCCTACCCATGTCTCCCCGACCTATCCAGCTGCTATCCTTGGTGACAACCATGTTATCAGTTTCTTATTTATCTTCTTAGAAGCATCCTAGAAGTATTTTAAATCAAAATGAGAATCTAAGAGAAGACAGCTCTTAGTCACAGCCATCCAGGACTTCTGTACTACAGGTGCACGTTGTAGAGTCTTATTTGTCTTCTCCAGGAGTCCTGGAAAAGGGGCATCCAACATTTGAACCACTTAGGAGAAGATGCCACAAAATCACCTTTGCCTCCTCTCCTGGGAACTCAGGTCAGAAAAGTGGCTACAGAAGCAGAGATCACGGTGAATGTGTAGTTGTGGGATCCATAGCTGGTGCTGAGAAAATAGATAGCCTGTATCATTGTAAAGTTTTGAAATCCTATAAAGTCAAATATGTGTTAAATATATGCATAATATCAGTGTCCATAACATCACTATCTGTCCTTCCCAGAGGATCTGCAATGTTATTTATGGTCCTAAAGTGCGGGGACAAATTATGGAACAGTAATGGCTGAGACAGAGCCAAACTGTTCTCATCTCTCACCACCCATTATGGATATTTCAATTCAATTACAGACAGAGCAAGCAACTCCAGAACTCAAAGTAAGAACTGGGCTCAATCAATCAAAATTAATTTTACCTAAATGATATTATGAGATGCAACAATATGGTTTTAGACACTGAAATTAGACACTGAAGCTGGCGTCCTGCCTGCAGGGAATACTAATGCTGAGATTCTGGTCCCAGTGGCACTCTGCGTTGTCACCACCAACCACCACCCCACTGCCAACCCGTGCCCTGAAGTTCCCCTTGAAAGTCAGCTTGTCAAACGTCGGGAGCGCTGAGCTGAGCCTGCATAGATCCATTTAGAACTCCTTCTCCTCCTCATTCATATTCATCACAGCCCGCACGAATTCACAAGTGATGGCAGTAAAATGTTTCTGTCAGTTCCTAATGCCTCTTAGAAATATGGGCCTTTTTAACAAGTGGTTGCCTGATTGCTAAGCAAACACTCTGAGATAATTTCTCTGAGGAGAGAGCTCATTGTTAAACAAGGACACTTCTAGCACCATTCCTGCTAATCTGTCCTCATTTACTGTGTCACTATGCCAGCATCTGTGGACATAACGACCCATTCCATAGCTCTCCATTGTTTCTGACACCGTGGCCATGTTTTAGGTGAAAAATAGTAGTTATTTCTTCAACACGGGTAGAACAATGATCAATAGTACTATTCCAGCAAGAGATTTAGGTGAAGTGGACAAGGATTCCGTACATGGGATAAATGGTGTGGTCCAGGGAGATGGTTTGAATGGCACAGGGAACTTCTGGAAACCTTAACAGTGGAAATAATGCCACATATCTTTAGAGATGAGGTCAGCCAAGGCTATGCTGAGACTGACTTCTAAAGAAGTCACGTGTGGGTGCCCTGGTTGACAGCCCACTGAGGCCCAGCCATATGGATGAGCTGTCTTGGGCACCCAGCCCAGTTGGACCTTCACATGACTACATCCTCACTGCCATCTAACTGTGACCATGTGAGAGGCTCCAAGCAAGAACAGCTCAGGTGGGTCCTTCCTGAATTCCTGGCCTACAAAGTCGTGAGAAAAATAAGATGGCCATAATTTTAATCCACTGCAGTTTCGGGTCACTTCTTTACTTCTCAATGACAACGGAACTGATGGTTTAAACATTTACATGTAAATATTGTAGCTATAAATACACTAGTAGAAAATCTAGGAGACGAAATGCACAATCTAAGATTTGGGAAGCTCTCTTCGTTTCTCAGCCTTTTGGCTAAGATCAAGTGTAAGAATTGAGGAGATTTCAAGCCAGGTAAAATATCCAGATTGTATACATATAGGTATGCATATGCATATGTATTTATTATATGTATATACACATATATGCACAAATATGTGTATATGTACATTTAACATATAATTGATTTTATAAAAATTAAAACTTTATAATAATATATACTATAGGCAGAATTATAAGAAGTTATAGATTTGGTAAAATGTTAAATATTCAAAAAGGTCTTAGATTCATAAGAAAAGATAAATAATAGAAAACTGGACAAATAATATAATATAAATAAGAAGTTCATAGAAAGTCAATTCAAAGGGGCACCAAATGTGAGGAGAAAGATACTCAAATTCACTAGTAATTAAAGTGAGTTATAACTTTGGATTGACAAACATGAGAAAGTGAAAGCCCTTATTGTGTTGAGAATGTGGAGAAGTGGGTACTCTTTAACATAGCCAATGGAAATATGAATTGGTTCATCCTTTTTGGATCATGATCTGGTAATACCTATAAAAAGTTAAACCCATGTACTCTTTAACCATCAAGCCCAATCTTAAGAAACTATCCCAGAGACAAAAGATCAGTTTGTAGGTATATATGTACGTGGGTAGTTAATACAGCCTCGTTTCAAGACATAAAGATCAAGTGAGTGCCCATTAAGAAACAAATGGCAGAATAAACTATGTATATAAGCACACTATGGAATTGTATGCAGTTATGAAAAGAAAAACCAGTTAGGGCAATAGCAGTTGACTTGCAGGGAATTAACTCAATGTGGCCCTCTGAATGAGAAAAACAAGTGTGTGGGTGTGTGTACAATGAGACTGCATTTAAAACAAAACATAGACCATAAGACAACTGTGTGTGTGTTTGTACATGATTGAATGAACATGGAGAAAAACACAAAAGGAGATAAGATAGGGGTGGGAGAGGCAAGCAAAATATTTTAAAAGCATACACTAAGAATATTAAGCACATGTGTTCTGATTGCCTCATGTAAAATTTCATATGTGTATGTAGACGTGTAAGGAAGTGAGAAGATAAAATATAGATCTGTATCCACCTATTGAGAGATCCTTGGTATAGTAACTGAAAAACATTTTGGAAAAAATAAACAAAAATTCACCCCCCAAATGTATATAAATACTTAGAAGTGTTTTACAGGAATAGAAAAAAACTATGGTAGAAGTACAAGCTACGAACATGAGGCCCCCAGGATGGTGAAGTTGGAGAATGTTCTGGGGAGAAGATTTGCTTTTTTTTAAAACACCTTTGCATTGTTGTAGTTGTTCCAACAATCATGCATCACTTCCACTATTTGAAAAAGTAAATCTAATGTCAAAACTTTGAGTATTGCCTATTTTCAGTAGCTATTGGTGACATTGGCTATTTATAGCCTGCCTGGTGACAATAAATGGAATGGAGCTTTGATCAGGTAGATACCAAATTTAAGCCTGCTCTGTGAACCCCTGTCAACTGCCTGCTTGAAATCACTTTGCTTGAGATGACCCCTGCGTCTCAAGGTCCAGGGACACTTTTGGCCACTGGTAAAGGGCAACTTCCTATCCTGCCCTTCCCAGGTTGGGGTGGATCATTGCTTCTGTCCAGGTGTGGTCATCCATGAGCTGGGAAAGTCCTTCCATATCCCTTGGTCTTAGCTTGGGCCATTTGTTCTGGCTGGTATTTGGGACAGGTACCTTTCAGGCTGACATGTAAATTATATCAGTCAATCAATCAATCAATCATGCATATGGATGGAGGGAATTCATATAACCCTCATTGGAAATTGACTTTATGTCTTTACTGGTTGTGGTCTTATCCTTTCTGATCTTCTCTTCAACCACTTTCTTTTGCACAGCAGGCAACTGGGGTGACTATGTCCTCAGAGAGGCCACAGACCCTAATGTCAACCAGCACTCTCTCCCGGCCTGCTTGAGGAGTCCTGTTAGTGGTTGGTTTTTTGTGCCAACTTGGCCAGGCTCTAGCAGCCAGTTATTCAATCGAACACTAGCATAGGTGTTGCTGTGGAGGTACTTTGTAGATGCGGTTAAAGTCTATAATCGGCTGACTTTACGTAAAGATTACCCTTGATAATGTGGATAGCCTGATCCAATCAATGCAGAGGCCTTAAAAGCAAAACTGCCTGAGGCTGCCTGAGGAAGAAGAATTCTGCCTGCGGGCTGCGGTGTGGCCCCCTCCCGAGAGCGTCCAGCCTGCCGTCCTGCCCTACAGAGCTCAGACTTGCCCGACCTAACCCTGTGATCCTGTAAGCCAATTCCTAGAAAGAAATTGCTATATATATCCTACTGGTTCTGTCTCACTGTTAAAACCCTGAAAGATACACTTCCCTTTCAACTTGCCTGAAAATGAAATCTTTAAGTCGTCTCTGTAGGAAAACAAGGAGAATCCGGGTGAGGGGCAAGAGGCCTTTCTCCTTTCTTCCCTCCCCGGCTGGCCTGGCCTGACCTCTAATTTAGTTTATCAGATTAATGATTTGTCACTTAGGAAATATTGCCACTCAGCAAAAGAGGCTATTTGGGACTTTACACGAGTGAAGCTTATCTTTTAATTTAAATAAATAAATGCTGATACCCTTTTGATTTGCATGAGATGTGAACCTCCCATTACCCTGGAAGTGTGAGTACAAGCACAGCAAGGTGCTCACACTGGCTCTGGGGGAGGTCCCCAGGCTGCTCACCCCAGCTGGGGCCGTCCTCTCCAGTGTCAGAGAAATATCTCTCTCCTGGAAGGACAGTCCCACTCCGAGATCCATGTGCTCTGCACCTGGGAGCACGTTTCCTTGAGACTGTGTTATGCAGCCTGAAGGACCAGTCTAGAGTTCCTTGGGGTCAGAGTTCTGACCCCACGTCAGAGCCCTTTGGGGTCTCGCAGCCAATGAGAGGTATAGATGTGCCTTTCTCCCTAGCGTGTCCTGCAGGAACTGTCAGATCACACCCTCACCCTCAAGTGCACAATCAGACCTCATCCCACCCGCCCCACCCCAAGACAGAGCCACGTTTTCAGAGGAAGGTGGGAGACGGTCTTCTGCTTGCCTCCATGTGGGCTCTCTCGACTCACACACACATGCATGTACACACACGCATTGACACACATGCACACCATGATCAAGCATGTGAACTCATACACAGGAACACACATGGCTATTTCCCAGCACAGGGTAGGGTGTAGCCTTGTCGTTGATGCTTTGCTCTGGCTCTCATTTTCACACTGTGTCCCCTTGGTTCTATTAGAAATCAGAGCTACGTAAGTGTCCAATAATTCCCTCGAAGTTACTGTTCGTAAGGATTGATTAAGCATTCAGACAACAGTCATCTCCCTGCAAGTGTCTCTCTGGTTAGGAAGACAGTTCTTCCTCCTGTTCGGTTCCATCAACTTGAGCTGCAAAAGATTTTCTTTCTAGAAGGAGTGTCATGCCTGGTGCTTGTCACCTCTGGTTCTTGCAGGTGCCAGTTCAGCTCATTTTTTTCTCTCTTTCATCCCTGACCTTGGAAAACAGCCTCCCGCACTCCAAGGGGGCAGGGTGGGTCTTGCCTTCTCCTGGTGCCTCTGCGTCAGGCCTGCCCGCCCCCAGGCTATGGGGACCCGTGGAGGATGCTGGGATGGAGGGCAAGCTATAGCTGAGGCCACCTCTGCCCCGTCCTGGCCCAGGGAAGGACCTCACTCTCCTTCCAGGCAGAGTGGCTGAGCTTGGAGAAGTAGGTAGAGATGGATAATCCTTTCTCTTCCTCTCTCTGTGTCCTTGCTTGGGTCACATAAACCAGAGGGATGGTAATAAAGGCCTGACCTGCCACGACTAGTGAGAATGAAACGTCAGGAATAGATGACAGAACTTGATGATTTTGTGATCTTCTTGCATTAAAAATTGTAAGTAAATAACATTGCCAAGAACTTTGTAAGTATCCTTAACAGTGTTGTAGGACATAACTAGATGACGGGCATTGCCTCCAGAAGAGGGTTTCGCTCTAGGTGCAAATTACTACCGTGTGGCATTTTGGGTTTCACTTTCTTCAGAAACCCCCCCCCTGGTTCGTGATGGTTGAGAGGTTCTTATCTCTCTCTCAATGGTCACATTTCTGCTGCGGCAGAGAGATTTTGTGATCTTCAGTGTCTCTACCATAACACACTTTCCATACCCCATGTACAGGCACACCCCTCCAAAATGCACAGCTCTGCGTGAGTCTGGGGGTGACTCCCCACCCTGGGGGCTTCCTCGGCCTTAGTGAGCAGCTGGTACCAGTAGGAGCTGCAAGAAACCTGCAGGACAGCGAGGCCTGGGCACAAGACAGACCCCCTGAGGCCGTATCCTGGCTGTTGGCTTTCCATACGCACCTGCAGGGCCACTCAGAGGGAGACGCTTTGATGGGACTTTTTAGGAGTATGTAAATAACACCCTCTTTTTGCCACCAGATCTTAAACCAATTGAGAAGTGACACCAGAGTCAGACAGATGGAGGTCGTTGAATGTGATTCATGCATTCAGGCTGATGGGTGCCACTTCTCTGCTCGTTCCTTCTCCTGTCTGGTTTTTGGGGCCACACACAAGGGTAAAGTTGGGATCTCCAAATCTGACATTTTACCCAAGATTGCTGCCCCTCACTGGTCCTGGGGGGAGAGGGAAGAAGAGAAACCGACTCCCAGTGGCTTCCAGTCTTCTAATAGATCAGCTTCACCTGAGCATGGAACACTGGCCAATGGCAGTACCCAGCAATGGAGACCTCACTCCTCTGCGGCCAGGGGCCAGTGAGAGTGGAACAAGGGCTCAAGAGAGTTACTCAAGTGGCAGTCCCTTTACATGCAAATATGAGAAACAGGGCCTTCCGAGTGCTCCTGGCTTTTTTCTCCCTTAATGCTTTGCCTTTGAATTTAAGCATTAGCGCCCTGGTTGGCTGGGGACGCACCTCCTGCTCTGTGGATGCTCATTAGCAAGTCCTGCTCCCACCTTTGCTGCCCACTCCCCAGCGTGAAGTGCTGTGTCTCCAGTACCTTCCTGAGACTACTGCTGGGCAGCATGTATTTTCCTCCCAGAAGCTGTCAGTTGGGTCAGAATAGTAAAATATGCAAATCAACCTTGAACCACACAGGAGTAAGGTTGGAAACTTATTTTTTTCTTTATTTCTTTGTATTTTTTCCAAGCATATTGCTCAGTGTAGCTTATCTGAGATTCTGCAAGGTGATTAAATGTCAACATCAAGATGGTCTGGGAATAAAATGTCAATAACCCAAAGTGGAATATAAACCCCTTCTCTTATTAAATTCTGTTTCAGTGAGATAGACTAGGTTATGCTACAGCACAGAACAACTTTTGGATTTGCTTCCAGGTCTCAGTGGCTGGACACAAGAAAGGTTCATTTCCACGGATTTCGCTGGTCAGCGGGGGCTCTGCTCTCCCTGGTTTTCACTCTGGTACCCAGCCGAGAGCGCAGCCCCTGTGAGGGTTGCTGCCCCTCACTGCTCTGGGTGGAGAGGGCTGTGTGCCAGGGGGAGTGAGCTCAGCTAAGCACACACTGGTGCCTAAAGCTTTGCATGGAAGGGACAGTGTCTCTCCTGCTCACATTTCATAGGCCAAAGAAGGTTACATGGCAACACCTGTGTTCAAGAGGACACAGAGGTACAACCCTCCCCGTGCCTGGAGGATGAGAACTGGAATAGGTGCACCGCTCTAAGGACCAGCAGAAATCCTCAGGAAGAAACTAATGACCACAACTATTAAGTAATGTCAGAAGTTAAAGTTCAAATAATTTTGTGTCCCAAGTAATTAAAGTCCAAAATTAAATACTCTTGCTCTTACGAAGTCCAAAGTTTATAATTACCAATTTTAAATTATGTTCAATAAAATTAAGGCCCCCCATTTCTTTTTCTGTGCGTTGCTACGAGCTGGGCCGCTGTCTGTCACAGTGAGCCTGAGCCTTCAGGACTTCAAGGATGAGTTAGGTCGGTTTCTCACTTCCCACTTTAAAGAGGGTGAAGAAGTCATTAGAGCCACAGGATTCTCACAGCTGACTTTCCATTATCAACCGAGCTACCCCGTCAAAACGCACCTCCCGGGATGTCATACTTGGTAAAATCTCGGCCTGTGCTCCTGATGCAAATACCACGTGGAAACTCCACGGGATCTGAGGACAGGCTGGTGCACAGAGGAGGAGTCATCCTTGCTTTCGTCTCTGCGGGGCACCACTGGCGTCAGGGCACCACTGGCGTCGGGGCACCGTGAGCTGGGCAGCTAACTCCACTGCAAGAGATCTCCTTTCCAATGACGGCACCGCCTAACTTGTGTGCACTGTCTCCTTCCCGAGAGGAGGCATTTTTTGAGACGTGTGTGAGACACTGCTGTCTTCTTTCAGAGTGCGGAGATTGCAGAGGTGGTCACCTTTCTTTCCCGTCTTAGTTTGTGTTTCCCCTTTAGCCTGGAGTTTGGAGTCCCCTCAGGCTGCTTCGAGAGGTGGCTCTCCATAGCTTCCTGACTGCCACCGAATCCTACAGACACATGGTTTCAGTCCTGTGACAGTGACTTCCTTCCATTGCCTCTTGTGAATTGGGAAGGCCTGGGAACCCTGGCTTCCAGGGACAATTTCCTTTAGGTCCTCACATTGGTTTTCAGTTAGAGAACCATCCTTAGGTAATCCCCAAACCACAGCTACTGCTGTTGGTTCAAAAATCTGTGCTTCCAGAATGGCAGTTTCCACCTTTCGAGGCAGCTCTGAATCCCTTGGGGGCTTTAAGAATCCTGGGGTCCAGGCTGCAACCAAGCGATTCAGCCCCAGCCTGTGGGTTGATGACATGTGTCAACTTGGCTGGGCCGCGGTGCCCAGTTGTTTGCTGAAACACCAGTCTAGATGTTGATGAGAAAGTATTTTTTAGATGAGATTGATACTTAAATCAGTGGATGTTGAGTGATAAGCAGGTTACCCTCCATATGATGGGTAGGCCTCATGCAATCAGTTGGAGGCGTACAAGGAAAGACTGAGGCCCCCAAAGGAAAAGGACTTCTGCCTCCAGGCTCAAGCGGCAAGGTCAGCTCTTCCGTGGGTCTCCAGCCCTTCCAGCACCTGCGGATTTCAGGCGAGCCAGCCTCCACTGCCTTGTGAGCCACTTCCTTAAAATAAAAAATCTCTCTCTCTCTCTTTCTCTCCACATCTTGTTCTTGTTGATTCTGTTTCTCAGAGAACCCTGGCTATCCAGGTGGTGTCAGTGTGACAAGCACTGGTGCTGTTTAGAGCTCTCCTGGTGCGCCGGTGACTCCAGTGTGCAGAAGTGTGGGGAGCCGCCTCCCCGGGGATCTAAAGAGGACCCTCCCCCTGTGCTCCTCAGGTTGCAGTCTTCTGAATGTTCTAGTCTTTGGGAGCATTTCCATCTTCTTTGTTTTTTTGTTCTGTTTTTTATTTCTTTTCATCAGTAGGAGCTGCCTCCATGGGTCACTACCCTCTCCTGCCTCTGTTACTTTCAGAAAGCACGGTGGCATTTCTGACAGCTGGGCCTGCTTCCGAGATCATTTTCTTTTCATCTCTAATGCCTTGCTCCACAAACCAGCAGCAGGAGCCTCACCTGGAGCATGATGGAAATGCTCAGATGCTGCGTCTGCTGAAGGTGAGACCCTGAACTGCCACATCCACAGTGAGAGAACCGTCCCCTGTGGGTGAGAAAACCCGCTCTCTGTGGGTCCAGCAGTAGCATCCCTGCCCTTTCATGTCCCCCATCTCACCTGTCCTGCCTGAGTGCCTGGCCTCTCCTTTGGAAGGGCAGCTTTCCTCCCAACAAAATCACTCTCCCTCCCTCCAGTTTAATTGGCCTGACTTCCTTAAAAAACAAACAAACAAATAAAACAAAATAAAACTCTTCCACAGCTCCTCCTCTCTTAATAAAATGAAGTACACTTTTACAGCATTTAACTCCTCCTCTATTCTTCTAGCAAACCTGACATTTATAGAGTAATCCAGACTTTTCAGTGCTTGTCTAACCTTTGAGTTTACAAACACTGAATTAAGTTGGCTTTTTTTTTTCCCTATTCCCTTACAAAATGACATTTAAAAAAATAAGTGTTGCCTTTCCTTCATTTAATTTTCAGGGGGGATCTATCAAAATGTTAGGATTTCTTTGTCTGTGTTTTAACTATAAAAATAATACACGGCCTTATTACTCTTTATGTGTTGATGATTCAAATTGACCATATTTTTACGAATAAAACTGGTCTGGATCTCTAAAATCTAAATTCAGGATTAGAGTTTATGCAATGACAAATTACAGAGCCCACTGGAGATCACATGGTGGTGGTGATGGGGATAATGGTGGGGTGATGTAGTGATCACGGCTGTAGTGGGGTGATGGTGGTGGAGGTGGTTGGGACATGGATGTTGGCAGGAAGAAGGTGATGGAGGTGACAGTAACCATGGTGGTGGAAATGGTGTGTGTGGGGTAAAAGTTGTGATGGAGGTGATGTGGTGATGATGGTGGTGGTGATGGTGATGGTGGTGGTGATAGTGGTGCTGATGGTGATGGAGATAGTGGAGATGGAGGTGATGGGTGTGGCAGTGGTGGAGGTGGTGGGGATGGTGTTGGTGGTAGTGATGATGGTGAAGACCGTGATGATGGTGATGGTGATGATGGTGGTAGTGGCGATAACAGTGGTGATGGTGATGGAGATAGTGGAGATGGAGGTGATGGGTGTGGCAGTGGAGGAAGTGGTAGGGATGGTGGTGGTGATGGTGATGATGGTGGTGGTGTTGATGGTGATGGTGGTGATGGTAATGGCGATGTTGATGATGGTGGTGGTGATGTTGATGATGGTGATGGTGGTGACGGTGATGGTGGTGGTGATGGTGATGATGGTAATGGCGATGTTGATGATGGTGGTGGTGGTGGTGATGATGGTGAAGACCATCGTGATGGTGATGATAGTGATGGTAGTGATGGTGACGATGGTGGTAGTGGTGACGGTGATGGAGATAGTGGAGATGGAGGTGATGGGTGTGGCAGTGGGGGAAGTGGTAGGGATGGTGGTGTTGATGGTGATGGTGGTGATGGTGATGGTGGTGATGATGGTGATGATGGTAACAGCGATGGTGATGATGGTGGTGGTGGTGGTGATGATGGTGAAGACCATGGTGATGGTGATGATAGTGATGGTAGTGATGGTGACGATGGTGGTAGTGGTGACGGTGATGGAGATAGTGGAGATGGAGGAGATGGGTGTGGCAGTGGTGGGAGGGGAATTATAGTGTCACACTTAAAAGCCTCTGGACAAGGCACATAGTAAGGAAGGATTAACCCCTCAATTTCCTCTCAATGCCTGAATCCCCCTACTGGAGTTTGGGACAGTGAAGCTGGGAGTTTGGGACAGCTGCTGCTCTCTTGGCCTGGTGCTACCAATTTAAAAAGGGACTCCAACTCACCAGTGCCCCCTGAAACATGCAGAGCTTGCTGATGATAATTTAAAATCCATGCTGACAGACCTGGAAATCAGAAACAATGCAGAAAGGTAATGTGGAAAGCAGCAAACATTTTTTCACCATAAATGCCAAGAAAGCCTTGAATGCCCAGGCGAGCTGCACTCCTGTAGTTCAGGATCAAGCTGCAGCCGCCCCCACCGCAGCAGGCCTGTGTTGCAAGCCTGGGGTTGCTAAGGCCCTCCCTGATTAAAGTCAGCTCTGTCCCAGAAGCACCAGCTGTTGGCTGTGAATTCAGGCTGTGTGAGTTTGTGGTAGTGACAGTAGTGACTTTGCAGCAGCTCCTGGCAGCCATTTGACCAAACTTCACAAAAACCACTTTCAATCTCAGTTTACCCCTGACAAGCACTGGCTTGGGGGACACGGCCTGGGTGGGCAGTCAGAGGGGCTGGTTAGGGCTCTCCCGTCTCACCGCCCCACCCCACTGTCTGGCCCTTGGCACAAAGCTTCGCTTGCGTCCTGCAAACAGACTCACTCCACGATTGCTGACTCACACTAGCCACTGGAGGAGAGGGAGGAAATGTATTCATTTATTTTCACATTCATTCATTTGACAAACATCACTGAGCCCTAATAACTGCCAAGCATGGACAAAGTAGAAAATAATTCTGCTCTTCTGGAGCTTCTATTTCAGTGGAGATAAAAATCCTCTTTATTTATTGCCTTTTACTGAATTTGCTCTAATGAAACTCACTTATTAATCTGCGAGGAAAAGTGATAAAAGGGCGCTGCTAATGGAACTCCTTTCTCATGAGGAATGAGGCGCACACACTTCCCACTGATCACCCGGAGAGGTAAATGCAGTTGCTCCTGGGTGAGTGACTGGGTGTGGGGACACAGGGGGAGGGAGGTCTCAAAGGAGGCCATGCCCACCTCTGGGGCTGCTTAGGAGCATCTCGCATCTCGGCATCTTCTGCATCCTGCTGTGGCTTGTGGCACATTCCACACGTTGGTTTCCGACCTCCCGCTGGCTGTGAGCACCCCACTGTGTCGCTCAATACTTAGAGGTTTGTGAAGCTAATGAATGACTCCTAGGGTCTAAGCCGAGGTAACCGGGGTGTGATAGTGTTTGCAAATGGAAATAGAGATATTAGAAAGAAATTTGTTTTTGTGGGAGAAACCATGCCTCTTTGTGGCCCTACCTCTTTTTAAACTGATATTCAGTCTTCTTAATTCCCCATTATTCCTCCACCATATAAGTGTTAGGCAAATATGGTACCCTCAAATCCATGTGTGGATGTAAGTATGCCATCACTGCAGGGATGACTTGCCCTCTGAAAAGATTATTGAAAGAAGATTATAAATAGATCTGTTAGGTAGATAGCAAGGGATTCCGGGTCTCCTAGGGACAAAAGTGGGTGCTGCTGTGATTCACCTGCTCCATGGACTTTCAGAGAGGCTCATGGGAGATCTCGTCATGCGACTCCCAACTGTCCACTCAAAGTGGTTCCATGGTGGCATCTGAGCCACGAGGGAGGTCCCGGTCGGGCACTATAAAAAAAGACACAGACCATAACCAAGTCCCTGTTTTTCTGCCTGCCTTTTGCTCTCACTTTGCTGCGACAGTGGGTCTGGTTGTCATCTGTGGCATATGTGTCATGCTCTGTAAACCTGTATCTTGTTCTTGCTCAATAATCCCATCTTTCTCTCTTCAATAAACCTCATTTTCATGCTTGCCTTCCTTTGGCCTGTCTTCCACCATGAGTGCATTAAGAACCGACATTTCAGACTGAAACCTGACAGATCCAGGACAAATGAAGCTAATTCAACACCAACAACCATATCATCACCTCTGAGTAAGGGAAAATTAGGAAGTGCCACCGACATAGGAGCACGAAGAACAATTAGGAGGATATGTCTGCATAGATCTCACTCCAAGGCTTGAGTTCTTTCACATAGCATCCTGAGGCTGTGATTTCACTCACCAAATAACTGTTTACATGCTTACCCTTGGGATCATCCTATAATTAACATCTCTGAGAAAATAAAATGACATTTTGTCACCTAAATGTAGGTATTTCACTGCTAAATGGGGACAAAAGTATGATATTATTGGCTTTCTATTACGAGTTGAAAATGTATATACACTTGGGCCTTGCTTTGGTGCTATTATTTGAAATACAAACTTAGTTTCCTACAGGCTAGAAATTTTAATAAATGGTGCACCTTGTCAGGGGGGGAAAATGTGCTTTAATTTAGTCCATCTAAATTTCTCCAAGCTCTTGGCCTGGTGATTACTTTGTCTTGTGTGTTTCTGACACATGCTACTGATTTATCAAACAGCAGAAGGCTGAGCAACACTGGATTCCTCTCTTATAGAGAGATAGTTGGGTCAGTTCAAGTCAAAATTTTATTGGTTTTGGCCTAAAAGCTGTTGGAAAATTTGTAGAATGAAGAGTAGTTGCAATGGTGATCTTTAAAGCAGATATCAAAGATGAAAACAAGACACAATCAGTTTCCGGCTGTAAAATGTTATTCTTTTAAAAACCTGTAACTTAAATGGGCGAACAGATATATTTTCACACTCTTTAAGCTATTGGGTATAAAGTGACCAAAAATTTAAGCCTTAAGAAAAAAAGGCTTTGCAAATATTAAAATCCTTGTCTATAGTGTTAGAGAAGCAATGTTTTCTGGTGTCGTTCCAGAAAGAATAATTTAAAACGTTATACTTTGTTCATAGCTTGGGCTTTGCAGCAGGGATGCCATGGTAAGACATGCCACCAGTGTCAGGTTCTTAAGTCTCTTTTGACAAAGTACCAAAAACTGGGGGGCTTGAACAGCAGACATTTATTGTCTCACAGTGCTGGAGGCTGGAAGTCCGAGATCAAGGTGTCCCCAGGGCTGGTTCCTTCTGAGGCTGTGAGGGAGAGTCTGTTCCGGGCCTCTTCTCTGGCTTCTGGTGGGTCCTTGGCTTATGGAAACATCACTCCCATCTCTGCCATCGGCATCCCATGGCCTTCTCCCTGCATGCGTGTCTGTGTCCAAAGGGCCCCTTTTTATTAGGGCACCAGTCACGTTGGATTAGGGTCCCATCCTATTCCAGTGTGACCTCATCTTAACGAAATTACATCTGCAATGACCCTATTTCTAAATAAGGTCACATTCTGAGATCCTGGCGGTCAGGACATCAACAGATGAATTTTGGGGAACATGAGACAACCCATCACACCACCCATGGTGGTGCTTGGGCACCTCCGGGACACCATGCTCAGCCCCCACCTTCCCCCTGGCTTTGTTTCCATCTCACAGCCTTGCTCATCCAGAAGGGGGACACGTGTGCCCCTCCTTAACTGTGTCCTGCTTCTAGACAAGTGGGGGAACAGCAAGTCCTAAAGGAAGAGCCAGGGACAAGGGACACGGAGACCCAGCCAGGTGGGCCATGGCATCTGGGGAACTGTGTTTGGAATAAGATTGGGGACATGTTTGTGAGCACACTGCCCTGAAGGCTCTTCTGAGCCCAGCAAAGGTAAGGTTGATAAAATATAACTCTTTGCTAAGATCACTTTTAATATCTTACACCACCTAGACAAAAATGGTGTCTAAAATATCCCACCTGTCAGACACAGAGCTTGAACCGAAGATGCAATCACACAACAAATGCCAGCTGACAAAATGAGTCCTCGGGGAGGGGAACAAGGGTGATGCGTCTGGGGGTGTAAAACGCAGTCCTTACAGGTCTGAATGAGGCATAATTTTTGACAGGAGGATCTCAGAGGAATCTTCCATTTTTCTCAAGTTTTTATTAGGGCCCCATGGCCTTGGCTATAAGGAAGAGGACCCTACCTGCTCTCTGCCTAAGGCGCTGGTGGGCAAAGGTAATGTTTTTATAGGTGGCTTTTTTATAAGGTCTCCTAGTCAGTTATCCATGCTATTTCCAAACATCTGCCTCTGCTCTAGAAAGAATTTGGGTCACTTTTGACTGTGGAAGAGTTTGGTCTGAATTATCTAGGTCACCACCCCGACAGCAGTAGTATTTTAGTATTCTTTCTACAGCGGCAGAGGCTACGACCTTTCCTGATCTTAGTATATATGATTTCTGAGGAAAGGTTTGCTTAAAATAAGTATCCAGACAGCTGAATACAGAAGTTAGCTGTTTGTGGTAAAATCTCAACTGTTCAGGATTTTCTGGAAATAAGTGGTATCTTCTGGATAATCAAATTAACCAGACAGTTGAAGGATAAAATTCTTATTCCCTAGAACATGAAAACCTAAGTTGCACCTGTATTTTATGTTATTTTTGCTGGAGGTATGTCTTCTCTTTAAAAACAGGTTGTATCAATCACAGTTTAATCGTTTCTTGATGCTTTACCGTGGTTATCACGCACACTAGCCAGGTGGTATGTTTGAAGGTAGCTCCGGTCATATTAACAGGTGCTCAGTTGCATGCAGAAGGGGAGGCACACAGATTAGTGCATGAATTCCTGGAACTTGCTTTCATGGGAACCCTTGATATTAATTTTAGATTATTTGTCATCTCCTTGAGGTGGAAAGAGGCACAAAAGGGCCACTGGATCGAGGTCACGCACCAGCCTTTCTGCAGACTTTGAACCAAGGCCTGAGCTCATCTTTTGCTGAGTGTTTTTCTCACCTTCCTCGAAAAGCCCCATTTTATGATTAGCTCAGTTACCTTTGGCCTGTTGGAGCCCCCGTGCCTGGGTCTCTGCTCCACGTCACATCAGTTTCCATCTACTTTCCCATCCCCCACTATTTCTTAGTAAAAGGTTCAGGAAGATGTTTTCCCCCCATTAAAGTAATTTGTGCTAGGAGAGGACACACACTTACTGTAGACCAGTGGTTCTCGGGGACAATTTTGCCCCTCTTCCCGGGACACTGAGCAACATCTGGAGATGTTTTGATCATCACAACCATGGAGTGGGTGCTACTGGTATTTAGTGCGTGAGGCCAGGGAAGCGGCTCGACATCCTACAGATGGGCACAGGCCCATCCACAGCACAGGCCCCCACGACAGAGAATCATCCAGTTCAAAATGCCAGTGGGGTCGCAGTTGACAGACCTTGTTCCAAAGGGAATGACATTTTGGCAGATGTGACCCCAAGCTGCAAGCTCTTTCAAGCTCTTTGATAATGTAAGAGTCTTGACCTCTATTAACACTTACATCATAATGTTAAATTTCTTATGAAATGTCTCTCTGAAGGATCAACTTTTTCATATATTTTTTTTTCTCTAATACGTGCTTTGAAAAACATCATGATCCACAGGTAAATCTGGTAAAAACAGGAAGTGGAGTAGGATGAGGATTAAGATAAATACACACAATATGAGCTCTGTACCTGGCAGGTGAACGCAGGTGTTGCCTAGCTCTAGTGGAGGCAAGTTATTCAGGTCTCAGGCTGGTGTCTGTATGAGTTTCCCAGGGCTGCTGTAACAAATCACTACAAGCTGGTTGGCTTAAAACAATAGAAATGTAGTCTCCCACAGCTCCGGAGGCCAGAAGGCCAAATACCAAGGTGTCAGCAAGGCCACGTTCCCTCCATGGGCTCCAGGGAAGAATCCTTCCTTGTGTCTTCCCAGCTTCTGGTGTGGCCAGCTCCTTGGCATTTTTTGGCTTGTAGCAGCATCACTGCAATCCCCGGCCCTGTTATCAAGTGGTCTTCATCCCTGTGTGTCTGTGCGTCTCCAAGTCTCCCTCTCCCTACACGTGATTGGATTTAGGGCTCACTCGCACCCAGCCTGACCTCATCTTGACTATATCCAAAGACTGTATTTCCCAATAAGGTCACCTTCACAGGGACTGGAGCTTAGACCTTGAACATATCTTTCTGGGTGACACAATTCAACCCACAGCAGTCAGTATCCAAGACGTACGAGGCACTTTGCTTTCCCACGGCACAGAAGTCCTTTCTCCCCATCACTCTCCATCAGTTTCCGGTGATGACAATTTCGTTGTAGTGTCAGTTTGCCGAGGGTACAGTTGCCAGACTGCTTGCACCTCTTCACCACTTAGTTTGCTGTCCTGTATCATTTTCTCTTCTTTCTTCTCCCACCAAATCTCCTTGTCTGCCTGATTTTCCCACTAGCAGCTAATCAAGCCACACTTCCCTTCATGATTAGGATGCTCACTCGTCACCCAGCATGATACTGGAAACCTTGGATCTTCTTTGTGGTGTTATTTACTGCCAGTTGCTCGGGTGCACGCTTGTAATTGTGAAAGATATTTTCTTCTAAGTGCCTAAATGCCAGGAATCCTTAGGGGAATCTGAGGCTTCCAGAAAACTGCACTTCAGACGACAAAGCTCTGCTACATTAATAGCTCCGGGAGATTTGCGGTTGGGATGGCTTATTTTTCAGATGTCATCCTTTTGGCTTTTAATTTATTTGTGAACAATATCCTTTAGGGAGTCCTGAAGGTGAAAGATAGTAAAGAACTTGCAGGCATTATCTAAGAGGGCGAGGTGGTGGAGCCAACTGGGGGAAGGAAAATTCCAGGCTAGGAAACCTTTCACTTAGGCCACGCAGCTGAGATCTGCGGGAACATGCATAGGAGGTGGAGTTGTCCCCATCCTCGGTTGGTGTTCGAGAACCTGAAACTCCCGCCTTAGTCTGACCCTGCTGTTGCTGTGAAGCTGCACAAGCGGAAATGCAAAGTGACCGTCAACACCAGGGCACTTGAGCACGTGCTGTTGGTGGAACCAACGGCTTTGGTTGGATCTATGAGATTCGCATAGGTATATGGTGCAGACTCCCTGCACATGGGCAAGGCAAGCGATGACCTGCAGAACGGTCAGTTATTGATCCCAGTTATTGATTCCCCTGGGTGGAAGTGGGTGGGTGGAGGTAAAAGCTGTGATCTGATTTTTCCCGAGCTTCTATCTGGTTAGTATTTCCTAAGGAACCTGGAGGTTCATGGCCACGGTCCTTTGGGAGATGGTTCTCTGGGTCCTGTTTTTACCTTTGTAAAATATTGACGGACCAGTTCTCAACAGGAACACTGCTGTTACCCATCTTGTTTAAGATTTCCACCTTTGTCTGCCCCTGAAATCTCTATCCCCTTCCAGGTTTTACTTTCCTCCTGAGTATAATCACTTTCAAATACATTATATATTTACTCATTAATCTTGTTAATTATGTCGCCCCTCCTTAGAATGACAGCTCCGTGAGGGAGAGGGGTCTTGTCTGTTCCATGCACTGCTCTGTCTCCCGTAGGGGACACAGCCCCCGGGCCACACCCACTTCACCACCCCTCAACATGCACGTGCTCACTACGATGTGGGATGTGATTTTACTAGAGGGAGCCGTCTGATGTTGCAGGCATAATGCATTTATAAAATGGGAGTAGCGATAGCATTTAGTGTGAATTGCTGTTGTGAATGAGTACCCGTGATGCCCCAGAAAAGGGCCTGGCTCAACATGAGTGCTTGGCAACCCTCTCGCCATGCTTCTCTGACTGTGCTTGCTTGGAGTCCTGGTGTTCTGCTGCCAGCAGGAATGTTTGCCTTTCCACCAAATTTCAAAATTAATTAGCATAATATATAACATTTTGCTAGTGTTCAGTTTTTGCCCCCTTCCCCCCATTTATGTTTCTTAAACTTTCGGTATTGATCATTGCTTCTCTGTTAGGGAAACTGCTAATGAAAGGAAACAAAAAAGCTGAAAAAATTTCAGGGGAGGGAGAATGATAATGTTTAGTTCAACAGCTTGCAATTTTTTATAGACTTATGCATAAGTCTGATTTTGTTTTCATTAAAGCTATCCCTAGTTTTATTAATTCCTGCACTTAATTAAATTAAGTATGTCCATGTTTCGTGGTCTTCCATAATTACATCATGACCTTAAACACTAAGTCAAGCCACTCACTAATTTAATTGGCTGATGTCTGGCCATCCAGGCAGACCTGTGCCTTTGGTACGTGAGCACGCTTATGCGTAAGGTTAGCATTAATAGGGGTTAGATGCTTTCAGCTTTGCTATATATTATAAAACTAATAATGATTTTCATAAATGGATATGAATCTACAAATTACTTTATGGTCAGGAAATTCTAAAATATCTATGGCATTGGCTTTCACTGAGACCATGTAATTGGAAAACATGAAGTGATTTAAGAAGAAATTGATTCACGTAGATGTTTTTTTTATGGCCTTTTATTTCCATGGAGAAGGGCTATTGATATGTTACTCACTTTTGAATTTCCACAAGCCCTAATGAACATTCAACTTTCTTGAGATACAAAAAAGAGTTGTGGCAATTGGTATTTGAAGCCAGGCTGGTTGATGTTTCAGACCCAAATATTGACTGAGCCAAGACTTGCTGAGGTGTTTAGAGCAAAGTCGATGTTTGTTCAATTACTTAACTCAACAAATAATTATTGTGCCAGCTCTGCTCCTGGCGCTGTGCTGTTTGCTGGGCATACGGTGTGCGACATGGCCCTTTGCCATCAAAGAGGATATAGTACATTTGGGAGTTGCCAGCAGGTAGGTGGAGTTAAAACCATAATGAGAGTGAGCTTGTCTTGGGGGGGATGTAGAACAAAGAGAGGAGACACTACCATTTGTGGGTGGGCAGGACGAGACTAGCTCACAAAGACGATGGGGAGGAAATGATCAACAGAGGTGGACGCCAGAGAAGGTGTGGTCGTGCAGACCTAAGGATGATGGGTTTCAGGAAGGAAGATACAGTCCCAAGAATCACATGCCATGGAGAGGGTCAGGTGATATTCAATTACTGTCTTTGTTGTTTTGGAATAAGGAGAGCTGAGGAAGCTGTTACGAGTTATTTGGGCTGAAGATGCCAATCTTTAAGTCAGTTGTAAGAAGGAGTAAAATTCTGGGTCCCATCTCTGAATGGCCGAAGGTGCCTTTGCCGCGGCAGCATATCCTGCCCCCCAAGTCTGTGTCCCATGTCCGGGTTATAATTAAGTGTGTGGCTGCAGTGTGCTCTTCCTCCCTGGCGAGGACAGTGTTTCTCAACCTTGGCACAGCTGGCATTTTGTACTGGAAGCTTCTTTGTGGTGGGGACAGCACAAGGGGTTTATCAGCAGCCCTAGCCTTTCCGCATTAGAGGCCAGTATCACCAGCGCTCCCCCAAAGTGTGACAACAGAAATTCTCCAGCAACTCCAGATGTCCCCTGGGGGCCGTGGGGGCTACTGCCCCCTTGAGAGTCATTGTTCTGGATCTGTAGCCAGGAGATCCAGCTGCTCCTTTTGCAGTGTTCGTCAGGATACGGCCCAGAACAGCGAAACAGATTTTAGATGAAAAATGACTCAGTCATCAAGTTGGCTCAGAAAAGGAGCGTACGGTGATGAAAACCAAATAACCGAGTAATACAGACCAGAACTGTTGGAGTAAGGCAGATATTTTTTCCTGAAGCAATGAACGAATTGTCTCCAGGAGGAAAATGCAAAATTGTAAAAGTCGGTAATCAAAAAGATTGCACCAGCCCCACGTGCATACCCTCCTATACCGAGTATGAGGCAGCAAGAGCCATGGCGGTGACCCTCCCCCGGGTGTGTGCTGGGCGGACCTGCCCATCTCCGCGTTCACAGTTCCGCAGCTCTGCAGTCGTTGATTACAATACCAGCTCAGAGTCGCAGAATTTGCTCTCTACGTCATCTCTGCTTTCCGCAAAGCAAAGCATCCATGTGCTCCTAGTTTTAAAGGTAAAAATAGTGGTTTTTTTTCCCCCTCTGTTCATTTGGTTTGGTTTTTTTCATTCTAGAATCTGGAAGATATTCATGGTCATTAGCAGACTTACTTTCCCTTTCTCTCCTGCTTGCTCTGGTAAGACGATGGCATGGGAATGTTCCTCTCCCACCGAGTGTGCAGCTGTGACTCACACTCAGTTGTTGGTGAGTGGTCGTAATGCATGGGCTCACTTAGCCAGTCAACAAACGATTACTTCATGTCTGCTGCGTCAGCACCGTGCCACCCACTGGAGAGACGGGTTGACACCTGAGACAGAAAGGTTGCCCTCCATTTTTCATCTGAATGGGAACAAGTCAAATGTAAATTGAAAAGATAAAATAAATACAAATTGTGATAATTGCTGTGTAAGAAATAAACATTCATGTGATGGTAATAGGGATGCGGTGAGATCAGTGGTCTGATACAGCGAGGACAGTCAGGGAAGGGGCAGCCGAGGAGACATTTGGTCTGAAGGACGAGATGCAGCCAACCGTTAAAGGGCAGAAAGGACGGCAGTCCAGGGGGCCTGGGCTGAGAGCTGGGGAAGCACAGAGAGGGAGGCAGGTGCTGGCTCGCAAAGGCCTTTCTGCATTTGGACTTTAGTCCAGCAGTAAAGGGAAGGCACGGAAGGTGTAAGCTGGGACAGAGTCTCTATGACAGAATATCACCTAGGCTGCTGCGTGGGAACTGCGCGGCGAAGGGCAGGAACAGAAAGGGAACAGAAAGGCCGCGAGGAGGCCGTGGGACCAGCCCCAGGCGAGGGGGGGGGCGGGGAGAGAGAAACACAGGAGCGGAGACGTGTGTTGGTGCAGCACAGGCGGGACGTGCTGGGGAGAATCACGGCCCCTGAGGATGTCCGTGCCTGATCTCCAGAACCTGTGAATGCGTCGTCCTACATGGCAAAGGGACTTCTCACATGTGATTAGGGAAACAGACCTGGAGACCTGAGATAATCCTGGGTAATTTTAGTGGGTCCAATCTCATCACACAATCCCTAAAAGCAGAGACTCTTCCTCGGATGAATCAGAGATGCGACAGAAGAAGAGATTCAAAGCGTGAAAGGGACTCTTGACCCCCCATTGCTGGCTTTGAAGACGGAGGAGGGAATGAGACGGCCTCTGGACATGGGGCAGCTCTCAGCCAGCGTGAAGTGCGGGCTCGGTCCTGCAGCTGCGAGGATGACGGCCACCCACAGCCGGATGAGCGAGGAGTGGACTCTCCCTGGAACCCCCACTTTGATGTGAGCCCCGTGAGACTCACGCCAGACTTGCGATACACGAGCTTTGTTTAAGCTGCAAGTTTGTGGCAACTCGTTACAGCAGCAATAGGAAACTAATCCGTGGGGCTTGGTGGCTGACAGGACGGGGATTGTGGGAGGACCACAGCGTGGATCCTAGGTCAACGCGTGGGCAGTGATGCCACAGACCAAGGAGAGAAAGCTCAGGGAGCAACGGACTGTGGAGGGTGGAAGCCAGACCGAGGTTTTGGTCATATTACATTTGAAATGCCCGCAAGATATTTAAGTGCAGGTACCAACAGGCGTTTGGTATTAAGTCCAGGGTTCAGAGGGGTCTGAAGTAGCGATAACGTTTTTGGGTTAGAAAGAAGACAGGTGGAATTTAGACGTGGGACTGAGTGGGCCTAAGAAGGGAGTGTCCATAGGGAAGCAAGACTGAGTCCAATTCCAAGACCCCGAGATGCTTGGAGGCTGGACAGAGAAGGAGGACGTGGCAAGGGCCAAGACCAGGAGCTGTGGGATGGGAGGGAGAAAACCAGGAGCTGAGGCATCGGGAAGGCCGGAGAAGGGTGGGCAAGGGGGGATGTGGTCAGCTGAGATGTCAGAGAAGGGCCACTGGGTCTGGCAATGTGGGCTGGGTCACAGCTCCTGGCAAGTCCACGTTGGTAGGGTGAGGAGGATGGGAGCCAGATGGGACTAGGCTGAAGGGGTGGGGTGAACGAGAGAGAGAGAGAGAGAGAGAGAGAGAGGGAACGAGTGGAGTATTTGAGAAGAGAATAGGACATGGGACCCAGGGCACCCGCAGAGGAATTTCCCCGCTGCTTGCACCGTGGTAAGGATGGCAGGCAGGGTGGAGGGAGACCCGGCGAGTCTGTAGGTCGGTGGTGGGAGGTTGGGGTAGAATAGACGTGCTGGCAGCTCCCCAGCCCAGCCCCCCACGTCAGTGCTGCTGTGATAACAACGTAGGAGTAATAACCCCAAAATTCTGACTCGCAGAGAGAGATGACACTGCATCACTTTGATCTAAATGGCATTTTTACGATTCTGCTAAGTATGTTTATGACATTTATGAGAAGAAAGTCTAGGATGCTGAGCAAAATGATGCCTTTGGGAAAGGACATTGACTTGTTCACTGACAGCAGCAGCCACCACGCTTGCTCCCTGTCCCCCCAGGCCTCGGGCGCTCCTGGTTCTGTGTTACCCTGCACCCGAGAGGGTGACCTGCAGCATGGTGGCGAGGGACTAGGTGTCATCCCAGGAGTGGGAGTGGGATCTTTTGAGTCAAATCACCACTTGTCTTCCCAAGTGAACCTGTGACCGGGGATGCCCCTTACTGAGCTGACATGACGATGTTAAAGAAGGTGGCTCAGATGAGGTGGCTCTAGTGGTATTTTTTCCCCCTGGGATGGGTTAACTGGACCCTCTTGAATGATTAGCACTGTGTGTAGTCCACAAGGAGGAAGAAAATGTCAGAATTTTTATGATAGTAACTTTTATCTCATTCTTTTAAAATTGTTGTATGTTGTAGCATATACAAAATATTTATACAATAACATATGAATACAATTTATGGCTAAACATAAATTTAATATCATAGTGAGAATGATCAAAACCTTAATCCTGAGGGAGGAAAGTGGTCAAAGTAGTTTGTGGACCACTATTCTAAACAGCTAACCCAACTGAGTAAGATATGTTTGCATTACTTCCTTCGTTTTTTGCATTCAAGAATTATGGCTAATTTTAAGTTGAAGTGTGACTATTTAACAAGCCTACGCATGCACGCACGCACACACACACACACACACACACACACACACAACTGTGCATGGCAGTTGTGAGATAGTGAAACAATGGATTTTCATCTTTGTCATCCCTGTTGGTGGCTCTCCTTCCAGGAGTCTCTCCTGATGGGTTTGGACCACAGAGCACCTTCCCCAGGGAATGGGGACACTCTGCCCACCTTCTGGGCTGAGTTGTGAAAGGCTGGCATCTAGAGGATTGGGGGAAACCCTGCCAGAGAGGGAGAGGGACACCCACCTCCTCCATCCTGGAGGGTGGAGGGAATGAAGATGGAGTAGACAGAGAGGGTGATGGGAGGGCAACTGGAAGGACATTCAGATGGCTCCCCACGGGGTGTCCCCGGTCAGCATCCGGAAGGCTGGTCGCTGGACAGGGAGCTTGCAGCTCTGCTCCTGGGGCCTTGGCTTGTGCAAGGGGGCTGGGGCTGCGGATGAGCAGAGGGACCTGGGATAATGAGGCTGCAGGAGATTCAAATGTGGCAAATGCCACAAACGATGAAGACCACGGGCTTGGCAGTCACAGCACAGGCCCTAAAGAGCAGGCAGGACCAGGGGACGCCACGAGCTCCATTCTAAGCACTGGATCAGACCAGTCTCCCCTAAAGGGTGGCAGTAGCAGAGGGATGTAAATCTAAAAAACCAGGTTTTTACCCACTCAGAACAGAAAACAGTGCTGGTTCGGCAGGTTTAGGGCCTGCCCCCTTGTGTGCCTCCCAGCTTGTAGGTTGTAGAAACGGAGAAACATTTGCACCTCTGCATAGTGTTTGAGCTAAAATGACGACCCCGCGATATTAATGCTCCATAGTAATTGGCATATCTAATGTTACATATACCTGCAGTGCACCTTTCTATAAGGACTACTTGGCCCAGAGAGGTGGCCTCTCTGCAGCAGCTGCCCAAGGAAGGTGACCAGTGTGCTTGGCCGTGTGCCTCATGGGGACACTGCCTATTCCCAGGGCCCTCCGCAAGGCCATTTGTGAAATGAGTTTATCAATATCCCACCCACCTGAACCCTGTGGTTTCTTAATGGTAATAGCTAATATGCACTGTGTGTTTACTCCATGCCAGGCACCATAAAACAGAGGTCCGGGTGGTGATTTGCTCACAGCCAGTACGTGGTGGACTGGGGTTGGTTTC
Source organism: Varecia variegata (assembly GCA_028533085.1). NCBI lineage: Eukaryota > Metazoa > Chordata > Mammalia > Primates > Lemuridae > Varecia > Varecia variegata. The sequence goes on along the minus strand of CM052436.1, from coordinate 5,218,659 downwards.
GACCAGCCAGGCTCCAAGCCCGCAGTCTGAAGCACTGTGCTTTGCGGCCCCTTGCTCTCCCAGCTGTTTGCAGCTTCACATGCAATGATTCTGGATTTACAGGGCCCCCTAAGTTAAGACACCCACATTTACATAATGACTTAAGGAATTGCAGATGTCTGGGAAACTTATTCTTCCCGCTTGGATTATTGGGACTGTGGTCTCAGCTTTCCACATCATTCTGCATGTGCGTACACAACCTCAGGTAATTTCTACACGCTACCATGCCCTGTCGCACATTTAAAGGTTATAAATGTAGTGCTTTTAGCTCTGTCTTAGCCTTAATGACCGAAGGAAGGAGGTTGGTGGGTGTACTTGCTCCTCCTACTTGCATTAATAACATTTTGTTGGAAGTATTTCCATGTAGCCATATGAAGCCAAATAAGACATTTGAAGACAATTTTTTAAAAATTAAGATATACGTTTCATCCCTTATTTGTTTCACTTTATTTGCAATTGAGTTATCACAAAAGTACATTTATTTGACTACATGGCCTGTGCCGATGCCCCAGATGTGTTTTGCCCTCTGCTTAATTGTAGCACTAAGTCCTAAGCCGGCACGAAGACAGGAACGAACACGCACAGAGTCTTCAAAGATTGTGTGGGCTCTTGGGCACGGCCTCTTCAGTGGGAGCCGGCTGAAGGTCGCAAGCTTTCAAACCAACTGGTAAGTACTTAACAGAAGTCCTCTCTGCATGACAAGGGTGAATACAGAGTGGCTTGGACGTGGCAAACCCAGACAGGCCTGGGTCTGAGGCCACATCTGACTCATGGTGATGGTGTCTGGCCTGGAGACTTCTGCTGCCTCGTGGCCTCTTTGTTTGACCTGCATGGTCATGCTGTACTCGCTGTTGTAATATGTCACGTGTTCCCACACATTCTTTTTTCCTGAGTTCCCTCAACTTTTATTAAAAAAAACAAAAACAAAAAACAGCCGAGGCCGGGCCCTGCCTGGTACCGCTGACAGCCTTAGGGGAAGGACAACTCCAGGCCTTCTCTGTGGGTAATGTCTCCGCTGTGCAGGACCAAATGTTGCTTTATTGATAAACGAGGCGGCTGCAAACCTGCCCCCCCAAGACCAAAAAGAATGGGGCGAAGCTCATCCCTCCATCCTGGCTGTGGCTTCTGGCCGTTGAGATATTTGTTTGCGCAGCTGGGTGCACACCTGGTGTCCTGCTGTTTGGACAGGTGACCAGCACATATACTAGTTCTTCAGGGGGTGCAAGATTAATCAAATCATAATGACCAGAATAATGTAATCTGAAGAATTAAAAACAGGGCTTCTGGCATTTGTTCTGTATAGGATGCATATAAATACTCTATTGCTCTTTTCAGCTTACACTAAGTGGAGGTGAATTGGCAGTCCCAGTTCCACTCTAGAAAGGGCTAATGAGCAGCTACCTGGTGGCATGGTGGAGGTCACAGGGAATTAATTGTCTTGAAGCTGTGCTAGCGTAGCGAGCACATGGGCTTTACTTAGCTTGTATGTTTATTTGGGTGGCTTGGAGAAATATCCACTCAAGCCACCTCTTGGGTTATGTCTTGATGAGAGCGGGGAGAGGGAATTCCTCTTAGGGAATTTAATATACGACAAATTAAAACTGTCATATAAAGCTTTTAAGAGTGTAGGAGCAAATTTGAAACATTGGTTTAGGAGATCTTCCAGTGGAGATTTGCGTTTATGTGAAGTAAGTAAGCTACCCGGTACCCAGCCAGCCTGGGACAGGGCTGAAAAGAGGTTCAACTTTTCATTTTTACGTGGTGGGCCAGGGAGTTTGGAGGCTCAGAGATGGAGGGAAGTGGGGGCTGAATCTGCACATGGAGGGTGGGAACTGGCCATGAGAAAGGAGGTGTCAGTGCACCTGCTGCCCCATTATGCACTGTTGGGTAGCAAAGTGCCCCAAACCTGCTCACTTACAACCACTGTGTTATTATGCTCATGATCTGTGGCAGGTGATTTTTCTGTTCCACGTGGCATTGACTGGGGTTACTTGCTTCAGATAGCATGTGCGCTACTCTGGTGGTCCAAAAAGGCTTAATTCACCTGCTGGGAGGCTGGGCTCGCTGTCCGTGGGTCCTGGGTCTTTCCTACAGGGCAGTCAAATGTCCTAGATGGCAGCTCAGGCTCCAAAGACAAGTGCTTCAAGACAGGAAGTGGAAGCTGCCAGCCCCGGGGAGTCTGGCACAGCACCTCTTCCACCGTTTTCCGTGTGCTGAATAGGCACAGGCCACCCGCACTCAAGGAGGAGGGGATAGAGACCCCCCTCTCTCCCTGGGAAGAATATCAAAGACTTTGTGGACATCTTTAATCTGCCACATCTGCCATTCCATGTGAAGGTGGCTTTTGTTCTGTGCTTTGCTTTTTCTTCCCCCAGCACATAGTAAAATTGAGCAAAAGGAGACAAAGAGGCTGTGTTTGTGCCTGGGAAGCAGCGGGGTGGACAGGAGGGGTTCTCGGTGGGGGGTTAGGGCCCACGGGAGCAGAGACTGAGAGACAGGTGGCCAGAAGACCTTCTGAAGTATTTGGAAGAGATGTGAGATAAGGGTGGGTGTCAGACACAGATGCTCCTTCACTTACGATGGGATGATGTCCCAATAAACCCATTGGGACATGTAGAAAATATCATCAGTCAAAAATTCATTTAACACCCCAGTAAACCCATAGTAAAGTTGAAAAATTGTTAAGTCGAGCCATTGTAAGTCGGGGACTGTCTGTGTCTAGTTAACAACAGAGAACACGATGCAGAAGCCTGGAGGACTGGGGTGGTACCTCCTGCCTACCACAGAAAGTATAATAATCCTCACTTATTTCTCCTGTTGTAGGAAGGTAAACTTTACAAAAACAGGGATTATGCCTGTCCTGTCTTATTCTCTGCCATGTCTCAAGCCCCCAGCAAGTGCTCAATTACTATTTGTTGAAATAAATAAATATGCAGCCATAAATCTATCGCTTGCTGTGTGCTACTCACTCTGTTGGTATTTTACATATATTCCCACATTTAATGTCAAGACAACTCTATGCTGTCACTATCTCCATTTGACAGATAAGGCAAATGAGGCTTAGAGATAATAATCTACCCACGGCCCCACGAGTAGGCAGTGGCTAGCTGAGGTGTGAAGACAGGCATGTCTACTCTGGTAGGCATTTGGCTGTCTGGTCACGAGTTTTCATTCAACTCATACAATATCCGTAGTGCCGGATCCATCCCTAAGGAGATTATCACTTATTTAACTGGGGAAGCGAGATGGCAAGAACATGAGTAGATAATGATTGAAGCATGTCACGAGTCAGTGCAGGAGAACCAGTGTTCAAGAAGGGTACCGAGAGTAAGTTCTGTGAGTCCAGAGGACCCAGGGCTTATGGACTGCTGAGACCTGAGCAATCTTTATGGAGAGGTTGAGACTCGTAGGGTGGGTAGGGTGGACGGAAGGAAGGGGTGATGGAGGGGTAGGACCAAGGGTGCCTGCCACCATGTCAGGAGAGAGGGCACGGCCAGGGAAAGGCACGTGGAGCGATGGTGAACTGGCCCAAGGGCAAGTCCACACGGGATCACAAAGTGTTCCGACAGGTAACATCCACGTGAGCAGCAGAACTTGAGGAAATCGAAAGATAAATGTTGTAAAAGGATCTCCATGTTAAAAGACTGACTGCGGTTGGCTGTAAGTAATCATAGAATATATGTTTATGTTTAACCATATACTTATATGCTTACATATACGTACCGTAAAATCCCTTCTTTTTCGTGTGCAGTTCTGTGAGTTTTGACAAATGCATAGAGTTTTGTAGCCACCATTACAATGAAGACACAGAACCGCATCATCCCCAAACCCCGTCCTTGTGCTGCTGTTTGTGACAGCCCTGTTGGAAGAAATGAGAGCCTGCATTGGGGAGTGTCATGCCAGAGTGGAGGAGACCTCGAGAGAGGACCGGGAAGATGTCCCAACATACGGAATGCATCCTAAGGTTAAACCATCCTTCACTGACTCCTCACCGTGAGCTCTGTGTGGTACCATGATTTTGGTCTTTACCATTTCAAAATTTTCTGCTTTTCAAACCCAGTGTTCAAACTCTACCATGTTTTCAGATTAATATTCCATGTTTCTCTCATGGCTCAATTTATTAAGAATTTCAGTGATGCATGTTTATCCCAGGGTGGTGAGGATAAAGAACACGTTGAGAACAAGAAGCCAGTGTGATCATCAAGACACAGTCACAGAAAATGAAACGGGAGGAAAAAGGAAGGTCTGGGCCTTCAGTTCAGAGAGAGGGAGAGAGCTGGCAAGTTGGAAGTCCTTACAGCTTCAATATCAAGACGGGTGATATCTCCATTCTCACAGAAAATATTCCAGGGGATGCAATGTTGACCAGTCCTGTGTATCTGTAACTCACTTGTAAGAGAACCCTAGCTTTAATGGAAAAAAAGACATATAAAAATATATTCCATTCAGGGCTAGTGGCTTTTCTTATCTCAAAAAATGGAACTAAGTCAATAATGTTGCTAGACATTCTCATTCTTCTTCCTAAGAAATTTCAAGTTGTTGGCTACCTAAACGCTCGCTGCATTTCAAACCTCTTCCTCCCATCCATTGGATCAAAGCAAAATCTGATGTTTCCTTCAGCATAACAATTTCATTTTAAGGACAGTGACATCATCTGAATGCGTTATGATTTTGGTTCAGCCTCTAAACTGAATAAGCCAGCCAAACACTGATAAAAGCATCACATCCGAGCTTCCTGTATTTTTGGAACCCAGTGGCATTTACCTCTTATCTATTGAGAATATGAGAATGATAACAGTAGGAAACTTAAGTCAGAGACTGTGGTTTCTTATTTAATATCTTTAGATGCTAAAAGATTGGCGTCTGGATTTAAATGGAATTACACCGGGAATATTTAATTCCAACAGTTCGAGAAAAGTGCTCCTGTGAGCAGGACCATTTGCTGTAGTTTTAAGCATGTGGGTCACAATGACTGGCCTTCATATTTCTTTCCTCAGCAGCGTGACTCTACGTGACTTAGTTGCTGCCACTGTCCCCAGGGGATTGCAAACTGCAGCTCACGTCTTAGAGCTTCTGAAAACAGCAGAGAACAATCTTTTGAGCCACTATCCTTACTAACAAAACAGTAAGAATTTTTAAAAAATGTTCGGAGAATCCCGGCAACATATTAGATGTGGAATGATCGGGGTCGTGCCTTTGGAGAGGTGAAGAAACCATTTCCACAATAACCCTGCACATCCTACAAGCTGCATTTCTCACTATACCCTCGGCCCCGTGGGCCAATCACAGCAAGTCCATCAGGGCTATCTCTTTGCTCTCTATTTTCTCTCTTGTAAAAATGCTCTTCCCCTCCTTCTCACCTGTAGAAATTTCCTTCATTGTCACAACTAGACTCAAATGCTACCTCCACCACCAAGCCTTCCCCGCAACACCTCCTTCCTCCACTCCACTTGGACTGAGTCCTTTCCTGCTTGAGGCTTTTATTATATTACCCTTTGTTCCTACCGCTGTGTTTCCACTTTAATCGCACACGGATTTACATGCCTGTCCTTGACGCCATGCTAGGCTGTCACCCCCTTGCAGGCAGAGGCATGTGCATTAGCAGAAACCCAGCACGGCACTTTGCACATCCTTATGCATTTAACTCTGGGGCAGTTGAATATGCTGATGCACACAGGACCTTTTCCTGTGCTCAGAGCCACTGCAAAGATACGGGGTCGGCTTCTCCCTGTAGATGTCTCTGGCTGGGGCAGCCACCCTGCCACCCACCAGCCTGCAGCAGGGTGTGCAGTCTTATCAGCGCGGCAGGAATAAAGGCAAGGCTTCTCACCCAGTAACTGGAGAGTGTGTGAAACTACTGAGAGAGAGAGAGAGAGAGAGAGAGACTATGTATCTGTGTGTTGCACAAGAAACATCAGATATAACTACTGAAATGTTATTATTTCAAGTTTGTAACATTTGAAAAAATTTTGATTTTGATTTTCCTTTTGTGCTTGTCCTCTAGTGGAACCCATCCTTCCTGCCCCCAGCGCACCTTACTGTTGTTAATTTGTTCAGACCACTCGTCCTTTCTCAGAATCAAAAAGTCAAAGTCGAGGTAGAAGTGCATTACTTCCACTCTGAGTGACAGTCGTGAGTGGTTCCCTATTTGCAGGCATTAGACAACTATGCTAGAACACCGTTTGAAGGCAATCAGTGTGCCTTGAGTTCAGAAAGTAAGTTTGATTTTTTTTCAAAAACATGTTTTGCAGAGAATGAAGACTCGGGCATATCTCAGGAAATCTTAGACCTCAAAATGACAAAAGTTTACGTTCTTTCTTACTTACAGTCAGGATAACGTCACCCTTTTACTTTTTACCTTAGGAGAACATATTCCAGGGTGAAATGAAAACCTAAGATAAGTGCATAATTTCATTTGCGTGTTTCTAGTCAAACTATAACAGCAAGAATAAAACACTAAATTACAATGGGTCAAAGTCACTATCATGGACTTCCTTTATTGGGAATGGTCTACAAACTCTTTTGATTTCTCTTAATTGTAATATTTTTCACTAGCTGGAATGGCATCTCTCCAAGTGTCAAAAGCTCACCCTCAACTCCAGTTCACATTGCTCTCTCTGGTTCTGCTCCTGGACTGGACACATCGTTAACGTGGGTGCAGGAGGCATGGCAGATGTCAGGAGACTCTTCCATGGTCTGCAACAGGAGGGAGATCTGCTCACATGTCCCACATGAAAACGGGCAGAACTCTATGTAGTAGTTAGTATATGTGCAGACACACACGACTGAAAAAGTGGCCATGTACACAGGCTTCCAGGGCACCTACTGCCAGGACAGAGGGAGAAAGCTGGGTCCTGTTTTTGTACGAGCTCACATAAGGAAGGGGCTCCCTCCTCACATGGGCGACTCCACCTGATTTGTTATAAATTCTGAGCTGGTGCCGATGAGGACATCAAACATTGGCTCCTTCATCCCTAATTTGTGAGCTTTGCTGTTGATAGTTTTTAATCTTTCATCTAAATCTCCTCATTTACACTCAAGTTCTGGTGTTCATGTCCCTCTGCTCAACCCACTCAGACACAGTGTGGAGACAAACCCAACCAGAGATGGTGACAAACTGGCTCAGACAAAGGGGTGGCGCTGGCAGGCTCTGACCCAGCAGCACGTCTAGGCAGAAACTAAGCCCCTCCTTGACACCCCCTCTCCAAGGTGAGGCTGCACCTTAACCCAGATGACAAATTCTGGGAAATCTCGATGAGCATGTTGCCCAACCTCACTGTGTCGTTGGCTATTTCTATTTTTTTTTGGTGGAACAAAAGGACACAGCAGATCAATATGGCTTGTTCCCATTTGTCCCCTGTCAGTTGACACGCATGCAGTGTCAGCAACACACTCTTCCCAACCTAGCACCCACCCACACACCTACACTTGGGCAGTTCCTAAGACCTTGGGAAAATCCACAGGAGTTGCTTGTAACACAAAGTGCCTTGGGCTGCACGGGCCTCTGAGAAGACACAGAGCTGTGGTCTGGGCTCAGGAAATGGTTTCACTGCCCTTCTCTCCCCTCCTTCCTGCAGACACCCACATGGAACAGAGCAGCTGGTGCTGACAGATGCCTGCCCCAGCCCACGGGGAGGGAGACTGTGTTTGCTAAGGCCAGGGCCATACGCACCTAACTCAGCAATCATGAAAGCAACTGGGTTTTGTGCTGATCCCTTTACAATTAGATTTCAAACCTTCTTCACGCACCCCTTCCCAACAGGCGATTGCAATTCCGTCTGAACGTTTTAATTAAATGACTCCTGAACTAGCTGTCTAGTTATGTATTGAGACATAATAGCATCTATTGGATCAACAGTTCCATTGTTCAAAGCACGAGAACTAAAAATAGGAGCCAGGACTGACAGCGTGCTTAGCGTGTTTGCTTGTGCGGCAATGAACATGGATTGTGTGGGCACCGAGCTGGAGAACAACAGGATCTCAGAAGGGGACGGGCGCATCTGCCCGTGACATTAATCGGCACCTGCAGGCTGGCAAGAGGACATCAGAGCGGCTTCTGAGGAGAGACGGCACCTTAGCCAGAGATCAATAAACAGCTTGCAAGTATTAGGACGTTTACGTGAAAATTAGCCCATTTCCTTTTTAAAAACTTTTTTTATTTTGAGAGAGTTTCAGACTTGCAGAAGAGTTGCAAAAATAGCCCAGAGTTCTGTATCCCCTAATTCAGTGTGTCCTAACGGTGACATCTCACAAAACCACAGTACGAAGATCACCAGGAAGACATTAACATTGCTACAACACTACTAGCTAAACTGAAGACTCTATTCGAATTTCACCAGTCTTTCCACCAATGTCCTTTTTCTGTTCCGGACCAGTGCAGAACGTCACCTTGCATTATTTGTCTTGTCTCCTTGGTTTCTTCCAATCTATGACAGCTTCTTGGTCTTTCCTTCTCTTTCATGACCTTGACACTTTTGAAGAGCACTGATTAGTTATGAGAATGTCCCTCAGTTTGGGCTTGTCTGGTGTTTTCTCGTGATCAGATTGAGCTTACGTTTGGGGGTTGAGTACCGCAGAGGTGATGGGCCCTTCTCAGTACATTGTGTCAGGGTACGTGTTGTCTGTTTTACTATTGGTGATGTTAACCTCAATTAATAGGCTCAGGTGGTGTCTATACCAGAACTTTCCCCTGGAAAGTTACTATTTTTACTTTTGTAATTAATAAGCATTTATTTCAAGGGAGGTCCCTTGAGGCTATAAAAATAACCTATTCTTAAAATTTTTCTCATTAATTTCAGCATCCATTGGTTGATGGTGACTGAAGAAATTTTTGTGACTGTGGGGTTCTAATAGTGCTTTTGTATTTTCCTCATTATTTCTATAATTATTAGTTGAAATTCCTTTAGAAGGAAGTGTTATTCCTTCTTCCCCACTTAATTTATTTATTCAGCTATTTATTTTATATCGGTATGAGCTCAGAGTGATTTATCTTGTTTTGGGGCAATAATACAATACTACCATGATTTATTTTGTCAATCCAATTGTTTCAGCTTTGGCCAGTGGAAGCTCTTTCTGGTTGGGTCCTGCACCCTTTTGCACATGTCCAGTCTTTTTGTTTTAACCTTTCTTTACTTTCTGGCACCCCAAATCCTCCATGTTTAGCTTATAGATACTTCACTCCGGCCTTGGAACCAACCACTTCTCCCTAAGCTCAGGTTTCTTTTATTGCAAAATAGGATTTAGGAACCAAGATCTGGGCACTAGATGTGCTCAATGCTACTAGAATGTCATTGCTTCTAGGTTTTTTCAGCAGACAGAACCAGGAAATGCATGTCACATGTACTCACCCATATATACACACACGCCTATGTTTATTTCTGCATGTGTTTATCTGTACGTATGTTTTATATAAACACAAGTCCGTACTGATACTTCTGACTCCAATCTAACTCCACCTGTTTTTTCTGGTCATCTCTTCTCTTTATCTGTTATTTCTTTCTCTGACGGCGAGAAGCCTGACTCTCATCATCTATAATAATACATTTCTCAATTGTTCAACCGTAGTACACACTTTCAAGTGGTTCAAAACTGCTAACCCATACCCCAGAGAAAAACAAATTTCCCCAACAGGTACAGTGTGGTACACAGTGCTTACATCCTTAGCCTTTCAGTCTGAAGTCAGAGCAGACGAGCCTCTGCTCTCTTCTTCCCGGCGCCCGTCAGTGAGCTGGGGAGATTCATTCGCACACGATCGGATTCGTTTCTCGCGGTCCTGTCTCCTCTTGAGTCTCCTCCCTCCACCAATGTGTTGGTTGATTTTAAAAACTTAATTTATCTACAGAAAAATCCACTCTTTGTGACACACAATTGTATGGATTTTGACAAACGAATAGTCATTTATTCACCGCCACCGTTCCTTGAGCGCAATTCCATTTCCCACTCTCTGCATTTCCGCACGGTGCCCGTTTGTGGTCAGTCTCCCCCGTCACCACCCCACTCCTGGCAGCCACAGGTCTGCCGCCCACCTCCACGGCCTGGCCTCCTCCCAAACGCCACGTACTCAGAATTGTACAATATGCAGCCTTCGGGCTGGACTTCTTTCACATGGCGAAAAGAATTTAAGATTCATCCGTGCTGCTGTATGGATCAATAGTTCGTTCCTATTTATTCCTGAGTAGCATTCCATTGTGTGGGCGTACCACGGCTGACCCACAGGGCTTTGCTGGAAAAGGATCATGAGGGTAAAATGATTTTGGTAACTGTTAAGTGATATGTGTGTGAGAGGTCGGCATGATGTACTTTAAATTAAAATTCGAGGCAAGTTGGCAAACTTTGAAATCTGCATTTTGTAGTTGTTACTAAAAATGAGCAATTCCCAAGGGAGACATCAAGGAACTCCAAAGCCTGTTTGCGATTTCCCGTGCTGTCAGGAACTTCCCAAAGCAAAACGATACTGCCTTGCTCTATATTGAAAAGTGACATTGTGATCATCCCTCCCCATCAGGAGCAGGCAGTGGCTGCCACATTGCAACAGGGTCAGGGTGTCCCAACCTCAAGGGAGAAACTAACGCTCACCGCCCCGAAGGACAGAGGTGGGAAGGAACCAGAACAGAAATTACAGGCTGAGGCGGAGTGTTGAGACCCAGCAGAAGAGATGCTTTTCATTTCCTCTCAGAAATCTTACAAATTTGGGGTACCCCTTATGGCCCACACTGCCAGTCCTGCTTCCCAACAGGGCTGAGTGCTGACCTTTGCCCCATTTTTTATTTTAGTTAGAATTAGTCAAAATTAAACCCCTCCCTCCTCCTTCTGTCTTCTCTCTCTCCCTCCCTTCCTTCCTCCTTGCAGATGTAATTTAGGCAGGATTCTGACATTTCTGCATCGGAACTTGCCGTTGTCGGCATCGGTTTGCTCAGTGTTCATTATCATTTCCGAAGGGATGTGTCAGGCAAACGCATCCTCGTCCTCCAAGCGAGGAAGCCCCAGCCAGACGGTTGTCAAGGAGACAGAAAATGCACACTGTGAACCACCAAGAAAAGGCCCTTTCTGGCTGCTGAGTCTGTACCCTGTTGAAGCTCAAACTTAATTTTCGGACTTGGCAAAATGATCTCTTTTATGGCTAATTATAAAATGTACCCAGTGTTATTAGGCTGGGTGATAGATGATTGCCTGCTCAATGTGATGTGAAAAATTAAGGCAGTTTTCAAAGCGGAGGGACCTAAATTAAGTGTGCCTAAAGGATCGATTGCTTATTTTTGTCATTCGTCATCGCCCAAACACAGCAGCTCCATGTGCGTGTGCATGTGTGTGCGTGAGCTTTCAAGCTCTCGTTTATTTGAGAATATTCATCATACGTTTTGCTTTCAGATGTGTTTATAAAAAGGTAGGAAGTGCTCCACCCACATTTAGATTTTTCTTTGGTGGGGGAAGGGGGACTTTAAATAAAATCTCTGCTGGCCAACATTAAGAGTTGTAAATTATAAAATCAGAATTTGCAGCCTAATTTCAGATGGGTAGCTAACATTGTATCACCTCCTTACTTGTTTATTTTTGTCTGCCGTTATTTTTTTCCCACATACTAGCTTGTGAACAAATTCCAAATGAATGCTACATTTTAACTTAATAAAAGATACTGTGAAAAGGGATTGAAGGAGTCAGGGTTAAAAGATTGATACGATAATCCACCTTCTTAATAAGCGTGTTTTTTTGAAAACAGAATGACATTAAATCTAACTGTGTATGAATGGTTGATCCAAAGCCTGGTGGCCAGCGTGACAGTGAATGGAAACTCAATGTTTCCAGTTGTTGAAAAATCCCATTGAAGAAAGGACTCGTTTTTCCTTTCTTGGGGGAGCCTTCACTCATTGTAAACAAGGTAAACAAATGCTGAGGTTGACACGATTAAGTATCTTTCCTGTGTCTCTCACCCTTGGGAAAGGAAAACTGATCCATCTTTTAGAAGAGGAAATTTTGTTTACTTGCAGGAGAGGTAAGATCTTTCTACACTCAGCTAATTGACTGCAAAATAAAATAACATTTGTAGTCTCATCTTTCAGGTACAGGAGGCTAATGAGGCTGATCTCCTACAAGATGAAAATGTTATGGAAACTAATTACACTTTAACCTTTAATGTATATCATATTTACTCACACATATTAAAACAACATGCTTCCCTTTAGCCTGAACTGTGCCTGGGATTGCGTTTTATACGCTGGGTGCATCTATATAGGCAAAAGGATGGGGAAGGTAGCTATCTGGTAAACAGACATGATTACCAGGCTTGTCTGGATAGGATCACTTACAGCAATAAACTAGGTTTTTTATTTCCTCTATAGTTTTGGGGGACATTATTTCTCTTTATAGCATTTCCACATGTGTTGAAACAGGTCCTAAATGTAGGTGTTCAGGATATTAAAACTAGAGCTTCATAAAAGGACTGAGTATAATTAACTCTTGATTTAAGTTCCTTTTTTATTTCATTTCTATCTCTGGTTTAGAGGTAGTGGGAGGCTGTGAAATGGAAGAATGGCCCAAAATAAGAAGCTGAAGTCAAATGAAATGGCTGAAATCTGCTTCCCCGCAGCCAGCTTTCTCGGAGAGGTTCAACCGTACAAAGCATCCTCGCATGCACTGGGTTCCTACTACATTCCAGGGGTGGAACGTTTTCTTTGTTGGGGGTAGAAAGTAGGGGAACAAAAATCAGACAAGGTGATGCCTAGTTCAGGGCTCCAAAACCTCAGATTCTGATGGGGAGGAGGGTCTCAATGTGAACAGCCGGGACGTGCCAAGTGCCCTGGTCACTGCACGTGCGAGCTCCGTGGGAACACAGAGGAGGGGCAGCTATCTCTGCCTGAAGGAGCTGGGAAGGTTCCACATAAGAGGTAGCATTTGAGCTGGGTCTTAAAGAATGGGTAGGAGCTCGACATGTGGAGGAATGGGACATGAGACTGACAGCATGCCCAGCGATCACACGCGGGTGCAGGGGACGGCCCAGTGCACACAGGAGTGGAGAGTTCTCTCACCAGGCCGGGGCCCGGGCCAGTTGCATGGGAGGGGAGGAAGGGGGTTAAAAAAGGTATAGATAGAAGGGCAGGCTGCCCGCTCCCCAAAGCTTCTGATATGATGTACTAAAGAGCTTGGCATTTAGCTCCTGGGTTGCAGGGCCTCTGAAGGGTTTTAAGCAACGGCCTGCTGTGATCGGATTCATGTTGCGAAGAGACTCTAAGACAAAGGCTGGACTGCAGTGAGAGTTAAAGGTGGAGACAGGCTCCGAGATTAAGTGACAGCTTAAGGAAGATATGTGGACCTGAGCAAAAACAGACGGGAGTGAGGATGGGGATGAAAGGAAACCACCAGAAAAGAAGGGGCTGAAGAGGGAGGAAAGCTTAGCAGGGAAAAGATGAGCTGTTCCTTTGGCACAAGCACCTGCTGGCGGTTGGCTGGAAGTGGGGGTCTGGAGCTTGGGAGACAGATCATGGCTAGAGACACAGCTCAGGAGCTTGTGTCCCAACCAGAGCCCTGGTTCTTGCCTAAGGGGTAATGATTGAGCTCAGGAGGTCTGGGATTCCCTGAAATGTGTGAAAAATGGAAGGTGAATATGTCTATCTCCTAGGGAATGAATGGATGGCTTTCATCAGTTTCCTAAATGGGTCCTTAATGTCCAAAAAGATTGATGGTGAACACAACCTAAGAGGTTGGAAAATGGACAAATGGAATATAGAACACCACCAAAAAGCCCTGTCTCACATGAGCATCTGTCTGCAGGGTGTTAAGCTAAAACAAGCATAATCCAGTGAGCAACAGAGGCACAGAGGAAGGCCCAGGCAGCTGGAAACCCCTTGCCTCTCAGGCTGACTTTAGCATTGCTCTTCCCAGATTCATCTCTTTAATCCTTTCCGGATATCTCCTTCAATATATTATTACGTGAATCAAAGGAAATGACATGAATAGAGAGCTTGTAAACTCTGAAATGCTCTATAATTATTTAATTATCATTGAAAAGATGAGATGTGGCAACATGATTTAATCCCATGGAAACATTTATCAGTTCTGTCCATCACCACTGAAAATATCTGTGACATTCAAAATGCCTGTTGATGCTACAGTTCACTAATCCTTTTGTTAATAAGTTAGCACACACAGTGAACACGCCTCAGACGCTGAGATCTGCTATTAATACACACCGACGCCTTCCTCCTAATTCAGGGCTGGGTGGGATGTCCCCTGAGACAACACTGACGGGTGGCTGGATGACTCAGAGGTGGAGTATGGAGTGTAACCTGGCAGCACCATAAAGCGACACCATCCAACTTCTCAGTGCAGCTGAGATGACACTGAATAGCTGTAGCATGGCGGCAGGACTATGTCTTAACATCACCGGGATAAATCTAACCGGGAAGGAAGCCCTGTGTGAAGAGAGCGATGGTATCGAAAAGGTCTAATAGGATTTGTCAGATTTGTTTCGAAACTCAAAAGAGTCAATATATTCTATAAATTTAAAGAAATTTGCTGTCACCTTTGTAGCTGATTTGAGAAATTCTGGCACGTCATTTATAGCCCAGATTCCCATTTGAAGTGAAGGGCAGTCAGATTGCAAGAACTGGGTTTTGAGCCCTAGAACAGAGTGGATGGGGCCACATATAAAGAGATGTGGATGAGAATGGTGAGTCCCTGTATTTAGATTTCCAAAATAAGAATAGGAAAGAACCCCCTGCTCAAGGTGTCTGAAATAGCCCTGGGTGATTGAACTTTAAGCAAATTATCCACCAAAGATTCCTTATCAATTTTTTTTAAAGGCAACTTCCAGGCACATGCTGGAAAGGAAAATGAAAGGGATTTCTTTCTTAAATGAGTTATTAAAGATGTATTTGGTTAGAAATGAGCAGATGAAATTAAAACATTAGAATGATTGAAGGCGAAACTATCTCTTTTCTGTTGCAAAGGTCAAATAGGGGTATTCTATGGCAAAGGACAAAGATAACAGCAAATAAAGCAAAATAAAAACCAACATGGGATTGTGCAATGGACTGAATGTGTTCCTCCAAAAAAATTCGTATGTTGAAATCTCAACACCAATGTGATGGTATTAGGAAGTTGGGCCTTTGGAAGGTGATAGGTTATGAGGGGAGAGCCCTCATGAACGGGATTAGTACCCTTTTACAGGGGACCCCAGAGAGCTCTCTCACCCCCTTTTGCCCATGTAAGGACACAATGAGAAGTCTGCTATCTGCAAACTTGGAAGAGGCCCTCACCAGAACCCAACCCTACTGGCACCCTGATCTTGGACTTCCAGCCTCCAGAGCTGTGAGAAATACGTGCTGTTGTTTATAAGCCACCCAGTCTATGGTACTTTGCTACAGCAGCCTGAACTGACTGCCAGGCTGGGAGTCAGAACTCTCAGATTCTCTGAATTCGGTCTTGGCGTGCCAGGGCTGTGGGTGGGGTGGTGAGCGTGGCACTTCACAGACTTGCTTCCTGGCTTTTAATCTGGACGACAATGAGCCCAGTCACCCTGCCTACCTAAGATCCTTGCACAAAAGCATTCTATAAACTGTTTTACATAAATAATTCATCTGAGTATCATCTTGAAACTTAAAAAAAGTCTACATGAAAATTTTCTCTGCTTAGCATCACTACCTCCTACCCTCATAGAAAAATATTTTCATGAGCTGCTTGGTTCAGAGTTTAAAAAATAGAAGCAGGGAGAATAATTATTCAACCATAATTGATGTCAAGCAAAGTTGGAAAATCTCTTTTCTTATTAGAGCCTGAGTGCCCTTGGTTGTGAAATCCAAATGATAACAACGATTGTGAAAGTGTTTTGTAAGCTCCGCTGCTCAATGCAAATGTCATTTATTTATTTTAATTTCTCTCTTACTTGCTAAAGACTGATCTTTTGCTGCTGGTATATTTTTGCTCTAGTAAATTCAAAAAAATTAAAAATTCATTATTACTAGCTTCAGATACCGCCCTGGGAAATCCGAGAGTTTTTTTTTTTTTTTCTATCAAGATCATCACTGCCTCTCTGCTTCCAAAGCATCTGAACTGGTTTGTTCCTCCTCCTACCATTTATTTCATGAGCTTGCCTCTCACCCACCTGTCACCTTTGGCATTTCCCTTGCCTTGGAAACATCAGATCCATTCCCATCTAAGCCAAAAATATTATCCAATTTTCTGTCCATTAGTTAATGCCTGTGATTCAAAATACACCTCCAGATTCTCCTGGTTGAGAAAGCTTATCTCAAGGTTCCTGGAGGGTGACAAGGATGCAATCCATTAACAATTATAGCTCTTCATATTTAGAGAATGCAGCAGTTAGAAAATGCTTCCTCATGCACATAAGAGCTCGTTTGATCTTCACTTATATAACCAAGAAAATAATACCTATAATGAGGTATTTTACATGTATCGTTTCATCTCTTATGTAAAGTGAGAAAACCAACAACACTTAAAAGAAGTGCAATGTTTCTCGACTAGTAAGCAAAACAGCCAAGATTGCATCCATTTTTGTCTAAACCCAAGTCTCTCTCTTTCAAGATTATTGCTGTCTTTGGTGTTCAAAAGTTTGAATATGATATGCCTAGATGTGTGTTTTGTTTGTTTGTTACTGATTCTGCTTTGTGTTCTCTGAGCTTTTTGGACCTGTTGTTTGGTATTTTTCATCACTTTTAAAAAGTTCTTAGCCGTTGTTTCTTTAAATATTTCTTCAGCTTCATTCTCCTTTCTAACATTCTAATGACATGTGTAATGTGTCTTGTGAAATTGTCCCACAGTTCTTGATTGTTCTGTTCTGTTTTTATCATTCTTTTTTGTCCTTGCATTTCAGCACAAGGACCTATCTTCACTGACTTCTCTTCAAGTGCAATGATTCTTTCCTTGGCTGTGTCTAATCTGCTAATGAGCCCTTTAAAGGTATTCTTTATTTCTGTGAAGGTTATTTCTAGCATTTCTTTTTGATGCTTTTATCGAGTCTCCATCTCTCTACTTACAATATCCATCTGTTCTTTCATGTTGTCTATTTTTTCCATTAACACCCTTAATGTCTTAACATATTCTAAATCTCTTGACAGGGCATGGTGGCTCACACCTGTAATCCCAGCACTTTGGGAGGCTGAGGTGGGAGGATCACTTGAAGCCAGGAGTTTGAGACCCACTTGGGCAACAGAGTGACATTCCACCTTTACAAAAAAATAGAAAAATTAGCCTGGCACCGTGGCGGTCACCTGTAGTCCCAGCTACTTGGGAATGAGGCAGGAGGATCACTTGGGCCCAGAAGTTTGAGGTTGCAACCAACTACAATGATGCCACTGCACCCTAGCCTGGACAACAGAGTGAGATCCTGCCTTTAAGTAAGTAAGTAAGTAAATAAATAAATGAATTTCTTAATAATTCCAACATGCATCTCATGTTCGAGTCTAGTTCTTAAGATTGTTTTAAGGTTGTTTTATCTCTTTAGACTGTCCTTTTTTTTCCTTGTCTTTTGGCATATCTTGTAATTTTTTGTTGAAAACCGGACATGTCATATTGGGTAATAGAAACTAAGGTAAATAGACCTTTAGTGTGAGAGTGTGAGATTTTATAGTCATCTAGTGGGGAGTTTGTTTGTGTTTGGTGTTTGCTGTAGTTGCAGGTTCCAGAGGTTTCAAATTCTTCTAGTGTTTTTGTTTTGTCTCACCTCCTGACTTTAGGCTCTCCTAAGGACTCCTCCTTAGAGAGTGTCCTTGTCAGCTCCTTCAGCTGTACTCTGCTGTAATTATACTGTATTCCTGTTGATATGGGGGTGGAGTGCAGGGGAGGAGGAGCGTTCTACAATCTTATGAATAAATCTCAGTCTTTTAATGGGTCTGTGTCTTGGAGCTGTGACCACCGCAAGGTTTCCTCCATTGGTATTCTTCCTTCCCCACTTCCTACTCCCTTTCTTGCCTACCCACCTCCTTGAAGCCATAATCCTCCTTGACTGTGTGTTTTTTGTTGCCTATTAAAGTAGACAGGAAGTTTAGAGGGAGCTGTCGGGGGAGGAATACCCTTCTGCCAGCTGGGATATGTCTCTGGCAAAGACTTTTCTCATAGAGCATAGGCTAGAGCATAGACCTTTGCTATGGACACGTCGCAGAGATGTCTCCCTCTCTCCCTGCCAGAGCTACAAAGGGGTCTCTCAGCTCTTCGTCTTGAGAACCTGTGAGTTTCCTGGAGGTAAAGCCAATGACAGCACGGGGTCCCCTTCAGACTGTGGCCCCCAGGAGTTTCTCACTCTCACACTAGTGCACACTCACGCGATTGAGCAAAATTACCATTTGACTGTTCCTATCAGTTTCTGCCTCCTGTGGCTTCTGCTCCAGGTAAGCAGATCTAGACTGTGTTTCTCCAGATTTTGGGGTGATAGTTTGCCCTGAAACCTCAGTTTTCTCATGAGTCCAAGAAATGTCTTTGATTTTCGCAGAAAAAGTACAGCTTTTCTTTTTCTTTTTTCTTTTGGTGTAAGAATGAGACGATAATTCCTAAACTCTTCATATGTCAGAACTGAAACCAGAAGTCCAAAGTCATTCCCTTTAGCAAAAGCCTTCACTGGTTTCCAAGAAATGAAACCCCAAATAAGCCACCATCTACTGTTGCTAGTTAGTAAAACCATTTTTGACCCCTTGAAAAGAAGAAAAAATTGCCAATGTATTAACTTCTCTATCCGCCCATCCTCTATGGAGGAAGAAGGCCAGCAGAAAAAAATGCTGAAATAGCCTTGAGGCATATGGCGCTGGCAGACGGTAGCAATGTACCTGGCTGAGGGTCCTGTCTCATTGTCGCAATCCAGGGCATTGTGAGGCATCAAGGCCCCAGAGATTAGAGCAACCTCCAAACATTTCCTGCTTCCTGGACAGTTCTAGATCTGCTGCCCACAAAATCATGGGAACCCATAAAATCACAAAATCATTGCATGTTGAAACTGGAAGATTCTTAGGGCTTTTTTTAACAAATGAGGAAACTACGCCCCAGAGAGGCTGTTTCAAAGCCACATAGTTATCTCTTGACAAATTTGGGGGTGGGAGGAAGGGGTCTTCACTTTTAGCAATGTCTTTCGCTCCTCCTCTAAATTTATTTGTATTTTCATTATATTCTACTCTTTGGGGCCTGAGACTTGTATGTACTTGTATATACATCTTTCGCCTTAGTATGTTGGCTCCCTTAGGAGGTGGAAACTGGTCCTTTATGTTATTACTTAGCTCCTGTAGGCTTTTATAAAGGTGAAAAATGTCAAAGGAGAAAAAGAGAGAAATAGAGCCGTAGTGAAGTGGGGAAAGAGGCAGGCAACATCCATTTATTTCCCTTCCACCTTGTTTTCAGGCATCTGGTGAACATGTCATAAAAGTGTGCTTCTCATAAATCTGCCGTCACCCCCGTCAGCCTTCCATTCCGTCTGAGACAGCGTCAGGAAAAGAAAACGAGGAAGGTGTTTACGCTCTTCTTGTTCATCGGTTCAAATGATGAGAAAGACTTTGACGAGAGCAGCGGAGAGAGGAATGAGGCCCCACAAGAATAATAAACCCAAGTGTAATAATAAAACCAAGTGAGCAATAGGAACGCATTTCTGTGAAACTTTAGATTCCTCAACATGAGTCATCTGAGGACACCTTTGAAACTGGTATTTTTTTGTTTTGTTTGCCTGAAACGTTACATAGCTTTTGCCGTGTGCTTGGTTATCTTGGAGACTTAGCTGTCAGCGTAGGCAGGGACCTGGGAGTCAATCTAGTTCCACATTCCTCAGCTGCCTGCCATCCACCCAACCCCGGGACAGTGCACTGCCCGCCCATGCGGGGGACTCGTTATTCCCAAACCAACCGGAGCTTTGGTTGCTAGAAATTCCTTTCTCTTGTTGAACTGAAAGCTATTTCCCTGTGAATTCCTGAACTGGTCTTAATTATTTCACAAAATAAATATACTTGACAATTGAGC
Source organism: Varecia variegata (assembly GCA_028533085.1). Taxonomy (NCBI): domain Eukaryota; kingdom Metazoa; phylum Chordata; class Mammalia; order Primates; family Lemuridae; genus Varecia; species Varecia variegata. The sequence continues at coordinate 5,198,676 of CM052436.1, read as the reverse complement.
TATTAACCAACCACAGTATAAATCGTATACTAATTGGATACAGTTTTTCTGAGAAGAAATCCTGGATAACATTTGACAATCTAGTCTTTTATTTTCATGAATCTCGGAACAATATGAACCAAAATGTCTAGCCTCAGTGATTTAAGGAGTTCAGTAAATTGACCTATAAATAAAGCTGGGGTGAAAGAAGTTTGGAACATATTATTTCTCCCCAAGCAGTGAATGAACACACGTCCCTGCTGGGGACTCAGGGCGGGACTCTGACCTCAATTTGTGGAGATTAAGGATCACTTTCTCATCTCGAGTGGTAAATGAATATTAATTGGAGAAAGTGGTGAATTATATTAAAGGAGGCATTTCCAGTTACAATTATTAAGATACACAGGAAATCGGCAGCCATGAGTATATTTAGAAACAGCATGTTGCATAAACATAAGAGAAAATGAATGTCACGCTGAATGTGATCGGGCAATGTAACTAATGCAATTAATTATCTGAATATTCATCCTTTCCAGAAAAACACTGGACCTTGAATTAGAATAACGTGGAAGACATTATTGGTATTAAACGTGAGTGACTTCAGGCAGGTGCTTTGTTCTAACCTCGACCAAACCTTGGCCCCACTCGGAGGGAGCCAGCGGTAGTCAGGCAGGAGGAGGGACGTGGAGGACAGGAGGCCCAGGGAAAATGGGCCAAAGAGGACATGGCCCTGGGAAGCAAGCAGAGGCTCTTCATCTTGTCCAGTTGGGGTCGACTGTGAGGTGAGACAGCAGCGGTGACAAGCCGTGAGTGCCAGGCGCCAGACGTCTGCGTCAGCAGACAGGCTGAGGAGAGTCTGTGTACATATGCAGACCGCAGTACCTGAGTTCTGTGTATATACTACAAGTGCAAATAAACACTGAATGCCAAGAGATTCCGCATCTATAGGCACAAGAGGTAAGAGGGGAAGATGAATTTACAATGTGACACCGCTAATTAAAAGAATTCCAGAGGGGCAGGAGGAACCGTACTCTGGTAGATCCAAGGATCTTTGAGTTTATTAATTTTTAAAATGAGCATATTGAGTCTATTTGTTTAAAATATTAAATGTGATATGAATAATAATGTTTTTTAGGGATGATTCAAAATCAAAATCTTATTTGTCAAAAAGAATGTTTACAAAGGTCATGTTTAAAGAAAATAATGATTATGTGAATAAAGGTAATAATTATTTTTTGAGGAAAAAAGATCCATCCACCTGTAAAATCTTCTATTTTTATGGAAACTAGATATAATTCTGTTTTATTTCCTTAAGCCCACCTTTGATTGGAAAAAGCACAAATAGTCTTTCTTTATCGACTCATTTGCTTTAATAAATAAATCTAGAAACATCAATACTATAACAAAAGCTAACTACATTCCATTGAGATATTTTCAAAATCAGATTTTGCCATCTTAGAATTTTCAAAAGCAACTTACCTCCTTCATAGGCAGGCAGAAAAGGAGAGTTTCTAATGCTTTACTTTGAAGGAAAATTTCTTAATTTTGAATATGTAAGAAAAAGAGTTCTATGCATATTTTATCTTATTGCACATACGTACATCTGTCACTTGGTGGTTTTGTAAACCTCACAGCCAGAGTTACCAACCAATGATCATTTGATGTACCACACTAATTTCAAGGACAGCTGTCCAAATGAGTTATTTAACTCACAAATATATTCATAGTTTCAAATGGGTTATGTACTCATTCCCTTAGTGAATTTTCAATGGTGATGCAAAGCTTCATATCAATTAGTTAAGAAGTGTTGGGATGGGGGAGGGGCAAAGGGAAGGAACCACTCTTGGTTCTCAGGGGACTGAGTTTGCAATGAGAATTTAAATTTTACAAAAAGTTGCATAAAATTAATCTCTAATTTTTAATCTGGTTGTTAACAAAATGACTTGAGGCTCAATGATCTCTCCTTGTTTAGTGTTGATATAGTAGTTACTTTGCTGCCGTGATAAACAAGAACCCAGGACTGTGACATGCTCTTCACATTGGAAAGCAGGGGTAGCACTCCCCACCTGCAATAGTAGCTACCTGAATCTGAATCTCCCCACATATCCTTTGAAAGCATGCAGATCAATGAAGATAATAAAAAATGTCACCCATAGCCCTTACTTACAGCAAAACTGGGAGACAAAGAATGGTACAAACTCTAAGTGTTACGGGGAGAGCAGCCCAAACCAGTTGTCAGCTTCGGACTCCAGACTGAAGAGGGAGATGCGCAGGATGGGATGGAAGAGGTGAGTCTGCCGCAGGGGATGTAGCAGAAGGGAAAGAGAAGGAACCCACTCCCCTGCCGCCCGGGGAAGAGGAGCCATCTGGAGCTGGGAGACAGTGAGCTGAGGCCTTGAGATCCACCTGCTACCGTGGAATTGAGAGGAAGGGGCATGACGTTTCACAGGACCAGGGGTCTAAGTCATCCAGGAAAGAGGCAAGTAACACGGAGGCCTGCCAGAGAAGGGGAAAGGGAGCAAAAGGCAGAAGTTATAGAAAGAAGAGAGAACATTATACACCAGAAGACACTTTGGCCATCCCTATAATTTAGAAGAAGACAATGAAAAAGTATACCCCACTTACAAAGGCAACATTTAGAAATAAATGCTATGAAAAACAGGCAAAAAAAAAAAAAAAAAAAAACCCTACAAATGAGGAAGACTTTAAAACACTCCTGAGAGACCCGTGAGTAACTTGAACAATAAGGGAACTGTCCTTTACTCATGAATAGAACAAGCCAACATTATGAACCTGTCAACTTTCCCTAAATCAATGAATAAACTGAATGCAAAATCACAATAAAAATATCAACAAGTTTGGTTTTTTCCCCCTGAGCTAGACATTTGATTCTAAAACTCACATGAAATAGAAAAATGGGCTGACAACAGTGCCTCACACCTGTAATCCAGCGCTTTGGGAGGCCAAGTCAGGAGGATCACTTGAGGCCAGGAGTTCAAGGCTACAGTGAGCTATGATCATACCACTGCAATTCAGCGTTGGGGACAGAATGAAACCCTGTCTTGGGAGAAAAAAAGAAAAAAAAAAGATGAAATAATAGCTAAGAAAATACTGAAAAGAAAGATAAATTGGGTCAGGGTGGGGCGTAGGGGCCCTAGCCCTATCAGCTATTAAAATATACCATCAAGCTCCTGCATTTAAACCAGTCTGGAAATGTTCCATGAGTAGACAGACCAATGGAACAGAATGGAAAGTAGATCCAAGTATATGAAAAATTTGTGTATGATAAGAATGGATGTATACATTGTCATATACAAACTTTCATTTGAAAATTATGAACTTTCTTGTAAATGGTGTTGGAACAACTGGATTCATTTGTAAGAGTATAAAGTTGGACCCATACTTCATATTATACATAAGAAGAAATTCTAAAAGATCTGAGATATAAATGTAAAACTGAAGCCATATAGTGCTCAAATTAAACATAACCTTGCAGAGAGGAAAAAACTCAAAATCCAGAGACAATAAAAATAAAAGAAAGGATTGATTAATTCAATTCCATGAGTATGTGTGCTTTGATAGAACAAAGAATAATCAAAGCTAAAAATAAAAGAACATGTTTTTCACCTGAATAATTTAATTTCTGTGAATCAAAATACTTTCCCTATTTTCAAATTCATAAAAATATAGATCAATACCCAGACACGACCTTGTAAAATTTGTAAATCTCAAGACAATAGACCACTCCCCAAGTATTCCAGCAGAAAAGTCAATTTACCTACCATTTAATAAAAATAATCGTTGTCTCAGACTTTTCCATAGCAATGAATATCAAATATAAACAAGGGTAACATTTACAGAGATTTAAGGAAGAAAGGTTGTAACCCAGGAATCTAGACTAAACAAGTTTTCACTCATTGTAAAGATAACAGCAAATAGTCAAGGCTTTAGGAAGAGTTCACTTCCATGCCATTTTTGCAGGAAAAAAAAAAATGAAGAAAACCCCCCCCCCAAACTGAATATGTATTGTATCAAAGCGAAGTAAAACTTGAGAATATGGAAATATGGAAATGGTGAAAGATAAGGTAAAGAACATTCAGATACATTTTTGAAGTTGTAATAATTATTGAAAATATTTCCAAAACCACTTGGCACATATTTTAAAAATATTTCTGAAAGAGAAAACAGTCTCCAGTCCTCCAGACTCTCTTTCTCCCTCTCTCTCTCTTACCCCACCCCAAATACACTCACTTTTAAAATCCCAGACTTTTGCAACCAAAGTTAAAAATTAGACTGAGAAGAAGGGCAAGGAATAAAAGGCTGCTAATTTCCTAATTTTATATAAAGAAGCATCAATGGAAACTGTCTCATGTTGGCAATAGTGATTGGATAAATACTGGTTCAAGTGCATGTCTTAAGATTTAAAGAAACTTATCAGAGAAATAAAAAAATATATACACCTTTCTAGTTATTAGAGGTACAAAATCATTAAAAATAGTCAATTTACAAGAAAGATAAAGCAAGAAGAAAAAAGCAAACAGGAAAATAAAGATATAAAATGCCAACTCCCTAAGTCTATTTCCTCACCTATTAAATGTGTGTTATAATAAATCTGACTATAGGCTAATTTTGAGAATTAATAAGATAACATTCAAAAAGTATTTAGCAGTGTCTGGCTCAACAATCAAAACTCAAATGATGTTTATTATTATTGTTATTTACAATAAAGTACAATGTATGTATCAGTAATAAAAGTAAATTTGAATAGTTAAAATTTGAATAAAATATTTTAACCTTTCTTATTAAAAGGAAAAAATTAATATAAGTAAAATAACGAAGAGAATTGAAAATTTAATCATGTGAAAAGAGATATCAAATAAACACAAAGCAAAAGAAAGTAACAATGAGAATTCAAAGTAAAAAAAATTGGGGCCAGGCGCAGTGGCTCACGCCTGTAATCCTAGCACTCTGGGAGGCCGAGGAGGGCAGATCGTTTGAGCTCAGGAGTTCGAGACCAGCCTGAGCAAGAGCGAGACCCCCGTCTCTACTATAAATAGAAATAAATTAACCAAACAACTAAAAATAGAAAAAAATTAGCCGGGCATGGTGGCGCGTGCCTGTAGTCCCAGCTACCCGGGAGGCTGAGGCAGGAGGATCACTTCAGCCTAGGATTTGAGGTTGCTGTGAGCTAGGCTGACGCCATGGAACTCTAGCCCAGGCAAGAGAGTGAGATTCTGTCTCAAAATAAATAAATAAATAAATAAAAATAATAAAAAAATTGGATCATGCAAAGATGATCATTTTATATTGGCAGATTAAAAAGATTACAGTGGAGATAAAATTGTCATGAAATTTAATGCATTGAAAACTTATCTTTTAAAAAGAATGCATTAGAATGCATTTTAATGCATTATTTCTTATTCCTGGTATTTTTAATACATTATTCTCGGTATTAATAAATCAAAGATGGTCATTTTATATTGGCAAATTAAAAAAAATCACAGGAAAGATAAAATTGTCATGAAATTTAATGCATTAAAACTACCATTTAGAAAGAATGCATTTACATTCTTTCTTATTCCTTGTATTTTTAATGCATTATTCTCGGTATTAATAAATCAAGAAGACCAAAAATGTATAAGATGGTAAAGGACTTTAATAATATAATTAGTCAAGTTTAATTAGTTTGTATTAAACAATATACTTTTCCAAGTTTCTGAAAAACATTAACAAAACATATATCTTACATAGTCTGTAAGATTTAAAAAAAAATATTTTATCTGCACATAATACAATCTGTCATCGCAATGTAATAGAAATAAAGACTAATAGTGATACAACATTTCAAAAATTCAACTATACAACATTTCAAAAAATTCAACATTTCAAAAAATTCAACTATTTCAAAAAATTCAACTAAAAAGCAAATCTTTTAAATACTAGCTCAAAAAATGAGAAAGTTACTACTATGAACATTTTATAAAGTAATGACATGAAAAACTATATGTTAAAACTCATGTTCCACAATAATTCAATAGAGAAAAACAACGCCTTTCAAGAAATGCTGGGACAACTGGACATCCACACACAAAAGAATAAGCTGGAGCTGTACCTCCCATGACATAAAAAAATTAGTCAAAAGAGATCACAGCCAAAATGGAATAGCTAAAACTGTAAAACTCTTAGAAGAAAACTTAAGTGTAAATCTTCATGATCTTGGATTAGGCAATGATTTCCTAGATATGACATCAAAGCACAAGCAGCAAAAGAAAACACTGGTAAACTGGACATCATCAAAATTAAAAATGTGCTTCAAAGAATGCCATCAAGAAAGTGAAAAGAAAACCTACAATTTCTTTATAAAGAACTATTACAATGCAATAATGAAAAGATAAATAAGCCATTTTTAAAAATTGTTAACTTGGACTTTTTTGACTGTCTTCTGATTTTCTGGTTCACTCATTTGATAAATGATATATCTCAATAAACAAAATCAAGTTTACACCCAGGGTAGAGATTATTATTTTCTGTCTACAGCTGGATATAAAAGTTAAATTTTAAATGGAACAGAAAAATCAGAGAAAACAATCTTTATCCCCATATTCTTAAAAGAATATTAAGAGTATATATATGCTGCATTTTCAAAATACCAATCTCTTTAAAATTGAAGTTAGAAAGATTAAATATACACAGTCTCAATTTTATGTTAGAAGCACAAAGCCCTTTTTGGAAATGGTATGATAAATTAACAGTGACATTTCTTTCATACAGTCATGTTCTCTTGGTGACATTTGTCAGTTGATCCTTTTAGTTAATAGATTAGTGATGAAAAACTTTAAACATCCGTGCCTTTAAGCAATGTAGGATTTTTTTTTTCTTCTATTGGCAGGATCAACCAGGTAGGATGCAAAACTTTAACTAGGCAGTATTACTATCCCATTTGAAATCTGGATTTATTATTATAATTAT
>CM052436.1:5144940-5191228 GCA_028533085.1 Varecia variegata | reverse complement strand
GTGTGTGTGTGTGTGTGTGTGTGTGTGTGTGTATCACACTACGTTGGCTGAGCCTCTACAATTTCTTTGTCATTTCTGAAAAGTGGAAGCTCCCATGCTAGGGACAGTGGTGATTCTAGACCCCAGAATGTTGGTGAAATAGCTAATCTGAGTCACCTTCCGCCTGCTCCTGATTTGGGCAGCTCCGTCTGGGGTGGGGGTTGTTGGTCTGCACGTTGGTGCCCTCTAGGAGAGCTCTGCTTAGACTGTTCTGGTCTCATGGCTTCAGTCTGTATTTTTTTTTTTTATTTCAGCTTATTATGGGGGTACAAAAGTTCTGGTTAGATATATTGCCCATCCCTCTCCCATCCCCCCGAGTCTGAGCTTCAAGCATGTCCATTCCCCAGACAGTGCACATCGCACTCATCATGTAGGTATACACCCGATCTCGTCTGATCTCGGAAGCTAAGCAGGGTCGGGCCTGGTTAGTACTTGGATGGCAGTCTGTATTTTTTGTAGGAAAAACACGAGCGAGCTGAACTCTGTCTGCCTTGGGATGCTTTGGAAGCTAGCAGAGAAAGCCTGCACCATCCACCAGTGCTCCATCATCCACACACCTGTCTTCGCCAGACAATAAGCAGATGGGGCTTGCAAACACAAAGCATGAGCGTGGCTAATAAATTTACTGTGTGCAATGCAGCTCCACCTTCCTCTAATTTGGCCTTGGGTGCTGTTTTGCTATTTTATGAGTCTGAATGTAATTAGTCACAATTAAAATCCAAAATCTCTAAGTATATTTGCAGTCCAATTTCATCTGTGGCAATAAAAACCAAATAACTCACAATGACTTTATTACTTATGTTTCTCGTATATGGGCAGGAAGAATGCTGAAGTCTCTTCACAGCACCCACAGGACTCGCGGGACCTGCAGGGAATTGAAAGTCCCAGAGCTCAAGTTCATTTCACCTGAGCTGTCCTCACTGTCTAGAAAAAGGAGGCAGAGCAGGTCTTAAGTTAGAATGCCCAGGAGTTCTTCATGTGCGAGGATCTCATTTCATCCTTCCTCTTCAGGGGAGGAGGGGGTGAGTGAGACAAAATGACTCCTAAGCCCCTGTTTCCAACCTGCCCTCACTTCTGAGCTCCACTGTTGTTTATATTATTTCTTTGCATTCCAGATTCCAAGTGTGTATGAGACAGCTGCCTGAGATCTAGCAACGTCTCCAGCTGGTTCTTGGGGATCAAGACTCTATGGGGAGCATCATTGACACTGGAGTCTTCATTTTCTCCAAGAATGATCTTCCCTTCTGTGTCAGTCAGGGTACTCCAGAGAAACAGAACCAGCAGGCTGTGTAGAGTGCTATGGTTTGAATGAGTCCCTTCCAAAATTCATGTTGGAGCTTCATCCTCACTGTGCTGGTATGAAGAGGTAGAGCCTTTTGGGAAGTGATTAAACACTGAGGACCCCACCCTCCTGAATGGATTAGGGCCTTGTAAAAGTGCTGGAGGGAACCAGCTCAGATCCCCTTGTCCCTCTGCCTCCTGCCACATGAGGATGCTACTGCAAGAAGATGCCATGACAGAGCAGGCCTTCACCAGACACCGAACCTGCCAGTGCCTCGATCCTGGACTTTCTGGCCTCCAGCACTGTGAGAAATAAATGTCTGTTCTTTATAAACCACCCACTCAGGAATTTTGTTATAGCATCACAGACAGACTAAGACATATTGAGAAATATTTATGATATGTCCAAGAGGAGATGAATTAGAGGATTTGGCTCCTACATGATTATGGAGACCAGGAAGTCCCACAATCCGTCTGCAAGCTGGAGAAGCAGGAAGGCTGGTGGCATAATTCAGTCTGACAAGCAGGGAACCACTGGTAAGTCCTGGAGTCCAAGGGCCCAAGAACCAGGAGCTCAGGTGTCTGAGGGCAGGAGAAGATGGTTGTCCTAGTTCAAGGAGGGAGGGAGAGAAAGAGATAATTCCTCCTTCTACCACCCCTTTGTTCTATCTAGGCCTTCAGCAGACTGGAGGGTGCCCACCCACACTGGTGAGGATGGATCTTTTTATGCAGATCACTGAGTCAAATGTTGATCTTTTTAACCATCACACCTTCTAAATTTCCACCTTTCTTCTGTTCTTTCTCACTCCCTCCCTATGTAAACTCACTTCCTCCCCATGTAACCTCACTTCCTCCCCATTCCTCACTCTTTCCCCTTTTGTCCTGCACGTATTTTGTAGAAAGCCTACATAGTGAGGGCAGATACAAGACAGCATGGTCCCTCTCCTCGAGGCACTTGCAAGCTACTGCACAGGCTACTGCAGAAATTACTGGACACTTGCCAAGTAATACGCAGGATTTTCATCACTTATAAATACAATAAAGCTCAAAATCTACATCATCATTTTCTCCCTCCCATCACTCAAAGTCACATCAAGAGGATCAACTGACTCTGTCATCAGAACACCTTGTCATCCTCCCCTCTTTCCTGCCCCACTGATGGCTCTTACTCCAGACTTTCATTTGATCCTTTCATACTCAGCATTGGGGGTTGAACTGCATCCACCAAAAAAGATGGGTTCATATCTATCCCTCTGTATCTGCGAATGGGACCTTATTTGAAAATAGAGTCTCTGTAGATGTAACCGAGTGAGGATGAGGCCACACTGGGACAGGGTGGGCCCCAGTGCAATGACTGGCATCTTTACAAGAAGAGGGAGATTTGGGCACAGAGATGCAGAGGGAGTCTGTGTAATGATGGAAGTTGAGATTGAAGTGATGTGTCTACAAGCCAAGAAATACCAACAAGCACTGACAACCACCAGGAGGGAGGGAGGCATGGAACAGATTCTCCCTCGCAGCCTCCAGAAGGAACCAACCCTGCAAACACCTTCGTGTAGGACTTGTAACCTCCGGAACTGTGAGGGACTAGCTCTTTGTTGTTTCAAGCCACCTAGTTTGTGGTGATTTGTTCAGACAGCCCTAGGAAACTAACACATGCTGTCAGTGCAATGACTCTCAAGTAGTTCTCCTCGCCCCTCTTATCCCACCATCCATCGCCATGGCATCCTGCACATTGCATTCAGGGCTGGGTCCATGCTGAGCAAAGAACTCGGGGGGAGAGAGACACAGGAGAGACTAAGAACTTGCAGAGGGCAATTCCGCTACTGGGAAGCAATTATTTAAGTCACCGGATACTGCAGAAATCTTTTGGTATCACTGAACTTCCCCCAAGGCATGGAATGGGGGACTCAAAGGACAGAGAGGCTACTGTTGCCTTCTGGTTGATGTAGATGCAATCTCATTGAATTCTCTCTGCCACTGCGTGGGCTGGGGACCACCACCTGCACTTACAGGGAGGAAGCTGGGGCTCTGTGGGGTTGTATCTTGCTTAAGAATCACTGGTAAAGTCCATCTGTGGAATTTGAACCCAAGACATTTTGCTCTATAGCAAGTATTCTTTCTTAACAACCCTGTACCTCTAAATTGGCAAACTGGGTTATTTATTTTTCCTGGACCTGTCTTGCTTTTGCCTGTCAGGATTTCTTTATCTTTCCCTCTGCGCCTGGTCAAAAGCTGCTCATCCTTCAAAGTCCAGTTTAAGTCTCATTTTCTCTGGATAAATTTCCTGAGCACCTCAGCCTGAAGGGACACGCTGGCTCCGTTGAACAAAACTAAATGACACATATATATTTTAATTTGTCACAATTGAGCACTTCCTGAATTATCTCTTCAATTATTGACTTGTCTTTGCATCATTTTTTCCTAGTTATTTTTTTCAGGTTGTTGTAAGCTCCTTGGGCAGAGTCCATAATTCTTTGTTCTTTGTATGCCTAACAGGTCTCAGAACAGTAAACTGCACAAAGAAGAGCCTCGGTGCCCTCAGGTATCTTGGTTCTCAATACAATCATCTGCTCTGGGTTTGTTAACTCCAGGGCATTGAATGAATCCCTTAAACATGAGGATTTTGAACTGGCAAGTTTCAGTTTCCTCCAGCACTGTTAGGCTAGGGCACTGCTCTTTTGGCTTGGAGCTTTGCCAGGACGGTGGGGTGTGGGACTCCTCTGGCCCAGGTTCCAGGCACCCGGGGCCCCAGCAAGCTTCACCTTGCCAGATTCACCAGATGGTGGGGCTGCAGTCATGACCTTGGTGGTCCTTGCAGGAAACAAAGGCCAGGTGTGATGCCGGCAGTGTCTCTGTGTGGCTCAGCTGTCTCTCTGACATTCTGTCTGAGATACATGTTGGGAGATGCCAGATCTCAGCAGGGCAGATTGATTGTCCCACACGTGCCCAGAAAGGCCGTTGGCAACGTTACATTCACACAGGAGCTGTGGTCCACGGGGGTATGGGGATTGATGTTCTGAATGGTGACAGCAATAAGCATTCTTGTTCCTGTTCACTGTGCCTTCCAGAAAACGGGTGAAATAGGGGTACGTGTTTTGAGGCAGGGTTGGAATGGAAACACGGAGTGGGTATTTTAAGCTCTGTTTTACCTTTTCTTATTGGAATAACTCCCTTCCCCACTGTCCCCAGTATAATCTTGTGGATGACTTCGCCAGTGCAGGTTTACCAACCCCAAGCTCTGCAGATCAGAGGTGTGGGCAACTGGAATTTTTATACACCAGCAGAAATAGTTTAAGAAGCTTAAAGCATAATTATGTACATCCAAATGCTGGTGGTTTGAGCTGGTTTAGGAAGTGAGAACACTCCTTTGCTGGGTGTAGCATCTCTCTTTACTGAAATGCATTAAAATAGCAACAACCCACTATATACTTCAGAGAGAACCATCTAGACATGGAGAGAAAAAAAATCAATTTTGTCTGTAGGTAGCAACATCTGGTAATATTATCTATATAATATTACAGCCTGGGAAATTTGGTGAGAAAGAAACAATGGAGATTTTGTGCTTAAAGACAGATCAATTAATTGGCAATCATGCATAACTCTAAGTATAATTATATAGAAAACAGGCAACATGAGATAGTTTATTTATTTTTATGGGGGAACAATTTTATTTTATTCTCATTTTGCTGAGACCAATTCCTTCTTATTCTCCTAAGAAGTCAACGTGAACATGCTTATTGTGTGTACTCTTTGTGAAAGAAATTCAAACGTGACGTCTTTGTTTCAGAGGCAAATGTTAATGTTACTGTTTCAGAATTCTTTTTGAAACAGTTATGGATGTTCTTATTTATTTGCAAATACATTTAAAGGTACAAAAGAAGGAATATGTGGAGATTTGAATAGTATGTTTCAGCTTTAATTGCATGTTGTGTTTAGAATTCAAAGGTGATCTCTGATCTTTGTCTTTCTCCTGTGTTCAACTTTAGGCCACATTATTCTAGGGTGGTGGTTCTAATCCAGGGATGATTTTTCCCTCCCCCTGCCCCCAAGTCCTCCAGGGGACAATTGGCAATGTCTGGGGACATTTTTGATTATCACAAAAGAGGAGGCTCCTACAGGCATCTAGAACATAGAGGCCAGGTCTACTGCTATATACCCTATAACATATAGGACAGTCCCCCAGAACAAACAATAGACCAGCCCAAAATGTCAAGAGTACTGAGATTGAGAAACGCTGCTCTATAGGAAAAGAAATTTGATTTCCCCCTACAATAACCCATAGTCAATTTCTGAGTCCCATTTTGTCCTAAACAGCAGAGTTGTCATGACATGAAGGTTTATGTCAGAAGAATCTCTCATTCGTGCAGAACAGAGAAATTGTGTCCAGTTAAGTGTGATTTATCACACTAGTACTCTGTCCTAGTTATTTGACATTTCAGGCTTTGTTGTCTGTGAGGACTAAACTCTGATCTGTTTCTTTTGCCCAAATTCCTTTCTAAGGGGGCCTTGGTGAGTCACGCCTATAAATGATAAAATCTCAGGAATCAGGTTTTTATGATGTGGTTTACTTCTCACCCTGATTCTGGTATGGCATCACATGAAAGATAGAAGACCCTTATCTTAACTCAAGCGTTCCTTTCCTCTGATTCCTGGTCTTTTGGACAAAGCCTAACTCTTTCAGACAATTGCAAACTAAAGTATTCTAAACCCACCTATGACTTGTAAGCCCCCGTTTCCAGATGTCCTGCCTTTTCAGGCCAAACCAAGGTATGCCTTCCATGTGTTGATTTATGACTTTATCTGGAATCCCTGAAATGTATAAAACCAACTGTAACCCAACCACAGCATGTCCACTTGCTCAAGGCTTCTTGGGTGTAGCTCCGGGCCATGGCCCTCAAATTTGGCTCAGAATAAACCTCTTTAAATTATTTTACAGAGTTTGGCTTCTTTTCTGTTGACATCTGAAATGCTCTCCTTTCCTTGCACCATTCTGACATTTTGTAGGGACTGATCTTTGGCTAAGAATGCTTAAATGGTGGCCAGATTTTACTCTGAAGGATAATTACCACGTAGAAGCAGGGAAAAGAAAACAGGAGCAATAAAAGGAGGAAAAAAGTGTTATGTTTTCATTTTAAACATCTTCAAAGCTTGAGAGGGCTTAAATAAGGTATCATTAATCATCTTAATATTAGGTTATTAAGCATGAAATGTCCGATTTCCTTAAGTACTAAGTTTGACAGTTAATATCTCTGACATTTCACTTTGACACTCATTTCTTGTTTTATGTTTATTGTGAAAGTACATCCTCAGTCTTCCAAATGCATGGTTTGGCTTGTGATTATCTTTCAAACTTTTTTAGATCAATTTTTGTGAAACCATGGATAAGTAAAAAATTTCTGCTATTTTCAAACATGAGTTCCGTCCTGGAACAAATGCAGCACAGACAGCTCGAAATATCAACAAAGTGTTTGGGAAAGATGTGGCTAATGAACATACAGTACGTTGATGGCTGGAGAAGTTCCATTCCGATTTTAAGCTTAAAAATGAGCCACATGGGCAACCTGAGACCAGGATAGATAATGATGAGCTGAAAGCTATAGTGGAAGTGAATCCATCTCAACCTACACGTGAATTAGCAGCAAGGTTTGACATTACTATTCCAACAATATTGGATCATTTGAAACAAATCTGCAAGATAAAGAAGCTGGATAGATGGGTTCCACATGAATTAAATGAGCGTCAGAAGAGAAATCACCTCAAAGCTTGCTTTTCTTTGCTGTCACAACCTAAGGGCAAACCATTTCCACACCATATTGTTATGTGTGATGAAAAATGGATTCCTTCTGATAATCACAAGTGCTCAGCACAATGGTTGAATAAAGATGAAGTGCTGAAACACAGTCCAAAAGCAAATATTCATCAAAAAAATGGTATGGTGTCTGTTGGGTGGTCTAGCACTGGTATTATCCATTACAGTTTTGTGAAACCTGGTGAATCCATTACAGTGGATGTCTACTGCAACCAATTGGATGAAATGATGAGGATGCTTATGATTAAGCAGCTGAGATTGGTCAATAGAGAGAGGCCAATCCTCTTGTAAGACAACGCTTGACCACGTGGCATAAACAATGCTCCTTAAACTACAAAGGCTGGACTTGGAAACTCTCTGTCATCTACTGTATTTACCAGACATTGCACCAACTGACTACTACTTCTTCTAGGCTTTGGACCACTTCTTGCAAGGAAAAATATTCAATTCTCAACAAGCTGTGGAAAACACCTCTCACAATTTCATCACCACTCACTTGCCAGGCTTCTATGCTGGCATAAACAAGTTACTGTTAAGATGACAAAACTGTGTCAAGTGCATGCTTTGCTTAATTGTACTGCTTCTTGTTTGAGATATAATAAACTAAACTTTTGATTCAAAATCGGACATTTCATATTTAATAGGTGAGAAAGGAATGCAGATGTTAAAAACACAGCTATCAAATGTTATGGTATCTTGGAACCCTAGTGGCTGGCTACTTAAAATGATTTTTCAGGATAATTCTATTGTACTTCAGCATAATAAACTGGAAAGTTGTTAGTAAATATCCCAACTGCTTCCCTTCCTACCCCCAACCCCCACTCTAGGAAGAAGCCTCGACATCGCTAATACCACTGAGACCACTGTAAAATAAACCCAAATGTCGTGCTCATTATGTGGCACCATTTTAATGCTATGCATTGGGCATTGTTATTTAGAGAGGCTCTACATGGCTTCATTAGGCATCTTTCATACAGGGCAGGGAAACTGATCCACAGAGGATAATTAAAGGGAGGAAGAAGTCAGATGACATCTGATTCTGTGGGTTCTTGAGTAGAGCTCACCTTGGGAAAAGCAATCCTTCATCTAGAGTACACAGAAGGAACACATTCCCAGCTTCTCGGTGATGAGCTCCGTTTCCTAACAGTATGAGGTTAATGAACCTCCTCATTTTTGGCAGGATGAGTAAGTGGCAAGTAGAAAAACCTGTGTGTGAGAGCCCAGTTGCCTATGTGACAGTTAGATCCCCCTTCTTCCAAAGCAGAAGGAGTCAGCTCCCTTTTCCCAAACCTGGCAGCTATTTCTCAATTATAGAAATAAGAAGGAAATTAAAATTTGATGGATTAAATAAGAGGGTGAGCTGGTACTTATTTCCTAGCTAGAAATTACCATATTTTTGTGGCTTTGAATTGATAATTATCAGCACCATAGTTATTCACTTTTGTCATGAGGTCCTTCCTTTTAATTAAAATTGAGATGCTTTGTACTTCTTGCCTTCCCTTAAGAAAATCTTTCAAGTGTTTAAGCCCCAGATATTGAAAAGCTTTAATTACAGCATGGAAAGAGCAGAGTGGAAAGAGCTGGAGGGGGATGTGCTTCTTCATTTCCCATAAACATAATCACACTGAGAACTCAGACAGGTCGCGTGAATTTGTCAATTTGCCAAACATGATGTTCATTAGAGACCAGCAAGCATCCCTGGGAGAAGATACAGGTGGGCTCATTTCCAACCATTTTACCTGCTCTACCTTATTTCAGAACCCGGCCAGACCATCACCAAACTTTCCATATTGTCCTAAAAATGTGGTTTAAAATTAAGCCACAGCAGATATCCAGGCTTGCACCTGTATCTCATACCCATGGGGAACATTTTTGTATGGAAATAAGGCATTGTTACACTCAAGGTTCTCTAGAGAAACAGAACCAATATAGATAGATGATTTATAAATAGATAGATAGTGTAAAAAGAAAATCAAAGTCTCAGGGCATCCCCCTAACTCTTTATGCAAGAGATAAGGTAAAAGCCTCAGGAACCACAAAGAAATGGTCCCACAGATCATTCATTAAGGAACTTTCTTGCTGACCTCCCATAAGCAAGGACATGCGAATAGTACCTGTGTCTGGCACCTGAAACTAAAGCCTGTTCAATTCCACACTAATGATGAATTACAAGTTTATATTACAGGTAACAGACTAGAGACAAGATAGAAACAGACATTCCTCCACCTACCCAGAGACAGCTACGTAATTGATCCTGTCACTCCCTTATTTTACATAAAGTGTAGATTTCTTGGACCTCACAAGAATGTCACCACCTTGCCTCATCAGCCTTCTCCCCCAAGCCTTTTCCCTTCTCTCTGTTGCCTTTAAAATACTGAAGTTTCCAATTTCCCCTTCGGAAAAACAGCCACAGCTTGTCTGAGATTTGTGTTTTTCCCAGGCGCGTCCTCAAAATCTTGGCTTAATAAACCTCTATAGATTGAGATTTTTGCCTCAGTCATTTATTTGGATTGACAATAGATATATACACACACACATATTTTTAATCTTATTTTTAAAATTTTAAGAGATTTATTTTAAAAATCAGCTCATATGATTGTGGGGGCTGGCAAGTCCAAAATCTGTAAGTCAGGTCAGCAGGCTGGAAACCCAGGTGGGAGTTCACGCTGCAGTCTCGAGGCAGGTTATCTGTTTATTCAGGAAACCTCAGGTTTTGCTCTCTAGGCCTTCAGCTGATTGGATGAGGCCCATGCACGTTATCCCATTATCAAGGATAATCTTTACTTAAAGCCAACTGATTATAGATTGCCTAAATACCTTCACAACCAAGAATAGTGTTTGGCTAAATAACTGCATGTGACAGCCTAGCCAAGTCAACACATAACATTAACTGCAGTTCAACAACAGTAGCCTAGAACTGAGGGCCCTCCCTCTAAAAGCTCTGTATTTCTGCTTATGTGGAGGAATTTGGATTTCCAGATGATAGTCTGCCATTTTCCTCCTTTGCCAGCAAAGTAATAAACTTCTCTTTCCTTCTCCTCAAACCACTTGTCCTTATCCTTCTGATGTGGCCTCAGGGACAAGTGCTGAGCTTTCGGTAACAGGCATGCTTTAAAAATTCTGTGACACATGTAAAAGTATATTATTACTAGGTATCTACCAACATTGGGAGAGAATCTACAACAACTTACCCCCTATCCTTTAGCCCTGATGAATTTTCTTCAAAGCACCTATCTCAATCTGAAACTATATAATACATTTTTAATTTTCTTACTTATTCTCTGTCTCCCTTCCTAAAATGCAGACTTGAGGAAGGCAGGAACTATTTGGTCTTGTTCACCAGTGGACCTCTGGTACCCTGATAATGCTCCGTAAATACACATAGGGTGAATGTTGAATAAATGAATTCAGAAAGTGGGCATTTATATTGTTAGGATGGATATGTATTCACAATTTCAAGTAATATCCACCTGCTTCTCTTATTTATCTTGTGAGATGTGACATTTCCAATGTATTCCATGCCCTATTGAAACCATCATTTGCTGAATGTGTAATTTTCATCAAACTGTACTTTAATATTAATCAAAATGAAAAGAATCCTCTTCTGCATATTTGTTGACCCTGAGCTTGTATCATGTTTGCATAATGAAGTTTAAGTAGAAAACATTTCAAGGAGCACAGAGCTATTTTCTTATATTCTATGTCATAGACAAGATATAAAAGGAAAACTCAGATTAATGCAAGAAAACAAAGAAAAACAAATAAGACAAAAGATCAAGAAAAGTGAAAGCTAGTTTTTGAAAATATTAATAAGATGGAAAAACCCTTGGTGTAATTATCCCAGAAGAAAAATAAATAGAGCAGCCATAAAGACATAATATTAAGAATAGAAAAATTTATCTAACTATAGGATATAGTAAATATTTTTAATGTCACAAGAGAACCTAATTCCAATAAATTTGAATCTTAGATTAGACAATTTTCTAGCAATTATAATTTCATAAAACTAGCTCAAGAAGAAATAATACATGTGAGTAAACCACTGGTTTTTAAAATATTATATACAAACTCATTCCAAGCCTGGAAAAATACTAACAGAGGTCCTAACTTATTCTATGAGGTCAGTATAACCTCAATACCAAAGTTTAAAAATCATTATATATATGCATACATACATATGAATTTCTCTTTGTGAACATAGATGAAAAATTCCAAATAATACACTAGTAAATTGAATATTTTACAAAACCTATACATCATGACCAGGAATGAGATCTGCCGCGACATAAAAAAAAAATCTACTAATGCAATTTACTACTGCATAAATAGAGTGATGTAGAAACACTATCTGATCACCTCAAAAAATACCAAAGAGGCAATAAAATTCAATAGTCACCCCTTGTAAAAACCAGAAATAAACCAAAAGCACATGGAAACTTCTTCATCTGATAAAGGGTATGTACCAAAAACAAAAATAAAAAACAACATAAAACAAGTAAGCACATACAAACGTATGGTGTGAATTTCTCGCTCTTCACCACAGATGAGTAAGTGCGTGGTCTTTGGCAGCTAATAGATCTGAAGAAGCCCTTGTCTTTTAGAAGGACTTGGAACTGTAAGTACAGTTTCCAGATGAGTTTGATTGAACAATTCAGCACCAGCGTTAGAAAACACTGAGCCTTCACCACGACCACCTCGGATTACTGAACAGCGATCCTATTACAAGGTAACTTTTTAAAAAGATAAAATAACAACTCTCACAAAATTTTTAAATGAACACATATTAAAAATTTAATCCATTTATTAGGGAACCACTAAATCCTACAGTCAGTTCAAAAAAGAATTCAACACACACACACACACACACACAGAGGAAATAAGAAATACTGAAATAAATTTATAAATAAAAGCAAAATTATTCAATATTCCCAGGGCCATAATCAACTGCATCTCCATTGCACACAATTTGTTTGAGTCTTGTAAAATTACCCTGGCTACATAATATTTGTCCGTATTTATGGGGCACATGTGATGTTTGGAGGCAAGCATACAATGTGTAATCATCCGATCAGGGTAATTGGGGTGTCCATCACCTCAAGCATTTACGTTTTTTGCGCTAGGAACATTTCAATTCCTCTCTTATAGTTATTTTAAAATACACAATAAGTTATTGTTCACTACAGTTGCCCTATGGTGCTACTGAGCGCTAGATCTCATTCCTTCTATCCAACCGTATTTTTGTCCTCGTTAACGATTCCCTCTTTATCTCCCTCTCTCCACAGCCCTTCCCAGCCTCTGGCTACCATCACTCTACTCTCTATCTCCATGAGTTCAGTGTTTTTCTATAGCTCCCACAGATGAGTGGAAATATGTGATATTTGTCTTTCTGTGTCTGGCTTG
This sequence comes from Varecia variegata, assembly GCA_028533085.1. Lineage (NCBI taxonomy): Eukaryota > Metazoa > Chordata > Mammalia > Primates > Lemuridae > Varecia > Varecia variegata. The sequence continues at coordinate 5,178,696 of CM052436.1, read as the reverse complement.
TTTCACTGAAGATAATGTCCTCTAGTTCTGTCCATGTTGCTGCAAATGACAGGATGGGCAAGAATCAACTGCATTACAGTCCGTTTGCTACAGCTGGTGCAGTTGTACAACAGCCCAAAACAACGAAAGGCAGAGCCGACGCGGAAGGGCCCTAGACAGGCCACCCAGTCAGGTGTTCGTTTTAACAGCTTCCACCATTTTTCTTGACAGTTTTAACTGTATGTTGATGTCAACTTCCTTTAAACACTTGATTTGGGAATAATCCTCTTTATTCTTTGATGTTTCTGATTGCCTAGCTGAATAAAGAGTTTTCATTTTCTTCTTTTTTTCTAAATAAGAAATCCGTGGAGCTGGATGCCCGGGTCAGTCAAATACCTCGTCTACGGGAAGCCAGACCATAGCCCTGTGGGCCCATGACCAGCGTACCTCAATTGCTAGCAAAACGCTTGCAAGGAAATATGCAGAGACGGCCTAAGCCAAAGAAACCATCTTTTTATTTTTGACAATAAAAGTTTTCAAAACCATATTAAAACAAAATATAACATTTTTTTTCAAGTAAATCTCTGCAGCCTTTCTCCCAGCCCATCTTACTCCCAAATCATGGCCTCATTACTTGTTGGTTCCGCAAATGTGCACATATAGGAGCATTCCCTGTGGATTAGGGTATTCTATATCTAGGAGTCTCCTCCTTCATGAAACACAAACATTCCTTAAATACAGCTGCAACACCATCCGCTGTGATATTTACCTAATGTTTTCCAGGGATAAAGGGCTTAGGTCAGAGCCTTGGATGCAGAGCTTGACAAGCAAGAGCCTAGGAGGGCAGTTAGACATCCCACTGAGGAAGGAAGCATCAGAGAGCCAACAGCATCATCCCAGGAAACTGAGCATTAGCGGCAACAAGAAAACAGGGATCCCAGAAAGAGACAGAAAGGTGCGAGGGACAAAATTTATCACTGTGTCTGTTCCCAGCCTGATTAATGATTACCAGAGTGATCTAGTGCACGATTTCCAATGCTGAAGACAGAGAGCTTGGGCCGGGACTCACCTATGTTGTTTGTTTGGATACAAGACATTAGCTTCCCTGGACCATTGACCTTGTAGAGAACAGGCGGCACTTGCTGCCTGCCAACCCGGATCTTTCCCGCAGGCTGCGGGCATCAAAGAATTAGACTCTTGTAACGAAATCAGCCCTTTAAGCCACTCAGAAGACTTACGATAGGGATCACTACCCAGATTAATTTGCTACCAAATAAAGAATGAGACGCCAAGATAAACAAGACAGAGCAGCCAGCTGTAGGGTTTGAAAAAAAAAGTAAGCCTTTCATTTTCCTTTTGTTCCTGCATTTTCAATTGAATTATGATGTTTTCTAACCTGATATTTGCTGAATTTTTAATGATTTAAATTTGCTCATTGTATTTCCATCACGAAGTGGTTGTCTGAACAGGCACCTCCTGTCGGGTGCCGTGATGCTGTTGTACAGCTCTCACGGCGGCTTCCCAAGGTCAAGGTCAGCCTGGTTTGTGCCCTTGAGCTGCTGGGCAATAAATGTGGGTCTCCAAGACTGGACACCTGGCTTGAGGGGCCCAGTGCAAAATGAACATGCAGGGGACCTTGTAAAAAAATATGAAGACTTTCAAGAGAGCAACAGCAGAGAATTAAACCAAATGTGGGGCCTTCGGAGTACAAGGCTCCCAGGCCACACACCCGTGAGGTTGCCCTGGTGGTCTCAGTGAGGGGACAAACAAATCCTTTCTCACTATCAGTTCAGTAATTTGTCATGACAGAGACTTGAGGTTTAGGATTTGGGGGCCAGATAAACTCTTTCACCCAGAAAGCTGACTTTAGTAAAAGTTGTACATCCAGAAGGAAACTGTCTATTTGTAGCAGTGGCTTCACCTTAGATGTCTTAGACTCTGCAAGATGATCCCAAGTGCTTTATAACTACCTTCCTTGGGGACCCATGGGGACTTCTTTTTACGAGATTTTTCTCACGTGGCTCCATTTAGATTCTACCTTTACATATGTACATTTACATTCATATTACTGATTATTTGGATAAACGTCCTATATTTACCATGATATTCCAGGGCCCCCATTTAAGTCAGGGTGTATGCTTCTGTCAGCATGAAGCAATGACCTTAACTGACAGTGTTTAACCTTTAACATTTCTCGCATTGGGTTCTGCAGCCTGTTCCTGTGGAGCCTCAGTTTTCAAGGGAAATGCATTAGGTTCTAGTCAAGTTCTGATCCGAAGGTTTTGAACTCTTAAAGACTAATGAGAAGGTCTGTGTCCCTTCAAATGACCTTATGTAAATCTAACTGTCATATACAAATTAAATCCTTGAAAGAATTATTGAGGAAAGGGGAAAATGGTAATCTTCAAACAGGTAAGATTTAGCTTAGTGGTTAAAAAAAAAATCCAGTAACCAAATATTGAGGAAGAATAATGTTTACCAACAACACCAGCTTTGCGTGTTCATGGCGTGACAAGCACTCCTGATGCATTTGTTCAGTCTTTGAGGTAGGTCCTGGGGGAACCTCCACTTCCCAGGTGAGGAAACGGAAGCAAGAAGGTTCTGCCTGGTTTCCAGGCAGAAGGTGGCAGAAGTCAAATTCAATCCCCCAGAACCTGACTCTAAAGCCAGACCTCATCCACCATTCCATTCCTTTATGTACTTGTGCTAAAGGAAACTTTAACGCGTGAGAGTTTGCATCGTTTAAACTGTCGCATGAGCATGAGGATCGGCAGAATGCGTGGGGATGTGACTGTTTAAAACCGTAGGTTTATTATCCAGGCATAGCGAGCTCAGCAGGTCAGGAGACGACCACCACTGAAAAGATGGCTTGTTACTCACAGTTCCCTAGAGGAGGGGGCGTGCCAGGCCATGTGGGGCCATACAGGGACACACCGGCATTGGTCAGGAGGCAGAGGGACCAGGGGAAAACATGGGCAAGAGCCCTTATTGTGTTTCTGTGGGAAGGAAATGGTGAGGCAGGATAAACAGGCATAGGATTGTCCGGTTTGAATAATTCCAATGGGCGCTGGGGTGTAGGGGCGGGTGGACAGTGTCCTGGAGGGTGAGGGCCCTGTGAGAGCCCACAAGAATGTCTTTGGGGTCTGGGCTCTGGATTAGCTGGTTTGCATATGGAAGGCATCCTTGCAGTCAAGTCACTTACTCTGTCTGGGAATTGGCCGTCCGTGGGAGGGGCAGTCTGCCCAAGGTTAGCAAGACCTCAGATGTCAAAGCATCAGAATTCGGCCACATGCCTAATTCTGGAAGATCTGGGCTGACAAGAGACTCAGGAGCTGCTGTATGGTCTAAAGAGTCACCTCTTGGGACCAGAGTCCTCACCTTTGTTGAAAGAAGACAAAAAGTCTTAAAGAATGATCATAAAAGACAATACAAAAGTGTGGGCGCAGCTTGGGGAGACAGCCTCATTTATCGGAGGTGCAGCCACAAGGCTCAAGGATGTAGACTTGTGAATAAGTGGCACTTGATGCAGAAAGCAAGTGTGACACTAAGTGATTGTAAGTAATCAACATTATGCTTCTTGGTAATTAGGCAGAGATGATATGCAATTTTTAAAAGTCTCAAATGCATATTGCTTTTGATTTTCTCTCCTTATTTTGTTAGTTCCCTAAAGTCAATAAGCAGAATTTATGCCAATGAGACTTCCTTACCTCAGTCCCTTCTGCCTGCCTGGCCCAGCAAATATATAAACAAGAACACAGAGGAGGCTGCCTAGAAAACTGGGTGTTGCCTCTCACCTGCCGCACATAGCAGGAGCTTGGGTTGCTAGGACCCCACGTCAGGGGCCTCATTCCACTGGTACTCCCACCCCAGCCCACCTGCTCTTGGCTGGGCCCTTGAGCAGGACTTGCAGCTTCTCTCTTATTCCTGCCTAGAATCTGGGAGTCTTGGGGGCTGAGGACATACGGCACCAAGATGTCTGGGCTCGGTGTGATGTGGGGGAGCCCAGTGTTCTAGAAGGGGAAAAAGGGCCAGCATTGAGAAGTGGAAATGGAAGAGAGGAGAGGGCCAAGCAGGATGAGCAAAAAGTGAGCACGGCCTTTGTACAGCCAGAGGCTCTCAGTGAATGAGTCTTCCACCAGCCTGCGAGGCTCTTTCTCCCTCAAGGGGCAGAAGAATATCTTGGGGAGGTGGTGGGGAGATGCCATGGAGGGGAACAGTTTTAACCTCTGGGAAGTGTCAGGCTGTGCAATGGAGCCTCCAAACCAGGATCTCATTAAGTCCTTACATAACCCCAAGAAGGCTTCCAAATCCTTGGGTGCAAACACATCTCATCTCTTTTATTTTTCTCCCCAGCTGAAAATGGATTCATCCTTTAAGGGCCGTCTTATTTGGAAATCCAGTATCTTCCCCTCGAGGTTCTCTCCTCCTCAAATTGTCCACAAACCTGGAGGGCTGATGTGGTCCACATGGACCCAGGTTTAATCAAACTTCCACACTGGGGCAGTGAGAGCTGGGCTTGCACTGGTGCTCACTGCCACACGGTTCGGACTGAGCATGGGTCCTGTCCACTTGGAACGCTCTGCCAGGCAGCTGCTGACCTAAGCCCCTGCCCAGGACATTGTATTATTTTTAAGGGTGGAATATGATATTCACTTGGAGACATGCTCAGCCAATGGGACACCATGATTTTACTTGTAGGGTCTCAGCCTTTAGTACTTAGCCACTGGGACAATAGGTCTCTCCCCATCCACTCCGATGGGTGGACTCTTTGTGCCCAGGGAGCCCAGACCTGAAAACCTAAACAGTCTGATTGGACTTTCCCTTGAAAGTAGAACTGCCCACCTGCTCACTCCAGGCAGCTACACCTCCCTCTGAGCTCTTTCGGTATCTCAAAATTGCTCTACTCCCTTAAGAAAGGGCAAGATGACATTCCAGTATCCGCCTTGCTAGAACAGAGAAAGAAGAAATAAATAAATAAATAAAAGAGCATTTATTCTTCCCCAGGGTATCTTTCCACATCAGATTCTGAATGGTGCCATCCTTCTCCTCACTCCTGTCCTTTCTACCCCCAGCGCAGATATCCTTAAATAGACCTTTAGGGCCAAGGTCAAAGTCGCTTTGTTCCATGTACACAACCCAACACGTCTGTTACCTGTTCACTGTTACTTAAAGTCACTCAGCAGGAGATGTAGTCTTTCTTTCCAATCTTTAACTGATGACTAAGTCTTTCTCATAAGCTAGCAGAAGTAGCATGTTAGTGCAATTGGGCATCGCTCCTAATTCTTAGATTCATTCTATAATCCTTTCTCACGCTGTGTCCTCCGACAGCCTAGATTAGAGATTGGAAAACTACAGCCTGTGGGTCAAATTGAGTCAGGTGCTTGTTTCGTATGACCTGCAAGTGTCCATAAAAGTTTTATTGATGTAGCACTATGCTCCTTCTTTTATTGATTTTCTATAACTGCTTTCATGCTACAATAGCAGAGTTGAGTAGCTGTGACAGCAACTGTAATGCCTGCAAAATCTAAAATGTTTACTATCTGGTTCTTCACAGAGAACATTTGCTAACCCCAGGTCTAGATGGTGTGAGGTGCAGTTTCTGGCTCCAATGCTCACTATGGGGGTGACGTTGAGCTAGTTACTTTAGTGGGGTGATGTTGAGCTAGTTACTTAGCCTCTTTGCAATCTCAGCTGCCACATCTGTGAACTTGGCATACTCATGCGGACCTCAGGAATGTGTGAGAAAAACTAATCAATGAATGGAAAGTACCCAGCAGTGCTTTGCAGCTAGGCAGTGCTCATACAGCAGCTACTGGAACACAAGGAGTACGGAGACAGGCAGTTCTAAGGGAAAAATGGCTGACTTTGGGTAAACTTACTGAACTTCTCAATTCTCAGTGTCCTGGCCATATCACCTCTGTACCTGCAAAATCTGTGTCCTGAGGTTTTTCCTACCCAGCTTATGTCTGTACAAGTGTCTGACATGTGCAGACAATGAAACAGTGTCTTTAACCTGGAGCAAAATGATGTATTTCTGAGTGTCCGAGTTCGTTGTCGGTATGCCCAAGCACCATGCTTGATATCTACTTTGGTAATGTCAAGAAGTGTGGCAGGTGACGAGGTGGCAAGAGGAATCATTCAGGAAGAAGCCAGGGAGCTCCTTGAAAAAAGAAGCAATTAAAATGCAATCCTGGAATGAGCACAAATGCAGTCTGCTTCCTCTTCCTTATCACGGGTTAGATCCAGTCTGTCTTAATTGAAGGGGTCAAACTAAAGTTCTCATAAACAAAAGTGTTGCTGTTTAGGAAAATTATATCCTTTAGCTAATCTTAAGAAATTTTATGTGCTTCCTGTGTTACCAACCTTCTAAACAGTAAATAAGAGAACATTGCTGTTTATAAAAACTTTTATTTGAAACATCAACTTACAAAAGAATTGACAAAAAGGAATTGGAGTTCCTTTAAGCCCTTGCCAGGCTGCAGAGCAGAGCTGGGAGAACAGAGCATCTTAGATCTCTCCTTAGTCCTTCCCTTGGGGGTGGCAGATGCTTCTCATGGCTTTAAAGGGGGTGGTGTGGTGTCGTGGTCATGCTGACTGGGGAAACAGAGGATCTGAGCTCTGCTGTTGGCTGTGCCAAGCAACTCTGAACCATCAAATCAACCCCAAATCCTGTGATGGTTTATTCTGTGCATCAACTTGGAGATGTCTTTGGGTGATTTTAACAATTAAGTAGACAGACTAAGTAAAGCACACTGCCCTCCATGACATGGGTGGGGACCCCTCAATCAATTGAAGGCCCGGATAGAACAAAAAGACTGGCCTCCCTGAGCAAGAGGGAGTTTTCTAGTAATTGTCTTCAGATTTTATATTGTGAACTAAAATAAAATCTTGAGGCTCCTCCCCCAATGGCTGACTGGATGGACCCCATCTTGGCTGGGGGGATACTCTAAAGCTGAGTTGCTGGCCATGAGAAGGAGGTCAGACATGCCTCATCATGCCCCCCTCCCTTCTTGGAGACAGCCTTTGTAACTCATTAACAGGCCTAAGGCCACGCAAGACACACCTGCAGGTCCTCAATATACAGAACAAATCACTTGAGTCTGGGTATCTGCCTGGTGGCTTGTCTCTGATTAACAGACTTCCTTATTTTAACTTAAAACATTCCAAACCTTCAGACAAAGCTTCATTTCTTTAACCAATTACAAATCAAAGAGTCTTTGAACCCACCTATAACCTGTAAGCCTCCCTCCTTCATTCAAGATGTTACAGATTTGGCATCTCTGGGTGGGTCTCACTGACTTCCCAGCAGAATGGCTCCCTGCGACTGCTGGAAGAGGCAGGGGGCAGCTCCGGGTCAAGCCGTGGGCGTGAGCATCGCCTTTTTGGGTAAGAAAGAGATTCCTAGGGTGTGTTGGGGCACGATTAGCCCCAAGGAGCCCCATCTCATCTCTTTCCTTCCGGATGGATGCAGCTCCAACCAACCTGAACTGATCAGGGGAGAAGGAAACAGATTTGGGGAGTGTTGTAGCAGCCACAGCCACTTGTAAGTAAAGCTCCCAGGATGTCAAAACCCTGTTTCCACCCATTTGTGGGGGTTTCAGACCTCCTTGTTGGTTTAGAGGTGCCATTTGCAGGCGGAAATGTAGCGGTCTAGTGGGCCTGGGGACCTGGTTTGGTTTGAGCTTGTTTGTGGTTCCCGGGGAACCGGGGAAGGTTGGGAGATGCTGGTTCTGTTGTGGGAGACAATTTGGCTCTCGTTTGTCCCCTGTGGATTAGGAGATGCTGACTCTCAGTTGGGAATTCTATTCTCATGTGTGGTTCCCATCTGCTCTCGGCAGTGGCATTTTGTGGCAGGGATTCCCCGCATTGTCTGTCTGTTTGTAAAGTTTTGTTGCAACATAGGAAAGTTCTGTCTAAAAGTCCCTTGGGAAGAAGGTTTGGCTGGATGGTTAACTTACAGCTGTGAACCTACGTCTAAGGAAATTGCTTTTATCCCAATCCGATGTATGTGCTGGAATGGCTGTTTCATTTAACATTTAAATTGTACTGTCTTATAACTGAAACTGTTTTGTCAAAGGTCAGGTAAATGGGACAAGATCCCACATGTGTTGGGTTATTCGGTAGCAAATGTTTGATTCTCTTGTTTGATTTGAGGTCAGACATTTCATATTTAATGACCTGATACAAGATTAAAGGTCTGGGATAAAGTTAATGGTTTAGTTAAACAGTTGAATTCCCCTGGCAGAAGCGGGAACTGGTGGACATGGCCGGCCACCACGTGGTGAGGGGCCTGGGGGAGAGAGCGCTTGTTGCCCCCACACCCAGCACCCCCCTCCCCTACACGGGAGGTCCGCAGGTGGGCCAGGAAGTGGTGGCTTCCCCAACCTTGACCCCCACCTGCGTGGATCCCACCCAGGGAATCCCCACTGCTGCTACAGAGCTGCAGCTCCGGCTTCGGGGGGCTGAGGGTAAAGGAGGTGAAGCGGAGAGTGGGCAGCCAGGGGACGGTTGCTGTGGGTCCCTGCACTTGGTCCCTGATGCGCCCTGCCTCCAGGGCTCTCGCCCAGGCTCCTGGCTCTGGCAGGCCACTTCCTGTTCTTCCCCCACGCTGCTCCTGGGGCCTGTGCGGTTGGTAAGTGGTACCAAGGCCCAGCCCACATGTGTAGTCCTGGGGGAGTCACCGCCCATTGTCGTGAAGGGCAGACGGCAGCTGGAGGTTTGGGGACGGCCTGAGCTTCCCAGCAAACGGCGCTGAGCAAGACCTGCTAGCAGCATGCTGCCCACCAGTGTGGGGGTCTGCACGTGCCACTCCCACAATGGGGCCGGAAAGCCTACGCAGTGGCTGCCCCTGAGCCCCAGCGACTCAAGGGTAGGACTTGAACCCTTTAGCCCCACACCCACTAGGTTATAACTTGGGGGAGGAGGGTCTCTTCCTCTAAGACCAGGCAGAAAACTCAATTTGGTCAGGGGACGTTCTGTAATCAGAAGGGGACAAATTATGTACAGTTAGTATGCTTTTTGTATAAAGAAAGGGCATTAGACAGAATCTCGCCCAAAGGTTCCAAAGGCCTGCATACAGTAAGAAGCCCCAGGAAAGAAAAATTTTTTTAAGTCCAGGACTCAGATGGTGGAGGAGGGGCTGGAGCCCCCTCCCCTCCAAATACCCCCACACGAGCCCTCGGAGAAGAAACATTGCGAGTGGGGATTGGATTGGTGCCAAGCCAGGTGGACAGAAGCAATCTGGGGGCTCCTCCCTCCCACCGCAGCCCCGACCCCAGCACCAGCCGTGCCCGCGGAGGGGGAGGGGCCCCGCAGCAGAGGCAACCGTGGGCAAGCTGCGCTGAAGAACTTGAATGGTACTCAGTGACATTTAAATGACAGGACCCTGGGACTGGAATGGCTTTACAGCACTGTCAGACTGTGTTAGGAGTTTTTAAAAAGGCTCTCCTGCCCTGCTCGATGAAAGCTTAGCAGGGGATTTGTGAGCCTGCAGTCGGACAGATTTGTAAACTTGTATTAACTTACCTGGGGTTCGTAGGAATGGTGTCCGGATCCCAGACTTCGTACTGGCGGTAAAGCCGTCGTATGAGGCCCTTAAGGGGACAGCTCATGACGGCTCCACTCTGGGTTTGCCTGACATGTAAATAATGTGAAAAACAAGGAATGAGCCCTAGAGTCTTAGTATAGATGCTGAGAGACCTCTCACTGCCAGTGACATGCTAAAGCCACCTAACAACATTGTGAGGAGATGCCCTTCTTGATAAATTGTTATTAAAGTCTGTGTCTATTCTCAATCCTGCCACCCTTTTGCCTTTACAACACGACTGTTTAGAGGTTCTGGAGACTGTATTCTAGCCGGATGGATCTGTCAGATCAGCCGATGCCAGAACAGGAGTGGGGTTTTCTCACTGGTGGAACAGCTTAGGGGCAGCGAGGGACTGGATACGGTGATCACAGCAGTGGCACTGCCACCTGGGACTTCAGCCCAGGAAGCTGAGTTGCAGTTATCAGAAGGAAAAGGTCAACATTGATACAGACTCTAAATATGCTTTTATGATTGTACATGCTCATAGTGCCATTTGAAAGGCGTCTCCTGACAGCAGGAGATAAGAATATTAAGTGTGCCACTGAAATAATGGCCTTGCTACAGGCCATGGCTGAGCCCAAGCAGGTGGCCAACATGGCAAAAAGAAGTCAGACCACTGGCAGAGCTGCTGAGAAGGCCACTGGAGGCAATTTGTTCTCTGGGCCTTGGTGCCCCAACTAGATTTAGACCCCCTTTAAAGCTGAAGACTAGAACTCTACCATTCCGGATGGCAGAGCTGGGTGGACACAGGGTTCTTATGAACTTGTTCTCCTACCTGAAGCTTTGGTTTGACCTCTTTTGAGGCACCTACACACATCAAGGGTGTGATGCCTTATTGGATTTGGGGAGCCTGATCTGAGAAAACCCCCTTTACAATGGACTGTTCACGTGCTTGCCTTAATGGATTCGATGAGACTTCACTTGGAAGATCCTGTGTCCAACAAACTGTTTATATGCTTGAGGTGGTCCAAGGACAGAAAGGTGACCCACTGCACAGGGAGCCCAACACTTTACAGTTTCACTCAGTATTAGTAGACGTCTTTTCAGACTGGGAATGGAGAGAGCTTCTAAAGCTCCAAGATGGGCTCCTACCAGAGCTGCTGGCCTAGGACAGGGCCTCTGTTGATTTCCTATGTATATATGACAGCACGGAGCAGGAATAAGCCTTGGAGGATGATGGAATGGCGGACATCAGCAGTCAGGAGAAGACGGCCAGGCAGGTGGAGAATGGCTTGCTGGTGGTGGACACTGTGGACGGCAGCTGTGTAGACATCTCGACAGCTCCTCCTCCTACAGCAAGGATGTTGACAGGTGCCACGACAGCATGGCTGAGCTGCAGAGGTCTGAGGCCAAGAAGGGGGGACCTGGAGGCCAACAAAGGCAGACGAGGCTCAGACAGCCCCATTGTTGATAGTACCCAGGAGCCCAGGGAGTCCTGGGCATTTCACAAGGTGACTACTCCATGGCAGTGTTGCTTCCTGCAGTTTGCACCTGGATCTACTGCACACTGTCCTGTGGTCACCCATGAACTTGAGTGGAACCTCAGTGAGAAGCTGGTGAGCCTTTGCTCCAAGGTGGATTCAATGGTCTCACAGGTCGTCAAGATGTTCATTACCTCCCATCCCCCATACAAAGCAATAATGGACACACTTTCGAACTGGAGATAACCCTGCAAGTATGCAAAGTCCTACATCTGGAATAAAAATTCTGTAATTCTAAAATTGATGCAGAAAAGTAGAAAAATGTATTGCTGTTTGTCCCCCTCTGAATAAGGATATTCCTTGGAAGCAGGCTTAAGTTAAGCCCCTAAAAAATAGTTTATGAGAGACCCTTCCTAGCACCCCAAGGTATGTATGGTAATATAACCATGAGTAGAAATCAGGGTGAAGCAATGTGCCAAATGGTCAGGTACTAACCACTATGTATGAGTTCGCCCCTTTCAAGTCTTCATCCCAGTTAGAAACAAAGAAGTAGAAGGGATCCTACAAAGTGCCTCTAACCCCTCACACCTCGTTGAAGTTGTCAGGAATGAAACCTTGGGTCCACCATACCAGAGTACGGAGGTGTCTCATGGAAGAAGAGATCCAAGCCCCCAGTGGAGGGGCCAGCCTTTAGGTGATCTAAATTGACTATTTAAGGAAGGGGAAAACTGAAAATGTTAATTTCTTTCTTTCTTTCTTTATTTTTTTGCTAACCTTTCTTTGATTATTCGTTCTGTCTGTAGGATAGAGAGACAACTCCTTAGTGAGGATTTCCCACGCTATCACCTGTTCTGTTGATTTGTGTTTGTATTTTTCATCCTAAACCTTGTTCAGTGCTGCATATGATTTCTGAATTTACAGAAGCCAGTATCTCAGATCACCTGCAGGGTGCAAGTAGTAGCTGTGCACTCAGAGGTCCTGTGTCTCTGTGTAGCCCAGCCCTGTATCAGACATTGTGTATGAGGTGATAATCCATGTTGTCTGGTCAACCCTCACTGTTGTAGTTGTTACTTGTGACTTTTTTCCACATGGTAATTTGTTATTGTAAATATCCTGCCAAAGCTTTGTAATGACATACATAAGTATAAACCTTCCATCTATAAGGTCGCCCCCATTTCAGCAGGAAGTAGCTTGGTGACTACATCACCCCTCCTCCCATAGATATAGAAAGGTAGCATTGACAGGGGGACTATATAACAGAGTAGTCGCTCCTCCTCCCATAGATATGGAAAGGAAATATTGGGAGTGGGGAGTATGTAACAGAGGGAATGGCCTGAAAAAATAGCAAAAATATTTTCTGTCTCTTTAAAGCCTCCTTCACTCCTTTTGGAGAACTAAAACCTGCATCCCTGCCTCAGGCCAGTGTTTGCGAGGGGCAGGGTAAGTCTTCTGGTCTTTGTGCTAACGGAGGTGGCTCAGCCCAGACCTGGTAAAGGGAGGTCCTGGGTAGAGGTCATGAGATTGTCTTCAGTGGAGATGGGATGATCAGAATTATCAGCTGTAGTAGTTGAACAGGAATTGCCTGAAACTGAGAACCCATCCTTTAAAAGCTCTGTCTTTGTGCTTCTTATTAGGACAATGGCTTTTCAGACAGGAGTCACCATCCTCCTCTTTTTTTCCTCCTCCCCAAACCACTTGTCCTCATTCTTCTGATTTAGCCTTGTGGGCAAGTGCTAAGCTTTCGGTAACAGAGATGTCCCACATTTTCAGGCCAAACCAATGGACATCTTCCATGTATTGATTCATGACTTTATGTGTAATTCCTGTCTCCCTGCAATGCATGAAACCAAACTGTAACCCAGCCACAGCGAGCCCACTTGCTCAAGGCTTCTTGGGTGTGGCTCTGGGCCATGGCCCTCAAATTTGGCTCAGAATAAACTTCTTTAAATTATTTTACAGAGTTTGGCTTCTTTTCTGTTGACAAGATGCACCGTTGGCTTTCCTGGGTCTTTAGCCTGCTGGCCCACAATGCTTACTTGCCAGCCTCCTTAATCAAGGGAGACAATTCCTTATGATAAATCTATCTATACACACCCCCCCACACACACGCGCACACACACCCATGCACACCCCCACATGCACACACACACCCACATATACCCACCCATCCCCAGGCACACATACACCCTATTGGTCCTGTTCCTCTGCAGAATCCTGACAAAGACAACTCCATTCATAAAGTAAAATTTTAACAAAGAACCTGTTAATGCTAAAATAAAAAACTACTGTGGACTCCTGGGTGGCATCATTAACTATCATGTGTCCCCGTGCTTTAACCCCAAGCAGATGACTTCACCTTGCTTCCTTGCACAGGCAAACCAGCTTCTCATCACTGGAGTAGAATCACACTCCCTGGGTTCAAATATGAGCTTTGGCACTGGGCTTTGTGACCTCGGGTAAACGGCTTAACTACTCTAGGCCTCAGTTTCCTCGTCTGTAAAATGGCCATAATAATAATATGCACCATAGGATTATTGAGAGAATTAATGAGTTAATGCAAGTAAAGCCCTAACCAAAGGGTCTGGCATTCAGTAAGGGCTTGTTTCAGTTAGGGTAGACCTACTTATCCTGCAGGAAGGAAACATCACTGCTGCTCACATCTTGTCTAGAAATACTTAAGTAGTTGAGTGGGGCTTTAAGAGAAGCAGGGAAAAAATTCTACTATGTGCCTGGAAGGGGGAGAAATGAAATACTTGGCAAACAGCATTAGTAACTCCCCCTGTTTTATTATTAATATTATGTATTGCGTGGCCAAGTTCACCTTGTTTCCCTGCTCAGGGCATAGAGTTTCTTTCAGCATTGGATTGATGCTTTCTGTTTAAAAGCATCCTCTCTACCTTGCTTAGTGGAGATAATGGGTCCCACTCCTTCCACAGCTGCAGTCCGAGCTGTGTCGTCAGTGTCCAAGCTGATTGACACAGGTTAGCATCTTGGACTGATGTTAAGGGGCTTTGGTGTGGGAGCAAGCACACCTTTGGTGGTGGTGGGAAATAGTTAAAATGCAAATATACCATTGTTTACTAGTTCTTGGAGGTCATGTCTTGTGTATTTCATTCTGAACTTCTCGCTCGATGCCTTTCAAATCTCCCCTGCTAATTTTGGCTCCTCAGAAATAATTCCGCCAAGGCAGAAAATTGGCAATCACATAAGTTCCATTGGCTCTTGGATCATTTCTTGTAATTTTCCGTTGCTTTCTGTTCTCTATTGAATGTCCATTGTGCACTACATTAACATGTGGTAGCAACATCGATTGTGATGCATGATATATATTCACTTGTCAAGGGTTGGTCCGTTGTGTGGACTCCTCCCAGGGGTGTGTGAGCTGTGCTTATCAATTTAAGAATGTTCCATATGGACACACTATGAGCATGATAAATCACTTTTAAAAATCTATGCACAGAGAAAATGCTCCCCAAGAACATTTAAAATGGATTTTCTTTATTTTTAGCTGAATCTCCATTAAGAGTTTAGGTATATTATAGGTGAGTAGCCTGTGTCCTTGAACCTTGGAATTTGGAATTGTTGGAATCGTAAAAAGATTCATGCTAAGAGTTCAAGAGTGGTATGAAGTGTGGTCTATTGGGTCTGCAAGGTGGATCTTGGATAAATTTTTATAAATAGATTATCCCATCTGCTATAACTATGAGTCTTTCAGAACATAGAGATATAACTCGTTCATCGCTGCCATCTATAAACGTGAAGGAGTTCAGAAAGTCGCATGAGTAGCCTTAAATTAACGTCCAAGACCCAGCTCTTGATGCACATAAACTTCTCAGTACAAGTGCATGGGTCTTTTGGATACTGAGTATCCGGCATTGGTTGAAAGATGTATGGGCATAATCGTGCTATTGTGGGAGGAGGGTAGCCTTCAACATCTGTAAATACAATTTTTGAATGCAACCCAAGTTTTAATTCTAAACCATTTCTGATTAATGGATTTGTAAATGAAATTTAAATGGCATCAAATTAATTATGCAGAAGAAAAGTACTTGAATATTAATAAGAAGAAAAAGGACTGCTGTACCAGGAGTCAGGAGACCTAGCTCAGTGCATACCTAATCTGTGACGTTGGACAAACAGTTGCTCCCCTCAAAGCCTCAGTGTCTCAAATTATAAAATTAAAGAATTGCATTGCACCCTGTTCCTAGGTTCCTTTCCACTTTCAAGATTTCTAACTTTAAGACTCTTCTGTTGTTGTTGTTGTTGATAGAAGGATTTAAAGAGTAGGGACAAGTGACCAGGAATATTAAGTAATGAAAAGACAAGTTCCCCAAAGAGACAAAAAAATAAGGAAGCAGTGGAGTTAGACATGGAGAACCCGGGGTGCAAAGTTGAGGGTGCCACGTGCATCTGGACGGCTCCTTAAGGGTCAGTTTTCTCTCGTGTAAAATGGAGACCCTAGTTTAAGGGTTTGTTATGTGGAGAACTGTGTAACACTTAACACAGTTCCAGGAATAAGGAATCAAGGAGGTGAATAAGGAACAAAGTGAATCAGTGAATAAGGAAGAAAGGATATGGAAGAAGAGGAGAGAAAAGGACTTAGAAAATGTGTAACTAACTAAGCAATTAAGCCTTCCAAAATTTCATGTTCAGGCAAAGAACATTGTGCATACTACTCCTGTTTGCCCACTTTTGAGTAATCTATTTTGTGAATTATTCACAGAAGATGAGTGAACTCAGCCAGGTTTCCCTTTTTGATCCCATTTCTTCACCCAGAGGCACATGACTCAACTTTTCATCAGCCTGAGCCAAACACATTTTGGAGGCATGTCTGCCTCGTAAGTTATCCTGGGCTTTCAAAAATCAAAAATAAATCACTTCACAAAACATCAACCAATCAATCACTTTGGCTCCTCTGTGCTCTGCGTGCCATCACTGACAGGGAGAGCCGCAAGTTCACCGAGCCATGTTTTTGGGAGCATTCGTGCCATCCTGTTTCAGCCCTTGGCAGGTGCTCCTGCAGGGTCTCCAATTTTCCTTTTGATTCCCCCATGATATTATCATTGTGGCTAAAGGAGAAGATACTCTGAGAAAATCAGCTAACTGTTCCTTGTGGGAAGCTCAAGGTCTCAATAGAGGAGCAAGAAATCTACTTAGTATGTATGTAAACACTTTTATAGAGTGCCCACTGTGTGCCAGGTGCACATGGTTTCTAGGTAACAGGATGCAGTGTTGAACTAGCTGACGAAGCCCTCTTGCAGACAACACTTTAGTGGAAGACATAGATAATCTCAAAGAAATTTATTAAATGACAACATTTCTGATAGTGATATGTATTATGAAGAAAAGTAAAGCAGGGTAAAGGGGCAGGGACGGTGATAGGATGGTCTGGAAAGGTTTATCTGAGAAGGTGGTTTCTGAGACCTGAATGAAGTATGGGAACAAGCCATAGGAAAGTACAGAGAAAAAGCAGTCCAGGCGCAGGACATATTGAACATGCAGTGGTGGGAAGCAACTTGGCCAGTACAGCTGGAGCAGGGAGGTGGCTGGAGGACAGAGCTCCTTAAGGTAGACAAGGTCAGAGTCTCAAGACCTTATAGGTTATAGAAGTGGTCTGGATCTTACTATAATTGCGCTGGGAATCTACTGAAGAGTTCTGAGTAGGAGAATGAAGTATCTCATTTGCATATTAAAAAGATTATCCTGACTAATACATCGATGATGCACTGTCATGGGAACAGAGTGAAACATGGGAACAGCTGGGTTAGGAGCTTACCGAGGCTGTCCAGGAGAGAGAAAACAGAGCCTTTAACTAGAATAGTTACAGCAGAGGTCACGTGAAAGGATGGGATTCAGTACCTATATGGAGAAAAATCCAGCCTGACTTGTTGCTCTGTCTAATGTGGAACATAAAGGAAAAGAAAAAGTCAAGGGTGACTCCTAGGATTTTGTTTTTAGCAACGGGGTAAATGGTGGTGATGTTGAATGAGAAGACAGGGAACTCTATCAGTGAGGACTCATACAGGAACAAAGAAACCACTCTAGGTGTTTTAAGCAGGAAGAGGTTTGATGTAGGGAATTGAGCATGAATACTTTCAAAAGCATTGGAATAGCTGAGAAAACACGAGTTAGGGGAGGTGATCAGCAGTTCTCAGTTCTGCCACCACTGCTGGCTCAGTGAATTTAGAAGTTGTTGCTTCCACTCAGAGATTAGGAAACTGTAGGAAACTGGTGTTAATGGTTGAAGCTGCCCCAAAGCACTGAGAGGAACATCTGAAATGGATCATCTAGAGGCCACTGCAAAAACTCACGTCTACCAAAGCTCTCATGTCCGACATTGATGCATGAGGGAAAAAAATATGTTCTGCTTCTCTTTCATCTTTAAATCTCACACCAGTGTACCTTATTAGCAGAATACAGCTGCAACCAGAAACTGAAAGGCAAACGAGTCTGGTCATAAAGTTCCCAGTCTCTCAGCTGATTGCCAAAAAGAAGCATATAACATGGGAATGAGGCAGAGAAATAGGGCTTTGTAGGCTAAAGGGAAGATAATAAAATATTTGGATTGGTAGGTCATAAATTTATGTGTTTGTGAGATAAACAAGCAGAAATGTCAAGTGAGAAGTTGGGTGGAAATATAAATTTGGGTTCCATTAGCATATAAATGGTAATTAAAGGTATGCAACTGGAGAGTGTTACCTAGTGAATAAGGGTAGACAGAGAAGGAAAGAGGTCCAAGAACTGAGCTCTAAATGCCTTTGGTAAAACGGGGACATTGGGGCAATCAGGAAATGCTTCTGGGGTTCAGAGGGTTGAAGATGGGACCAGGAGGGAGCTCAAATGAATGGCTTATGTATTCCAGGCAAGACTGCAAGGGTGTTCAGAGGTCAGCAGGAAAAGGAGGTACCAGCCCATAAAACTGGCAAAGTGGGAGAAAAATCTGGGGAGTGTGGTCCTCTGAAAGTCAAGCAACATATACTGAAAAGAGTTTTAATATGAAGAAATGAAACCAAAAGCAGAGATTGCCAGTGTTCAGGAGCCTTCACCCTCAGGCAGACATCTTCAAGTCATCTTCACAGAGTCTTTTGTTACTATTACTATGCAAGTTGGGGCAAGGGGACAAAAGTGATGACAGTCAAAGGAGGCCATGGTGGGAGTGGCAGAAATTTTATTTGAAGAGTTTACTGGAAGTTAATGTTCCTGAATTCATTCTATATACAAAACATGAGCAGTGTTAACACACTTGAAGGCCCTAAGCATTGAAACAATAATGATGCCTTCCTATGTGCAACAAAAATATAAATAAATAAAAACTATACAACACCCTAAAATAAAAAGAGTGTTAATAAGATGGAGTATGAGAATTCAACGTTGGATTTGGTCAGATGGAAGCTTTAGGTCACCTTAACCAGAGTAGTTCATGAAATCCTGAATGCAGTAGGTGGAAGATGTGGGGAGAATGCGCAGTGAGCAAGTACAGAGCGATTCTACACAGCTCCTTGGACTCACTGTGGTGTAATAGACAGAGATCCGAGAAACAGAGTAGCAGTTGGAGACCGTGCAGTCTAGGGAGAGACTTTGTTTTTTTTTTTTTTAGACAGAGTCTCACTCTGTTGCCCGGAGTGCAGTGGTGTCAGCCTGGCTCACAGCAACCTCAAACTCCTGGGCTCAAGCAATCCTCCTGCCTCAACCTCCAGAGTAGCTGGGACTACAGGCCCATGCCACCACATCTGGCTAATTTTTTCTATTTTTGGTTGCCTGGCTAATTTTTCTATTTTTAGTAGAGACAGGGTCTCGCTCTTGCTCAGGCTGGTCTGGATGGAACTATTGATTTATATGCTTTCAGTGATCCTCCCACCTCTGCCTCCCAGAGTGCTAGGACTAGAGGCATGAGCCACTGCGCCCAGCCAAGATAGATCTTTTAAAGAAGGGTGATATCAAAGCTTGTTTGTGTACTGGTAAGAATTACACGTGATCACAGAAATCAACCTGAGAATGGAGCAGTCGAGACTCAAGTGGGTTGGCCAGTCATGATCCACATGGTAGGAATCTCTGATCTGCTTCCAGACTATACTGGCACTGTGATGTTATTTTTTTAAAGATGACACAGATTTTGCTTTCAAAGAAATTACGGACAGTCAAAATATACACTTGCAAAAATTGAGGAGCAATTGCCAATAAAATGTAAATAAGAGCAATAGTTTATTTTATAAATTATTTCTGTAAGTGCTAGACTAGGCAGCAAATAAAGAATGTGCTGTAAGATATGATGGGAAAAGTAGAGGAATGCTTTTTGAAACCTTTTTTCTTATCAGATCTTAAAGCTAAGGACAAGAATTTGTGGAGAAGCAACAGATGAGTATTGTTAAGGGAGAGGGAAGCGTGGCTTAATAGAGATGTGAAACAAGGAACCAACGAAGCATGTCGGAAACATCAAAAGCATTGTGGTAGCTGGAGCAGAGGGGTTGCAGCTGTAGGACCCAGGTGAGGGTCTTCACTTCCCAGCAGTGGGCAGTAGGAATCCACCCACTGGGGAGCAACCACCAGCTTCTGGAATGGGCTGATCCAATGACTTATTTTGCCCATATTGGTGGATCCATGAATCGTTTGCTATAAAGCAATGTTGTTTTGTTTTTCAGAAAAACCTTGGACATCAAGGAAGTCCTGCAGTGATGGAGCTATTCGTGCCAAGACCTAAAGCGTCAGCCCAGTATGAGTCCATATGTGTCCATTCGTCGTGCTGTGGCAATTTCCTTGGAAGTCTTTTTTATTGTTAGTTCTCATTTGTTTCCATATTTAGTGAACACACACTTAATTGCAAAGCTGTCATCAATAAAAATTCTTATAGTACCTCATTGCACAAACATCTTTCATGTGTACTAGACATTTTGAGAAGCTTAGTAATTCTGCATCTGATTTACATCATCTTATTTAAACACACACAGTATTGGCCATACTGCCTACCAAAACAGGCTTCGAGAAATTACAATGATCTTTGCAACTCTATAGTGACAATATATCTCATCTGGGTTTCCAGAAACAGTTCTGCTCTATGTGTTTTTAAGAAAACTGGGACAACGGGTGGGAGAATGGTGGTTGGGAAATGCCTCTAGGATTAATGTGGCTGAAGTTGAGACCTGAGGCAAGCCTGAAGGAATGGCTGGAGTATTACTGTCAAGATGTCATAGTGTCATTACAATGATCATGTTCTCTGGTGAGTCCTCAGCAATGTGGTACACAATCCTTTGATTCTGTTTCCTGCCACTCTGGGAAATCCCAGGAGCCTCATGTTCCTGGGTCATTAGCCCATTTCATGGCACGTGGAAGCCTTCCTGTGGGGTTGCTGGACTCTCAGCCCAGTGGGATAGTGACCAAGCAGTGGCTTCAGAGAAAGGATGGCTCTACAGCACAGTGAAGTGCTCAATAAAAAGGTATATCAATGCTTGACCTTTTCTTGGTTTTTGTAAAGTTGAGGAGAACGACTCCTCTTCCCTGTGGCATTCCTGTTTGCTACAAAACAATCACAATTCTTTAGACTTCTTGGAGGATGGATTTTCTGGAAACTCATACATTTTGGAGGGCTGATTGGTGTCTGAGCAATTCAGGGAAATACAGATGATGCAAGCTCTGGGAAAAAGATGAAAAATGCTCGGAGGCAGGTAGGATAGTCCTATACAGAAAAGGCATGCGCATGTACACACAGGCACACACTGGCACACACACTGAAACACACACAAATCTTGTTAAATAGCATTACAGCAAGCTGGAGTGCACTTAAGTCCCCAGTGCACAGAGCTCTGGAAGAGAAATTCTGTTAACTCAAAAGGAAAGGGTCGTCTCTGTAATGAATGCAGTGTAGATTCTCGTGCACACTCTGCTACTGTGCTCTAATGGTGTCTTACTGAGCTTGAGGATCTGCAGGGCAAAATATGCTGATCTTCCCTACGCTGGGTGCTTACTCCAAGTGAGGTCATGCTGCTGCCCAGCTTGGTTCTTGCAGTGCTTTGATGCTGCAATTTTATTCCATGTTCAGTGATTTAGAAAATACAGAGTTTTGAGTTTCGGTTCTCTCTGATGAATCCATTAGTGGTTGTGGTGGGTTTCATTGATTTATTGTTGGTGGTGATTTGTCTTGTCTTTGAGATGGGTTCTATCCGAGGTTTAGTCATGTGCATTTGTGTGGGATTTGGGCTGGTGTTTGGTCAGTCAACGAGGTGTTCTCTGGTTTGGGATTCTGAGCCTGGCTTGCATGGCTGCTTCCAACCTCTGACCCCTTCACCTTCTGGCCTCATCCTTTGTGTGCTCTTCAGTTACAGGGTGAGCTCTGTCACCACTAAATGCCCGAACAGCCACTGGGCTTTCACCAAATATAAATGATTGAAAGACAAATCTTTACGTGCAGACTTGCCTGCTCCGAACTGCACAGTGGAAAACTCTTCTCATTTCCTCCTTAGAGCTAAACCCTTGGTTGGCTCCAGCCTCCTTGGAAGCTGCAGCTCGGCTTTTCAAGCCAGTTGGTCTGCACTGTGGGAGGCCAGCGCCCTGCTGGTGACGGTTCTAACCACTGCTCTGCCTTGTGCAGCTGAAAGCAGCAACAGCTGTCTGGGTGTGTGTGATTTCTCTGTGGCTCCCCGAGGCAGGGACCTGTGTCCTGGGTTGTGCAGGGGGACTCTTGGGCAGGAAGTGCTGACAGACTCTCAGCTGTGCAGTGGCCTCCACCCAGCTTGGAGCAGCCTCCATCAGTGCACCATTCAAACAGAGCTTAACCCAAGTACCAAGATGCCCTCACCCTCAGCATGCCTATCTCATCAAATATAGTGAAGCTGGCTCATTTCCAGCATCTTCCCCACTGAAATTGAATTTTTTTCATGGAAGTAGATTTAATATGACTCTAGGTGAAGCCTCAGGGTTTTGCACAAACCATTCATCACTTGCACTTCGTTCTCACCATTTGAGCCCCCCAGTTTCTACCGTATTGAATGAAACATTGTGGCTCTTACCCCTGTATCAGGGTGGGGTGAAAAGAGTCTCACCTGCGGTTCCCAGTGTGCTCTGGTCATCGATACGCTGTTCAAGTCAAACAACCTGTGGCCTCCGCTACCTGCAAAAGAGACTCGGTGTGAAAGTCACTTTCTACAGAGACACAGACATAAAGGGTCTTCTGCAGGGGTCTGAGCAGTAGCTCATTGTGTGTGACTAGCAATGCAGGAAGAAGAAAACAGGGGAAAATCTATGGGTGGAGTGTTTTCGTTTTGTTTTTGTTTTTGTAGAAGGAGGGAAAAGCAACTGAACAGGTCAGCAGGTACTGGAAACAAAATGCTGCCAGAGTATTTACCCAGAGGCACACAGCCCTGCGGGCTCTCCACGACACGCATTTTTGGTGCAGTCTGCAGCTCACTGCAGGACGGGGTTGGAAAAAGCATCAGGAGCCTTCAGCAAAGGGGGCGAGGCCTGCGGCCTGGGCTGACTTGGCAAAGAGGCCCCTCCAGAGTGCACAGCCTGGTCCTCCTCCCTCCCACACGCACCCACAGCGCCAGCTCTCTGCGGCTCTTCCCTTCCGGTTGCTTTCTCAGTGTGCCAGGGAGAGGCCTGAGCTTGGGAGTCAGGCGGACGTTGCTTGAATCCTGGCTTTGCCAATTACCAGCTGAGTGACTTTAGATAAATAGCTCACCCTCACTGCACTTCAACTACCCAGTAGCAGAATGCAGTCCCAATAGTACCTCTCTCTCTGATTTTTGAGGATTTAGTGAGACAATGCATGAGACACGCTTCACACAGAGTGCGCCCACAAGTCAGTGACGTTGCTTCCATTCCCCCCTCACTCTCCAGTCCTGGGTCATCTCACAAGCAATCAGAGGCCAACTGGAAAACCCTAACTGCAGGGACAGAGTGTATGAGCTGAGCCGGCTGCATCCCTTTGGAGACCAATGTGAGGGAAAGTCCTCTTGGCCACTAGGGGGCACCAATTACATGGAAAAGAAAGGACTGGATTCAGTTCGGTCCACTGCCCTGCAATGAAAATCATCTAATATATTTTCTTACAGCAAAGTTTGGGACTAGTTGGCGCAGATGGTGTCGACTATTTCTGCAGGGAAGGTGGCTACGCATCCAGGTTATTATATGAAGTTTTCTTAGCTCCCTCCCTTGTGACTCACCAGCTACTGTGGACTCTCATACGTTGTTTTGTTTAAATTCAACCCCTTTTACTTTCAGTCCTCTTTCTATATTTATTCTCTAATTCCTGAGAAATAGACAATATCCTTAGTTGTGTGGACGAGGAGGAAGAGATCCGTGGGAGGAAGAAGCATCCTTACTTTAAAAATGTTTCCAATTTTTCGAGCTGACCACATCTAGATCACATCTTTCCATCTGGAGTTGTGTTTTTCCTTTGCCTTTTAAACCTTGCTCATAAGGGGACACAGAGAGCGTAATGTCCCTGAGATATCTAGAGATCATGGGGAATTTCTTATTGGAATTAACCCTTCATTGCATTTGAAAGTAACTAGATCCGGGGAAGAATACAATGCAGTGGGCTTCCCGAATCCGCAGCAGGTAAGACAGAACTGAAGACAGGGCAAGGTGTGGTGAATTCACTTGCTTTGCTCAGAGCACAGAATGTGGCTAAGGTATGAAAGCTGCTCCCCAGTGGGGAAAAAGGTACACCGGCCAGTGAGAGTGCATTCAAGAGTCTGTAGGCTTTGTTGGACATTAATTAAACCTTCCTATCATATGCCAATCACCCTGCTTCAGAGTCACCGGGGACATTTGTCAAAACTCCATGTTCTGGACGCTAGTTCAGAACGACTGAATTAGGCTATCTTGATGTACAGCCTAGAAATATGCAACTAATTTGTAGGTGATTTTGCATTTCTTAAAATTGAAGAACTATTGTTCTGGAAGACAATAATCCTACCTCCACTGACATCGGAAATATGTTTAAGGATTTCTCTCTATGACTTTTGTCACAGCAAGTTCTACCTTCTAGAAGAATCTTCAAAAGGTATTATTGCTGGGAAAAATCCAATCCAACAGTAAAGCCCCAAATGACCAGAGCTGTTCATCCTGAAACTCTTCACGTCCCAGAATCACATGAAGTGTTGGACACACTCTGCAGGAATGCATTCCTTTGATTTCTTACCCTCCAGTTTGTGTGCCAGGGGGCTGAGAGCTGCAGACGGGCATTTCGGGGATGCAGCTGTAATGAGACTTCTCGATTGTAAGAACAACAGTTCTGGGGAGCCAGAGGGAGTGCAGGGTGGAGGGGTAGAAGGGACTTGGCTGCAGGGGTGCCATGGGATCCTTCTGTCAAATGAGCAAAGACTCGAGAGCACAAAGGATCTAGTGCTTTGTGCTGCTGATGCTATTTCTATATTGAATGACCCCCACCCCTGCCAAAATCACTGAAACACAAGGTGAGCTCTGCCAGATTAAAATAAGGTAATTCCAATTAGCTTATAAGGAAATGGAAATAGAGTGCTATGTTGGAAATCTGTTTTCAAACATCCTGTGTCTATTTCTGTTTCTGGAGACCATTTCTAGATGAACCTTGGAATCAGTTCATCTTCCCTTTGTTCCACATTCTTTGGTTTCCAGGCACTAAAACAACCGGCGGGGTACTTCAGTGGACAAGACCCCCACCTGTCTGCAAAAACAAAAGCTAATCATCCCCCAAACACTCAGTGGCTTGGAGAATTGGCACAGTGGATGCCTTTCTCTAAAGCTGTATCTGTGAGAAAATTTCTTTTATTTGTATCTACCCAATGCTCAAACTCAGTTCTTATTCAGAAGAAATTAACTATAGATTTGAAAAAATTGTGAATGAACACTAAAGAACCTCTCTTTGGGGATGTAGTCTGGGGGTGAATCTTCCCACACTCACTAAGAATAGGAACTTATTTTCAGTGTACAGATTGGTGGGATGCGGGGCAGGCTTCATCAGTGTGCAACCTGTGCAGCTGCACAAGGACCTCATGCTCAGAAGGGCTCAGCATTTGGTTTAATGCTCTGATGTTGCTATCTTGAAATTCTTAATACTGTTTGAACAGAGGGCCCTGCATTTTCATTTTGCTCTGGGCTCCACAAACTCCATAGCTTGTCCTGGTAGGAGGACTGCATGGTGAGGTGTGAAGAGTTCAGGATTGGAATTAACTTGGATCAAATTTCAACCTCCCACTTAGTAACTGTCATCTTGGACAAGTGGTAATATCCTCCCAGCCTGAGTGTTCCCATCTACAAAACAGAATTACTAAACCTTCCTGTGGGACTATGGTGAAGATTGAGTGAGTTCACCTAGTCTATACAGCTAGGCTTGGTCCTGGCGCCAACTCAATAAATGTAAATGGTTTGCACTAAAATTAATTTAACCAAGTTGTACCTAGTTCTTGAAATATATGGTATATGCAATTTAATAAAACAAAATAAGTAATTCTCGAGTTACTCTTACACGTACTACTCAAAAAGTCTATGTTTAGAGTGCATTATCATTGCTAAATTATAAATCTGGTAAAGCTAATTAAATAAGAGTTTGCTTGAAGAACAAAAGTCTAGTCAAATAATACCTACTGGGCATTTCTCATTGAGAAACTGGATTATCTTTTATAACCTCTGGGGACTCAGAGCCTAGCCCAGTCTCCTACGTGTTGAAGAGCAAATGTGTCTTGAATAAATGAATGAAGCAGTAAACGCCTCCCGCAGGAGCAGAGGCATCGTTGGCACTTTGAATTAAGCTGTTTATACTCTTCTAACAGGAAAAAATGTGAGGAGACAAGGGCTTTAGCATTGGCTTTTCTGCTTATTAAGTGATCTCGACAAGTTATTTAAACATTTGAATGTCAGTTTCTTTATCTGTAAAACAGGAGGTGAAAGGTCCATAAATCCTCCCTCCTAGGATTGGGAGAAAGATTAAATAAACTTACAATAGGTGAAAACTTTCTGTAAATGGCATAAGGGCGTACAAATGTGAGGTGTTATCTTTGTGTATTGTTGTTGTTAGTCCCGTGAATCCCAAAAGATGACCAGGGAATCCTGGTTCCTCAGGGATGACAACAGCCTAGTATCCTTTTAACCTCAGGACTTATCAGAGCCTTTAATGTACTAGTAAGTGCTATGACTCTGAAGGAGAGGAGCACGGTTCATGGCATTTCCCAAACACATTTGTCCAGAATCTCTTCTCATAGACCTCCTTAAAGGATTTAGGTTTTACCAGGGCACCTGCTGGATGGCCCTGGGCTGTCATGGAGACTGGGTGGACATTGGCTTATGTGGCAGATTTGTTGCCTGTTCCCCTGTCCCCTTTGGTGACTATCCCCAGTCACATAGACCATGGTCCCTGAGGAGTAACAGTGAGGAGATGGGAGGGAGCAGACTGCCTGGTTCTTACCTGGTTCTTTACCTCTCAAATAACCTTCCTCTTTGGGGCATCCTTGCCCAGTTCTCTCTGGATGCAATGGATCTGAAGGCAAGATAATCAACCCACGTTGGTTGCTGTGGTTGTTTTGCTTTCTCTTCTTCTCCCCTCCCCTTCTTCATCGTCTCCCTTTTTCTGCTCCCTTCCTTCTCCTCCTTCCTCTTTTTGCTTAACTATATGAGGATCTATTCTTTTAGAACAATTTTATGGTCTCACTTTGACCACAGTTTACCAATTATACATAAAAATAAAACCCTTGAGTTTAAAGCATTGCTCTTTGAACTTTTAAAAATAGAGTTGTTTTTAAGTGTAAGGGATATATTATCCAAATTCTGTTTTGAAGTTTTTCTTTTCTTTTTTTTTTTTTTTTTTTGCTTTTCCCGGGTTTAGGGGCCATTTCAGAACATGATAGTAAGGACACCTGCGGTGGTACACGTGGCCACTTCAGTGGCTGGTGACTGCAGATTCAACAAGTGCAGTATGCCTGTCACATTCTTGGGACTTTCATGACATTCCCTCCCTCCTCTTACCAATAATGTCGTGCAGCAAAAACTGAGGCTTAGAGAGACTAAATATCCAAAACCCCGTCAAAAAAGCATGTGACAGAGCTGGTATTTGGACGAAGGTTTTCAGACTTGAAGGTGTTGCCTGCAAATAGAAGGAATTAGGAACAGTCTTTTGTCTCCATGATCCCCCAGCAGCCTCTAGGCCCCACTCTGCTTCTTCCTTTCCTCTTTGTCTTTGATCTGCTTCTATTTTCTCCCCTTTTTAACTCTTGTCTTTTGCCTGGGCCTTGCCAGCAGGGCTCTCCCAGCTGAAAAACCCGCCGTCCCTTGATTGTTGACAACCTGAAAGCACTTCTTGCCCCACCCAAGGAAGAAGGAAACGACACCAGGAAAAGCGTCTCCTTGACTGGGTGAGACGGGACTATTTTTGTGCCGCTTTGTTCAGCATCACCATGCCTCTGGGCCCTCGATAAAGAGGGAAGGAAACCTGGCAGAGGAGGAGGAACGGGGTTTCAGTTTTGCATTTCAGAAATATTTTCCCCAAGAGACAATGTCCTAATTCGGTTTTATCAGAGGCAGTTCTTCCTGATGGAAGACAGACAAGCAACGGGATGGAACCCAGAAGACCTCGCTGAGGACCGACAGCAAGCGAAGCCCTTTGCTCGAGCTGCCGATGACCGGGCTGGGCCCCTCTGCCGAGCTCTTGGGTCAGCTCCCAACACCGAGAAGCGTGAATTACAGAATCAACTTCTGCCTTGTTGCAACTGTGTCTGCACTTCCACGTTTATTGCTGAAAGATTTGCAGGTGACAAAGGAGTGGGGACTCAGAGAACCCCGTTTCTCTTCATATAACAGACAGAAAACCATAGATGGGAAATGTGGGTGGAAAGGAATACAAAGGACTTAATGTCCGCACAGTTCAAGGGCGTTAGGCCAGGCAGGGCCACCTCTACTCAGGCATCCCCTGGAAGCCTGTGCTGGAATTGAAAGGCTCAATCAACCTTGTGGGCCTCTCTTTCTCACCACCCCTTCTCACACTTCTCCCTGGATTAATAAAGGTGACTGTGTCCTGTCCTTGAGGACAACAAAGTCGAGCTCTGTCAGTGCCGGGACAGTCACCCGGAGCCCACCTGTGCCCTGGCGCCCAAGGCGGACCGCTAGTCCTGCGCCCAGGGCGCCTCTCCCGCCTGCCTTCCGGTTTCTCTCCCTCCAGGGCCATCTGGTGTTCACCTGCCTGACGGCTGCAGCCTGCCTTCCATCTGGCCATCGTTTCAGAAACATGGAAGCGGAATATGACAAATGGTGATAAATGGAAAGAGAGGAGTCGCAAAGGTTTCAGCGTTGATCATCAACAGATTTATCAGCAATTATAAAACGTGGCTCCTTTTTATTCATTTTCATCTGCGTGCCAAAGCGATCAGTTACATTAAAGACCAGCATTCTTTGTGTGTTTAACCTGCCAAGTCAGTTGGAGTCCAGATGGTGACACTGACCTTCGTTGAAGCTCCTCACTCTTCCCAGGAATTGTATATATTCGAGGAAAAGCCGAGCTTCTCGCCACTAGTTGGGGAACTTGTACGTTTTTTAGACACATGCACACATACACACAGACCCCAAGCCTGAACGCCCTGCTTGCTCTTCTCATTAGAGGGTTTGTAATTTCATGCTGGCTGAAAAGTTAAATCTCTAAGTAAGAAAGCAATCTGTTCCACCTGTCACCTCACCCTCCCTGAGGGCCAGCAGCTGCAGTGTGGCTTCTCCGCTTCAGAGCCTCACCGGGTTAGAGCCAATTAAATCACATCAGCACTGACTGGACCTCTGAGCTTCTCACGGAGACCCAAATTTGGTGGCCCCGAGCCATGCTTGCTGGCTGGTGGATACTGTCCTTGCCACTATGGGTTTATAAGGCTATGCTGTTCCCTTGTAAAGTCACAGGAGTGCAACAATGAGAAGAAAAAAGCTATAGTCCTAAAACTGAACCCACATTCTTGCATCATCAGAATTGTTCAGTTTTCCAGTGAGAGTGGAACGGTGAAGCCCTTCTGCGGCACACGCTGGGTCCTTCCAAACCTTTCACTCTGTTAACAGTTAACAGCAAGGGCTGAAGACAGACCCTGCACCGGCAGGAGGGACAGGGTCTGGGTCAAGACAGATCTGGAATAAACCTCATGCTACTAATTATAAAGAACAATGGAAAGGTTTAACATGAACCAAATTAGCCATTTGCCGAGGACTGCACATGTATCACATGATAACCACCCTCTTGTTATTGAAATACTTTGTGTTTCTGAAATCCAGTTCTAACTCAAGAAGATGCTACGTTGTGTGAACTCCATCAGATGACAACACTCCAGGCACAAGGGGGCTCTGGCTAAGAATCAAAGTCCACGTCCAGACTTTCTCATTCTCGTCTTCTTTCTCCTAGTTGCTTACGGATGCAGAATGCCTTTGTTCCCTTCTCCATTCTGTGACTTTGGGGATTTGGGATAGCTAAATCCTTACTTTGTATCAGGTCTATAACAAAGACTACACATCTTAACTCGCCTAGTCCTCAGAGAAGAGGCATGCTGCTGGGCTGCTATCATTACCCCCATTTTACAGATGAGGACATTGGGGCACAGGGAAGTTAATGGCCCAAGGTCACACACAGGCTGCTATGTGAGGAGTCAGGATTTGAACCCAGGCCAGCAAGGTCTGGAGTCCGTGCTCCTGAACACGTCAGTGTGCTCCCCCTTAGAATGCAGAGCAGGGCTTCTCAACTGGGGGTGATTTGCACTGGGCAGGGGACTGTAGCACTGTCTGGAGAC
Source organism: Varecia variegata (assembly GCA_028533085.1). Classification (NCBI taxonomy): domain Eukaryota; kingdom Metazoa; phylum Chordata; class Mammalia; order Primates; family Lemuridae; genus Varecia; species Varecia variegata. The sequence goes on along the minus strand of CM052436.1, from coordinate 5,148,991 downwards.
ATTTTTGCTTGTCACAGCTGGAGGGGCACTACTGGCATCTAGTGGGCGAGGCCAGAGAGGCTGCTAAACGCCCTACAATGTGCAGGACAGCCCCCCTCAATGCAGACTGATCCGCCACTACTGCAAACAGTGTTGAGGTTGAGGAAACCCTGAGGAAGAGAAAACACAGGCTGTGAACACGCACGTCTATACACAGGCACACACAGTAAATCCATCTGTCCATCGTCTTTGTCTTCCCTGTGCTCCCAGAAGACAGCTAGAAGATTTCCTCTTTTGAAAGGGTCTTTAAAGTATTCATTATTTCGAAAGCCTTTAAAAGTAATTTGTATCTAAGAGTTCTTGAGAAAAGTGAATTACAATTTATTGTTCCTTGAAAATGCAGCGGAGTGTGTGTGTGTGTGGGGGGGGGGTCAGCTCCCATGTGAGTTCCTGTGGACTTTCCCTTCGGCTATGGAAAGTCCAGGTCTTTCCCTAAGACCTTGTACCTGTGATTTTCTCTCCACTTGGCCTTTGAAAAAAGACCTGAGCCAGGACAGGTCATCCGGGCAAGGCCTCTACCAAGGCCAAGCTTGTAGTCATTCCAACTTACATTACACATTATGCTCATAACACAGTCCATGTTACACCAACATGCATTATGTAATGTAGTAATATAAATTACACACTTTTATTAGCATATTACATTAATATGCATCACATTAGCACACATTAAACATTACATCAATACACATTACATGCTACATAACAACACATTACATATCATATTAATAACACATTACGTATTATACACAGCACATATCCCAGTGATGCACATTACATATTATGTTATTAACCTCCATTTTTCATGATTAACACATTACATCTTGCATTTATACACATTATAGATTACACTGATAACATAATCTACATTACACAATTAACACATTGCATGTTACATTGACAGTATATTGCATATTATATTTGCACATGTTACAAATTGCATTAACACACTCTATGGTACATGGTTAACACATTACACATGACATTAATGCACATTACAAATTATATTAATATACAGCTTGATGCCTGGCTAGAGGAAACCTCATCCTTTCTGAAGTCCCCAACTCTGATATTCCTGGTCACCTCCGGTCCTGGTTGTCACCTGCAGCTGATCCAGACAACCCTGGTTCCTCAAAGAGCTGGCAGTTCCCAAAGGGCAGCTCCTGCCCCAGCCCGCACAGGTGGCCCCCAGCTGCCCGGGGAGGCTCCTGGTCTCCAGCCCCAGCATGCCATCACAGCACCCAGACGTTCCCTTTGTTTTGTGCTTACCCTGTGGGGCCTTGGTCCTCCAAATTCATTCCCCCAGCCTCTCTCCTGGAGCCCACCCAGCTGGCCTGGGAGGCAGGGTGAGGAGCTGTCAGTTCTTGACAGTCTGCAGGCCCCAGGTAGCCAGTCCTCCATGCAACTCTGGACTCACGGGGCACCAGACACTGGCGAGGTGAGGGGTTGATGCAACAGACAAGACGGGGCCCCTGCTCTTGTGGAGCTTGGGGGCAGATTAGAGGTAAGACTTTAATAAAAAGACCCATTAATGACTTATAATTGAGGATAGTGTGACATTATATCTGGCTGCGGGGAAAAAACATTTGGTTCCAGCTCTCAAGCCTCGTGCTGGGTTTGGGGAAGCTTGCCCAACTCCTGTCTCCGCCTGGGGGGTGGGGGGTCCTGTCTCAGAGCCTCTCTTCCTGCCTGCTCGTCCCTCCCGCAGTGCGGTTTCTGTACGCATTGCCCAGCCTTCAGACAGGTCTGTGTGAACCTGAAAAGGAAAAGGTGCTTAACGCTTTTCACTCCATGGAGCCTCATCCGTCCCATGAAAGTGAAAAATAGACGTGGGCGTTTGGGAGGAGGTGCTGGCTTCACCTCTCACATTGGGTGGCCCGTCTGGATGGGGACTGCCCCAAAACTTCCGCTTAAGTCTCCCCTCTTGGTAGACAGAAAACTGCTGCAGGAACTGGTTTGTGCTGCCTCCACGTAAGGACCCCCCGTTACTCCATCAGGATCTCAAAGTCCAGAGCCCAGGTTCATCACGGTAGCTGCCATGCAGTGATGCTCGTGGTGCAACGATGCTCATACAGGCTGCTGTGCAGTACATCTACCGGGCTGCCGGGCAGCTGAATCCACAGGCGTGAAATGTGCCCTGTCCTCGGTCTTCCTCCAAACACTGCAAAAGGTGGATCATCAGCATCATGTAACAGAGGATGAAAGGGAGGTTCTGGAGGAATAATCGCTTGCCCAAGGCCAGCCAGGGAGGAGGCTGCTTCGTGTCTGCCTCTTCTCTATGCCACACAGTACTGTCCGCCCACAATGCCTGGCCCTGCCACCCCTCCTTACTGAGGTGCTGGTGCTGGGGTCACCTACTATGCCTGCCATGTGCATCTTACCTCTGGCTGCCCCCGTGGGCTGGTGCTGGGCAGGGTGTCACATGTGCTGTCATGGCCAGGCTTACCCAGGGCTCTGAACGGAGACTCTAGTTCTGCCAGCTGACCTGAGGGCCCAGGCGCCAGCCCTGCCCTGCCCACTTCCAGTGCTGTGCATGTGGACGGCCACAGGGTCCGCACTCCAAGGCACACAAATATGACTCCCAAATGCAGCATCTACGTGTACGATGCATCATGCGCTTCATCCTCCAAATTGGGACACTTTTGAGAGTCAAGAGGCACTGTTAATGATTATACCAGAAGTGCAGGTGGATAACGGACCAGCATCATCCTCCCTGTCTGACAAAATGCTGTCACCTCCCACCAGCAGAGGAGGCTATGAGACCAGAAGACTTAGAAAGAAGGGGCAGTACTGACTATTTCTAAGGGGACCAGGTTGGATCCTCGTTTTGTGTGGATGGAAGGGTGGAATCCGGCAGCCCCTAGTCCTGGCAGCACCCAATCTCCGTGCCAAAGGTGACAGAGGAAGCGAGATTACGTTTTCTTCTCACTGCCTGTAGTGTCCTCAGGGGTTACCCTAGGGCCATTTTCTTCTACTTGGGAAGGAAACAGGACCGTAGCTTGTGACCCTCAGCATGTCATTGCTGTGCAGTGCAGGGTTTAACTGGCTGGGGAGTGAAAGGGACTGTTTGTACCACTCCAGGCTGGCTGGTCCTTGTACCTCCCTTCCCAGGCCTCTGTATCCCCAGGGCTGAATGGGGCTGTCTTCATGTTCCTTCTGGAAACTTCTCCAGCACCAGCATTCCCCCAAAACAAGAGCATTGATCTATATCCAAGAGAAGCAGGCATCAGCAGAAACACAATGAAGGAAGCTGACATGCCATCTAGTGGGGACAGGGAAAGCCTCAGAGGAAAATCTCAGTTTGCCAAAATGATGCCACTTAACCGGAGTCCAGTGAATCAAATTTCCGGCAGGACTCAGCTTAATCAAAGACCTCTGCGTTTCACCTTATTGACGAAAGCCCCTTACAGGTGTCTGGGCTTGGACAGCCAAGCAAAGTTAGCATAATGGGGCTGCTACCTGCTGGCTCTGAACCAGGCAGTTCTCCAGGGTCAGCATTTGGGGTCACAGTTTTATTATGTAATATCGTAGATAACAACAGCAAAGCACCATTGACTCACAGGGTGTTACAGCTGATAAAAGACCTTAGAATTAATCAGCAAACTTTTAGGCAACAGTAATCAAAGGTCAAAAACTATTCTAAACACCTTCTAAATATTTATTCATTTAATTCTCACAACAACCGTATGCACAAGCACTATTATTATCGCCACTTGACAGATTAGGAAACTGCAGCGAGAGCAAGTTAAGACCCAGGCTCAAGGACACACAACTGATAAGGCATCACACCCAGTTGGTCTGGCTCCAGCGCCGCCACCCTACGCCCAAGGTCACAGAGCAGGGGATCCAGGAGTTCCAGAAGTTTCCCTCACCCGAGATGTGAGTGATCAGAAACACTTAGGATGTCTGGTTTCACAGCCCACAACCTCCTCCCACAAAAAGGTAAAATATTTTCTATTTTCTTTTTTTCTGGAACTTAGCTAACATAAATGTATGAAATAGGGCTGCTTAC
>CM052436.1:5048522-5144440 GCA_028533085.1 Varecia variegata | reverse complement strand
GTCACCAAAGTCTCCTCATCTGCACAGTTTGGGATGGACTGTCTCTTACCGGATTCTTGTCCCGTAGACCAGGCAACTCTCCTTTTGTGTGTATACAATTTAGGAATCTCTTACGTATGTACAAAATGTGTGTGTGCAAATTTTTCTATTCCCTTTATTTTTAAAATTTTAAAATAATTTGTTTCTCTTAATTTTATATTTTCCTCAGGTGCTGAAATAACAACTAACAATGGCTTGTGTCTGCATTGTCATTTCCTTGTTTATTGTCAGGGGAAAATTTTTTCTTTGCATAAAATTTAGATAATTTTAAATGGCACTCTGAAACATAACAAAGAGTTAAAAAATTACAAAACAAAAAATATTATTGCAAAATGTCAGCTCTTCTAAATTAACGTATCAATTGAGGGCTAAATTAATAAAATGTATTTTAAAGTTTGAGCGGTGGAGTTTTTTTTCATTATTTTATAAAACTAATCTAAATGTATTCATGTAAATGTTAAGTTACTTGTGCAAATTTCTAATAACAGCTCATAACATACAGAAATGGTTTTTATTGTTTTAGATATCTCTATGTCCAACCTCAATGATGGCTTAAGTCATAGTGAACCTTCTATTTAAATTAAAACACAATACTTATACTATGTAATTCTAGAAGGGTCCAAGGACATGGAAACAAAGCATTCATAAAAATTAAAATAGGGCTGGGCGTGGTGGCTCACGCCTGTAATCCTAACCCTCTGGGAGGCCGAGGAGGGAGGATTGCTGGAGGTCAGGAGTTCCAGACCAGCCTGAGCATGAGCGAGACCCCGTCTCTAGTAAAAATAGAAAAATCAGCCGGGCATGGTGGCGCATGCCTGTAGTCCCAGCTAATCGGGAGGCTGAGGCAGGAGGATCCCTTGAGCCCAGGAGTTTGAGGTTGCTGTGAGCTAGGCTGACACCACTGCACTCTACCCAGGGCAACAGAGTGAGATTCTGTCTAAAGTAAACAAAACAAAACAAAACAACCCACAAAAATTAAATGAAATGAAACTTTACTTGATAAGTACAAACTTGGAAATGATAATGTTGTATCTATTACACTTGGATAATAGCAACCAAATAACAACAGCGAACCTAAAGAGAAATAAATCAAAACCACTTTGTCGGGCAGCACCGGCTGGTGTGTCCTGCTGTGGCTGTGGGTGCTCAGGACTGAGCGAAACCTGCAGGTGACCCTGGACCCCTGAGCCTCACAGGGCCACCCTCCTCCTTCCTGGGGACCTGAGGACCAGGAAAGCTGAGGACCAGGAGACCCCTGGAACTTCCGGGCCTCTGTGGGCTGTGCACAGAGCAGCAGGATAAAGGGGGCACCTGGGAAAGGCTGGGACGTGACTCCATGTCAGCCAGTCGGTGCTGCGGCATCGTTTTCTCTTCTCAGCTCGTGGAGCTTCTTGGCCGGCAGAACTGCCCTCCGGCTCTCGTGAGCTTTTTCCTCCTAGAGGAGAATCTCCTTTTGATAGAAGGAAGCGGTTCTCTCCAGCCCATGTCTTCTGCCCTCTCCCTGTGGAGGTTGCAAATCTGATGTGTGTAGTTCACGTTACTACAGACACTGGGAAATTCCTTCTCAATTTCTAAGCAGAAAGAGACATAGCCATTTAACAAGAAGATACGAGTGGATACCCTCTTAATCGAGTGATAAAGTTAACATGAAAATATTGAGACAAGCCAACATCCTGTGCCTCTGGTATGATGCGCTGAAAAGGACACAACATCATTTCTATGATTTTCTGCCAATAATGCTTAACCTGAACCATGAAGAAATACCCCACAACCCCAAATTGAAGCACAGACTACAAAACAACTGCCCCGTATTCTTTGAAACTATAAAGGTCGATGAAGAGTAGGAAAGGCTGAGGAACTGATTTGGAATAAGGGAGACCCAGGGGATGTGACAACCAAGTGCGATGTGTGATGCTGGATTAGGTCCTGGGCCAGCGGAAAAATAGTTACAGATGACATTATTCAGAAAATTGGCAAACTTTGAATACGGACAATGGATTGGGTAAGTACTGTGACAATGTTAAATTCCAATTTTGATCATTGTACTGTGGATAAGAAATATCAAAATATTTAACTGTCAAGGGGTTTAAGTGGCTTCAATTTATGCCCAAATAAAAGTTACCGAAATTCCTCAACCATGATCCCTTCTTGCCCTCGTACCCAAGCTGTGTGCAGCTCATGGTAGCTCTTTTCTCATTTTCGGGCGGGATCCTTTTCTTAGTGAGAAAACACAGCCCATAAAACCACAGTAAACCTTTTTCAAGTTCTCAACCTGCCTTGAGCCCACGTGTGTGTCTGAGCGGTTCGCCCGTGGCATGCTGGAGAACACGGAGAACATGTTACCGAGGGGCATGTGTGTGGCATCCATCCTCAATCAAGTCCTTCTTCGTACCTGGCCATCCTCCCTGGGCCTTCTCTCTGGCCGGTATAATGTCGGGGTCTGAATAGCTTCTGGCTACCATGCTCTATGGCTTCTGTGAAAAGCTCTCACTCTAAATGTTCATCAACTGGGTGGGTTAAGATAAAAGGAATTTATTCTTTTATAGTTCTGTAGTCCTAAAGTCCAACATCAAGGTGTTGGCAGGGCCATGTTCCCTCTGAAGGTTCTAGGGGAGGAGTTTTCCTTGCTTCTCCCAGCTTCTGGCTGCTGTCACCAGTGCTTGTCATCCTTGGCACCTAGCCTCATCACTGCAGTCTCTACCTCCACCTTCACGTGGCCTTCTTCTCTGTGTGTTTCTCCGTGTTCTCTACTCTTTAAGGACACCGGTCATTGGATTTAGGGCCAATCCTAATGCAGTATGATCTCATCTCCATCCTTAACTAACTACCTCTGCAAACACCTATTTCCAAATAAGGTCATCTTCTGAGATTCCAGATGAAGGTGAATTTTTAGGGGACTCTGTCCTACCTACTACACCAGGTGTCACTGCTCCAATTCCCATGGAATCTCTCTGGGTCATTTGAAAAGCCCTAGCTTAGTCTTACCTCTCCTTGATTCTAAATTTTCCCTTTGCACAGGGCTTTTTCTCTCCACCCATCTCTTAGAATTACCTTTTCTCTATCCTTTGTTCAACTTCCTTTTTCTTTATTCCATATCCCACAGGTACAGGGCTCCCTCATACCCTTTCCTGGCTCCCAGGACCCAGGCACATTGAACATACTCTGTGTCCCACAAGTGCGTTCTACTCAGGATGCTGACAATGAAGGACTCACATGGCTCCATTTGCCAGGGCTAAGGTATGGTCCTAAAGGGTGGGTCAAAGTGCTCGCTCCCAGGTTCTCTGGTCCTCCTGGAGGACAGTGGCGTGTTGAGTAACTCAGAACCACTGGCTTTTTCTGTTCAGTTTCATTCCAGTTATTTTGGCTCTAAGATAAAGAAAAGTTAATTACTTGCATATTTGATCAACTGAAGAAACCCAGACTATATATTTTGAGTCCTGATCAATTAGGACTACTTGCCTAAAGGCACCAATTTAATAATTTCCTTCACTTTCAAGTTGTGAAGAAATTCTGGCTGCCTTTCTCATTGCACCTTTGCAAAGGCCAGGCTTTCTGAAAACAAAAGTGATGATATTAATAGCTCTGGTACTTGGTAATCGACAAACCTCTGTTCCGTGCTGCATCTCAGGGGAGCCCACAGCGCTCCATGAGGTGTGAATCCGGCAAGCCATGCTGCTATCCTTACATACAGATGAGAAAATGATCCGACTGCTTTGCTTCTTGGGCTGGTTCATGTATGTGCACAGTGTGGCACAGACATGACCAATTTGTTCATACCCTTGTTTAAGGCTCTTGTCTTTGGAAGGACAAAAAGGAAACTTCAGGATTTGATCTTTACATGAAACAAAACCAAGTAACCATCTTGCCCAATGACTTCCTCTCCCATCTGTTTATCCTTCTCTCAGTTTCCTTCTATTTCTATTCAAAAGGCAACCTAAAAAAAAAAAAACAAAAACAACTTTTTGTTAGCTAAGACTTCAGAGCAAGATATACCCCAGGTTAAATTCTACTTCTGCCACCTACTAACATCATGAATTTGGGTAATTTCCTTAACCTCTCTGAGTCTCAGGTTACTCACCTGTAATGTCAACTTCAAGGTCAAGTGGAGAGGATTAAAGAAATGATGTATATCATGTGCCCTGCATGAAACTTCTCAGTGGTAGGTGGCTCCCTCTCCCCACCTTCTTGGGAGACTCTAATTTTGAAAAAGGACCAGTCCTAGATCACAATGACAAAGCCGACATTGCAGTAGTCTTCAGGCCAGTGTGCAAACACTCTGATCTGGCCATGCTGGGGCAGGGAGGGCATGCAGGCTGCAGACCAGTGCCTGGAAAGCAAAGGGGTGTTCAGTCCTCTAACATAAAGACCATGCTTTACGTCATGGTCTCTCCAGACTAGAGGAAATCATGTCATCTCTCTCATCCTACCACTGTAAAAAATGTTGAAAACAACCGTTCTAAAGAAAATGTTAAGCCAAGACTATCAAAGCAATACTCGAGAATATCAGTAAGGAAGCCTGTTTTCAGGTAGCAAAGTCCCTAACTAGAGGGGATGAAACAGCTCTTACAAAGGTGCACATTATACAACTATTTCATCACAAGCTGAGAACTGGCATCTCAGTATCCGGCAGTGAACCAACACCTGAAATACCGTTTCCCTTAATCCCCTTCATCTAAGAATAAACACTCTTAATGAAAGCCTCAAGAGGAGGTAAAAAGGAATTTGTTTTTCTAGTTTCTTTTAAAGATCTTTCCTAAAATAGGGGGCTATTTTTATTTGCACCTTCCTTATAACACCTCAGTCAAATATGCCCACTGCCACTGCTTCTGGAAAGTTCCCTGGGTGCAGAGAATCAGGACATGGCACCTGGCATGAGAAGAAGGCACCAGGATTTTCTGGGCTCCCATTTACTAGCTACTCTTTTCTCTTTGCGTGAGCTCACACTTCAAACCTTGCCAAGAGAGACATGCCCTTGAACTCTGCAGTCCTGTCCCACAGTGGAGAAAGCTAACAAGGGATCAAATGTTTGGTTATTTTGAAACACTAGAGCAAATATTTCCAAGTCTTGGAACAGAGCACCTTGGAATTAACTTCAAGTCCTTACTATATGATGAAAGAGCCATGCATGCGTGATGGTTCTTTTAGCTAGAGAAGTGTTTGGTGGTAACAATGCAAACAGAATTTGAGAGCCAGATCATAAGTAGGAACCTAACAAGAGCTCTGAAAATAAAGAAGGGGTTTCCCTTAGCAATAGGAGTTAAATGCTCAAAAAGCTCTGTTTATGGCTTTATCGGGAGCTTCTAACATGTAGAAAATGGATACAAATGTAATTCAGCAAAGTAAATGGGAAACTGCATGGAAAATTTGATAGGGAATATTTTTTCCCGATTATGTAAGTAATACACATGTTCTTTGTGGAAAATATGAACAATAAAAATATGGCATGTAGAAGAAAATTAAAATTAACCAATTATATACCACAAAAGATAACCATTTTCTGATACACATGTATTACTTTTTCTATACATTTGTGTTTATGTTCTACTCATATTTGTCCTGTGCTTTTTCACTTAGTTTGAGCATTTATTTATATTATAGTATCTGAATGGCTGACCCCCTAGGACACTCACTGCAAATGCTATATTTCTTTAAAATCTAGTTTTATCTAAAACATTTATTTGGATTTTGCAGTCTACTCCAAAACATGTCCATCTCTGTTTTAATATAATAATGTAACATGTAAATATAAAACATAAATTGTATTATTGGTAAATAGATATAGCATACAGAAATATAAAATGTAAAATATAAAATTATAATATAGGAAGCATACCAAAATAAAATTAATAAAATATATCTAGCTCTACATAAATGAAAGCAGCTATTTCCCTGCCCTCTTTGAAATTTTAGTTTTATGCCATTTAAATATGTCTATGTGCCATACGCCTAAGAATTTATTTGCCCAATTTGAAATAGCAACCTTAAAATACTCTATGTCACTGGAAAAAAATGTGATGGTAATTTTATTTATATACAACCTCACATGCACACACACCCACACACAGAAGAACAACACCCATTTGGGAACTCCTTGGACATAGTTTCAAGGCTTGTAGGAAGTAGATTTACTCAAACAAAACTATTCTCCTCTCCAAGTCTACAGTTGGTCTGAGATGCCCCTTCACTACACATAAATTTATCAATTCATAGAAAATAAAATAATAAAATCAATGGGTCGCAATTTTTCACTTCAAAATTTCCTCCCTCAAATGTCATGCACAGTTTGGGCCTGTGAGAAGATGAGTCACCATGTGCAAAAGATGAACCACAGAACTGTCCAGAAATAGTCACTCGAGCTTGACATGACAGCTGGGTTTCCACATATTCTCTTGGTTGTTACTTTGTATTGCATCCGTACAGTAAGGTCATATTTTCCCCTAGCATGTCTCTCTAAATGGAATAAAATGTATCAATATTTCATGTTGCACTTCACAGAGTGTCACGGCTCCCTTGTTGCCACCTGATCCAGACTGACAGTCACCACTGCAGGTGGCCATGCTGCTCATTTGACTTGAGCATGAGAAAGAACCGTGGACTAAAAGATGGAGAAAAAAATCTCCGATCCAGTGACTTGTCATTTACTGGAGGAATGAGCCCAGCCTCTCTGAGGAGCCATTCGAGGAGGTGTCTCCACCCCTAACTTATCAAAGTCTAACATTCCACAGTTAGATCTTCATTCCTTTGACTTTAACCTACAGAAATTGTGTCACTTCCAAAAATACATATATGACAAAGGTAAAACCTTTACACTTTAATCAGTCATTTTCAACAGTGTTTCTCAAAGAGGGGTGACCAGGCTGCCTGGATCAGTATCCTGGGGTGAGGTGGTGGTGAGGGGAGAGTAGGAGGGATGATTAATTGGAGATTTCTAAGTCCCAGCCCCGAAGATTCTGATCTTGTAGATCTGTGGAGGCCACTGGGAACCTTACTTTAGCAAACATCCCAGGGGATGCCTATGGACATTAGAATTTGAGAAACAATAACTTACACCCTGAAGTGAATGCACTTGGGAATCCTTCCTTAAGAGCGGAGATGATCCTTATTGATCTCCGAGGGGTAATTCAGTGACCATCACTGAGGGACACAAAAGGGAATCTGGACAGGGCAGAGGGCAAACCCTGTTTTGTCCTGGAACAGTCACCTAGTAGATGCTTTCTTGAAGAGGGCATAGTCACTGTGTTCTTTGTGTGAATACACTGTGAAAAGAGGAAAACAGATGTCTGGCCTTTTGCATCCCCTCCTGGTCACCTGTGAAGGGATTTACATGGCACAAATTAAATCCACGCACCACCTGGAGTTCCGTCCTTCACTCAGACACGAGCCCCCCAGCGTGGCCCGGGACCAGTGCGTTCCAGCAGCCCCTGAGAGCAGCACAGTGGGTCTCGCCCACCCAGACCCAGTGCTATGGTGGGGGGAGATGCCCGCCTTCTGCATGAGAGTCCTGTGGCTGCTGTGACAAAAGACCACAGACTGAGTGGCTTGGATGACACACATTTATTGTCCCACAGTTCCAGAGGCTGGAAGTCTGACATCAGGGTGCTAGCAGGGCTGGTTCCTCCTCAGGGCTGCGAGGAGCGATCTGCTCCTGGCCTCTCTAGCGGCCTCTGGGAGCCGCAGGCAGGGGGTCGTCCTCTTCCTGTGTCTTCCAATCACCTGGCCATATTGGCTTAGATCCCACCCTAACAACATCCTAATTCCATCATTTTAAAAGACTCTGTTTCCAAGTAAGATCTCATCCTCAGGTCCTGGGGGCCAGGACTTCAACATGTTGTGCAGGTCACGAGTCAGCCCATCACACCTCCTCTTTTTCCTGGGTCTGTCAGAGACATGCTGCTCTGTCCCTCGGTGGCTGGGGACAGCATGTGTAGATCTGGACATGTGGCCCCACTTTGCTGTGAGAACGTCTCATCAGGTCCCCGACAGCCCCTTGAGGGCCCCAAGCCCCTGCTCAGTGATGCATGGGGGTCCAGTAAAGGCCCCTAATCTCGGCAGGGTCATAAGGAAGATGGAGCTCAACCCAGATGTTTGCAACAAGCTAGGAAATTGACAGGAAGGTCCCAGGTGGTCTTTCCAAGTCAATTTCACCAGATTTCTCTGTGGTGTGGCTTTTATTAAATGCTTCTTAATAATTTTCGTTATTATGTCTGAGCTTAGAAATCAATTATGCCCATGGCTCTGGAGGTATTTTTAGACCTTGCCTCTAGGTCTTGCCCAATAAAAGGTTAAATAAACCTTCAAATACTGTATGATCAAAGAGCTCACTTCCCCCAGAACTATCTTCATCTAAGAGAATAACAGTGATAACAGCAAACATCCATGGGATGTCATAGTTTTTTAGAAGTATTTATTTGTTTTTACAAAAAAGAAAAACAATTATCTACTTGTCACCTCAGAGGAAAATCTAAAGGAATGTGAGTATTAGCCCTTAGTAGAAGCTGAAATTTCTCACTTACCCGAAGGTGCCTGTGTGGGTACTCTTCGTGTCCAAGAATGCTGACTGCTCTCCATTCAATGTCTGTCTCCGCAGGGACCAGTTGGGGAAGCCACCGGCTCTGTCCAGCATCACAGCTGTGCTGACCCCAAATGTACCTCCTCTGACTCTGCAGGACCACGGCACAATCTCCTGGTGGCTCAGGCCAGAGTGGGGTGTTCTCACTGCCCCAGGGCATTGCTGGAACAGGTTTAGGCAGCAAGACATTAAGCAACAGAGATTAAGCTTAGGAATCTAATGCAACTTTGGGCTTACTGTTGTCCAAATATTAGGAAACACTACCCCAAATCAGTGGGGATTAGACTCGTGCTCAAGAGGATGAATTGGAATGTGATGCCCTCACCCTTGGTGAGCTCTCTTCACCTGAAACACCCTTAGGTTTACTGGAGAGACTCGTTCCCAGAAAGTCAAACCCCTTTATGTTGGCTGGTGAGTAGTGTGAGGCTTCTTATTCAGGCTGTGTGTGCGTGTATGCAGATGTTGATGAGAGGAGGAAGCCTTGGGTACACGCTAAATTTGACCAGAAAGAATATTTAGCCACCATCCAAGTCTTGGAAACAATCAAAACCTTGGTGATAATTAGAAAATAGCTAAGCCCTGAGTCCTCTCACGCCAGAACTGGGGGAGACAGGACCTGAACATGGCAGGTGACCAAAAGGGACCAGGGTGTGAAGACTGACTGCGTGTGCTGGCAGTGCCTTATGACACGCTCAGAGACAAACCAAGAGGCAAAGGCTGTCTACACATCCAGGCACCAATCCGGGGTCCGGAATGGGGGCTCAGCACTAAACAGCGTCAAAGCCCCACTGCACCGGAGCATGAAGCTAGAGTGGTTGTGACGTGAGAAAGGCCCCGCGTTACCGTGAACAGGCTTCGTGCCTGGTTGGTTTGAGCTTTGTCCTTGTCCTGCAGAAAAACATCCAGCAGTCAGTTGTGAACGGAAGCCACTCCCACAGGATTAAGGGCCTGGGCGGGTCTGATCTCTGTTTTTAACTGGGTCTGTGGGGTCTTGGAAAGGGCTCAACCCTGGCATTTAGAGGCTCTGAGTTTGGTCCCAGCTCAGCCGCTTGCAGTCTGTGTAAACCTGAGATAATCACATGGCTTTGCCCGGTATCTTTTTCCTAATCGGAAGTCTGGGGATTAAAAAAATCCCCTGCACAGGAGGTGCATGGTTCACATGTGCAAGTATGTCCAAGTCCCTTACACATAGCATGCAATTCAGTTTCCCTTAAGCAAGTTCAGCTTTTGTTTGTTGAGCTTTGAGGTGATCTAGAAGGTTGTACCCCTAAAAAGGCAAAGAGGTGGGCTTTGTGTACCTGTGGTGACTTCTTAATGTCCTGAAAATGTCATATTTCATACTTGTATATAAATAATTTTCTCTTTTTACTGAAATTAATACTTGTTCATTTTTCTGTTTATAAAAATAATATTGTGTAAAAACTTGGAAAATACAGAAACTTTAAAATAATCGCCCAAATTATCCACCAGGTGAAAATCATTTATGATGAGATGTATTTCCTTTCAATGAATATTTAATATTTATATTTATTAAATATTTTATAAAACTGTCACCATGATATATATATCATTTTGTATATATTGCTTTTTTCCTTTAAAATTATATTAAGCATTTTCCATATGACCCTAAAACATCATTTTAGTGATCACATCATATTTCATCACCTGATTATATCATAATTTAACTATGTCCAATTTTTTGTTAACACAAGTTGTGTGCATTTTGTAAATATTTTACTCATATATTTGTTTGTTTATATTATGATACCCTAAGAACAGTTTCCTGAAGGAGATGTTATTAATGAGTGGTTTTAAGTCTTTGGACTATATTGCCACATTCTTTTTAGAAAATTTATGTCCTACTAAGAGAGACAGTTCAACTTTTATTGTCTTTTCCCTAACATTAAGTATGTTATTTAAATCTTTGCTAATTTGATAGATAAAAATTGTAACACAGTTTTTCTTCTTTACGTTTCTTTAAGTTTTAGAAAAGCTGAATATGTATATGTTTTGGTAATTAACACTTCTTTTATTCTGAATTCTTTATTTATATTTTCCCTTCTTATTTTTCCATCCAAGTTTTAGTGCTTTTCTTTGTAATTTGCATAAGCTCTTGATAACATTATCAACTGTGTCATATACAACAATGTCATATACGTCAAATATAATATATTTTCTTTGGCTCATTTAAAAGTTTTGTTTATGATTGTATTAGTTTCTGATGGCTTACGATTGTTGTATTTGTTATTGTATTGTATTATCTATTGCTGCATCACAAAGTACTCCAAAACATAGCGACTTAAAACAACACACAACTATTATTTCACAAGTTCTGTGGGTCTGAAATCCTGGAGCTGCTTATGAGGGTGGCTCTGTCTTAGGTCTTTCACAGGGCAGCAGTCGAGGACTGTTGGGTGGATGGCAGTCACCGCAGGCTCAACTGCGGGTGACAGCCGCGTTTCTGAGAAGGTTTGCTCCTATGGCTGTTGGCAGGAGGTCTCAGTGCCTCCCTCCATGGATCCCTCCACAGGGCAGCTTGAGTGTCCTCATGACACGGTAGGTGACTTCACCCACAGCAAGTGATCCAAGACTACATGAGGGGACAACCACCTTGTTTTTTATGACCTATGCTTGGAAATCACACCCCATTATTTTCGCAAACATATTACCAAAATTGATTCAAACCGGGAAAAAAAACATAAATAGACCTAGGACAACTAAAGGAAAATAATCAATAGTATGATTATTATGATTATCTGCTACATGGAAAGGGCACATTATAAAGTTTTACCAGCTTTTCAGGAAATAGATCTCCCTATGTCATATGGGGAGAGAAAGCTTGACAGCTCACTCTATGAGGCTAGAACAACCTTGATAACAAAACCAGAGAGGGGCAGCCCATGGATGGGAAACTGTAAGACCAATATAACTAACAGAAAGGAGGAATCACACATGTGAAGTTTCAAATAGAATATTAGCAAACCAAATAGAGCTTATGTAAAAATACATCATAATTAAATAGAATTTATCACAAGAAAGTATTATATCAATGTTAAACATCTGAAAATCAATTATGTGATTCACCACATTAGTAGATTTAAAGGATGAAAACATACAATCATCTTGGCACACCGTCTGGGGGATGGACACTCTTGAAGCTCTGACTCAGGGCGAGGGGCAGAGGCAATATATGTAACCTAACCATTTGTACCCTTGTAATATGCTGAAATAAAAAAATAAAATTAATTCAATAAAAATCTAGCATTCCCTTATGAAAAATCTATTAATAAAGTTGAAATAATAAAAGGCACCTAACAGAAATATGATCCTGATCATAAGCAAATATAATATTTAATAGTGAAACTTTACAAGCATGTCCTATAAAACCAGAAAGGACACTCACCTCTTCTACTCAAGATTGCATTGAAGATTTTAGAGAAATCAAACATTCAGCAATGTTACCAGGAAGGAAAGCATGACAAAAAAATCAATTGCATTCCTTTTCAAGGGAAGCAAACAATTACAAGAAATAATTGTTTAATTATCCCATTTGAAATAATCAAAAGATCCTTTTCCATTTTTATTTTTGTAGGGTATTATTACTTTATTTTGTTTTTTTTTATTTCAGAATAGTATGGGGTACAAACGTTTTGGTTACATAAATAGCTTGTGTACCATTTGAGTCAAAGTTATAAGTGTGCCCATCCCCCAGATAGTGTGCATTGTACCCATTAGGTGTGAATTTACCCAATACCCTCCTCCCCTCTCCCATCTGCTTGATTTCTGATGAGCGTTATTTCCATATGTGCACATAAGTGTTGATCGATTAGGTCCAATTTAATGGTGAGTACATGTGGTGTTTGCTTTTACATTCTTGTGACACTTCACTTATTCTTTTTATAAAACTATAAGATATCTAGAAATAAATGCCTTTTATTATATATTTAAAATTACATATATGTAAATACACACACGCACACAGTTGATTCTAGTTATTCACAATAGTTGTGTTCCATGAACACTGAATTAGTAGATCCTGAACCACTGCCCCTGCAGGAGGTACAGGGTTAGGTTCCTGCAAGCCTCTGGTCATAGCATTTGCACCAACAGATCAATACATAACCTTGTTTTATATTTGCTTCTGTTTAAAGACACATAATTTTATATTTGTTTAATATATATTGTTTCATTAACACTGAACCATGGCAACAGCACTGGAACTCATACCCTGTGAAGGCTGTCTCACTCATCATGTGTTTTATCCCCAAGTCACATCGCAGCCCTCTTGCACTTAGGAACATCAGCCGGCACTTCAGCACTAGCCTGGGTGTGGGGGGCATTTTAAAGGGTCAACCCACTGAAAAACGAAAAGCACAAAAATGTGAAAAGCATGGCACTAAATAGAATGTGAAAAGCACACTTGTTACAGGATGAGAGTGGAAACAAGAAGGCAGAAACTTGGTTCAACCTCAGCTGGGAATGTGCAAGCCAAACAACTCAAACTTTTCCCTAATCTGGGCGTGCACATGTCCGTGAACAACTGTGAAAACACCGCGACTCTAGATGTTAGGGCTACAGATAAATTTCAGAAAGTAAGCAAATTTGCAAATATGAAATTTGTGAATAATGAGACAGACTGTATCTATATCATACATATGTATGCGCATATATAGAGAGGATACATATAATAAAGATGTTGAAGTGTAAAACTGTTTATGAAAAAAGGTAAAAAAAACAAACTTTACCAAAAGATATAAATAAGAATTTCTAGAGAAGTAGATAGATGTCATACTCATGAATAAGAAGACTTCACTTCTTAAAGGTAGAGGTTCTCCTCATATTAACCTACACAGTTAATCTAATTTCAAACAAAAATCCCACCAGGGGTTTTTGTGAAAAAAGGCAGGTCAACCTTTATGTTCATTAAGGAGAGTTCAGGAATAATAGAGACAATTTTGAAGAGAAAGAAGGAGGAGAACAAAGTCAAAAAGATGGAGGAGGAGTTAATATTCACTCTGCCAGTTGTTAAGACCTACCGTAAAATTATAGTAATTTTAAAGTATGATATTTCCTTCAGAAACAATTAAATTAACTAATAGAAATAGAATAGAGAACCCAGAAACAAATCTGTATATATTTGAGAACTTGATAAATCACAAAGGTAGTATTTTCAATCAGTAGAAAAGGGGTAAACTATTCACTATATGTTTTCAAAACCGTGTTTCCTATATGGAAAAACTGTAATTCCTGTCATACACCATAGACAAAAATAAATTCCAGGTGGATTAAAGACTTAAATGTATAAAACAAAATTTAAAACTACTAAAAGAACATGGAGAATAATTTATATATGCTATTATGGCAGAAATGAATTTTTAAAACAAGACATAAAATTATAAATTTTAAGGAAAATGTGGGTGAATATACATCAAAATTTAAAAAGCTTCTACAGGACAAAAGACTACAAACAAATGAAAAGAACAAGCTATTAACAGATGGGAGGTCATTGTAACATACAATAGAAAAAGGATTAATAACCAAATATAAAATGAGCTACTATAAATCAACTTAAAGAAAACAAATAACTGGTAAAGCTGCCAAAAACAGGTGCAGGTAAATCACAGGTGAGGCAACCTGAAAAGTTGAACAGCATAGCAAAATACTACCAACCTTTCCAGAATTTTTCAAATAACAGCTTTATTGAGCTTTACTTACATACCATAGTACTCACTTTTAAAACATTCAATTCAGCGGATTTTAGTATATTCATAGAGTTCTGCAACCATCACCAGTATTTAATTTCAAAATAGTTTCATCAATAGCCCCCCAAAATATTTTCATCACTGTTTGATTAGTAGTCTCTTCACATTCCTCCCTCCCTTGCATTCCTAGAAAACCCTAATCTACTTTCTTTCTAGATTTGCCTATTCTGTACATTTCACAAAGATGGAATCATTCAATATGTAGCCTTTTGTGACTGGCTTCTTTCACTTAGCATAATGCTTTTAAGGTTCATCCATATTGTGATGTGTATCAGTGCTTCATTCCTTTTTATGGCTGTATAATATTCCAGTGTGTGGAATTTTATACCACATTTTATTTATTCATTCAGTTGGTAGATATTTAGGTTTTTCCACTTTTTGGTTATTACAAATAATTCTGCTATTACCACTAATGTACAAGTTTTTGAAAGGAAAAATGTATTTTCATTTATCTCAAGTATATACCTAAAATTGGAATTGCTATGTTATATGGTAATTCCATAAATACAATTTTGAGAAACTGCCAACGTTACGTCTCCATTTCCAAATCCCACCAGCAATGTATGAAGGAATTTCTCCAAATTCTCACCAGCACTTGCTATTGCCTGTCTTTGGATAACAGCCATCCTAGAGGGTGTTAAGTGGCATCTCACCATGGTTTTGACTTGCACTTCCCTAATAACTAATGACATTGTGCATGTTTTCAAGTGCTTAGTGGCCATTTGTAGGTCTTCTTGGGAGAAATATCTATCCATTTAAAAAACTGGGTTACTTATCTTTTTATTATCGAATTGGAAGAGTTCTTTATATTCATATATTCTGGATAGAAGCCAATCTTTCTTGAAATTTAGTAAAACTATTAAAATCATAATATTTCTTTATACCCATGAGATAGACATGTGGGAATATTGCTAGTTCTAAACCCATTTGCTGGGTAAGCTAATTGTTTCACATGCATTGGAGAGTTTGGCAATATCTGGTAAAGTTGCAGGTCAATGGACCATAGGGCCTAGTAATTCTCTTTCTTGGTATGTTTATACAATATAGAAACTTTCTATGTGTCCGAGGAGACCAGTTCGTGCTCATTGCAGTGCTGTTTGCAGTAACTCCAAACTGCAAACAATCTAGAGGCCGACCAACAGTAGAATGCAAAAATAAATTGTGCTAAAACCACATGATGGAATACTATACAGAAGTGAAATGAATGAACTGCATCTATATATAGCAGCACGGATAAAATTTGAAAGGTCTAACAGCAAGTTAAAAAAGCAAGTTGCAGAACTATACTTTAGCAGAGCCCGGCCAACTGTGCAGTAAATCCATTTCTCTCCCCTGACAGGCTGCGTTTCTCAGCCTCCTTTGCAGTTGAGTCGAGCCACGTTTTTGAGCTACGATGAAGCGGATGTGGGTGAGGCGATGTATGCAGCTTCCAGGCTTGGACCCCAGAAACCTTCCATGTAACCTTCCACTCTCTTTGCCCTGGAAGCTGATTGTCAGGGGGACCTTGAGTCTCTGTCCGCCATGATCCCAGAATGATTGCAAAGAGCAGAGTCCTTTCCCTTTTGTCCCCAACCTCACTGCACCCTCACCGACTGGACATTGGGAAATAAACGTCCATCGTACTAAGCCGTGAGATTCTTGGGCTCGCATGTTAGAGAGGCTAGCAATACCTAACTAACACAGACACCAGGTGAATGACATTTTAAAAACCCTAGAAATACAATACTTATTTATGCCATGAAAGCATTACAGGCATGCTCTAGAAGGATGCCCTCAATTTTAAGGTGGTATCTAGGAGCGACATCTCAACAGTGTGAACTTGGACCATGATCTAATTCAGGGGCCTGCACACTTTCTGTGTAAAGGATCGACCACAGAATAGGTATCTTCAGCTTTGCGGGCCACATGCACGTCTGTCACAGTCAGCTCTGCCACGGCAGCACAAGGGCAGTCATGCATAAGTGGCCAGGATGTAAGCAAGGGGGCATGGCCTGATGTGGCCTGCAGGCTGCAGCTCACCAATCCCTCATTTAACTTCTTGAGCCCTCAGTGTCTTCATCTGTAAAATGGGGATGATAGTAAGTACCTACGTAGCGGTTTTTGGAGGGTAAGTTAATGCATTAGTTAACACACGGGAACTGCTTAGCATAATACCCAGGAGGTAATATTCCATAAATATAATTATTTTGTTGCTGTTATCATTTGTTATACTTGTTATTATCATTTTCACTGCTGCTGTTGCTGCTACTGCTACTGTTACATCCGTGGAAGTAAGGGAGTGTGACTGACACGTGACAAGCACAATGCCAGACTAAGGACGGCACGTCTGTGATTTCACTCACCAACATCCTCTAGGAAAAGCATCGTTACTATTTCACATTTACAGATGAGGAAACCGACTTGTAGAGCAACTCACTAACTAGCAAGAAGTACTCACTAACAACTCACTAACTAGTATGCAAACACAGGTCAGTCTGGTACCCCTTCAACCAACCCTAGAACCAACCAACCAATCGCTAGAAGGCTCCACACGAGCGTAATTGGCATTGAGGATTTTGTGCATGGCTTTCATTTACTGATTGAGAATATGTGGCATTA
This sequence comes from Varecia variegata, assembly GCA_028533085.1. Lineage (NCBI taxonomy): Eukaryota > Metazoa > Chordata > Mammalia > Primates > Lemuridae > Varecia > Varecia variegata. The sequence continues at coordinate 5,127,472 of CM052436.1, read as the reverse complement.
TAAACACTTTTCTTGCCCTACTAGGTTTTATGAGTTTATTTTCAAATGAAGCTACTGATGATATTACAAAGGGGTGTGGAGTAGTAGCCAGGGGAAAGATTGACTGTAAAAGTTCCTTAAAAGTCAGTAAGAACAAGCTATCATTTAGCTATTGTGGTTGACGAAACTGAAAGAAAAATTCTAGGAAAAAGGAAGTTCTTTAACATACAGTTTGCAGCACACATCAGATTGTCAGAGAGAGCAGAGTCTCATCTCTAGACCTGCCCACATGCGGGGCCACTAAACACAACAAAGTTCTTTCCAAACACACCATGTGTTGAGCTAAACAGTTTTTCCCATTAATTTTTAAACTCCTGGGTATTTCAAGAGAAACTAATATGAAACTTCTAATTCATTTATGTGCATACTATAAAAATGCTATTTTATATAAAAACCCATCGAAATATTGGTTGAGACTTCAGGGTATAATACAATTATTTCCAAAAACAGCTCAAAAAATGAAGCCAGTCTATAAAGAAATTTTCAAGTGTAAAAGGAAAAATATAAAAAAGAGTAATGAGATTTTCAGAGAGATATATTTATTCAACTTATATCTTTTATTCTCATATAATATTATTTCCATTGTATGTGTGTTAAAAATATTCTTTTAACTTAGTTGCTATTGACTACTGTTCATTTACCATTTCATTATTTTGGGCTTTTATTTTTGTTTCCCTGTATCGTCTTCATGGTTAGTCTGTTGTTCTCTTCCTAACTTCTTGCATTGACTACTTACCACATTAATTTTAAGATAGAATTTTTTTCCTAATGAATGTATTCAAGTCTATACATTTCTTTTTAAGTAGCAATTTAGTGAATGCTACATTTGAGAGTATAGTCTTTATATTCATTCATTTCTAACAGTCTTCAATGTTGCCCTTTTCTATGATTCATGTTTATTTAAAAGTGTGTTTATAATCTTCCAAATGTTTTCAAATATGCATTTTTAATTAACTTGAAATTGTTATTTTCTTTTTTTTTTTTTTTTTTTTTTTTGAGACAGAGTCTCGCTTTGTTGCCCAGGCTAGAGTGAGTGCCGTGGCATCAGCCTAGCTCACAGCAACCTCAAACTCCTGGGCTTAAGCGATCCTACTGCCTCAGCCTCCCGAGTAGCTGGGACTACAGGCATGCGCCACCATGCCTGGCTAATTTTTTCTATACATATTTTAGATGGCCAGATAATTTCTTTCTATTTTTAGTAGAGACGGGGTCTCGCTCTTGCTCAGGCTGGTCTCGAACTCCTGAGCTCAAACAATCCACCCGCCTCGGCCTCCCAGAGTGCTAGGATTACAGGCGTGAGAGAAATTGTTATTTTCAATTTAAAAAATATTGTGTTAAAAGAACATGGTCCCAGGATATATGTTCTTTGATATTTTAAAGATTTGCTTTGTGACTTCAATTTTTGTGAGTTTCCCATGGTGCATGAAAACAATGTGTGTCCTGTAATTATGAGATAAGGGGTCCATAAATGCTAAGTCAATTTTCTTAATTTTCTCATTTAAAAATTCTATGTGCATCATAATTTTTCTATCTGATCTGTTTTTTTATTGTTTATTTATTTTATTTTTTTTATTTCAGCATATTATGGGGGTACAAAAGTTTAGGTTATGTATATTGCCCTTGCCCCTTCTCCCCCCTTGAATTAGAGCTTCAAGCGTGTCCATCCCTTAGATGGTGCACATTGCACTCATTATGCATATATACACCCATCCTCCCCCACATCTGCCCAACACCCGATTAATGTTATTCCGAAATGTGCTCTTAGGTGATGATCAGTGAAACCAATTTGCTGGTGAGTACATGTGGTGCTTATTTTTCCATTCTTGGGATACTTCACTTAGTAGAATGGGTTCCAGCTCTATCCAGGAAAATATAAGAGGTGCTATATCACCATTGTTTCTTATAGCTGAGTAGTATTCCATGGTATACATATACCACATTTTATTAATCCACTCATGCATTGATGGGCACTTGGGTTGTTTCTAGTTCTTTGCAATTGTGAATTGTGCTGCTATAAACATTCGAGTGCAGATGTCTTTTTTATAGAATGTCTTTTGTTCTTTTGGGTAGATGCCCAATAATGGGATTGCTGGATCAAATGGTGGGTCTACTTGTGTCTGTTTAAGGTATCTCCATATTGCTTTCCACAGAGGTTGATCTGTTAATTGCTGAGGTAGTTAAAAGTTTCAAATTTTATTGTAGATTTTTCAATTTCTCCTGATAATTCTCTTATCTTCTGCTTCATTTATTTTTAGGGCATAGTTAAATTATAGAATTTCAGAATCTTAATATATTTTTCATAAATTATTCCTTTTTCATGATGTGGTGACCCTCTTTATCTCTAATAATTGTTTTTTTTAACTATAAAGTCTATGTTTTCTGACAATTGTAGCTACAAGTTTCTTCTTATTAGTTTCTGTTATAGCTTCACTTTTTAAAATTTAATTTAAAGAACATAAAGCTGGATTTTAAAAAATCCAATTTTAAAATCCTTGTCTTTTAATTAATGAATTAAATTAGCTTATTATAATTAGGCTTTTAAAAATTAATTTCTACCACATCATTTTGAGTTTTATGCATGCCACATTATTTTGGTTCTTTTCTTCTCCTCTCATGCTTTCTTTTACAAATCAAGGTTTTTTTTAATCTCCCCACCTTCATCTCTAAACTTGTATAAGTTATATAACGTACTTCTGATATTTTACTATTAACACTTTAATATTTAGCTTGCATGCATATCTTGATTCTAATGTTAATAAGTATCTTAACCATTCTCATTAAATATATAAACATGTAAGTTTGCTGTAAGTCCAGGCATTTTCTCCCACCTTCAATGCTATAGTTATCTAATTGTTTAGTTCAATCTCATTTTTATGTTTTATATTTAGTTGCAACTTTTTATTTTATTTTTAATTATTATGGGTACATAATAGTTGTATATCTTTATAGGGTACATATGATGTTTTAATACAGGCATACAATGAGCATTAATCAAATCAGGGTAATTGGGGTATCCATCACCTCAGACATTTAACATTTCTTTGTGTTAAGAACATTCCAGTTCCACTCTTTTAGTTATTTTAAAGTATACCTGAACTTATTGTTGATTATAGTCACTTTGTTGTGCTATCAAATACTGTTCATTCTATCTAACTATATTTTGTACCCATTAGCCATCCCCAGTTTATCCCTCCTCCCTGTTACCCTTCCCAGCTTCTGGTAACCATCATTCTGATCTCTGTCGAGATCAGTTGTTTTTAATATCTAGCTCCCACCTATCAGTGAGAGCATGTGAGATTTGTGTTTCTGTGCTTGGCTCACTTCACTCCTCCAGCTCCATCCATATTGTTTCAAATGGTGGGAATTCATTCTCTTTTGTGGCTATATAATATTCCATTGTGTCTATGTACCACAATTTCTTTATCCATTCATCTACTTGTGGACACTTAGGTTGAGTCCAAATCTTGGCTGTTGTGAATAGTGCTGAAATAAACATGGGAGTGCAGAGATCTTTTTGATATACTGAATTCCCATCCTTTGGATATATATCCAGCAGTGGGATTGCTGGGTCATATGGTAGTTCTATTTTTAGTTTGTGGGGAACCTCCATACAGTTCTCCGCAGTGGTTGCACTAATTTACATTCCCACCAACAGTGTGTGAGGGCTCCCCTCTCTCCATATCTTTGCCAGCATTCATTATTGCCTGTCTTTTTGATAAAAGCCATTTTAACTGGGACGAGATGATATCTCACTGTTATTTTGATTTGCATTTCTCTGATGACTAATGATGTTGAGCAATTTTTCATATCCCTATTGGCCATTTGTATGTCTTCTTTTGAGAAATGTCTATTCAGGTCCTTTGCCTATTTTTAATCAGATTGTTTGATTTTTTTCCTATCAAGTTGTTGAAGCTCCTTATATATTCTAGTTATTAATCTCTTGTCAGATTGGTAGTTTGCAAATATTTTCTCCCATTCTGTGGGTCGTCTCTTCACTTTGTTGGTTGTTTCCTTTGCTGTGCAGAAGCTTTTTAGCTTGATGTTATCCCCTCTGTCCAATTTTTGCTTTGGTTGCCTGTGTTTTGAGGGTATTGCTCAAGAAGTCTTTGCCCAGACCAATGTCCTGAAGCATTTTTCCAATGTTTTCTTTTAGTAGTTTCACAGTTTCAGATCTTAGATTTAAGTCTTTAATCCATTTTTATTTGATTTTTATATATGGTGAAAGATAAGGGTCTAGTTTCATTCTTCTGCATATGGATATCCAGTTTTCCCAGCACCATTTATTGAAGAGACTGTCTTTTCCCCACTGTATGTTGTTGGTAACTTTGTCAAAGATAAGTTCGCTAGAGATGTGTGGATATATTTCTGGGTTCTCTGTTCTGTTCCATTGGTCTATGTGTCTGTTTTTATGCCAGTACCATGCTGTTTTGGTTACTATAGCTCTGTAGTATAATTTGAAGTCAGGTAATGTGATTTCTCCAATTTTGTTCTTTTGCTCAGGATGGCTTTAGCTGTTCTGGGACTTTTGTGGTTCCTATACATCTTAGGATTTTTTTTTCTATTTCTGTGAAGAATGTCATTGGTATTTTGATGGGGATTGTATTGAATTTGTAGATTGCTTTGGGCAGCATGGACATTTTAACAATATGGATTCTTCCAACCAATGAGCTTCCAATCAAAGATATTCTTCCAGCCCAAGATATCCATGGAATATCTTTCTATTTTTTTGTGTCCTCTTCAACTTCTTTCATCAATGTTTTACAGTTTTCATTACAGGGATTTTTCACTTCTTGGTTAAGTTTATTCCTAGGTATTTTATTTTATTTATAGCTACCATAAATGGGATTACGTTCTTGGTTTCTTTAGTTGCAACTTTTTCAATGGTCCTTAAATCAACTGTAGTTATTTTCTATAGTCAATGTTTATTAGATTTACCCATATGTTTACCAATTATTTACTTACTACTGTTTCTTGTGATATATTTTTTTCTTTGTAGGTTTAAGTTTTTGCTAAAGGACATATTTTAAAAGTTTGTGGTTCTTGCTTAGGTTTTGTATGGATAAAATGTTATTATTTCATCCTTACTCTTGAATAACAGGTTAATTACATATAAAATTCTATATTGCTATTCTTCCCTCAGCAATTTAACTACATTATTTTGTTATCTTCTGATCTCTATAATTGTTTTTGAGAACTTTGTTTTATACTAATTATTCCTTTGTGGTTGACTTGCTATTCTCTCTGGCTGTTTTTTTTTTTTTTAATATTTTGTCTTTGTTTTAATATTCTGCAATTCATTGTAATGTGCCCAGGTGTGGATTTAAATTCATATCTTTCTGCTCAGGATTCAGTATACTGCTTAAATCTGAGGATTATGTCTTTCAACAGTGCTATAAAATTCTCAGCAATTATTTCCTTGAATTTTGTCTCCTTCCTATTTTTTTAACTTTCTTTCTGGGACACCTACGAAACGTATATTAAAGTTATTTATCTCATTATATTTTCCAGTTCTACCTCTCTATGCTGCATTCTTAGTGATTACTCATATCTGTAATATCTCATATAATAAGGAGATAATATGACAATAACTGAATGTATCTCATATCCTTATATCTGTCTTCAGTTCACTAATCTTCTATTCAGCAATATCTCTTCTGTTTCTTAATCTGCCAATTAAGTTTTTAATTTCAATGACTATATTTTATTTTTTAAAGATCTAACTTATTCTTTTTTAATCTGTTTATTCTTTTTTCTAGCATCTCTTTTCTACCTATATCTTTAATCATTTTAAACACATTTATTTTTTAATCTCTTTCAGATTGTTACCTTATTATCCCAGGGTACTGAGGTTCTAATTCTATTTATTTTGAGCCTGCTGACCCTCAAGTGGAGTATATTTTATCCTGGTATATTTTAATTTTTAAAGTTTTAAAAATTAGGGTTTGCTTTATTTTCCCATTTAGAGTGTTTCTCAAGAAAAGTTTTATCTTTGCTTCTGCTAAGATTCCAAAGGGGCACATTGGTCTGGAATAATTTGCATGCTAGTTTCTTAGTTAGGGAATTCCTGGAAAAAGAGGAGAATACAAATTTAAACCTTAATTCTGTGTTTGGAAAAAGGTTGTGCCAATAGATTATTAAGGGACTCCTGTCTTCACACTTGAATCCAGGCAGACGGGATAAACTTCCTTATTGTAATCCTGTATTAATGTGCAGGTAATATTCTGGTCCAACCTTCACAGAGTTCTGGCCTAATGGGAGGAATCTCAGTTCTCACTCTCGCCTATGGCTCCAAAATCTCAACTCTTGTGTCTATATGGGCATTGAAAATTTAGGCTCCTGTGTTTCCAAAACCAAAATCCACTCCACTCCCACCTGCCTTAGCATCAGGTTATGTGTTTCTGGCACTTCTATTGAAAGCATTTTTTTATTAAACATTTAAAAATATGTTATGTGGCCTTTCTAAGTATTTGCAGCATGCGGCTTTTCAGGCTATCCAGGCTGTCACAGTGCTGGCCACACACCCTGACATTTCAAAATCAGTGTTTGCAACCTCACCCAGGCTATTGCTACAGCTGATCTCAAAGGCTATTTCCTTAGATTCCTTAGTGTAAAGGGCAGCTGCAGAGATAAAATACAAAGCATATCCTCTTCTAAAAAATAAAGTCAATATCTCAGTTGGCCCTTTGGATGTTCTAAATGATGAATTGCATATTTGTGTTTCTTCAGTTTGTTCACCAACACGGAGGCCTCTGTTTTCCTGGAAGACAAGCACAGAACAAGGGTTCTACGGCTATGGCAGCAAATGCACTTCTGCCAGCACCCAGCAGATGGTGGAAATACAACCAGCCTCCGGGGAAGGGTGAGCACTCCTCCAGATCAGCAATATTGTAAGATGCAACAGGGAGAGTCATTTAATATCTAAAGGAACGTTTGATGAAGGGCTTGAGCTGTGTGAAATTTGGGGTAGTCAGGGAAGCTGATGTATGTTAGCCTGTCCCAAAGGACACACGAAAATACCTTCTGCCAACACAATTCTATTTAAATTTTTAATTTCTTCAAAAGAAAAAAAGAAGTGGTTGTCTCAACACAGTGGGGCAAGAGGACAAAAGGGGGAAAAAACCCAAAGGGAGGGATAAAAGTCTGGTGTCATGGAACATTTTCACCAGGTGGTTCTTCCTTTGATGGTAAAACACCATTTTGGTGCTTACTCACACTGAATAAAAATGACACCTCCCTAAAAACACAAAACAAAAGTTAAACCATGTCCAGTCAGCTTTGCCACTTCATGGAGTTGCCATGGACTTTCGTCTTCATAAAAGGCACTCCAGCCCCATCTAAATCGGCAACCCCGACCCTAGGGAGTGAGAGCCCATCCCAGTATCCCCCGTGTTCTGGGTTGTGGTAAGACAGGCTTGTCTGAATCCTGTTGACCCCAAGGACTTGCAGAAATGCCTTGTGAGACAAGGAAGTCCCTGGAGAAGAGCAGTCTTTAGAATCCATGGTCCCGGTGCCTTAGTTTAGGTGAATCAAGGTTCTCACCCTACCTCACACTCTCCACATAGCAACAGAGAGACACACAGGCATGTGAGCACACTCTCTCAGGCGCCCACACACTCTACCTGGAGGGCTCCCTTCATCCTCTCCTTCCCTCAGCACTGGCGTCCTGGGATTTCCCAGAGGAGCAAAGCGTGGATTAATCCCAGAGCTAAGTGTTCAAGCAAAGAAGGGGCCACAGTGGTTTTGCACAATAGATAGCTCTGTGGCTAGGGCCTCCCACCCTCCTTCACTCATGGCCAAGGTCACCTGGCTTTGGGGACCAGAGGCTCTACCTGTCAGACAGGGCACAGTGTCAAGATGAAACAGTCCAGTGTAGGGTTTGGTCACCAAAAGAGAAAAAATAGGGACGCAACATATTCAGATCAGGGCGTGATGACTTTGACGGTGCCCTTCTCTTTATGTTGGGTGGTTGGAAAAGAAGCAGCAGCATTGGGTGTGGCAAGAGAGCACCATGAGACACAAATGACATGCAGAATGCTGGCCCCACTGCAGACTGACCTGGGGGAATGTGGAAGGACAGAATGCAAGGCTCCGAGACCATATACTGACCTTTAAAGATGTTCCCAAGGACACAGCACAGTTGGATATTCCATTAGCACTTAAGGTCGGCGAGGGAAAGAACACATTATTTTGTTGCAGAGGGAAAGTTCGTGAATGTGAGACATCCGATTTTCATAGTATGAAAGGAATATATGACAATGAGCATTACTCATTGTGTGTGTGAAACCAAGATGTTTTTCCATTACATCAGATCGTGGTTTTCCTCACTTTCTTCCTATTGCTGCAACTCTTCGTGAGAGAAAGTGATGCCTTCTCTACCAGTGACTGACTCGGCACCCTCTTGTCAAGTTTGCCACATTTTTCTCGTTTAATTCCAGGACTCACTGCTCTAATTCTGGTTTCTCCTGGGCTTTCAACATGGTTAATTTTTCTCATGTGTTCCTTTTTAACCTTTGCATTAAATAGTGTTAGGATAAATCAGACGTCCTCTTGCTTTACTTGGAAGCCAACTTTTATGTTTTCCAATCAAGGGAGTTTTTGTCCAGCTTCTTGAATACAGATTGAGAAGTCTGATGGCTAAGTTACCAAAAACAACTAAATTCAGGTAAAATATTTTTGTTTAAATTTCCATGGAATCTTGTTTGGATTTTTCTTTCTTTCCAGAGGTATTAATAATATTCATTCTATTCTTAATCCGACATTGGTAAAAGACAAATGCATGTTTACTTCTCTGAATACTTTCTGTTTAGGAGTTCTCTCTACTAAATGTGTGGAAAGCAACCTTAATACTTCATTGGACACTCACTAAAGTTACAGTCCTGACTATGATACTTCACTAGAGACAGTGGAGGCCATAATCTATGGAAAGTTATAATTGTGCCTGGACCATTTTCCTAACTGGGCTTGCCTTGTGCTTCAGGTTACAAGCTGAAAGTAACACTAAAAAGACATTCTTTAGCTTTCTTGTGAGAAATAAGAGGCAAATGGTTAAAATTCTAGAAATATAAAGTGTTAATAAAAGCTGAAACCTTCAGATTTACTCCAATCACTGCTATAAAACATTGTACACAGTGATTCTCAACCAGGGGTGACTTTGACCCCAAGGGACATTTGTCAATGTCCAGAGATACTTTTGTGTGTCATATCTGAGGGGAGGGATGCTACTCAAATCTAGCTGGTAGAGGCCAAGGATGCAGCACCCTGAAATACATAGAACAGCCTCCCACCCTCACCCCCAAGAAATAGATTTGGCTCAAAATATCAACGGTGCTAATGTTGATAAATACTGCTATATTGAATTATTTTTCTAAATGTACTAAGAGACCAAAACTCATATTACATGACTAATTCATTGGTATTAGAATTTTTAAACAGATTTGTTGAGATATAATTCACATACTAAACAATTCACACGTTAGAAGTGTGTAATACAGTGGTATTGTTCACAGAGTTGTGCAATCACCACATTCAATTTTATATTTCATCACCCCCAAAAGAAGCCCAGGACAACTTAGTCATCATCCCCCATCCTCCCCCTGCTCTCCCCACCCCACCCCCAGGCCCTAGGCAACCACTAATCTACTTTCTATCTTTAGAGTTTTGTCTATTCTGTACATTTCATGCATATGAAATTATACGATATGTGACTTTTTTGTGTCTGGCTTCCTTTCTCTAGCATAATGTTTTCAAAGCTCATCCATGTTGTGGTGTATATCAATATTTCATTCTTTTTTATTGCTGAATAATGTAGTGTATAAATATACTATATTTTATTTATAATAGTAAATAAAAGCTGATGGGCATTTGGGTTGTTTCTACTTTTTGGCTATTCTGAATAGTGCTGCCATGAACATTCATGTGCAAGTTTTTCTGTGGATGTATGTTTTTATTTCTCTTGGTTATAGATCTAGAAATGGAATTACCAAATCATATGATAACTCCGTGTTTAACATTTTAAGCAATTGCCAAATTTTTTTTCAAAGTATTTTGACCATTTTATATTACCACCAGTAATGTATGAAAGTTTCAATTTTCCATATTCTTGTCAACCCTTATGAATAATTAATATTATCTGTCTTTTTCATTTAACTATCCCAGTGGTTTTGAAGTGGTATTTCATTGTGGGTTTTTTTTTAATTTCAGCTTATTATGGGGGTACAAAAGTTTAGGTTATGTATATTGACCATGCCCCCCCACGCCCCCAAGTCAGAGCTTTAAGCGTGTCCATTCCCCAGACAGTGCACATCGCACTCATCATGTAGGTATACACCCATCGCCTCCCCTCACCCCCCACATGTGCCTGACACCCAATTGGTGTTATTCCCAAATGTGCACTTAGGTGATGATTAGGGAAACCAATTTGCTGGTGAGTACACGTGGTGCTTATTTTTCCATTTTTGGGATACTTCACTTAGTAGAATGGGTTCCAATTCTCTGCAGGAGAACAAAAGAGATTTTATATTACTGTTATTTTTTATAGCTGAGTAATACTCCATGGTATACCTATACCACATTTTAGTAATCCACTCATGTATTGATGGGCATTTGGATTGTTTGTACATCTTCGCAATTGTGAATTGTGCTGCTATAAACATTCGTGTGCAGATGTCTTTGTTATAGAATGTCTTCTGTTCTTTTGGGTAGATGCCCAATAAGGGGGTTGCTGGATCAAATGGTAGGTCTACGTGTATCTGTTTAAGGTATCTCCATATTGCTTTCCACAGGGGTTGCACTAGTTTGCAGTCCCACCAGCAGTGTATGAATGTTCCTGTTTCTCCGCATCCACGCCAACATGTATTGTTCTGAGACTTTTTGATAAAGGCCATTTTCACTGGAGTTAAGTGATATCTCATTGTGGTTTTGATTTGCATTTCCCTGATGATTAGAGATATTGAGCATTTTTTAATATGTTTGTTGGCCATTCTTATATCTTCTTTTGAAAAATTTCTATTCGTGTCCTTTGCCCACTTTTTGATAGGGCTGTTTGATTTTTTCTTGCTGATTTTCCTGAGTTCTAAATAGATTCTTCTTATCAGTCCTTTATCAGATGTGTAGCATGCGAAGATTTTTTCCCATTCTGTAGGTTGTTTGCTCTCATGACTGTTTCTATGGCTGTGCAGAAGCTTTTTAATTTAATCAGGTCCCATGTATTCATTTTTGTTGTTTCTGTGATTGCCTTTGGGGTCTTCTTCATAAATTCTTTGCCTAGGCCAATGTCTATAAGAGTCTTTCCCACATTTTCTTCTAGAATTCTAATAGTTTCACACCTAAGGTTTAAGTCTGTTAACCACTGTGATTTAATTTTTGTGAGAGGTGAAAGCTGTGGGTCCTGTTTCAGTCTTCTACATGTGGCTATCCCAGTTTTCCCAGCACCATTTATTGAATCAGGATTCTTTTCCCCAGAGTATGTTTTTGTCTGCTTTGTCAAAGATTAGATGGCTATATGAGGATGGTTTTATATCTGGATTTTCTGTTCTGTTCCACTGGTCTGTGTTTGATTTGCATTTTCCCAATAGCTAATGATGTTGAACATCTTTTTGTGTTTTTATTAACCAATTTTTTATCTTCTTTGGGGAAATGTCTATATAGATTCATTATCCATTTTTTTACCTCAGTTTTTTTATATTTTTATTACTGAGTTGTTAAAAATTCTTCACATAGTCTGGATACAAGTCCCTTTCCAGATATATGAATTGCAAATGTTTTCTTCCATTCTGTGGGCTCTAGTTTCACTTTCTTGATTGTATAAATTGTAGCACCAAAGTTTTTAATTTTGCTAATGTTCAACATATCTATTTTTTCCCTTGTCACTTATGTTTTTTATGACATATCTAAGGCTTTGTCTAACTCCAGGTCATAATCATTTGCTTTCACATTTCCTCTCAAGAGTTTTATAGTTTTAGATCTTATGTTTAGGTCTATGATCTATTTTGAGTTAATACAAAGTCCCCAGTGGATTACCTCGCCACCTTTGTTGAAACTAATTGACCATAAAGGTAAGGGCTTATTTTGGACTCTCAGTTCTGTTCTATTGATCTATACGTCTCTCCTATGCTAATATCACACTGTCTTGTTTAGTGCAGTTTTGTATAACAATAAGTTTTGAAATCAGTGTGAGTTCTTCAACTTTGTTCTTCTCCAAGATTCTTCTGGCTATTCTAGCTCCTTCAAACTGCCACTAAATTATAGAATCGCTTTCCCAATTTCTGCAGAATAGCCAGCTGGAATTTTGATAAGTATTGCATTGAATCTGTAGATCAATTTGATAAGCACTACCATTTTGACAATATCAAGTCTTTCAGTCCATGACCATGGAATGTCCTTCCATTTATTTTGGTCTTCTTTAGTTTCTTTCAACAACATTTTGTAGCATAAAAAATGTGATGTTACCGGAGTGTAGTGTTCACTGTACAAGTCTTGCACTTTTTTATTAAACTTATTCCTAAGTATCCTATTCTGCTTGGAGGGTATTATAAATGGAATTTTTTTCATAATTTCATTTTCAGATTGTTCATTGCTAGCATATAAAGTACAATTGATACTTGTATATTGATTTTGTATATTGCAACCTTGCTAAATTCATTTATTCTAATAACTTTTAGTGGATTCCTTAGGATTTTCTATACAAGATTACATCATCCATAAATAAAATTTTTCTTCTTCCTTTCCAATCTGGATTTAAAAAATTTCTTTTGTTTAACTAATTTCCCAGACTAGAACCTCCAGTATAATGTTAAATAGAAGTGATGAGAATGGAGAAACTTGTGTTGTTCTTGATCTTGCCGGGGAGGGCAGGGGATTGACTCTCTCCATTAAGTATGATGCAAGCTGAGGTTTTGTTTGTTTTGTTGTTGTATATGTGCTTTATCAAGTTAAAGTTTCCTTCTATTCCTAGTATGTTGAGTCTTTTTATCATGAATGGATTTGGGATTTTGTCACATTCTTTTTTTCTCTATTGAGATGGTCATGTGGTTTTTAGTCTTTATTCCACTGATATGGGTATTAAACTAGTCTTACATTCTTGCAATATAGCTCACTTAGACGTAGTGTGTAATCCTTCTTACGCACATCTGGATTATCTGGATTTGGTTTTGCTTGTCTTTTGTTGACGATTTTCATGTCTGTATTCATAATAGATATTGGTCTACAGTTTTCTTGTGATATTTTTGCCTGGTTTTTGTGTCTGTCTAATACTGACTTCATAGAATGAGTTGGGAATAATTACCAACAGTAATTCCCTCTTTTATTTTTTAAAAAGAATTTTAGAATAATTGCTTATAATTCTTTTGTAAATGTTTGGTAGAATGCACTAATGAAGTCATCTGGTCTGGGTTTTTTTTTTTTTTTGTGGGAAGTTTTTACATTAGGAATTTAACAGATTTATTCAGATTTTCTATTTCTTCTTGAGTTGGTTGCAATAGTTTGTGCCTTTCTAAGAATTTGTCCGTTCATTTATGTCCATGGCACACAAATCTTTATACTATTCCCTTATGATACTTTGATACTTTTTAACAATATGAGGTTAGTAATATTAATAATATTCCATCTTTAATTCTTGATTTTAATAATTTGAATCTTCTCTAGTTTTTTCTTAATCTAGCTAAACTTTGATCGATTTTGTTAATTTTTCTCAAGGAATCAACTTTTGGTTTATTACTTTTCTATATGATTTTTCTCTAAAAATTAGTCCTATAATTTTTAGTATTTATTTTCCTATGCTTACTTTAGGCTTCCATTTTCTCTTATTTTTCCAATGTCTTAAGATGAAAGGTTAGGTTATCAATTTGAGATCTTTCTTCATTTTTAATGTAAGTGTTTATGGCTATATGTTTTCTTCTAAGCACTGCTATACCTATATCCCATAAGTTTTGGTATGTTGTGTTTTTATTTTAATTTATCTCAAAGGATTTTCTAATTTTTCTTATGATTTCTTCTTTGACCCATATTTTGGAGTGTGTTAATTTACAAATATTTGTAAATTTTTCCAATTTCCTTCTATTATTAATGTCTGATTTTATTCCATTGTGGTCACAGAACACACTTTGCGTGATTTCAAAACTTTTAAATTTACTGAGGGTTATTTTATGGCCTAGCAAACGGACTACCCTGGAAAATGCTCCATTTTCCAGGAGAAGAATATATATTCCATGGGTGGGCGGGGTGGTCTATAGAAGTATTTTAGTTCTAGTTTGTTTACAGTGTTGTTCAATTCTTGTATCCTTTTTGATCTTCTACCTAGCTATTATATACATTATTGAAAGTGTGGTTTTGAAAGTTTAAAGTCCCCAACTATTATTGCTGAATTGTCTGTTTCTTCCTTTAATTCTATCAGTTTTGCTTCCTGTATTTGGGGACACTGTTAGGTGTGTATATGTTTATAATTATTATATTTTTCTCATAGAGTGATACTTTTATCATTATGAAGTATCATCTTTATCTCCTCTAGCATTTTTTGGCCTTAAAATCTATTTTTTCTAACATTAGCATAACCACTGTAGTTCTCATATGGTTGCTGTTTGCATGACTGTCTTTTTCCATCCTTTTACTTTCAGTCTGTCTCCTATGGAAAGCATATAGCTGGACCTTGTTTTCTTATGCAATCTAAGAAATCTTTTGATTTGACTGTTTAATCCATTCACATTCAATGTTATTATTGATATGGAAAGGGTTTGTGTCTGCTGTTTTACTTTTTGCTTTCCATATGTTTCATGTCACAGTTTGTTCCTCTGTGCCACTTTTGCTATCTCTTTTGTATTAAGTGAATGTTTATAGTGTAACATTTTAATTTCTTTAATGATATTTTACTATATTTTTGAGCTGTGTTTTAGTGGTTTCCCTAAGGCTTTATAGACTAATTAAAAAAGAGAGAAGACTCAAATTCTTAAAATCAAGAATCAAAGAGGGAATAGTGCTAACCTTTCCAAAAATAAAACATTGTAAGGGAAAATATGAACAGCATATATCTTAATTTATCAGAATTCACTTTACATTTATACTAACTTAATACCAGTAAAATACAGACACTTTATTCGTAGGTAGCTCTCTCTTCTCTTCCTACTTTTTTTGTGATATTATTGTAATATTGTAATATTACCTATCTATATATTACAAACCCAACAATAAATTCTCATAATTTTTACTTTATTTAGTTTTACATCTATTGAGTAAGTTGAGAGAAGAGACAATACATATTTATAGAATTTATCATATTAATCTTCTTCTTATTTATCTTTTCTGATTTTCTTCATTTGTTCCTTTGCATTGAAGTTATTGTCTGGTATCTCCTTATTCCAACACAGCCTGCCACCTTCTTTGTGCTGTTTTTGACAAATACATTACAATTATTAATATATATGTTATAAGCCCTGGGTTATATTTTAAATAACATCTCTACACCATAGAGTAAAATAATTAGTTACCACAGCCCTGGGTTCCTGGTAGACTAAAGAGAAACACCCAACAGAAACAACTTCTTTATGGCAAGATTTAACAATAGTAATTAAGTGACTTTGTGATCTGTTGAAAGGTCTGCCCAAGGCTAGGCCAGTACTGCAGGCTCTGTCCAAGTCATTAAAGAGAGTTTCACAAGTAGGAGCCCTTTTTGGACAGGGCAGCAATACACTGAAACTATCACGACTTCTTCAATGTCTGATATTCAGGGGGGTGGGGGGACATGGGCAATAAACATAACCTAAACTTTTGTACCCCCACAATATGCTGAAATAAAAAATAAATAAAATGGATCTTCTTTTAAAAATCCAAAAAAAAAAATAAAAAAGAAAGAACACGTTTGAAGTTCTGACTCGGGGGGATGGGGGTTGGGGAGGGGATGGGTGTATACCTACATGATGAGTGCGATGTGCACTGTCTGGGGAATGGACACGCTTGAAGCTCAGACTCGGGGGGATGGGGGGGACATGGGCAATATATATATAACCAGAACTTTTGTACCCCCATAATAAGCTGAAATTAAAAAAAAAGAAAAAAAACAAAAAGAACCAACTTGAATGCTGCCACTGGTATTATTAGAGTTCCTTTTTCTTATATGAACATTTTAATAAATATGAGTTTATACATAAAGATATCTGCTTTTGTTGGAAGCTGAATAATAAATGCTTTTTACACTGTTTTATAATTTTGAGTTTTAAAAAAATTTGAGCATCCTGAGTCAGACAAGTCTAAGAATGAAATCAAATGGAAAGATAGCAAGAGAAAGGTTTTGTGACTCATTAATGAGCCATCCAGGTAGAGGCAATACCTGTCAGGCAGGTTAGGTGTGTTGTTAGATCACTTTCTCCATGCTCAGACACAGGTGTGATGTCCAGACACCCACATAAGGTGTTTCATGCTAAGATCAAGAAATGCCAGGAATTCAGCTGAGAGCTTAACTGTCAAGAAAAATCAATATAGCTAATGAGCAGTTTCAGTAGCTATCACAGGTCTTTGGAAGCAGAACCGTTGCACTCTTTTTTGGGGTTCTTTCTTGAAGCAGAAGTTTCCTCCTTTTTCTTTCTTTGTCAGAAAATCTTTTAACAAACTTCTTCGAGTCTTGACTAAATTTTCTTCTTTTGTTCCAAGAAGTTAAGCTGGAATTTGAGCTTATTTATTACTGCTTGAAAGGAAGGTATAGACACCTCACTGTCCCCCAGGGAATGCTGCAGTAGGAGCTAGTGAGAAGAGTTTGTCTGTCTGTTTCTTTTGATTATACATTTACCCTATCAATAACACGAATGCTTAAATCTTGCCTTTGAAGTGTGGACTACCGAAAATACTAAAATACTGAGTACTTACAGCTACTTGTAAAAGAGTGCTTGAAGACATCAATGTCTATTGATCTGTGATGCACCCTGGAAGTTGTTCGTTAACTTTTACTGACAGCTAAGTGAAATATAAAGATAAAATATTTGGATCTTGGATAAGCTCCAGTTAGAGATGACTTTCCTAGGCTATGTCATTTTTCTAAAGATAAATGATTTAGACTGTGTTAATATCTCTATTTCACAATTGTATTATTGTTCCCTTTTGCCCATAGGCTTTTTAGTCATTCATTTCTGCAAAAAATAAATGCTGTGTTGTTTTGTCACAGTGCTTATAAGGAAAGGCCACGCCATCAAGAAGCGCTGCTCCCAGACCCCTCCCCTCTCTGCCCTACCTACCAGGTCGGTAAGGGACACACTGTTGAGTTTACTGAGCGCAGCGATGGCAGGTCTAGCTTCATTTCCTGCACCTGGTCACATGATTTTCTTCATCATCACTTGCACTGGCTGGTACTTGTGTCTGTTTACAAAAATACAGACATAACAAAAGGTCTGTACAAATGACATGAAATTCTAATTCTATTAGAAAGAACTTGGAACCGATTGTCATTCTCATAATGACTTTTCAGAGTATTCCTGCACTAGCACACCCTCTACCTGGGGTTGGGGAAGGAAGCCTATATTCTCTTTTCTTTGCGTGTCTAGTACATTGCCAATGGCAGAATTCATGCTCAATAATCAGGCCGTTTTCTTCCTGACACTTAGGTTTTCTCAAGCCCATTAACAGCATGAAATAGACACACATGGGAGAGTCCCAAGCAAGATGCTTAGTTCTGAGCTTCTCTCCAAATTCTACCATAGATTGATTTTCAGATCACTTTCCAGCTATGGAAAAAGGCTCTCTCTGTGAGTTTATGCAGACTTTTTCCCCCAAAATGAGTCCAGCCCAGAAAATGTCCAGTGACTGCCCTTAGCTACAGGGGTTCGCCACTGAGAATGGCTTAATCCTAAGTGTGTTACAAGGATTATAATTTTTTACCTGTCCACATCCTGGGAGAAATCTGATTTCCACTCATGAGGTCATAAAACTATTCATTCATAAGCTCTATGTTTGGAACTATCTTCAATGACAAGTGACTGAGCAAATTTGGCCTGTTTGTCATGACTTAAGAGGTCCAGAATCAGGCAGTGTAGGGGTTGGGGTAACTTAGAATCATCAGGGATCCAGGTTCCTTTTTATTTCCACTCCGTATTCTTAGCATGGATTTGTTGCTCTGCGATACAAGAGGGCAGATTGGTCCACCCTCAGCAGGAAGAGAGGAACAAGATAATAAACAAAAATGACATGTCCAAGTCAGCAAACTCTTTTAAAGAGATTCCAGAGGCAGGATGAACCTCTTCACCCAAAATTTGGTTTATATGTGAGACTGGTGATACCACACATGCATGCACCAAGAAAGTATGGAAAGGTGTATTACTCACATAAGGAGGGTTTATATGGAGAGCAGGTGATCCAACAATAGCTTGAGGGGTCAGGGCAAAGAGACTGGCCTGGCATTGATTGTGGGAAGAGATGCGGCTGGGGTGAAGGTTCCTGCACAAGGGTAGGGCCTTGCGGGATTTGGACATCCCACCAGTTCCAAGGAGGGAGCGCCCAGGCTTTCCTACCAGATTGCTGGATGTGGAACAAAAGGACAAGGGCCAGTGGTAGGGCTTGAAAGCAGTCACACAGCCACAACGTAGTCAGACTCTGTGTGACACTCTCTCAGTAACCTGCTGCTGGCATCTCATAGATGGCTGGAAATGTGGCATTTTAGTGGCCACAGTGGAGAACTGTTAGCATGGAAGGAGCTGAGGATGGAGATGAAGCCAGCCCAGCCACCATGTCCCTCCTTCATTTGGAGATGAAAAGTGACCTTGGTTGCCCTCCAACATCAATGGCGCTCGGGCACTTGACTTATCTGTGGCTGATGACCAGCTCCAGTGAGCTACAGACATGTGGCCTTTTCCAAAGCACAGAGGAGCAACAGCAAGACCTCGGGAAGGGAGCTAAGAGCTACCCTTTGGGCCATAGCAGGACCCAGGCATCAGGTGTTAGTTGTAAATATGCATCCTGAAGCTGGATCGCAATGGTCTGTTCCTCAGTTAATTGCAAAGATAAAATAAACACACCTTTTTTTTAAAAAAAAAAAAAAACAGCCTAATTCTGACTTCTAGGCTGAAGGTTATAATGTTTTAAACCCTAGGAGGAATGTCATCTGAAAGATTATCCATAAGAGGAAACTTTTTCCCCAGTGGAAGGAAAAGAGGGGAGAAAAAGTCAAAATCATTAGATAAAAAGTGTTTTCCAACACACTATTGTCCAGGGCTTGGTGTGGAAAAACAAAAGTATAGGAAAAAATGTTCCCCACTTTCAGTTCTCTCTTTTCCATTCTTTTCCGCACAAAGCATTTTTTGTACTTGGATGTTGCCCCCTGGTTAAAAAATACCCGTGCAGTTGAGAAGCAGGTCACTTGGGAAGATCTGTCAGTTAAAGTCCCACCAATAGGTTTGCAGATGTGACAATGAACACCTGGGCTGTGGTGACGGTCAGCTTGCAGAAATGCCATGGACGCCGGTCATTGGCTCGCTGGTGTAGGAGGAAGAAAAGACGTATCTACCTGGGGCGGATGGAGAGGCGTTCAGAACTAGTTGTTGTTTTTGTTTTTAATATTTCAGTGAGCCAGATATTCCTAGAAGCATGTTCATACTTCCCTCTAAGGATTCAACCAAAAATCTCTTTGATTTGATATTGACTTTACAACTTTGATATCTGCAATCACTCCTCAGTTCCCACAAGGTTGCTGTCTGAGCAGACCAAGGTCACAAGGCCACCAATCCAGAAAATACATAAAATTCAACAGCCAGTTGGGGCCCTCAGCTAAGGCATCCCGCCCCCACTCCCAGAACAAACACTGGCAAGCCAGGGGCCTCCTTGGCAGAGAATCTGAACACACGAGTTCTGAAAAGCCTCTTCTGGGGCCCTGATTTATTTTGATTTTTTCCCTTTTTTCTTTTGGTGAGATTTAAAAAACTTTCCATTGTAGCTGGAAAGGAGGAAAAGATACTTAGCTTCGACCACATTTATGGTACTCTATAAAAACTGAATAAAAATAATAGTTAAATAATGAACAAGGTACAGCGTAGATGTGCAAGATCTTCACAGGCCAGTGAGCAAAGCGAAGGTATGAGAAAGGTTAGGTCCTCCAACCTTATCTTAACATAAAAATCGGGCCTACACACGAAATACGAGTGCTACCGCTTGCAGTGTG
This sequence comes from Varecia variegata, assembly GCA_028533085.1. Taxonomy (NCBI): domain Eukaryota; kingdom Metazoa; phylum Chordata; class Mammalia; order Primates; family Lemuridae; genus Varecia; species Varecia variegata. Next base: position 5,107,308 of record CM052436.1, on the reverse strand, counting down.
GGGAATTCTGCTTGGACCCTCACCCAAATTTAAGTGAAAGCAGGAAACATTTCTTGTGTAACTGTTTTGTTGTGACTGCCCTACAGTGGAAAAAGGACATTTTTGCCGTGAATTTATCATATGATGCAGATGTTTGGCTCAAGTTTCCTGATCTTGTCAACAAAGTTGACGTGAAAAAATGGCAACAAGAATCGTGGCTTATTTATGTTTTCTTATGAGGTGTAAATTTGCATATTTGAGAATTATTTTTACTGCAGTCTCTTAAAGAGCTTCTAATTTAAGGATGTACACTCTATTCTTTCTCCATGAAGAGTTTGATTTTTTAACTTAAATTTATTGGTCCTTTCTGCCTCTCCCACCTTTATTTCTTCAAGTACTAGCACACTATTACTATTACTAGCACAGTGCTTTCCCATTGTTTTTTAAATGGCTATCAAGAAATATAGACTCTCACCATGCCGTTGCAGATGGCTAACCCTCTCTTGACCTCTAGACTTTTCTAAGTCTGCAAAGGATAAAAACAAGGAGGAATTTGCAAAGTTCATCAAGTCTAGACCTTCCCTAGAGGGCCGGGTGACTGAATGGGAATGCACTCGGTCCAGTTTTCCTGATTGGAAATGGTTAAAAAGTAGCTAGGAAGTTCTGGAAAAGCAAAAGTGGTTAAGATAACAAGTTAAGCATTAGCAAGGAAGTTTTTCTTGAGCTTGAGTATTAATGCGTGGTCTGGGTTTTAGAAGTAATTTTACACCGGTTGTCTGTTTTCCTTTTAGAGGTGGATGGAAAGTTGTTCTCAAAATGCATCTGAGTTGTTGAATATCCATTATGCTACAGGGAAGCCGTTTCTTCTTCCAAAACAATTTTAATTTTTATGGAGTCTAAGTTAAAACAGGAACATTTATTTTCTTATGGGTAAAGTTCCTGGAATGCTCTATTACATGGATTTAGTACTTTTTTTTTTGAGCAAATAACACTTGACCGAATCAATTTTGCTTTCAAAATTGACTTCTTTTTTTAAAAAAAAAAAATGATTAAAAAATACAGTTTCTTTTGTTCCTGAGTATCACACTTTGCCATTTGGTCTATAAAACTCAGTTTTCCTGGGGCTCAGTTTCTTGAAATGTCCATCTCCCCCATGAAGGGCTTCCGTAGTCAACAGGTAGAACCAGACATTGGTATTCTGCTTATGATAAAAATTACACATGTGCATTATTATAGCTGTTGAATTTAGTAAACACACCCAAATATGCTTAATTTGTTCAAATCATTGACAGATTCTCTGTGATTTCCTGGGATTAATAAGTATGTCAATACAACAAAAAACGGCCAAAATAGAGAACATCATGGAACATATTGTACCTTATTGTAAAATAAAAATAGCCTTGGACAGCCCTTGGAATGTGTTCTAGCAGCATAATCAGTTCTTTACTGTGGTTTTCCTGCCAGCCGGGGAGCCCTGCGTCACAGAGAGCAGGTTCCAAGTGTCTGGTTTGCACTTCGGTAAGACATGTTTTCCTTGCTGAGCGTTTTAAGCTTTGCAGTTTCCCCAAGTGCAAAGCATCCAGGTCACCTTCCCATGCAGCAGTGTATTGCTTTTGTTCTAGATGTCTCGGCGAAGGTCGAGGTATCAGAATTCAAAATACAAGTGGGCAGGGTGACCACAGTCTCTGTGATGTGGCCTGCTGGACACATCCCGGTCTGTCAGTGCGTGCGTGGTGGGGGTCTGGGACCGTGCAGTGGAATTTTCATCTTGTACAAACGAACCTGCTCTGCCAGACCCAGGTCCTCTGCTACCAACAGCACATTTGTTATAGTGTGAAGTGTGGAGGCAGCTCCCTAAATAAATCTGGGTAAAGCATAGCATGGAAGCAACATGGGATTCCCACCCTCCAGGGGTTATCCCACTTTTTAGTCTGAATTTTTCACAAATGACTTGCTCTCTTCTTTCCCTTTGTCCACACGAACCTCCAGAGTAGGTGTGCGATCACCCGAGTTCTGCTGTCCAGGGAGGGTTATCCTTACCAAGCCAATGACTTCTAGCGCCCACAGCCATTGTCTGGGCTCTAGTCACCTCTAACCCACACGGTGTTCACTGGTCATCTTGTTTTGTGCAGGCAAGACTTGAACGGTGCATTTTCCATACTGTCTCTTGGTTATTTACCCAAACAGAAAATATAATCAGAGAACCAGCAATACAGGAGTTATGTGCTTCCCAAATCGACTTGGAGTTGATCCTAAATGCACACTGTTCCCGGTGCTACTTCTCCGATGCAGGTTTCTGCCACATGCACAGTGACCTGGGGTTACCCAAGAACCAGGATTTCACATGGGGCCGTATGTGGAAAAAGCCCCCCCCCTCCGCAGCCCCCGCCACACCCATGCACACACACACACACACACAGACTCTTTGAAGCCAAACACAATAAACACCTAGAGCCAAGGAGTTTCAAGAGAGAGGGCTTCATCCAACATCTGAACCATTTAAAATGTCCCTAAAAGCTCCATTGCGAGTTCTTCAAAGGGCTCTGAAGAGAACCTTACAGGATCTCTTCCCCCAAACCCCAGCCACCTCCAGCCAGCGCCCCTCCTGACACATAACCCGCACCTCCCTTCTGGGGGCCTTTGCACTAAAGCTCTGTGTGCATCCGCTTGTCTGACTCCGCCATCCCTGCAGGGCTGTGTCAAACAGCAGCAGCACCAAGCACCCTCCCCTCCTCCCAGCACCGCCACCTGCTCTACCTCCCTCCAGCACCCGTCCTCTTCAAACTGTTTACACACTCATTCGCAAGCTCAAAGGAAAGAGTCAACTCAAATGAGTAGGGGGTCTGCTTTGTTCACTGCCCTCCCCTTAGCCTGTGAAGAGGGCTTGGCCCATAGTAGATGCTTAATTAAAACTTTGTGAATGTTGAATAAACAAAATTATTAAGTCAAATGGTACAGTGATTCAAGTCCCTGACTATCTACTTGGCTGTATGACATCAGCCTAATTATTGATAACTTCTCTTGCTTTTAATTTTCTTATCAGTATGATTACTGACATTTGAGCTACATTTTCAGCAAGTTAAGATTTTGGATGATTTTTCAAGCTTTAATTTTAAAATCATTTTTCTTCTTTTCTGACTTTTTCTACTTACTATAATTTTCTTAAGGGCAGGATGATAAAAGATGGATCTCTTTATTCCCTGAAATTCACGAGACAAACCTTGCATTTATTAGGTGCTCAATAATTACCTGTTGGAAATAATCTCTTTTTTCCAGAAAGCCTGTTTCAAATTGTATGTTTTATACTGTTTGGTCTGCTAGATCAAGGGTTGGCAAACTTTTTCTGAAAAAGTCCAGGTAGCAAATCTTTTCAGCTGTGTGGTCATACTTCCTTGTCACAACTATACAACTCTGCTGTTTTAGCATGAAAACAGTAAGAAACAAATTGCAAATAAGTGGGCATGGCTGTGTTAAAATAAGCTTCATTTACAAAGATCAAGTGGTGGGCCACCTTTGACCTTGGAACTGTAGTTTGCTGGCCCCTATCTAGACAAATATTACCATAAAATAACTGTTTCCTAAAAATGAACTGTTTGGTTCCACTGTGTTTCTGAGTAAGTTATGTGAGATCATTTCAGTTTCATTTCGATTTTTGGTCATTAGTTATTTGAATAAAGACTTGCTAAATAACTCTCAAGATTGAGTCTTTATTTCATTTTTAGATTATATAAAGCTTGGCCCACGTAAGAAATGTAACCAAGGCACTCTTTCTCGTTTTCCTCCTTTAAAAAAAAAATCTTTGTGCCCATCTTGTTTATGCAAACTAAACCTGAGACAAAGCTTCTAGTGCTGGCTACCTAAGCTCTTTGTGGTTAAACTGGTTTCTCACCCACCAGAGTCAGGAAGAGGAAAAGAAAGAATTGTACCAGATTAGATGTGTTTTCAGGAGGGATCAATATGAAATGTAAACCAGACTGTACCCCCTTCATTCTCCCAGGCCTAATGGAAAGTAATCCTTGTGCACAAGTCAGGACAAAGCGGTGGACTTTGGTCCCTTAGTTGAGACTTTAAAAATACCAGGGAAGCAGGGATGAGTCCCCTGCGCAGGCTTGGCACAGAAACTCAACCTGAACCAGACCTAAGGACCTGAATACAGATCTATTATCTTTCCCCATCTGGCTGTTACCAAACCCATCTCCACATAAGAGTGCCTTCCATTTCATCTGGACAGTGCCATTATCCGGTCTGAGGTGGGTTGGAGATTATCTCCAGGAGAACTGTTGATTTCTCTGGCAGAAGAGGACACCCAGATCCCTCTAGTCTATAGTTATCCCCTCCAAGTAGAGAACTGAGCAAGTCCCGACCATCCCCAAAAGATCATTATCTTGGGTTCCATCTTAGTCCCTGCACACCCTGGAGTTCACAAGACTGCAGTGAGCAAGGAGAGGGGAACATCTTCCTTTGACCTCTGGAAAACTTTGTCTCATCCAGGCCCTGGGGGCAGAAGCATTGGCGGCTAATGAGACAGCGGAGATCAGTGTCTTGTCGTAACTTTTAAGGTATTATTAAGGTTTGCAGAACTAATGGCTACCCCTAGGTACTCTGGACCAAGAATAATGTTTTTTCCTTCTTAATAAGACATAATTAAGTAACCAGACTCAGCCTGTGGGCTGGGAGCAGACCAAAGGGTCAGCGGAGGGAACTGGGCATGCCCTGGGTTAGACAGCCATGTGGGCACTGTCGGTCTGAGACACTCTTTATGCTGTTGGTGACTCTCTGTGGTGTTCAGGAAAAGGCACAGCCACCTCCACCACCACAGGAGGTTTCTACAGATCCTTTCATCATTTGGTCTGAAAACAGAAGGAAGTCGGAGGGCAAGGCTCAGAGGGAAGCAGAGAGCACCGCAGAACTGGATTCCAAACCCGAGGTTGCCTCCTCCTGGTTCTAGTCCCAAATTCTCCCTGCGTGCCGACCTCCCCCATTACCAACCCTGGCTTCATTCAGATCATCTCAGCGTCTGAAAAAGAATATCAACATCCAGGCCCCACCCCAGACCCACCAAATCAGATGGTCCTTTAAACGGTGGGTGATTCTAATGCGTAGTCAGGTTTGGGGATCTCTGCTTTACTTCATGACATCATGATGCTAAAAATACTACTGGAAAGAAACAAGGAAGGTCAGCAGGTGCCCCCATCTCTTCACCTGGGAACCTCCTCGTAAGGTTGTATCTGAAACCAGGCTATGAGGTCACCATGTAAGTGATTCCATTTATATTTTTAAAAAAATGTACAAAAGATGTTTACAGCTGGAAATCCAACAGGACTCTGCATTATGTATGTGCTCACTTTTGGCCACTTCCGCCTTCTTCCTGGTGGAAGCTGTCACTGCAATGCAGCGTGGTCAACCCTGAGGTGACCCACAAGGAGTGTGAATCCGTGGGCGGCTGTATAGCACAGTGCTGCAGGGTGTGGACCTTGGAATGAGATCAAGATTTGAATCTCTGCTCTTCAGATCACTACTTGACCTTGGGCAAGGGACTTCAATTAAGACTTAGTTTTATCAATTATAACATAAGAAGAATTGTCCCTATCCCACAGGCTCTGATTTGTTAATATGACAGTCAGTATATTGTTAGAATAAATTAATAAATTAATCATTAAATGAGGTGGTAGACATAAAGCACATAAATCAAATTCCTGACCCTTAATAAACCTTCAACACATAGGTGTGGTTATCATTAGGGGTCAGATGAATTGGATATCTAGGCCAGACGCAGTCTTGTTGTTTGGGATAATATCTCAAGAATAAGAGTCAAGCCCAGTAATAAAGTCTTGAGTTTTCTTAAAGCTGTAAGCTCACTGGAGTTTTTTTGTGTTGCCAAATTTAATCAGATCCTGGAGTATCGGTTATTGCTGGCATGTAAGGAAGACAAGATCTTAGAGGAATCTTCCTGTAGAGAGCAGGCCAAAAAATTTGGGGGCTGCTTCTGATTTCCTTTGGGTTCATTGCAGCTCCTGGGAGGGATTTGAATATTTCCATATCCCCTACTATCTGCAAGACATGAGTTATAGTAACCTGGAAGCAGTTTAAAAATCCTAATTAAGATTGGTGTTCAGCATGTAGACAAAGTATGAGTCTCTGCAATGCTTGATTTTAATTAAAAAAATAAGAGAAAACGTATTACAAAGCAAGCAGGATCTCACCATAATTTTGGGGAGGTCAATCACGTTTTATGTTGCTCTGCATTATTAACACAGTACGTGCAGACTGGCCAGTGTGGGGGTGTGTGTGTGTTAAAGGGACATGTATTTACCTGCTTACCTATCAGGCTGGTAATACCAGTCCCACTCTGCAAATTTAACATCAGAGATTTGCTGTTCACAAAAGAATAAATGCATAATTGAGAAACAAACTTGAACTTAGCCCTTTTGACAGGAGAACTTTGAAGTTGTCCTGAGCTTGAATTTTAGGAAGAGGCAAAGTCATTTAATGAAACCGGAGAAGGAAGGGTGGATGGAGGGACGCATAGGTAGATGGATGGATGGATAGGCAGACAGACTGGTTGAATGAAACACTGGAGTTGATAGAATTCTCTGTTACTCTGCATGCCCATATGTTCTTCATAGCTGCTTGTAAAGTTAGCCTTGTGGTGGAAGAGTGACATTACTGTGTCATTTTCATTTCATCTGTGCCTTGGTTCCATGGTCTCCCATGTCCCCCATAAACAAACATGTGGTAGCGTGTGGGCAACTATGGAAAGAAGCATCTCATCACCCGTCCCTCCCCACCTCGCCCCACTCACTGCAGTCTGAGGAAGAAATCCAACACCCAACAAACACTAGAAAGTGCCTCGTTGACTCAGGCTGCCCTGTTAACTAAAATTCCATCTCTAAGACTCAGCGAACTGACAAATTTCATTGCTTCTGACTTTCAGCTACATTCACCCTACCCAAGGGAATGTCTGCAATTCAAGTAAAAATTTTCACCATGTACTTATTGCCAGTGAGAGCACATTACATCATAAGAAACAGTAAACAGCATATATTATCTGTGCACCTTCACAAGTCAGCACATTAGTTATATCTGGTACTTGATTCATCGTTGTAAACACTGTAAGCACAAACGAAGAACAGAAGGGGTATATGAGTGGGGTCAAATCTTATTTTAGGTTCCATAATCAAGACAAAAGATAGATTCTCACACTTGATTGCTGGGAATACACACGTCTAATCAAAGTCAAGAACCAATGCTTAACTAAGTGGCATAAACCTTATAGCTAATGACTACAATGCAAGACACTTAGGAAAACTGGCACGATAAAGCTCGGTTTCCTAGGAACAAGCTAATTAAATTCTATTTATTCAAGTAATGTAAATTATTTGACTACTCAAGTAGTTTGACAATAAAAGCAATAGAATAAGACTCAGAAAACCATAGTACCTACACTGCTTTCCCTGGAAGGAGTACCAGCACTTCTAGGGAATGCAAATCATTTAAGATCTTTTAAGGCATTTCAGGGTCTCTGCGTAAGGACTAGTGAAGACAGCAGCTCTTGGAGGAACCCAAGTTTGCAGCTTCTATGTCCTACAATGCAAATATGGAGGAAGAAGCAAGAACCGAGATATTAGAACAGCACTTCGCACACGATTATTCCCGGGTATGAGTTCAAGCAAAACAGAGTCAGCAGCTTGTCACAGTGACCGAGCACAGCGGGCAGGAAGGGTATCTTGATGTTGGCTACTTTCACCCTGCACGTGAAGCCCACACGTGGTGCCCGACAATCCCATGCCTTCCCTCCTGCAAACTGCGTAAGAAACCTGGGAGGTAAATTTGTTTTTCTCAGTTCACTAGTGCAAAAACCATCTCAGAAAAGCCAATTAGCTTGCCCCAGGTCACAGAATTAGTAAGTAGCAGCTCTAGAATCTGAAAACACAGGTGAGACTAAACCTATATTTCTCCCCCTCCTCCTCCATTATTCTATACTCCTTGCCTGAAAGAAATAATATAACAATTCAAAGACCCGAGGCAAGGATTATGTTTTGACTTTAATTTTTCTGTTGATCTCCACACTGTAAAATGAGAGTTGACTAGTGAGATAAGATAGACCATTAAGCAATTTGAAAAACAAAACAGAATGATGTTTGCCCAAGAATTCACAATGCGTGTCTAAAGTGATCATCCAAGCACTCTTGCCTGTGTGCGTGCTTCACTAGGAGATACGTATTATTTACTGCTTGATAAACCGTAAGCCTGGACCTTGGGAATTACTGTTGCCTACTAAATACACACAGACATCAGAGGGGCAGTGAGCAGAGGCAAGTTTTCAGTGGCTGGTGGAAGTTTTCCAGTGATAGCTGTAGGAAGAAGAGCGCGCCCTAACTCAGCTCTCGCTCTGGGTTAGGGTGACCACAATGCCAAACCAAAGGCAGCGGAACAGAATGAATGACAGAGACAAAAAACATTCCCCAGCATGTGATCAAGAATAAATGCATGAAGGTGAAATGACCCCAGGAATATTTCTTAATGGGGGAATAAAGAAAACATAGTCACTCCATTTCCAATCTGCATAGATGTCAAACACCAAGGAAATCAGCGCTGTGTGACTTTGATTTCAGGAGCCCGACCTTGGCTCATTTATAATTCTCTAGCTTTTACTTTCAGGTCACACAGTCAAGGAGAAGAACAATAAGAAAAAACAATACCCTCTTATCAGGCATTTGTTATCATCTTTGTTCGGCTGGCGCCTCCACGGTCTCTGCACGTCTAGAGCAAGGTGACCATCAGCCTTCTCTTCGGGTCCATTTTTTGTTTAATACATTTGTTGTGGCTTCTCTAGGCACTATTTGCTGAATTAGCACCTGGCCCTTGCTAGGGTGGGTAAGGAATAGTTGGATTTACAGTCGAGGGGTTGAGTCCGAAGTCCCCTTTCCCCCACTGCTCCCAGCCCTCAGTGTAAAGTCCTTTGCGCATCAAGACACCTCCGCTGAGATCTTTCACTTTACATAGTTTAACCAGTTCGCACTGCTCAGTTTTTCCATAGTAACTAGAATATTTGGCAAAAAGGTACAACTGTGCAATGGGCAAGCTCCCAGAGTAAAATAATCTAGTTGCTTACCCAGTTCTCCTGCTAGTAGATACCCAGGATGAGTCCTGACACTTCCATTAGGCTGTCCTGCATGTATGCCGTGTAGAAGTAGGGGTATCGAGCAGAAGTAGGATTTAACGGCGTTCTTCTGTGCAGTTATCAGAGGTAGAAGCTCTATGAATTCATAAAGAAGTGATTCACAATGTTACAAAGGAGGGAGTCACAGCGCAACAATAACACTACATGCTAAACCAAATAGAGGGCCGGAGAACATACAGTGTGCACCCAGTGGGCTCTGCCAGAGGCCAGGAGCTGAACCTGAACTGAACTTGGGAAAGAGGCCCTGTCTATGCTCAGGAATTGAAATATCACATGACAAGAAATGTCAGGTCAGGAGAGACCTGTAGGAAGTGTTCCTTGGACAGTTCGATGGAACTTGGTGATGAAGGACAGTGCCTGTGTCCGGCAGGTGGAATCAAACACGTGGCCTGTCCACTGATATTGCCAACCCCAAAAGAGAGATGCCCCGTTGATGGGTGATTTTTTTAAAGCTAAAATATGTGGTTTATCACCAACCAAGCACCAATTGCTAAAATATGAAAATGGGGGAAATGTAGAATGAGTCACTACTTTTGTCTCCCCCAGCTGATCTTCGAAATTCTTCAAGGTGATCACTGCATTTTGTGTAATGTTCTATTTTCAATATTGTGAAGTGGCTCTTGGAGTGTTGGGCTCAGGGCCAATCTACTGTGTGTATGACACTGTGTCTGGCCATCTGGTGGAGATGGGGTCCCCACCCGCAGAGATCTCACTGTCTGGCTGGGAGGCTACCCATAGAGTTGATTCAGAGTTAAGCAGCAGCAAAGCAGCAGCAGAAGAGGTGAGTTAACACAAGCTGGCACGGCACGCCACACACGGCCAGGGGAACTGTCCAGTGAGGCTTTCGAAGGCAGGAGGGATCACCCGGTTGCATGGGTTGGAGATGGTAACTCTGCCCTGCAGATATTGCTGTACTTATTTGCCAGCCCATGCTGTCAACAGTGAAAAACAGTCATTGTCATACACCCTCCTTTGACGGGAACTACCACACAACAATTCACTCAGCAAATGCGTGTCTGACGTGAACCAGGAACAAATTGTGTATCTTTAACATGTGGTGTAAGGTTGCACCACCAACAATAAAGCAATGAAGTCCAATTTGAATAAGGCAAGAGGAAACCAGATCACCACTGGTTTACCATCAGCCGATGCTTTGCAATTTCCTGCCTCTGAAGTCTGACTGCCCATGGGGACCTAGAATGACCAAGCAACTCCAGCAGAAGTTTAAAGGACACCTCTGTACAGAGAGGCAGGCATGGTGTGCGTCTAACTTTTTAAGTATACACTTTCCCATTTGACAAAGGCAGATTTTACAGTTGCTCTAGCCAATGCTCACGCAGTGCTGGCAAATTAGGATATCAGGCTGGCATTAACGCTTCCTTTCTCAAACTAACTTTTTAACATTTAACAGCTGGCTACAAAAGAGCTGAGGATGCAGAGGGGGAATGGGGTGACCAGCTGTCGCAGTGTGCCTGGAACTGAGGGATCTCCTAGGACGCAGGACTGTTGGCATGCAGGGCAGTCGGGGAAGCTGGAAGGGTTGGTCACCCTACAGAAGAATAACTTGGAGGTAATGTTTTTATGAAGTAACTCTTGCATTTTCGGATAATTTTTGTGCCATCTCATTCAAGGAGAGTGAGTGAGCCCTAAAATAGCCTCAATGTCTTCCTGAGAAGGAATTCTTTGTGTTGGGGATGGTGGTGGGAAGATGGGGAGCCCCTGGGGGTCAGGGGGCTGGAGGATGCTCTCTGTCCCATTGGTTGCTCCCAGGGGACAAAGGCAGACAGGTGATTCTACAACCAAAGCCATTTTTCTTATGATTCTTGCTGTCTAAACTCTGTGAGGCTAAGGTTAGAGCTACCCTTAGCTCAGAGGTCAGAGAACTGGCTCTTTTATTCTCTACTTAAACAATCTTTAATTATTTGCTCTGTGCTTTTTTCCTGGAATGTCTACGACCTTTCTTTGTCTCCACTTTGGGAATCCTGCAGGTTGCACTCCATTGTTTTCTCCTCTGGAAGCCAACCTTCAAACTGCTGGGCAGAGTTTATTGCCTTTGCTGTGGGCTTCTAGAATGTTTTCTCCTATGGCACTGAGCACACTTTATCAGGATCAGCTATTTGTCCATCTTTCCGCTGAACTATAATTTGCTCCAGGGCAGGGACTAGGGGAGAGGGGTGTCTTTGTAACCCAGCAAAGAGAAGGCAAAGAGAAGACACAGATTGATTTAGTTACTAATCAAACTAAATTGACATGGCATCGATAACAAAGGGTTCTGTGAGTGACAAGAAAGCCTTGCTAGGGTTCTGCTGGTAAAAGACCATGTGTACAATAAAATCACGTGCATCTTAAATTGAATTCCAAATTTTAGTGCTGTGATTCACAATTTTATTTTGAGTGGGAAATAGTGGGGTGGAGGAGGGGAGGGGAGGTTGAGGGGTCGGGGCCATCATGATAAGAGGTAGCAGCTGTGCCTGCACCGTGGAGGGGAAACTTCCAGCGTCCACAGGATAAGCGATTGTAGCCGACGCTCTTGGTGGTCTGCCTGGGTCCTCCTGAATCCCGTTCACTGCTCCGGGTGCCCATCTGATGGTTCCAGGTGTGCGCTAGTCCTAACGGCCGGCAGCCCACACCGTCTTCCTGAGCTGGTGGGAAGCCGTGAGAGCCTCTTCCGTTGCAAACGCAGGAAGCTCGTGCCCTAGAGAAATTGCATGGCCCTTCTCCCCTTCCACTCTCAACCGAAGACTGAGGCAGGATCATGAAAGCCCAGCTCCCTTACCTAGGCTGCCATTTTCACCCCAGAACTGCCTCCAGGGTCAGGCAGGGACTGGGCCTTGTCCTAAGATTGTTCCCTGGCTTCTTCCCTCCCCTGACTTGCTTCTCACACACCCTTTGGGTTCCTTCCAGGAGCATGTCTCTAATAAACTGCACATGGCTCCTTGTCTCACCGTCTGCTTCCAGAGAACCTACCCCAAGACAAGATTTTAGTTTTGTGGCTTCCTAAGGCTTCTTGGTAGAAAGGCCAGAGTTAGCAGGTCCTCAGCTCTGGCCTGCAGAGTCTCGGAAGGATGGACGTGGGCACACCTTGTTCCCCACGCTCTCCTGCATTTCAAGGGAACATTTCAAATGCCTCGTGGGGGTGGTGGACCCAACCTAGAGGCAGCTGGCCACATCGTGCTCAGCCTGCAGAGGGGCCTTTAAGCCGGTGGAGTCATCGGAGATTCCAGTGAAGTTTTAAGAACTGACATAAACTTCCATAAATAGCTCCCTATCAAACCCAACCTAAATAGAATTGATTCAAAGGTAAAAATGTAATTTTTCCTCTCATCACACTTCAAGGTTTTTTTATGTCTTGATTCAAGCCAAGATGAAAATTGGAAGTACTACAGCATATTTTTTTTTTTTTTTGGAAATTATTCTTGGGAAATGGCTTTCTTGAGAAAGTTAGTTCTTAGGAACTTTCTGCAGAGTATTCAGGTGTCTTTTCAGAACTTTGGATACAAATGGAGACTTTAGATGCATATTTTATTCAAACTGACATGTAAGAATCTTGCTTTCAATTAACTGAGCAAAAAGAAAGAAAAGAAAGAAACATTATTACCTGATTTACTGTTACTGAATAGTCAATCATATTTGTTTTTATTTTAGGCTAAAAAGTCAGTAACGTTAGCCATCTCCAATTACGAAATGGTTCGTTATGTTATTTCAGGTAATCTAATGTAGTAAATTCCCCACCCTAGCCCTGAGGACCAGGTTATGGTGCAGATTTTACTCTCTGGTTGGGAGGGAGATCGGGTGACAAAAAATATTTTTTGTTGGTATTAATAGTTTGTCCTATTTCCTTGGAAATTTCCAGAAATACCTAGACAGATCATTCAATTATTAAAACACGCAGAGCAAAGTCTATCCCCTGTGACTGAAGTCTCATAGATGCTTAATCTAGAATTTCCCCACTCACCTCTCAGCCCTTCAGTCGGACGTTTATACTGCCTCACCTCCTTGTGTGAATTCTGTCAGATCTGTAACCTCAAGATTTAATTGCTGACCTATCACCAAATGAAAAATAATAGAATCAGGTAAACACCACCAAAATATTGTCTTATAAGAACATCGTCTCAGCATGTAAGTTTTAAATGGATTAATGCTACTTTGGACTCATTTTCTTCTCTCGTCGTCTTTAAGACTACGTTATAAAGGAATATCAACTCTACTGTGCATGATCATGCAAGAACTAAACTTGCCAGAGTATTAAACTATGATTACAATTCATGGAGTGTATTGCTTGATGCTCCGAGGAATCTATACGTGCATATGTATACCCACAACAGACAAACTAGAGAAAAATGGACAATAATGGAAAATGCATGGACTGAAATGGAAAGAGTGGTTCTGAGCTTCAAGTCACTGCTTTGCAGCCTGGTGACTTTGAGCAAAGCACTTACCTTCTTTGGCTTCCATTCCTTTCCCCTTAAAACACGACTAATTTGTGCCTACATTTTGGTCTGAGCGTCAGATTAATAATGTTTCTGAAAGAGCTTCGTAAATTGAGAAAGAGTATTCAAGTGTTTACTAGGTGAAGTTTATTAAGTAAAGCCACGGCTGAAAATACTCATTAAATATAAGAAGATAAAGGTCAATTTTAACAAATGATATCCTCCATTTATAGTTTTTTATCAATCCACTTGACAAACACATATTCTTTGAGGGACTGTGATGCACCAGGTATCTCCGGGAGGTTGCTAGCTGAACAAGACAGGTGCAGCTGAGCTCTGAAATGGAACACAGGCAGTAAACGACAAAGATGACAACTTCAGACAGTGCCAAGTGACGTACAAATAAAAGGGTGTCTTGAGGCACAAAGTTGAATCGGGACCATGTTAGACGAGACCCCCCTGGAGAGGTACTGTTTAGGCTAAGACCTGAACGATGAGTGGGGCCGGTGAATGCAGATCGGAGGGGACCACTCCAGGCGGGGGAGGCAGCCCATGCCACCCATCTAAGGTGGGATATCGCCAGAGCCTTTCATGTCGAGCTTTTCCTCTTTCATTGCCCTTTGCCTCCGTGTTTTCCTGTTTTGTAATATCCTCGTGTGCGGTCTATCTGATTCTAGGCTGCTGGAGTAAGATGGCACCAGCTTTAAGAAGTCCAGGCCTTGCGTGGCTTCTTCATTCTCCACCTCCTGAGACCCTGGGGACCTCGTGTCTTTTCTCAGGGGCCACCACTTACACTCCCAGGCTGAAAAGGAGCCCCTTGCTTTCAAGGAAAGAAGGGGACAGAAGGGAAGGCGCCCAGGGTGTTTTATTCCCATTGGGGAAATGGAAATGGAATGATTTATGCTCTAGGCTTTGAGTCAGGAGAGAGGGGGAGGAGAAAATAGGGAGGTCTCAGCCCTTCCCCCCAAAAGCAGAATAACACCTCACCCCTTCATGTCCCCATTTAGTTCAAGCCCCCCGAATGGCAGCAGCTGCCCCCCAGGGTGAAGTGTGGAGCCCAGAGCTCAGGGGAGAGGAAGTATCACTTGTCTCCAGCAAATGCAAGGCACTCACTCTTCACCCTGTCCCCTCCGATTTACACCAGATGCAGCAGCCTGGCCTTGCCCAGGTGCCTGTGCAGGGACATGTGGATGTACCATCATCTCCTTTTTGACAGAGAGCCCTTGCTTCTCCTAGCGTTGCCTTTGGACCAATGCAGGGGCTCCCGTTAGGGGAAGCTCCTGTGGGAAACGCATCCCGTCTGTTAGTATTGACCAGGGCCCCGCTCGCTCTGAGCCTCAGGCCCACTTCCTTGACATGGTGGCTGCAAGATCACCTGGTATAGGAAGGACACACGACCACATTCCTAAAAGAAGCTCCTGCCTTCAGTTCCAGAGACCAAAAGATCTCCCCTTAGACGTCTGCTTCAAGGATGGAATTCTGACCATTTCTCATAAAAATGCCAGACTCTGTACAAGAATGCTAGAACCCGGATTCCAACATGTATCCCCAAGCCCAATTTCCACGACCCAGAAGAACCCAGTTTTAGCCATGTCCATCCAACTTCTTTACGTTTTTCCATCAGCGAAAACGGAGGCCAAAAAAAAAAAAAACCAATCATAAGAGGGTTGAGCTGCAATCAGGAGTTGCTGTCTGACATTTTGCTCAGGTGTATTTGACACAGGTATGGTCGGTACGGGCTCGTCCTGGTTCCCCCAGAAGGCAGGGAGTCCTGCTAACGTGTTGGGGTGGGGAGGGAAACAAGAAGGGAGAACGCAGGGTAATGCGAGCTGGTTAGGAAAGGTAATCTGGTTATTTATCTATAGTTTACTTAGGCAAAGGGATCTTAAAAAGGCTTTGATAAGAGTGGCCAAAGTTTCTTCAAAGACTAACTGGCATTTTTAAAAAGGGCATCAGTTTTCTCTCATCCAGGTGTTTGGGGAGCTCAGGACAGGGCGCCCATCAGAACCCTGTGCCGGTCTGTAGATTTCCCTAAGTCCTTGAGACACACTGCTGACATCATGGACTTTTTTCTCAGATTCCTTCTCTCTCTCTCTCTCTCACTTTCTCTCCTTTCCTCCCTCCCTCCTTCTCCGTCCCTCCCTCCTCCGCACAATCTCTCCCAATCTCTTTCTTTCTGTCTTCAGTTCCTTCAGGTAATTCCAACTCAAACTTGTACCAACTTGTTTTTGACTGACAGTGAACAGCACGAGCGCTTTCTTCATTTTGAGAAACGCTGAACACCTATCTCTCCCAGCAACCTGCATGGACCGAGCACTTCTCTGCCTTGTCACAGCCTCACATCTAGCCGGGCGTCTGCGTTCCCAGGTCTTTGCAGGTAAGAGGTATGCGCTTGTATCAGCACTGGAGCGTGGAGCGTGCTGGAGGTATTTTTGAAAAAACTTTGCTCATAAAGGTAATGAAAAGAGTCATGATTCTTTTAAAACTTAAATCATTCAAGACATCCAAGCTTATCTGGGGGGATTTACAAGTGCTTTTTGCACGTGGAAAACGAGTTTTTACTTAATGATGGGGCAAAAAAAAAGTGTTTTATTCTTGCCTGTGAAACAATATCCAGATGTTGTCTTGTTTGCTGTGGGTAGAAGGGATCTAGATTGCAGGGGAAGCATTGCTCTGACTTCTCTTTGCAAGTGTTTTTCTTTCTGAGTGCCTGTCAGAGCAAGTTTGTCATTGATTTTTAGCGATTATATAGTCTTTGGCTAATTCTCCAGCAGTTATTTTCCTTTGTTGGTAAAGAAATCAGTTTAGGTTGCCATAAGGTGAAACCTCATCGGAATATTTTAAAATCTGTTACCTATCCTTATGAGAAAAAAGTTTTCTATGGTAGGTATAAGGAATGTAAACAATTCTGACTACTTTGGAAACACTGTGAAGTTTGTTCACAACCCATGGATGATACTTAGTAATCTGTGTGATTTCATGTGGGTTTAGACTATCCTCAGGTAATGAATGTTGTCCTGGGCGACATTTCCACTTTGCTCCTGTGAAGCCTACTTTTGTCTCCTCTCTGCACTTCCGCATTTAGTGTCCTGAAGGAAGAATTTGTTGTTCAATAGACGTTTCTTGACCTCACAATTTCTTTAAGTCACAAATTAGAAAACTTATAAGAAATGTGGTATTTAAATTTTGGAAAACTGAAGATCAAAATCTGTACCACTAAATTCAAATGTTTAGTGTTTTTTTTTAAAGAACATATCTTAATCTTTCTGCTCCTTGACTGATAAGAAGGAATTTGAAAAAAAATTAAGTGATTCTTAAAGTTCTTTTTTTTCAACCTCAAAATCACACACACACATACACACACACACACTCACACTCGTGCACAACCAAATGTTATCCCAGATCCTACCCCATTCTGTGCTCTGGTGAATGTTTAAACAAACACATACTAATCAGTAATAGCCTTAGGTGATACATTCTCTCCAATTTAAAATTGTCCTAAAAATCAAAAGAAAAATGTCACATAAAACGATTATAGGGTTTTAAATACCATCAGTTTGTGAAAAGTAAATACAGTATCAGGGAGACTTCCCGTGGAATAATTAAGTAAGCACTTACCTCACACAGAGCTCTCTGAGTGCTGTTCTCACACCTTCCTGGGGGGGTATTTTCTAGCAGTTTTTCTCCTTCCCTAGTTGTAACTATAACAAATGACCATCCGGGCAGTGACCGGAGGGCGAAGGACTGGTCTTCACAAAAGGCTGGAAAGCAAAAGAGTTTAACCAAATGGCCAGTGGTCTCATCTCAGAAGTGCTAATCAAATAACAGAACAGCCATTTCTTCATTACATTAAATAAATTCATAAGGAGCTGGGGGTTTTAGAAAAAGAGACTTAGTTGGATTTTGTGATTCTGGTTGCTTAAAGAAAGCACATTTCAGAAAAGTCCCCCCTCCCTCTCTCTACTCCATCCCACCAACAGTTGTGGTCATTTTACAGAAAGTGCTATTTCCCCAATTTCCTCTCCTCACACTTCTAACGGGTGCTGGGTGCCGACAGCCAGGATTTTGGGGGGAAAGAGAGCGAGACCCCAGGCCCCACATGCCAGCAGTCCTGGGAGCCAACAAAAGCAGTTCCCTGGCTCCTTCCCCAGGCTGAGCACAGCCCCGCTGCTCTGCACTGAGGAAATCATGCAAGGGCTGCACTTTCTTGTTTGGGGATGTGTGTGTGTGTGTGTGTGTGTGTGTGTGTGTAGTTATATACCTGAATGACAACAACATACTTGGTACAAGAAAACCCACCAATATGTGGCTTTAGACACTGAGTAGAGAGTTTTTCAGACTTAATCAGTAAATGTCAAATACTTGAAATATCTTTTCTTGTCCAATCCCCTCTCACTTGTTCAGAGACCCGGAGTGGCCACTGGCTTGTTTGCATGTGTCGCTTCTGAGTCCAGGGTTGCTTTGACAATGCATTTGTGTTGTGGATGCATCAGAATCGTAGAACCAACGTAAGAGTACAGAGAAAGAGCTGTAAGCGCGGTGGAGCTGTGAACGGCTAGCCCCTGGGAATGCCTGTGGAGGGTGGATAAAACCTCCCCAGTCACTTTCTTCAGTCTTTCATGTATAAGTGACGCAGCTACTGTTTCTCCCTTCCAACAATTCAAGCACTTTACACCAGAGTAAATCACATAGCTCCAAATGTGTTGTTGTTTTAATTCTTCTTTTGAGTAAAAATAACTGTACTGCAGAAATAGTCAGAAAGCTACTGCAAGAGTTAATGTTAGCTGTTATGTTTGCAAAGAAGAAAGAATTTGTTGCTTATTAATGGGCAAATGCAAATCAGACAGAGGCTATTATCTCTCCGTCCCTGTCTTCTGCCCTTCACCTTTGTCCCGTAAGAGCCACCTTGGGAGTGGGTTTTGGGTGCAGTTTGGTGGGGGTGGGACGCCAGGCAGGGTTGGGTACAGGGACAGCAGAAGAACAAAGTGAACCAAGTGCAGGCCTTGCTTTGTGCCCTTTGAGGATGCAGTGGCCTGATAGGACACACATTTGACACAACATACCTGGCTCTTTGCTGCTGCCTAGGTAGCTTCCTGATGCCACTGTTACAGACAGGTAAAGGAGCAGTGTGACCAGGTCGCAGCTTCAGAGGCAGCAGCTCCAGAAGTGCCAAATCTTCCCTAAGGGAACAAAGGGAAGCTGCTCCCACCTTTAAAGGGAGAATTGAGGACATGGAGAGAAAATAAGTTATACTTTATAAATAACGGTTCTGAGAAAGAAGTTTTATTTATTGTTACTTTGTTGAAAGAAAAAAAATGAGAGAATAGACATTTCTGATAAAAGCCACGGTGAGAAAGTTGAACTTGACAAATGCAGCCTCTGCAAAATGCTGTCTGGATCAGTGGAGATGATGGGGAGGGAATCTCCACTTGTAATGCAGCTGGCATCCACACGGTGAATTCCACCACCTTCCCAGGGGGCTTTTAGTCAAAAGCATTAGTGTGCTTTTCATAACGGAAAGGTCAGCGCTCCATGAGGAGTCTGGGCACCTGCATTTCCCTCCCTGGGCATCGTGCCTTTACCGGAGAAGAGACTAATAGGGCAAACAGTCCCCACACATGAGTCCAGACTCATTCCCGAATACAGTCTGTGCTGCTACACCCAAAATTCTAGAGCACAAAATGCCAGATATTTGAGTTGCAATACAAAGATGAATCAGGTTCACCTGAGGATGCTCACATCACAGGACAAGGTGTTGATTTTTGGTACAAAAGCACACACGTGCCAACCACCCGACTTCGTTTCCAGTGGAGTGGAAGAGCACGTCTGTGCCACCTCGGGACTGGGGAGGGAACGAGGCGGCAGTGGAAGGAATTAGCAGCAGAATAAGTCAGGTTTTGTTTGGTTCTTCCCCACGACCCTGCAGGTCAAATTCAGAGTGACAGGGACGTGCAGCGCTCCACAGAGCACAAACCAAGTGGTCCCTTCTGCAGTGGGCAGTGGGCAGTGGGCAGGTCAGATGTCGAAGCCCAGCGCTGGCTACTCTCTCCCTCACTTAAGGTTGGGAGTTTGGAATGAATGACACCCTGAGCCCACCCATGTCCTTGGGGTAACAGATCACATTAGTCCTCAGAGTCACCGCCCAGCTATGGAAGCACAAAGGGGTCGCAGAGAAGGAACAGTGCTGGAGGAAATCCAATCCCCGGCTGCTCTGAGGAGCCAGGTGGCCCGGGTTTGGGTTTCACTCACATCCTGCTTCAGTGGCAGCTGCCCTGGTGTCGGGCTGGTGACTGTGGAATTCCTGTGCATTTTCTCCAGTGCAGGTATGAGAGGTTGGTCAAGATTTTACGGAGCTTGAAGATTTTACGATTTGGGGGCCTTTTTAAAGAAAAATGAATGCAAAATCATGACCATAAAATTAGGTGCAAGGCTTTGCAGAGGGTCTCTGCAAGTGGGGAGCCCTGAAGCTGCAGTTTCATTAACTTTACGATAAAGCCACTCTGTGTCACATATAGCCAAGGGGAAATAATTGTTTCGTGGATGAATGGTTGAATTATTAATAATTTATGTAAATTTTAGCTGCTGGCTGCCCTCTCAGTGACTCTGAGAAATGATAAACAAAAAATGCCAAGTAATCATGCTTATGCAGATCTAATTATCAGTGACATATGGAAAATTGATCTGGGTGATATCTCGAATTCACTGCTACATTGCCGTGAAAGGTAGATCCTTGCACTGCGGCTGAACCTTTAGGTCATAGCTCAGCCCAAGGGTCAGATGTTATCAAAACTGTTCTTGCTACAGCAGAGTATGTGGGTACTAAAATGAAAAGTGCACTTTTTCCACTTGAAAAGCTCCCAACTTAAAACCCAAAGAACATCATGCTATTTGTGCGACCATTAATAGAACCCAGAACGATGTTGAATACATCAATAATATGTGACTTCTTTAGCAGACTTGAGGGTTTGCCCCAGTTAAATATCTGTGTACCTGGCAAGGGTCCCCTCTTCTTCCCTGTTTCCATTAATGCTGTTTCCAACTTCCAATAGTGGTTAACTGTGTCATTTCTTGGTATGAATGCTTGCTAAACCCATGCCTACCAGGCCAAATAATGTTCTCCCTCAACGATGTTTACATTTTCAAATATTTGGAGATTGATATCTTGCTCTATCCTAGGCCGCTTTGCCAAAGAATACAAGGTCGGCTCCCTGAATCTTGCTCTCTTACTTCCTAAGTTATCCTTTGTGCCTATTCCTACCTTTTAAGAACAAATTTGAAAAGTTTATCCTTCGCTTTGAAGAGTCATGAGGTTTGACATCATCTATACTCTTCCCACCAACTCCATGCCCACATACCTGCTAGGAGTTAAAGAAAATATATATGAACCCTGGAGTATCTGGCCACACGTGGCTAGCATGCTCTAAACACTAAGGAATGGAAACACGCCCTGTCGTCTTTATTTTCAGAAGCCTGTGGAAGTAATTTATAAACAAACAGCACATTACATACAGACATATGCATGAGCGTGACAAAGGTAGTAGGGGTGTGTATTAGCTGGAATTAATACTAATAATGAAATTGACTGCATAGGTGTAGAAAGAATACTCCAATGTCAACAGCGTCATAATACAATGGTGCTTTGTTTTCAACATCTTATTTAATACATTTCAAATCTATAATTTTTACTTAAGGTCCACATTAAAGTTTAAGTGGATAAAAAAAATTGCCCTCTATACAGTGTTAATAAAAAGTATTTTCATAGTGATGTTGACATCTTAACATCATTCCTTTAAAAAAAAGAGTTAAAGATGATGTTCCATGACTCGACTCTTGTCAACAAGAATGCTGTGATAATCTGATCAAGAAACACTCAGAGTTCCAGCCCTCGGCCCCTGTGAATAGAAGAAGGCTGGTTCTCCCAGGCAGGACAGAGCTGCTCTGGGGAGGTCTTTGGGGATGGGAGGGAAGGGGAAAGGTGGTCTCCACTCCAGTGCTGTCCACACTCAGTTCTGGGATCAGGGAGGAGCCCCTCAGATCCCAGGCCCTATACTTCCTGTCTCAGGGCTCTGGGGGCAGGAATGATTCCCCTAGTCTGAAGGCAGGAGGGAGAGTCCTGAGACACAATCCAGTTTGACAGCAAAGCCTTGTCTATCCTGGGAGGTTCTGCTGGTGAGCAGAGTCCTGAGGCAGGTCAGCTGTGTGGGGTGGCAAGGTGTCATGTGATCCAGGAAAGAACATGTGTGATGTTTGCTCCACTTGGGTGTAAGTTGTACCATTGGGACCTGAGCTACTCCTGCAGGTGACTAGCCAGCCTTTGGGACTGCAAACTGGCCACCTGGAGTCAGCCTCAAAGAATTATTATTTTTTTTTTACTTGTTATCCCTTTGTTTCTTTACTCCCAAAAAGATTTAAGTGAATTTACAAGGACACACACACACACACACACACACACGCAGACACCAACTACGGCATGAAATAAAAGTTGATAGAAAAGAAAAATGAGTAAGCCAAAAAAGAGGCCATCTGATTAAATCATTTACTTACCTAAGTTTTATCTACCTCTACAAACCACAATTAAATGTACACAGAGCAGTGACAGAAACTTGCTTGTCACTTCCAAATTAAATGTGTTTCCTGTTTGAAACTGAGAATCGATTGTGCACCCATTGAACGTAGTTTCACATGCACTGTATTTTATAGCTCTTTTGAAAGGCCATGTCCATCTCCTCTATGAGTATTTTCATTTTATTTTACTTTTTACATCATTGTGTGTATAATTTAATTGCTTATGCTGAAGTTATAAACATTCTCCATTGGCTGAGACTCAGGTCTAGCACCAGCATGAGGGAATATATTGTCTCTGGCCCACCAAGCCTGGTCAGGAGCTCTGTGGAATTCCCTCTCGGTTCCTGGCTATAGCTGGTTCACCCTGAGGGCCTTGCTTTACCACAGCCTGCTGCTTATTTGTTCTTTTCCCTACAGAGCTG
Source organism: Varecia variegata (assembly GCA_028533085.1). NCBI lineage: Eukaryota > Metazoa > Chordata > Mammalia > Primates > Lemuridae > Varecia > Varecia variegata. Next base: position 5,084,728 of record CM052436.1, on the reverse strand, counting down.
CAAACTCTTTGACAGTGGAGATTTCACCCAGTTCTTTCTCGGTGCATCCAGTGCTTGGCTCAAGGAATTCCTCAGGCAATATTTATTGAAGCCACATGCACTGACACGAAAGGCATAATTTTTGCTATAATTACATCTTCATTTGCACCAGGAACCTACAACTATCCCATCCTGCAAACACACAGCATAGAGCTTTTTATATGAAGTGTTTTGAAAATACATTTATCTGAAAACTACTGACTGGTGTGTTTTTCTCCCTTGGTGCTGCTAGGATGGTGTAAGTGGGGTTGTGAAGGGGAGAAACATCTTATTAAGAAGTGAGAAGAAACAGGGAGCCATGTGCTTATGATACAGTAGTTGTGTAAACCCGATGGAGGAAAAATAGGAAACATGTAGGATATTTTGGAAAGAACATGATGAAATGTGAAATAAAACAGAAAAGTAAACACAGACCCAGCAGGTTCGGTGTGGGAGCGTGGGCTGGAAGTTTGGTCCTAGGGAAGAAAACAAGAGAAAGGAAGCAAAGGGAGGATATACTGCAACTTAGGCGTGGAAATGGGTGATTTGATCCACGGAGTGGGAAATCCAGAAGACAACAAAATCAGCATCCTTTCCGTCCCCTCCAAATGCTCTGTTTAGATCTGGGTTGTGTTAGCATACCTGCGGCGATGAAGGTATTTGGCCCTCAATGTGTTTTAAATTTTAGGTTGAAAAGAATTTTCTAAGATTTTCCCATTTTAAAGATGAAATATTATAGGACTAAAACTTATCAGAGCCACTTTTCTGTGATTGCAATCAAACGCATTTCGTTCCAGCATCTAAGGCTGCATGAGGGGATGTATATTTAAACATGAATTTTATAATTGTGGATATTAACTTGTCTAGTCCAATATCCTGGGAATGTTCCCTCAACTATGCTTTCTTACAGCACTGCTTAGTTTTCGGTATCTGAAGGAATGGTCTTTTTTTTTTTTTTTTTTTTTTTTGAGACACAGTCTCACTCTGTTGCCCGGGGCTGGAGTGCCGTGGCATCAGCCTAGCTCACAGCAACCTCAAACTCCTGGGCTCAAGCGATCCTCCTGCCTCAGCCTCCCGAGTAGCTGGGACTACAGGCATGTGCCACCATGCCTGGCTAATTTTTTCTATATATATTTTTAGTTGTCCATATAATTTCTTTCTATTTTTAGTAGAGACAGGGTCTCACTCTTGCTCAGGTTGGTCTCAAACTCCTGAGTTCAAGTGATCCTCCCGCCTCGGCCTCCCAGAGTGTTAGGATTACAGGCGTGAGCCACCACGCCCGGCCAAAGAATGGTCTTTTTTTAATTTTTTTTTATTTCAGCATATTATGGGGGTACAAAAGTTTAGGTTATGTATATTGCCCATGCTTGCTAGCCTTGCGGTTGGTAGAAATGCATATTTAATGAGTTTTGTTAATCAATTCTCATTCCGATTTGGGATAGTTAGGCCTTGACCCTCAGCGATCTTCACCAAGCACACTCGTGCTGTGGGCTTCCTCTGCAGGAGGCCAGGCAGTCTTATGTCTATGCAGAAGATATGCGTGGACAAGACTCAGTCCTGGATCTCAAGGAACCTCCAGGTAGTGGCTGGGAAGAGATGTGGATATGAATGGAGGTGGAGAAATAGGAAAAAAAATAAAAACAAACCAAAGCACAAGATGGGGCATGTTCTCAGCAGCACATGATGAAAATGACATGAGGGGCCCTAACAAAGGTCTGGGAGAAGTCCCAGAGGAAAAGACCAGATCCCTCTGGGACAGTTGGAAGAGGCGTTGGGGCATTGAATGAGCCTTGGAGAATGAGAGGCCTTCAGCAGTCGGGATGGGGAGGACAGGCCATCGGAGTCAGGAGAGTGACAAGAGGCGAGGGGCATGGCGGGAGGGTGCAGGGAGGCTGGCGGTGTGCATGGCCTGGGCTCACTGCCGGGAAAGCATAGGACAGTGACAATGCAATGAGGATGAGGGTGACAGCCTCGCAGAGGGCACAGTTCTAAGTGCTGCTTAATCCTCACCCTGTTAGGCCCATTACTTACCACTTTAGAGATGAGGAAAGCAGGGCACAGGGGTTAAGTAACTGGCTACCGTCACAGGCTTCCAAAGGGCTGAAGCTGCCCATTGAAACAAGGTCATTCACCTCCAGAGGCCACGTCTTCACGTGCTCTGCGGGGGAGGCTGCTCGGGAAGAACTGCTCGCGTGTCAGTCTGGTGGGCAATGTGGAGTCACTGAGGGTTTTGGCTTTTGGGGGGTCGGAGCTGCACTTCAGACATATCAGCCTGGCAGTGACGGCCGAACGGCCAATCGGAAGAGTACTTTGCAAGGCTGAATAAAAGGAATGAGGGTCCGGACGTGCGCGGTGGGAACAGACAGGGGAGACACATGTGTAAGGTGCGCTCGGCAGGTAGGACCTGGGGCTTGCGCTGGATTGGATGCAGAGCAAAGAAGGAGTTTAAAGGTGCAGAGGTGGGAGAATGAGGATGCCATTGTTAGGAACCCCAAATCAGAAGAAGTAGCTGGGTTTAAGGAGAATAATGCGAGTTCAGTGTGGGACAAGTCAGTTCCGGGCAGTTTTCATTGCCAGGGGTATTGGAAAGGCAAACTGGGTCTTGGAGGAGACACTGTTGGTGAACAGCGATTAGTCATGGCGCTCTGGATGGCCAGGGGGTGGGTAGAGAGAATAGAAAGAGGGAAAACAAAGAGAAAATAGAAGAGGATGAGGGTAAGGCCTTGGGGAACATAACTGAGAAAGGTGGAGAAGAAGAAAAATCCAGGTGGAGAAAGAACGAGCTATCAGAGAAGCAGATGGAAGATGGAAGAGTCTTCTGACCCGCTGGCAACGGGCCGCAGGACCTTTCTGAGGAAGACATGGTCAAGGGCACCACCCTGGACTCACACATCAGAGAAGAGAAGGAGGGAGGTCCTGGGCTTGAGTAGGGGTTGAAGAGGAGAAACAGTGGAGAGTGTGAGGGGGACAAGACAGTGCAGGGAGCTGGGGAGTGGCCCGCCGGCTCACGCCCGGTAAAAAGTCGGAGGAACTGAGAGGTTGTCCTGTGGCTGGCAAAGCAGAGTCCTTGGAGGCCTGGGGGCCGCGTCTGAGCCTGTTAATGGTGAAAGTTTCTTGTCCTCTATTGTTCTAAGTGTGGTTAACACATTCCCTTTCCTCCTTAAAGCAAGTTTAGTTACTCAATACATTAACTTCTATCATGACTTAAGAGAAATGCACTTAGTCTGTACTTACATAAACTGAAAATCACTGCAGACTGGAAGATTCCAGCAGCTCAGGCCCCTTCAGACCCAGGTGAATATCCGGTTTGGCAAGCGACCTGCTTCACTTTTCTGAGAGGCTCTGAATAACTGCAAATGAGCTACAAGCCTGTTCTTGAATGTGCTTCCAATAAAGAGGGAAAGATAGTGCGGTGTCCAAATTTGCTAATTACTGCGATAATTAAAGCAAGACTTTGCAAGTTTTATCCCTTCTGAAGATCGGCGACCTTTTGAACGCAAACAGGATCTGACAAAGACAGTAATAGGAGGGACAGAGAAAGAGGAAGCAAGGCCAGTTTTCTTCAGGACAGCCAGTTGCTGCTGGCTTTGAACCTCCACACAGATTAAGGTTTGTTTTGCTGGGGCTAGCTGCTGGGTTTTCAGCATTGCACTGTGATTAAGCAAAACTTCAGCAAAATATAATGAGCTGTCTTTTAGTAGTTTTGAAAAATATGTGGGTGGATTTCAAACAAAATGACGGTCTCAATTTTCTTAGCAAAAGTCAAATGAGTAACACATAATATGGAAGCTTCTAGATAGGAGGATACAAATATCTGATAAGAGTACTTGAAACCCCATAGAAAAAGAGAAGGTGGGAGGAGGGTGAGAAAAAGCCCCTGACAGGTCCTGACCATTCTGATAAGAGAGGCCGCTTGGTCTCCTGAGGCTCTGGACTCCAGAATTCCTGGATGTGAATTCCAGGTGTGCACACTCCCAGCCACAGCACCCTTGGGAAAGGTGCTCTAACGTTCTGAGCCTCAGGTTCTTAGCACATTACAGGGTGATGTACAGAACAGATGCCATGAAGAGAGGTCGGTTACTTCTCTGTCCACTCCAGGTCCCCCCATCCGCTCTATTCCCCCACACCCCGCCACTGGGTCCCTGCCACCCTTCTCCCCAACACCAAGCTGAACACAAGGCTTTTCCTTAAGGCAGCTGGTGAAGGAAAGTTAGGCTGGGAGGTAGAAGCCGTGCATTGGAGTCCCCAGTTATGGGTTGGGTGGTCCCTCACAAGTTCTCTGACTTCTTGGTTTCTCATCTGTAAAATCCAGGGCAATTCCTACCACAGGGATGACAGGAGTGTTGAATGAGATGACGTTCCATCTTCTGTTTAATGAATCAATAGGAAACAGGCATTCCCAAAAATGCTCCCTACTTTCCTTCCTAAGGACCTGATTCCCTTTTTATACAGCTCTACTTTAAAACTAACAAAACAAAAACTTACTTTATAAGAAAAACCTGAATTTCAGAATCTAGGTCATCATCCTTAGAAAATCTTCAAGCAGCTTTTTTTTTTTTTTTTTTAACGTATAAAAGGGATTATACCCCACAGCCACTCAAACTTTGATGAACAAGAGTTGAGATGTGCAAAAATTAGTTTACCGGGTTTGCCTTTAGAAACAACTGTTCTCAATGCAAACTGAATCAGAAATCACCCTTGGAATTATTATTTTTTTCTTGAGGTTCTTCTTTCTTTTCTATTAAAAATTCATAGAAGCATCAAAAAGGTAACTTTTCCCTGTGTTTTATAAGGAGAAGAGAGTGACAAAGAGAGAGAATATGAACTTGGCGTTTGAGTGAGCCTTGCTTTGGAATCCGGGTGGGTCTAGGAAAAAGAGACTTGAGTGGAAAACACATATGGGTGTGCAGGAAGTCCCTGTAAACTGTAAACTGACTGCACACCTCTTGAGTCAGTGTGGAGAGAAACCGCAATCCTCTCTGAAACCAGAGAAGAGGGGACATAAAGTAAGGTTCGCACCAAGACAGCACACAGCGTCCGTGGGAGACAGGGATGTTTGTTATCATTAGCAGCCTTCACTGATCTCCTGAAACTGTCCACCGTACCATTGTGCCTGGAGCTACATGTGGGATGACCTGTGCATCCAGGTTCCCATAGCCTGAGTCCAGCTTACCCTCACTGCCGACCCACCTGCCCCCACTAAGGCCCCTGCTGCTGTCTGCCTCTGCACCCTGTTGCCTTTGCCGCTGCAGTTCCCTTCCCTGGAAAGCGTTCTTTGCTTTTCCCTTTAGAATCTCAATGTCCATCCATTAAGGCCCTTCCAGGCCTGTTGAGGCTCAGCTTTCCCACCCCCATGGAGCCTAAGCACTTCTGCACGCGCTAAATCTTACCTTCTCTAGGCTGAACAAAACCTAGCCTGTGCCTGTGCCAGGAAGAGCTGATCACACGCTGTGTCCCGATTTGAGCATTTGGTGGTTGGTGTCAGTGGTGCCTTCTACTTCTCCAATCAGATTACAAGCCCCTGGAGGGCTGAGAGCACACTAGACCTGACTGGGCTAGGATCAGCTGCCCTCTGCCAAGTCCTGCTGTGAGCCCTGCGCTGGGTGCGTTCAGCCCTGTGTGCAGTCCTAGCCTCATGCAAGGTGAGCTTTATTATCTCTTTTTTTCCAGATGAGGAAACTGAACAGCAGGGAGACAAAGTTACTTGTCCAAAGTCACCAGCCCAATTGCCTTTCAGAGGCATCTCACTTCATCTTCAGGACAACCCCACTGGGTAGGCTGGAACCCACCCCCAACCAGGTCATAACCAGAAGACCTGAGATTTGAACCCAAGTCTATCTGGCTCCAGTCCTGTACTTTTTCCCCTGTATCTCCAAAATGCCTCCCTGTCACCAAAATGCCTAACACAGAGTAGAGCATGAAGTGATGGTAAATGAATCTGTGATCATTCCATTTTGTCAAAACCCAGAGAATATGACAAAAATCTGCAAGTTAGACCAGAGCAGTGTATTTAGGGCAAGACCAAGACAAGATTTGATTCCTCATTCTTTGCTTTACAGTAGCGGCTACAAAGGTTCGTAAACGTATCAGTATGTAACGGAGCATGTCACCTGGGGGAAATGCAGTGCCCTGTGTGTCGCATGCATCACAGGGAATTTCACGCCTGGCAGACGTGTTTGCAGCCTTCCTTCTCATGAGCCTAAGGCATTTCTGAGTGGCAGCACCGCTCTGATCCGGGCCTCAGAGAGCACAGAGCAGCAGGGTTTCAGCAGAAGGGACCTTTGAAGTCCTCTCAGTGACAAAACCAGGTGCAGCCTCTTCAAGGAAAGGTGTTCTGGTGAAATTGTTGCACCTGCTTAAATAAGCCCCGATTTGGAGTCCAGTCAGTCTTTCTGTGCTTTACTTTAAATCTCACTCCATAGAAAGTTAAAACTTAAAGGGGTTTCCGACAAGTCAGTCCAACCCTCTCTCCCGCTGCAGATGAGGAGCCTGACGCCCAGGGTGTGTGTGTGACTCGCCCCCAAACTCCGGGGGAAGCAATGTAATTAAACTGGCTTATAGTTTGGGAACAGAGGGGAGAGGAGAGAGTGGAAAGAAATGGAAAATCAGTTAAACATGTGCGGTGTAGACAGGGCATCTGACTCCTCCCTTTCCTGCACTGCGACAGGCCCTTCCCTGGACTCCTCACCGCTGACGCAGTCCTGGGAGGGCGATTCCTGGGGACGGAGCTTGGTGGGTGACATCTCGGTATTTTTCCAATGGGAAAGCACTAAGCCTGCCTGCTGCACTGCTCCCGCCAGGTGACCCCCCAAGCCCTGGCGGCGTGAAGGTCACTGTGGGACCAGGTCACACGGGGAGATAAACATCTGTAGAAACACACGTGGAGCACGAAGGCACATGAGAGCTGTCTGGTGTCTTGGAAGCTGCTAAAGTGCCCCCATTTGTCTGTAATAATTTAGCCACCACAGGGGGCTGCTTTAAAAACATTCAGCTAGAACCTGCGACCCAGCACCATGATTGAGACGTAAGCATGGGGTCCGTGACGGTTTTATGATCTACTAAAGCATGAGGCTCGACCAGATCATTTTTCTAAGGTTCTAGAACCCTTTAGAGAAAATTCAAGGAGGTAAATAATTTCTGGTGTCCCCTTGCACCTCTGAAGAGTTTTGTGCAGCTTCCTAGGCCTCTGTGGTAGTTAGGTCTGCCTGGTAGTTTCTGTCATCAAATAGCTTTAAAAAAATGTAGAGCTATATCAGATACAAATGCCTTATGGTGCCAGGGGACTGTTTTTCACCCATCAAAACGGAAGCCCGGTGCCAGACGCTCCTGTGGCCCAAGGGCTCTGTCTTTGGAGGTGGGTGAGAGATGCTGGGTGTGGGGACGAGGCCCTTTGGGAAGGCCCAGCCTCTGCCTGCTGGGGTGGAGGGTGCGCCCCCACCTCCTTGCTCAGCCGTCACGTGAGCACGGAGCCTGCGGATTCAGGGCGCGCCCTGCTTCTCCTGCAGAGCCGGCCTGCTCCCTCACTTCCCAGATCTCCGGGATCTGGAGCCGAGCTTGGGCCCCAGAACTGGGACTCAAGGTAAGGTGCCCAGGGTGCTTCCAGCTGATCAGCCAGGGTGGTGCAGAAGGAGAAAGGGGAAGAACAGTCAAACCTCAAAGGGGACTTCTGGAAAGTCTGACCAAAGCAATTCATGTTGACCCCAGGCATGATTTTTCCCCAGTCTTTTTAATTTCAAGTAGTATAAATCTTACTGATTTGAAGAAAACTCCCACTTTTGAAACTTCCTGTGCTTAAAAATGATTGAGCGCTACTCTATGAGGTTACAAATAAAAATATAATGGTAACTTTGTCAGGAAATCAACTGATTAATACTTGTACCCTACGCATGCAGTAAAGACTGAAACCTCAATTTATCTGCATAAACAAAGACTTTGGGTATAAAACTCAATACATTTGGTTATGCCAAAGACCCCTTTCAACAGTAATGCCTCAAATGTGCTTTTAAAAATAGCAACTAGCTATTCATTTTGACTAAATTTACAAATACATAACTTGCAGAGTTAATGCTCTTTTGAGCCTTAAAAACCGTGATTTCGAAGACAAGCTGTATAATAAATGTAGCCATTTGAGAAAGTGCACATTCTTGGGTTTGTTTCTTTCAAGATTATGTATAGTATTATCCAAAAGTCTTATTGCATGTGAAAAGTGATAAGATTGTTGCACTATTAAACAATGGTAGCTAGCTAATACCCTAGTTTTCTTTACTGATTGCCTAGTTGGTCATATTTTACCTTAGCTTTTCAGGATCTAGCCAAGCCCTGGTTAAATCTTATCCACAATTTTTGAGACGGATAAAAGAGATCCTACATAAATTGCTCTAAATTAATCCTAGCTCTGAAAGGTGAGTCACATTTGCATAACTTTATTTTGTATCTCCAGCTACTATCATCCCAATATTTGAAAAGCTCCTTTTGTTCTAATACTAACAAAGTAATTTTCCAAGCTTGCAAATATTAAAACCTATTTATCTGTAATAATTTTCTAGTTGGTGTGTTTCCATGTGCTATCAATGGCTTATCAATTACCTGATTCAATCGCCTGTGTCACTGGAGGTTTCTCCTGGCAGAATCTAGGCTGTGTTTTTGCACAGGCAATTCATTTTACAACCAGAATGTTCCATACAGCTAAGAGCTTTGTGTGCACAGACCTAACAGATTTGCGAACATCAATAGTTAAACATCCCATGTAAACGTTAAAGAAGTAAATTAACCTTCAGAATTTCACGTGTGTGCTCTAACGTTCGCCATTGACTGTGCTGGAAGAGAACTTTGAGGTCATTTCGTCCAACCCTCTCATTTTACAGATGAGGAAAACAGGACTAATTGATAGCTAGCGATACTAAATTATAGCTCTTCTAAAACTAGATAGCAGAGTTAGTAGGCTTCTTAATGTGCTCAATTACTGTATAGATTCCACGAGCTGATGAGTGTGTTTCACCTTAAACATTTACATTCTGTGGTTTTCAAATGTCTGTGTTTCTAATGTGGTGTTTGTCATCCTGGGCCCCAGCAACCTTTATCACTGAGGCCTTGCCAGTGTCCACCTCGGGGCAGCTCACCTCTTGCTCCCAGGCCGCCCAGCGCAGGCAAAGTCATGACAGGGGTCAGCAAAGACACTAGTTCATGCTTGGGAACCCACAGGGCCACTGCTGGGAAATCCTTGCTTCCTCTCTTGTTGCCTCTCCTAGATGAGACTCAGGAACTAGCCAGGTTTGTTCCACTAGCACCAGAGCACCATACCATCATTCCCTTTGCTAAGATCACACTTCTTCAGTGGTTATCCTCCACTCCTCAAAATTTCTCTGTAACTTGTCTTTCTTCCCCTTCGCCACAACTACAACATAAGCCTCGGAAGAGCAAGTACCTGGTCTGTGTCTAGAACAGTCAAATAGTGATGAATAAACATATGTGCAGATGTGCAATGCCTGTATCCTTTTCTCTTTCCCTCTTGTCTTAGGGAAACAGGTGTCCCCCTCCTTTCTAAGACTCACTCCCCTAATACCATCAGTGACTCCTTATCCCCACTCAAACCTTTGACCTCTGAATGATGTCCCCTTTCTCCAAGTCTTGCCTTCTTAGCTGTCTACTCTCATGAGTTTACACAGCTGTCTAACCATCTGGCTGCCCCTTCCTCAGTTCTTTTGCTGGAATATCCTTTTCTCTTCAATATGGACAATCTCCAAGATTCTGTTTCAGCTGCTTTCTTCTCTTGGTATTTTTCCTTTCTGCAGATCTCATTGACTCGTATCTGGACAACTCTTACTTCTACATGCAGCAATTCCCAAATCTCCACCTGCCACCCAGATTTACTTCCTAGAGAGGGACACTGATGTGTCACAGCACACATGCTCAGAGCCGACCTCATTGTGCCACCTTCAGTCTCCTCTGCAGTGGACCCAAATCTTCCTCTCCACCCAGCAGCAAACCCCAGAGTCCTTTCAGCTCCTGTTTGCCCATCGCCACTTCACATCTACTAAATAATAGGTGTGGAATTTTGCCAGATGGCAAATCAAGGTAGTGATCCACCCAGTTCATGCATTGCTTAGACAAATGCATCAGCCTCCTGAATGATCTCCCTGTAGCTGTTGTCCTCCCTCTCAGTCTGTCTTGCTAGATGAGCCTGGCTTCCTTTTGCCTGTTGGAAGATCAGAGTTTTCGGTTTGGCCTCCACTGCCTTTTAAAAACCAATGCCAGTGTAGCTCCCAATCCGGCCTCATGCAAACTTTCTTGAGGCACCCCAGTGATTCCCGACTATGGATACATATTAAAAGCAAATAATGAGCTTTTTAAAAATATCAGGGCTCAGGCTCCTTCTCACAACCTCACCCCCCAAGAGATTCTGATGTGATTGTCCTGTGTCGGGGTCGAGGCATTAGTGCATTCTCATATGCAGCCATGGTTGAAAATCACTGGTAATTGATGAACCCTAGACCCAGTCAAGTAGGATACTGGAAACATACTTTACCCTCCCATCCTCTAAGCTGGACAATTCCCCTCGTCCACAATCTTCTTTCTCCTATTGCTTCTTCCTACAGAAAATGCATGAAGACTTCTTTAGTTTTTCCAGTGAGAAGGAATCAGTTCTTCTCCCGGAAATCCTTAGTACTTTTTTTATAAATCGCATTCATTCATGTGAGCCAGACAAACCCTGTGTTAGACTTGGACAATATGGAGAGGAATAAGACAAATTCCCTGTCTTTACACAGTCTACAGTCTTGTGGAGTGAAACACGTGGTCCAGTGAGTACCAACTTTACAGAAGTATAGATGTGTCCGTGGGATACTGTTAAGGCATAAGGGGGTCTATCTGCTTGATATAATAACAGTTATATATGCACCATTTCCTCCATCAGATGGTATACATTTGAGGGCTGGGACCTTGTGTCACTCACCTTTATGTATTTTGAATAAGACAATAGTGTTAAATGTTCGCTGAATAAATGAGTGAGTGAATGAATGATATGTTGGTGATTAGGAGTCATTAGGAAATAATGGCAGCTCTAAGGAAACAGCACTATAGTTCACTGCTTGGGGTGGGGAGGGGCTGGGGGATCCCATTAGAGTTCACAGACCCATATCATAATTTTCAGTCCCAAATTATATGTTTTACAATTTATTCCAATCATCTTTTCCATAGTTCGTTTAAAATGGTAATCTGAATTGCATATTAGAAACCAGATCCAGTTTCTAATGACTGAGAAGTTGGTAATGGTCTGTCCAAAATAGCACTCAGACCCTTTGATGTTAATAAGCATGTCCTGGAAATCAAATGTGATGGTTTGACGGGTGATGGGAAGGACTGAGGGGATTGGGAAGAGCCTCCCTTCCTTCCCCTTGACCTTGCCATGAATCTCAACTTAAATCTTTGGGCCTCTTAAAGACGTTGTTGATAGAGCTGCTAAAATAGTCACCAAATGCATATAGACAAATAGGTCCCTGCTATGATTTCCATGCTAATTTTGTGTACGTGTGTTTGGGGGTGGTGAGTTAGATGAATGAGGGGCCCATGTGCACATGAAGGCAATTGCACTTCTCCAGTAGAAACCTCCAGAGGACAAGTAACTGCAGATGTGATTAATCGTAACTAAGAAGTAAGCCGTTCTCAGGGAGAGAAACCACAGCTGAACTTCCACGGCCTCTTTGAAGCTATTAGTAAGTCACAGCATAAGGATAATCTAGCAAATGAACTGAAAGGGTTACTTCAGCTTCCCAGAGCGTCTGAGTCAGAATATTATAGAAACTCATCTCCCACAGAGACAGATGAACATGTAAATATAAATCATTTCAAAAAAGAAATCTAGAAAACTCCATAAGTAATGACAAATGCATACAAATCACTCATATTTTGGGCCATGTTTTTGACATTCATTGATTCTTTAATGTATGTATTTATTATTAATCTATTTATTGATGCATTCATTGACTCATTTATACAGTCATCAGCCATTACAACTTTTTTGTAGCACCTAGCACACGCCAGCGACTGCCCTCAAAGAACTGGCCACCTGGGAGGGGAACAGATGCATAGAGTGCAGTTAAATTGTTCTTTCTAGTGGTAAAGAACAGGCGTGGCTCATAAAGTGGGGAGATTTAGCCAGGGCTAGTGCCACGGGGGCAGTTGGAGGCTCCGGTACTGCTCGGGCTGCCCTGGCCCGGGGGGCAGTGAGTGGGAGCCGGGGCAGGCACGAGGGGGCGAGTCCCCACGAGGTGCCAGGGCCAGGATCTAGGGCTAGATCCTGAAGACCTAGGACGTCAGGTAAGCACTTTAGACATGACCGTGTAAGAAATGAGGGGTAATTAGGGTGGACACGCGGCACTGCCCTGGACAAGCTCTCATTTTTGAAAGGTTGTATTTGCATCTTAGAGAGACCGACTCTCATGGGGGCATGTAGAAGGAGTGAGGGGTGGTGAGCAGGCCGGCAGTGCTGTGGAAGACAAGCCACGAGGGTCCGCACCAGGTAGCCCAGGAAGGACAGACATGCAGGGAATGGAAACGAAAATTATTTAGGAAATAAAACCTAGGATGATGTAGCTGTGGGTCATAAAGGAAGGAGGAAAGGCAGGTGGACTTTAGTAACTGGCGTGGGTGACGGTGGGGGCCACTCTAGGAATAAATAACGCAGGAGTAGGAGCAGGCTCACCGCGGGGTTGGTGGCAGAGCCTTTGGTGACTCAGCACAATGCACCGCCGGGGGACACTGACTTTGCAGGCATGATGCTATCTGCGTCTTCCATCAATGAACAGCTGTGTGTGAAGTAGCCGACTGAGACAGAGTGACTTTCTCTCTGCTTAGCTCATCACCACAAGCCCTGAGTAGGAGCATTCTTGTTGAGACCTAGGGCTGTTTTTCCAGAGCTGGAAGATTCCAAGTTCCCTTGGCTTCCATTCATGCTTTTGTGCACACGTGCATTCAGCGATCGCTGAGCCCCTGCTAGGACCCAGGCTCTGGCCTACACGAGGTTAGAGGTGGCAGCTTATATTCCAGAGGGGCCAGTGGGGTGTGATGGCAATGAGCTGGCTTTCGGGCCAGAGAGACAAGGATATAAATACCGTCACCACTACTGACTGGTTGTGTGACCTTTGCCAAATTCCTTATCCCAGCCTCCATTTACTTATTTTTACTAGAGTTTTCCCAGAGTTACTCTGAAGCTTGGAGTTATACGTGTATAAACTGCCAACACAGCACTGGTTACATATTCATTCTCAACAGGGGCAGTTGGCAGTTGTTAGTTTGATAATTATTGTAATTAGATATATACAAGTAAGCAAACAACTCCACTATGCTGAGTTAAATATTCTGGGAGACAGAGCACGGGGGCACATGTGGGGACAGCACAGAACCCACAGGAACATGTCAGGAGTGCACCTGCCTAGAAAGGGCGATGTCTGAAAGGATAGAGCTGAGAACGCCAGCAAGAACGGAGGTGAGCTTGCCGGAGGGGTGGTGGCCTGTTAGAAGGCATCCCGTCAATCAATGGATGACCAACCCATTTGGGCAACTGCAGGTCACTCAGATGGCTTGAGCAGGTAGCAGGTTGAGGAGTGGCTGGAGCCAAGGCCAAGGCAGGCAGGGCTGATTTCTGAAGGGTCTCCCATGCCTTGTCCACAGGTTCAGGAGCTGAGGCTTTGCTTTGTAGACAAGGGGGCCACTGAGCTGGGCAGCAGAGCGCTTCAGGGGTACCATGAGACTGCACAATGGAGAGTGCTTTGGGGGAGGACAACTTGAGACAGGAGCCTCAAGTACAAGCCTGCTGCAGTAACCCAAGAAAGAAAATTTGTGGATCTAAACCAAGGCAGCGGCAGCAGGAGGGAGAAAAGGGACAGACAGTTTCAATGGATATTGAGGTAAGCTGGGGTACTGAGTATTTTCCAGCACCTGAGGGTCTACAGGAGGAGTGGAGCTGACCTGGGCGATGGATAATGAAGCCAGGCTGGATTTAATTGCGGTGTCTGTGGGCAATCAGTGGAGGAGGCATAGACAGGGGACTGTTGGGCTGGCAGTGACAAGAGAGACCTGGGAAGGACACACGAGACTCAGTCTTCATGAACAATAAAGGCGGCATCTAAAGCTGTGGGAGTGGATCTGGAGTGTGAGTTTAGTGGAGAGAAAATACTTAGAGAAGATGAGTTTTTGCCTAAGAGGAGGAACCTACAAATGGAACTGAGGATCCAGGAAAACAGGGAAGGAGTTGGGAGCAGGTAGTAGCAACAGTCTGAGATGCTGCAGAAATGCCAAGTGAGGGGAGGGATGAGACACGCCCACCGGCTGAGCTGCCAGTGACCTTGACCTAGTGCAGTGGCAGGCAGAATACACGCTCCCTTGGTTGAAGGGTAGTCACCAGCCATTAAGGAAGCAGAGGAAAGTGTCCTTTCTTTCTCCTCCAAGCTCTTTCCACATCTACCAATGCTGCTCCCCAAAGCTGGACTTGGTGGTGAGAGCATTCTCCTTACATGAGCTCCTGGTGTCTACCCAGGACAAGCATTCTGGCCTTTTTCATTTCATGGGTTTTATTACCAATGACCAAGAGGAAATGGGAGATGGCCGCAGAGCAGACATGAGGTCATTGCCAAGGTCTTTCAACGAGGGTCCTGTTTCCTGAAAGTTGGATCTCTTGACTTAAATAGGGCTGAAGACAGATGCAAGGAAGGACATTAGGAATTGGCCAACTGGGCTTTAATTTAGGGCCAACTCACTTCAAATGACAGACTTAACAGTCTTCATTCTGCCTCGTTTTCTTTAACCAGTGTTGAACATGTGGAGGGCGTTAGAAGTCTAGTCTCACAGGAAGCTCCTGTCTAAGTCAACCATGTGTCACTTTGCATTAATGCCTGTTACACACTACAGACGATGTAGATATTTGAAAACTTACTTGCAATCACTACTGCATAGTGCAAGCTGGCTCCAAAATTAAGCTAAGTTATATCTGTAGTTCAAATTGGACTAAAATAGTCTTTTAAAAGTTGTAATAGGGCATACAAACATGAATGGTAGGGTAGATCTTGTGAATTAAAGGATTCATTTTATTCAATCAATAATGTGTGTGTGTGTGCATGTGTGTGTTTGTGTGTGTCATTTTTCTTCTCTTCCTTTGGACAAAGGACATTTGTAAGCTGCTCACTCCCAATACCAGGGTTTCATCAGGGGGAGGGTGCAGGGAGGTAGCTGCTATTAGTCAGAATGGCCGAGACTCCTGACTGAGCACTCTTACTTAATGTTAGCGCCACAGAAGGTCTGATGACCAGGAGTGGTCAAGACCTTGGTTTCCAGCTATGTTTCTCATAAAGGAAGTTTCCAGATAAAAGCCAAACACTGGAAAAGAATTGCTGACTACAAGATCATTTTGTACTACTGTATGGTGACTTATAAACAGTGCCTTTTTTTTTTTTTTAATGAAGTCAGCTAGTGACCTTGAACTTTCTCCAGTAGGTAAAGCCATATGACCAGCAAGCTCCTCAGAACCTCTTTCTCAACAGAGTTATATGAGAAAGGTCAGCCTTAATTCCACCGCCATGCCATTTATTTATGGAATGAATGACCGTCTCTCCATGTGTCTAGAATGATGCTAGTTACGGCCATGCACAGGAGAAATGAGAGAATAGTCATTCAAACCGTTCTCCGTGTTCTGTGCTGTTCAGTCCAGGTGAGCAGTGATGCTCACAAGGGGCCAATGAGCTTTGCACCTCCAGCCTCAGCCTCAGCCTCACCTGGGGGCTTGTTAGAAATGCAGGTTCGCAGACGTCAGCCCAGACCTTCTGAATAAGAACTTGCATTTTAAATAATTTCAGAGAATTTGCATGCAAGTTGAATGAGCACTGGTCTAAAGCAATAGATTCAAAAATTTATAATCACCCTCTCTCTCACCACACACAAGAATACTTAGGGACATGCGCACACAATATATACACTTTTTGTCCTGTACTAGTTTATTACATACATTTTAAAATATTCATAAGATATAAACATTAAAGGGATGAAGTAGATGCTAAATCTGAATAATTCTAATATTTTGTTACTGAACCCCTTGGGTTCCTGGTGTGCCCCACATTGGGGACACCAGCTATGAAGAAACAGGTAGCTGAAGGGAATCGTAGAACCCTTTGTCTATGATGGACAGCGTACTTAGGGCCCCATGGAACATGGAACACACATAGAAATAATTTGTTGGGCTAAATTGAATATATTTTGGTTTTTATTGGTTTTTGAGAAATGTACAACTCATTTTCTCCTCAAGGTAGGATATTGTAGGACATTCTTTGTGCTAAGAATGAAAATAGAAAATCTAAATCTTTATTTCTAGTTTGAGCGCTCAAATCAATGATGTATACCCCCATCAACAAGGTATTAATATTAATACCTGGCTGTGGACTGGATTCCTCTCTCTGACCTGTAACATTGTGTACAGTATCTCAAAATGAGCTACATTGGTCACTAAATCTGGGCAGCTCTGAGTCCGCTTGAGTGGCATCTCTGTCCACCCTCTGCCTCCCTCCAAAAATTACGTCCCTACCTCACACCAGGCCTTGTGTCTGGCATTAAGGATTAAAAGATGAATTCAACACCCACCCTGTGGACCCTGGTCTACGGGGAAAGACAAGGTCCAAAAGAGATCATTACAGCAATACAGCGAGTGTTAGCATGAGGTGTAGACAATAAGCAAAGCAGAGCAAGCAGCCAGACAAACTGCCTGGATGCTGGAGGAGATGACATTTGAATGGGGCCTTGAGGGATGTGTAGGAGTTTACCGGGCACAGGGCAGAGAAAGGATATGGAGTGAAGGACCTGCCAGAGCAAAGTACTGGGCAGAATCTGCTTTCTCAGCAATCCCCTCGGGTGAAGTGCAGGCTCTTCTAAGTCAGGGAAATCAAACATTAAGTCGACGTGAAATAACAGCCCAGAATCTTACTGAAAACCAGGTTCCTGGATTTGGACAAGCAAAACATCTCTGAGAGTAAATGATTTCATAAGGTTTGGCCACGACAGTGTGTGGAAAGTTTCTTTGTATAACACAGTAAGTACCTTCTCATTTACAGTAAAATCTGGAATACTTGGAAATGGTCTCTGCGAGGGAAATTGAATTTTCAGATTAACTGCATAAAAATGGAAAGTCTGGTTGAAAAAACCTGTCTAATTTTATTTTCTTTTAGAGCGATAACTGCTGTTAACATTTTAGAGGCATTTTATTTTAATCTTACCTAGAGAGAGAAGCAGAGAAGGATTATGCTCTATGTTCAGCTGTATCAGTTGCCTTTTTAAAAACATATTTAGCATTTTGCCATGATTTTTAAACACTGCATAATATTTAAGCCTATAACTATTAACATTTTATAAATTTAAAACCATTTTCATATTATTAGTGATCCCGATTGCTTTGAATGCCTTAATATTATAACTAATGTAGAGGATACTCATATATAATCCTGTTGCACATTTTTTATTAATTCTTAGAAGTAGCTTTACTGGGTCAAAGCATATAAATCAATAGTTTAAAACTTCAGGTGTACATTGTTAAATTGCTGCCCCCTAAGAAAAGCTATGCCAAATTATGCTATCGGCATATGCCATGTATGAAGCTATGCATTTCTGCATACTTGTCAGTATGGAATGTTGACATGTCTTTTAACATTTTTGGTAATTTGATAAGTGAAAGGTGAGTCCCTGGTACCTTTGTATTTCTTGGACTGGTGCCTTCTACTCTGCCAGCCCCAGGACTGCCTGGGGCTCAGTCTGGGGTTGCTTCTCCCGTACCCTACTGTCTAGGGAAACTCAGCCATTCTCCCGGCTCAAATTCCGTGTGTAGACTTAAGCGCTAAGGACGTTCCTCTTGCCCAGCCTCCCTATCTATGGAGTGTTGGGCCCAGCAGCATGGACCCGAGTCCTTACCTCTGTTTGGGTGTCCCCCAGGCAGCCCCCAGTGCACAACCTCAGACCTGGACCCCAGATCTCACCCTTGGGCGGGGGGAGTCCTCCTTCTGCATCAGGATAATGTACAAGAGTGAGCTCCACACTGACATCATATCAAAGCCTTTAAACGACCTGGATGTCTAATAACATGTGTGTGATTTTTAAATTACAGAGGAAGATCAGTGTCCTCCGAATCAGTGAAATTGGCTCCCCTAACCCACTTCATTTTCATGCCAGGAAGGCAAGAGTCACTTTTGAGACCTCGTCTTCCGCCCCTGCCCCCAACATCCACCTGTCGGGGTTGCCTGTTGACTCCATCTGGGTCCTGCCTCTCGGAGCTCCTGGCTTCTCTCAAGCTACTGACATGTCTTATCTGTAGTTTTGGCTTAGATTCCTGAAAGCACCAATGAAACAGACTCTCAGCCACTACGTTTGCCTCTTTCCAATACATTCTCTGCGTTGTGCCAAAAACAATCACTTTAAAAAGCAAGTCTGATCTTGAGACTAAAACATGAGTTGCTCCTTGTGCTCCTAGGACAAAGGAGATGGTCCTCAAGGAGCCCTCAAAGCCCTTCATGGCATGGCTCTGCCCTCTGTTGCTACCTGACCGTGTTCCCCTCTCCCCTACCTCATGCCCTCCCCTCTTCCTGGAAGGTACCACGCTCCGTGCCCACTCGGGCCTTCGCAAATGCCACGTGCCCCTCTGCCCTGACACTCACCTCTCGCCTGCCTCCTTACCTGCCTAAGTGTTTCTCAATCTTCACGTTTCCACTTTAATGCCACCTCCTCAGGGAAGCCTTCCTGGAAACCCAGCCTAGGGATGTTATACACTGCATGTTCTAGTCTCTCGGCCATCCTTGACTTTCTCCCTTGTTCTTCTCACAAGTGTCTTTAAATCGCCTGCCTAATGATTTATTTAGTGCCACTTTTCCCTGTTCTATTGCAAACTGCCCGAGAGCAGGGGCCGAGTTATCTTAGTGCTGCATCCCAGCGTCCTGTGCAGCCCTGGGTGCTCAAGGAATTCCTGGCACATGAATGAACGGATACATGTTAAAGTGTTGAAATGTCTTCTCACCTTTTTAACATTTTTTGAATTGTATATTTATAAACATTGCCCATTTAGGGGTTGGAGGTTCTTGTTGATTTATGAGAACTTTATATAATCAGAATATTAACCCTCTGCTGTTCATCTATGGCAAATGGGATTTCTTTCCATAAGTCATATCTTATGTTTCATTTCTTGTAAGCACATAACGATAATAGCTAACACTTGTATGATAATTAGCACGAGCAGGCAGAGTTTTATGGTACTTTATATACTTTTACCTCACACAACCCCAGGGGGTATAGAAATTATTATCCTTGCCATTCTGCACACGAGGCAACTGGGTCTCAAAGGGGTTAAGAAAGTTTTCCAAAGTCACACAGCCAGTGTTAAAAGAAACACGATCCTGTACTCAATCTTTAAACTACGTTACCTCTGAAGAAGTGTTTGGAGTTTTTTTAAGTACAGAGGAGGTAATGTTCAACTTGACTTTTGAAGCACAGGTGGGAGTTAACCAGGACAGGGTGAGAGTGAGGGACCTTCCAGAAGGAATCGCACACTTCCAGACATGGGGCCACGAGAGCGCTGAGCTGTGGGGCCGGAGCAGGTGCACCCGGGCTCTCCCTGAAGCGCACAAAGCTGAAGAGCGGCGAGGGCCAAGGATTAAAAGAGTCTTTATGCTTCTCGAAGGTGTTGAGGATCTGTCTTGTCAGCACTGGGAGCCACTGAAGGTTTACGGAAAGGACATATTGTCTGGACTGGTGCTCTAGACGAGCTGGTGCTCTCCTTCCTGGTAAGAGTCATGATGAAACCGAGATAGCACAAAGCTGCATGTGACTGAGTAGTATATTAACTGTAAAAACCCAACTTCCTAATTCCGAGAAAGGCTGTACAGACCAAGAATTGCATGTGTATCTGAGCTTTCTGTTCTTTCCTCCTTTGTTTTCATGTCAGAAGAAACTGTGCCATTACTTCCAGGGTAGAGGATGTTGGAATGCCTCCTCAGTGATATTTTGTTCCAATTACGTGAGCAGCAACATGATGCTCATTACTAACAGTGCCTGCAGTAATGTCCTATTGGAAAGGGAATTAACTCTGATTCTCACTGCTAAGTGTCTGGGCAATTTTTATAAAAGACACTACTGAGTATCTGAAGTGGATAACTGTTAAGAATGTCAACAGGGTGTCACGGGAAAATCAGTCAGGGAGGTTTCTGTAGGTGGTCTGATTTCTGTGACATTGTCAGAATTACTGCATTTAGAAACCACATCCACAGCCAGACTTAAGCCCAGGTCCGTGGAGCCTGGAGAAATTATGGGTAGAACTCAGGAGGATCCATGATCTCAGATAAGGGGAAAAGAGAAGTTTATTTTCAATAGCCTCTGTCTAAAACTTATATTTTCTTCACTATGAATGTGTGCAACAAAGCACAGTTGTACTAACTGCAACTATGACTTTGTCATAGTAGAAATCACAGATATTTGAACATCACATTGAGGTCATTTCAGAGATCTTGAAATAATAGCATTTCTGCTCACCACACCTTCAAAACATTAGCTTGCATTTAATGTTTGAAAAAGAAGTACATCTCTGGCCGGGTGCGGTGGCTCACGCCTGTAATCCTAGCACTTGGGAGGCCGAGGTGGGCCTCCGAGGTGGATTGTTTGAGCTCAGGAGTTCGAGACCAGCCTGAGCAAGAGCGAGACCTCATCTCTACTAAAAATAGAAAGAAATTATCTGGCCAACTAAAAATATATATAGAAAAAATTAGCCGGGCATGGTGGCGCACGCCTGTGGTCCCAGCTACTCGGGAGGCTGAGGCAGAAGGATCGCTTGAGCCCAGGAGTTTGAGGTTGCTGTGAGCTAGGCTGACGCCACGGCACTCACTCTAGCCTGGGCAACAAAGCGAGACTCTGTCTCAAAAAAAAAAAAAAAAAAAAGTACATCTTTGTTTTTTAATATTGGAATGAGTATATTTTAATATTAGCGTCTTCTGTTATCTTTATTATTTTATTTTTATCTATTTAACACTTTATTCTGAGAAAGTAGTCATATGTCTCTGTAATCCTCCATAAAGGACCAAACAGAAAATGATTAGGAACCCCTGAGCCGAAATGTTAAAGATGAGACCAGCTTCCTAAGCTTTCTGACATCTCTGATAAACCACCACCCCACACGGTTAGAGGTGTTTTCAGAGTCCCAACTGGGAATACCTGGATGGCTTTTCTCTAAAGAATGTCACCTTTACATTAAACCTTGTCTTTAAGTTTTTTGGCCTTCTGAACTACTCCTGAGTATAAATTTGCTCTTCCCCAGGGATGACAGATTTAACAAATAAAAATGTAGAACTATTCTGTGCAATGATACACACATATCTCTGAATTTCAGGTAAACAATGAATAATTTCGGTATAAGCCTATGCCAAATATCGCATGTGACAAACATTATTTGCTGTCCATCTTAAATCCAAATTTAACTGGGCTTCTTGCATTTTACCTGGGAACTCTACAAAACACAAAAATTGGGCCAATGGTCCTCCAGCTAATTAACTACAGGTGGTTAGAATGTGTTTTCTTACACTGTTTAGTGACAGAGATTAGTTAACTAACTGCCAAAGGCCTCAGTTTCTGATTGTGAAAGTATTTTGAAGTCTGAACTTTTCTTATTATTGCTCAAAGATCACAAGTGTCTGTGTTTTCAACTTTGGAACAAACGGCTCGGAAATATTACCAGTTCTTAAAGTAAATTAATCCCAATCCAAGAATTCTGGGTTTATTAACTGTGTTCCCCTGAGATCCTGTGAGATCAGTTTCTGTCAGAGAAATGTGGTCAAAGTTTAGACTGACAGTGAGATTGGATTTTGAAACTTTTTGACACTTGTCCCATTGTTACGTTGGTTCCAAACCAAGCAAAAGTCGTCATTTCCATTGTCTTGTATTGGATGAGATTCCAGTTGTGATACTAACCAGCATGGAGCTCAGCAGTGGGAAGAATTCTACCCTTGCACGCAGACGAATCACACCAAAGTCGGTTCTTCATCGATTTGTAGAAACCAATGCTTCCAAATTTATTTTAAACAAAGGAAAAATTAGTCAGCAGGAAGCTAGGAAAACAAGACAGCCTGAAATTGGTGTCTGTGTTTATGATGTGCTTTCTATGTTTCTATGCCTTCATCTCAGTAAAAAATATCATAAATGTGAGGCAAAGAAAGATAAATGGGAGCGGTAAAAGGTGGTAGACTCAATGTCCTAATGAGAGAGAGATTAATTTAGGGGAAAATCAATTTGAAATGTTGCAAATTATATAATGATGCATCGCCCAAATGCAACAATCTGGTCCCAAGCAACTTTTCAAAGTCATACAGAGATAGGAGTTAAAGAAAACGAACACCCTTGTTTGCATCCCACTTTTCTGCACCTTTGAATGCTCCAACTATGCCCAGTTTGAGTTTCATTAAATAAAATACCTGTTTCTCTGCAAGTCTGTCTGCAACAAAACAGATGCCAACCATGCTGACTGATGCGAGTTGACAGTGAGACAAATCCGCACGCTCTATGTTTCCTTTCTCTTAACCAGATCATCCTGTGCTGAGCCACCTTCTCCTCTGTGTCACATTTGAACTAATCCAGATAAGAATAGTGAGATTCTATGAGCTAGCTGAAGAAATCTCTTCCCTGGAGAGAAAATTCAGGGCAGTGCACCGTGGAAGCTAACGCAAGACAACTCGCCTTCCCCTCTACCCCACAGCCGCCACCTGCAGATATAAATTTTCCCGTTTCACCAGTCATCTCACGACAATGCGTGCCCCAGCCTCGCTGTGATTACAGGGGAGAATATGCTTATTACCCAAGTTCTTCGCATGTTGGAGCAGGGAGCGACCGGGGGTGGTAAACCAAAGGAAATTTCCATTTGCTCTCAGCCGCGGCGACTTCCTACTCTATAGGAAAGTTAGCTGTTATTAAGTAATAACGTTCAGCTGAGGTTGGTCACTCGTAACAACAGACAGCTGGATAATGTTTTATTTGGGTTAGCCAGTTCTCTCGCAAATAAAGGGCCTGAAATTAAACTGTCTTTACAAAAATATTCAGCAAATGATACCTCTGCCTTATTCGAGCGCTCAGATTCTTTGCCATGGAAAATGGAAAATGAGTCTCCCGTTGAACCCAGTATCTGTTTAAACTTGTCTTTGCCGAGTAGAGAAAGGCTGGTGTTCTATGGGATGGAAAAAAAAAAAAACGCAAAAAGAATCTGCATTGAGGAATAAAGGGTGTAACTATGCAAACCGCATTTAGAGATGGAAAAGGATTTTTTTTAGTGCTTATGGAATTCGAAACAATAATAATGGAATGGAAACATAGGAAAAAGGGTTCATGTTTGACCACAGAGGCAAATTGGATCATTAGATGCTCATATGCAATGCAAAATGTGGGATTTTTCTTTGAAGGAATAGTTGTTGCTTTTTCAATGTGTAATAGGGCATTGACCAAAGCAAGCCACATGGCCACACCTGACACAAGGGAGTAGAAAACACACTCCCCCACAGGGACAGACCCGGGGAAGGATCCTCTGTGGATGGGCCCAGCAGAGAGGTGCAGTGAACAAGTGGGACCAACACACAGTCAACCATGACAACCAAAATTGCCACAGTTCTACCAATAGGGTTCCAAGTTCATATCTCCAAAACATAGATCATTGAGATACAAGAAACCAGCTTGCAAACATGCTATAATCTCAATTCACATTTCCCCTGAAATCCTCGTGATTCTCATGGAGAACAGTAAGCACTTTCACAGCCTCTAAGGAGCTGTTCCCCTTTTTAAGCCATCCTCAGTTCTCAGTGGTCCAAAGGAAAAAGTGATCTTGCAGAGGGAAGTATGGTTTCCCTAAGATATAAAAACCAAAGGACTGCCCTTTGGAATCTGCTGAGAGTTAACTTTGGCCACTCTGTTCTTTTTAGATGGGCACGTGTGCGTCTGAGGCCACCTGGGCAAAGCCATCTGTGTCCTCATCTGGCATTGGCATTGACAATGTCAAAAAGTGAATTCGGAATAGCGAGACCAGCCTTTGCAGCGAATCCTAGACTGCGGTCAAATGCAAGGAGGAATATGGCACAAGGCAAAAGCCCAGGTCCCAGTGCATGTGTTTGTGTGACCAGAGTCACAGGGTCCAAAGGAGGACAGCTAAGCCTCACTGCTTTTATTTTCGATTGTTTTTAAACCTTTTGAGCTCAGTGAACCCCAAGTAGATTCTCGTGAAGCATTTTTTTTCCACTTAATATTTAAACCTGTGTATACCTAACGTGAAATTTAATCCAGGTATTTAGGATTTGTAGACAGAGAGATCATCAAAAAATTGATTTGTCAGAAATGCTTGACATGCAAGAAAGCTTTTTAAGCAACTTTTCTTACAAACAGGAAGCGAAGTTTTGTCAGAACTTAAAAACCAGATCCCCACATTCTAATTTTAGGGAGGAAATCCAAAGTCGCAATTCGATTCAGAATTCATTCTTCTGTGCCTCACACCCTGCTTAGAGGTGTGAGATGAGATCAGAGGAGCCTGGTCAAGGAACTGTAGTTTAGGGAGCTTCCACTCCCCATTTTTCTAAAAGTGAGTTATAAGTATTTTTCTGTGGGTCCCTCTACTTTGTTAGTCCACCATGGAACACAGAGGAAGTTTTCTCAGGATGGGAAAATTGAAAACCTCCAAAGGTTTTAGATAATCCCAGTGTTGTACTTACTAGGAGTAAAAAAAAAATCCTTCTTAAGCTTAATTTATTTTCCCGGACAAAGCATCTACCTGACAGTTAGCTGGGAGATCCCAGCTTTGGGACTGCGAGGAAAGTGGTATTGTGTAAACGTGAGTTGGCTATCCACAGTGATGGTTGAAAATCTACTGTGGGAATTAGAGATTTCTCTGTACTTAATTTAAGTAAATATTTTTACTAGAATTATTTATATTGTAATACATATTTAATAGAAATATAAATAATGTATCACATTTATATATTTAATATCAATTTTATAATACATAATATTCATATAATCCACAACATATCGTATTTAGATAACACCTGTAAGAAATGTAAATAATATGTTACCATTTTGATCAGATTCTCCATACAGTCCTGCTTTACAAAACTCATGGCCTTGGGCCCTGGGTAGCTGGCATTCATCTATGGGAGAAGCTGTACATTCCTGAAAATGAGCAAGCGGGTGTCCTCAGTGCCTGGGTGAAATGGTGTTCTCAGAGGATGCTGGGGCATAGGTTCTGCATCAAGGCGGGAAGCTGTATGTCATAGTGTGGCTGTCCCCAGCGTGTGTTCCTGCAGCAGCAGCCTCACCTGGGAACTCGTTAGACATTCAAACTCTCGGGCTCCACCCCAAAGCCTACTGAATCAGAAACTCCAAGCCTTCTAGGTGATTCTGGTGCCACTAAGCTCAAGCACCTGTCAGGGTGATTGCAAGTGTGGGCACAGAGCCTGGCTGCATAAGTGCACCACGGCCATGGCTGGCTGTTGGGAACTTGAGGTGAGGAGGCACTTACCTTCTCTGTGCCTCAGTTTCCTCATCCTGGGATAGTGGTTGTGCTTACCTCTTGGGGTGGGTGGGAAGGTGAATGAAGTTCACGTGTAGAAAGCACTTAGAGCAGTGGTTGGCACGTGGCAGTGTAAGTGTCATCTTCATATCATGATTATTGTCATTACTGATGTGAACCTTCATTACTACCTTACTTATCTGAACCTTTGTCATATGATTTTATTACTGATATTGTCGCTACTTGTCTGCATGTCCTTTCCCGCTGTGGACCCTTCTGGCTCTATTATGACTCTATTTTTACTTATAATTTGCTTACACATTTCTTCTTATTGATCCAGTCGCTTTCTGGACCTTTCTAGGCTGATTTCTCTCTGAGGGAACAACGTGTTCCAGATGGCTGTGGCTGGTTTCTTTGATCGTCCATCCTCAGAGCCTCTTTCTTTGATAGAATTTTTTTTTCTTCCCTATAGATGGTGTGAGAACTCCCTTTCCATTTTCTTCATTTTCATCGTTCTGTCACCAGCACAGGAAGTGTAGTTCATACAGCTTTTCTTTCTTTTGCAGCGTGCCTACTGGTTGGTTTTGTTTGAGAATGTGTTTGCTTTCTTCCCTTTATCTCCAAAAAACAAACGCCACACAGCGTAAGCACGCAGTGACTTCATGCCATGCATCTTTTATTGGTTGGAAGTAGGAGAGGGTAGTAATGAGCTCTCCATTCAGTAGTTTCAAGAACTTCCCTTCAATAAAGTTATCACCATTCTAAGAATTACAATCCTGACCCACAAGCTGGAACAATATAACAAACACTGCAGAAATAAACACTATTTCCAGAGACTAAAGAAAACTGCTAATGGTTTGCATGGAATAGTGCTTTTCTGGGGGATTAATAGAATGGAAATCAGGAGAAAATATTCTTTTATCATTCTTCCCCTCCTTAACTTTGGGGAAACTCTGATTGTCCCTTAGCATCTTAGAAGTTAAACCAGATGGATTGCAGAATCACTAAGGGAAAAGAAATGCAAGGCAGTGCACAATTTTATGAAATGAGAGTATGTACTGATAACGAAGTAAATGCCGTAAAAGAAGCCTGCTGAGGACTAAAATACTATAAATTAAGAGCGTATGATGAAGTGTAAATGATAAAGCCTATAGGCAAGATTGATGGGTGCAAAGCTACTGGGTCTTGTTAGAGCAATGACAAAGAGGTCATTTGCCAAATGCTGTGACCACACTGGACGACACAGCCTATGGTTGATAAGTGAGAATACTTCAACTATAAAAGCGCAATCTTTGTAAATAATGGGTGGATCAGAAAAGGAGTATAAAGTGTGTGTGCCTGTGTGTGTGAAACACAGATAAAAATGTTTGGGGATTGATAAATAGGTGGATGATGATAGATAGATAGATAATAGATGATTGATAAATAGAGGATAGATTGACAGCTTAGGAAGAAGTATTTCAGAAAAAAGGGATGCAAAAGAACCTCTTGAGTTTAGAACAGCTGACATGAAACCATGAAGGTCTCGGGGGGGATTTTGAACACTGGTCCAGCTCCCAAACACTTAGGACCTCGTTCCTTTCTGCCAGGACCGAGCTGTGTGACTGAGAGGTATCCCTCCACGCCCCCAGGGTTCAGTGCCCTCCTTTGTAAAGTGTGCGTCCAGTGGGGTGGTTTTGACAATTTTTTCCACTCTAATATTCTGTGACTCAACAGTAGTAATGCATTTCCACAGGCGGTAAAAATATTCTAGACTCTTCCCTTCCGACGCTCACTGTTTACTTCCTCTGCACTTCCCCTTCCGGCCTCCTGTGCACTGGTCATTTCATAGCGGGGCCTCCATGGAAGTGGGTTAACCCTCTCTCTCCAGGGCGTTTTACTACTGAGCTCCCTCCGGGGCCTGGGAATGCTACAGCGAGGGCTGTGGCTGGGGTTCGGTTTCATTCTTAAAACATTCCTTAAACCTTTACTCCCCGTCTGCGCACTGTGCCAGATTACCAGGGATTGGGAGGTAAATGCCACGGCCACAGCCTCTAGAAAGGGGTTAGAGGTCATTTTTACTGGGGTGCTCTTTGTAACCACCTGTGAACACCACGTGTCCCTCTTTCTTTCAGGCAGTAGCGGAACCCCATGGTAGCCAGGCGGGTGAAGGGGAGCGAAAACGTGCCTACCTGCCTTGAAGAAGACACCTTCTGACCTGCCACGTGAGTGATCAGGTAGTAGACTGTTCTGAGGGCATCGGGGACTGTAAGGGGAGGGAGGAGGACAGAGCGGACCATGGCACCCTTTGGCTGCTGACCGCCAGCTGCTCTCTTTCCCACAGAGAGATGCTGCACCCAGCACACCCGGAAGCTCTAGGTGCTGCTCTGTGATTACGTCCACCAAACCCTGATAGGAGGTGCTGCCCATGTCATTGTCTCCAACACTAGACACGCAGGACTGCAGCAAGAGAGCTCTCAGCAGAAACAGGGAAAAGGTCCAGCTCATCCCCAGCCTGGCTTGCTGCCGCTTTGAAAGAGAGGTTAAAACAGCAGCTTCATGGTTCTGCTTCCATAAAAACAGGGCCAAGCTTCCCAGAATCTGGTGCAGGGCTGAACTGGGAGCTTTCCTTGTGCCCGCAGGACATTAGTGCATCATTCACACTGGAAAATTTAAGCCTCTGTTTTTATTTCAGTAGATTGAATGGCACGCACTTTCCCTAGCAGTTTCTTTAAAAAAAAAAAAAAAAGTGCATGCAGTTACTTGTACATAAGCTACATTTGTCTCTGGCAGTGCTCATGTTACGAGCTTGTCTACCCACTTGGGCATGCCAGCATGGCGTTTCATTCCCAAACCTTTGTCATCGTTGCTTTTTTTCTTGGTTACACTGAGAAGTGTTGCTGAGGGTATGCTAAAGCCCACATTCATCAATTATATCCTGTACTTTTCTCCTAAACTGTTCCCAAGAAAAGTGGAATTGGCTTCAAGGTCAAGAAGTTCCGAATACCTTATGGCTCTTCTTTGAAACAAAAATAGAAATGTATTTTCTTTCTAAGAAAAAATACATCAAATCAAGGGAGCCTTTTGTAAATCACACTCTTTCCCCCCCCCACCCTTCATGCAACCTTGTCTAAGAAGACACACTCCTAATAATGTAACAGGAAAATTAAAATGCCCAACAGACCCACTGCATCCTGAACAGGTGTTCGCCTCTGACGGATACAGTTTCCATTTCCTTGAAGGAATTTGCCCGTAGGATTACTTTCAAAACTTCTGGTGAGATAATGCTGCTCTAACAGAAAAGAGTATTGCATGAATCATAAACCACTGTATATCAGTTCCTTTTTTTAAAGGGGGTAATTTTTTTTTATTCTTAAAATACCAATGAGGTGGGGGAACATAAAAAACAATGCCAATCAGGTCGAGTTACCCTGTAATCACTCATTTCATCTTTTTCAAGAAATAGGGGAAATTTACGTCAGTCACAGGGCAGGTACTATAAGATGCTGGCAGCTCCGTGGTTAGCTTGCTCCTGGCTGTGACCACAGGGCAGAGCATTCCTTGGGGCTGAGCGTGGCGCCCAGTGCTTGTTCTAGGTAGGTCTTTTCTGCTACAATGTTGGATGCCTGCACTTGCTTTTTCATTTGTTCTTTAAAATAGATTCCTCATGCTGGTTCTACTTAGTTCTAAAGAGTAAAGCAGAACTTTTGTGCCCTACCTAAATGTCATACCTAAAATGACATTGGGAGCACTTTTCCAAGAATAACCAGCATATTGATGGAGCCATTAATAAAGCTTAATTACTTGCTATTAAGTATGTTTTTGGTTGTTTGATAACTGAGTTGTTTTCCGATGTTTTCAAAAACTAGGAGAGGTCATGAACTCTAAATTATTCACGGGATTGGGGGAAAATGAATTGATATTACAAAGAATGTCTTGCAAGAAGTACATTTAAAAAATGTATTAATATTACCTGAGTTTTTAAAATTTATAACAATATTCTCCATTGCTATATCAAGAACTATCTTATGGATGGCAGATTGTAGGTACATCAGTACTGACCCATGCTCAGTCAAATAATATTTTTATTTTCCATAATTGGGAATTTATGATAGTTGAATATAAACAAATATTCGTATTACTCTGTGGGATGTATGCATACGAGTTTGTTATCACAAAAGAAGCATAGCATCGTTTTTTGGAATGTGAGGCTCTGTTTTGGCACTTTATCTCATTTAATTATCACAAAAGCCTTGAGGAGGAGGCTTTATTACCATTTCAAAGTTCAGGGAGCTGAGGTCCAGAGAGGTTAAACTGCGTGCCCCAGGTCACAGAGCGGGTGAACTACAGAGTCACCCTTTGACCCAGGCCTGCCTTCCACCAAAGGCTGCGCTCCCACCTACCCTACCGACCCCCTGAAGTGCAAACGGATGAATCCTGCCTTCAGAATTCCCCTTTCTTGCATACGTCCATATAAAGTCACGCTTTCTTCCCATGATTATTGTATTATCTGGAAGTTTCACCACATGTGACCGCACTGAAATGTCTTTCCTTGTCATTCCTTAGGTGACCCCGGGGGCTGGCGATGGACGCCATCCACGCCGGCATGTCCAGCGCGCCCCTGGTCAAGCACACGGCTGCGGGGGCCGGACTCAAGGCCAGCAGACCCCGCGTCATGTCCAAGAGTGGGCACAGCAACGTGAGGATCGACAAAGTCGACGGCATTTACCTGCTCTACCTGCAAGACCTGTGGACGACCGTCATCGACATGAAGTGGAGATACAAACTCACCCTGTTTGCCGCCACCTTCGTGATGACCTGGTTCCTCTTCGGGGTCATCTACTATGCCATCGCGTTTCTTCACGGGGACCTGGAGCCCAGCGAGCCTGTTTCGAATCACACCCCCTGCATCATGAAAGTGGACTCCCTCACCGGGGCGTTTCTCTTTTCCCTGGAGTCCCAGACAACCATTGGCTACGGCGTGCGCTCCATCACTGAGGCGTGCCCTCACGCCATTTTCCTCCTGGTGGCCCAGCTGGTCATCACGACCCTGATCGAAATCTTCATCACGGGCACCTTCCTGGCCAAAATCGCAAGACCCAAAAAGCGGGCGGAGACCATCAAGTTCAGCCACTGCGCGGTGATCACCAGGCAGAACGGGAAGCTGTGCCTGGTGATCCAGGTGGCCAACATGCGCAAGAGCCTGCTGATCCAGTGCCAGCTCTCGGGCAAGCTCCTGCAGACCCACGTCACCAAGGAGGGCGAGCGCATCCTCCTCAACCAAGCCACCGTCAAATTCCACGTGGACTCCTCCTCGGAGAGCCCCTTCCTCATTCTGCCCATGACGTTCTACCACGTGCTGGATGAGACCAGCCCCCTGCGAGACCTGACACCCCAGAACCTGAAGGAGAAGGAGTTTGAGCTCGTGGTTCTCCTCAACGCCACCGTGGAATCCACCAGCGCTGTCTGCCAGAGCCGCACCTCCTACATCCCGGAGGAAATCCACTGGGGCTTCGAGTTTGTGCCTGTGGTTTCTCTCTCCAAAAACGGGAAATACGTGGCCGATTTCAGTCAGTTTGAGCAGATCCGGAAGAGCCCGGATTGCACCTTTTACTGCGCGGATTCCGAGAAGCAGAAACTGGAGGAGAAGTACAGGCAGGAGGATCAGAGGGAAAGAGAACTGAGGACACTTTTGTTACAACAGAGCAACGTCTGAC
The DNA here is from genome assembly GCA_028533085.1 of Varecia variegata. Classification (NCBI taxonomy): domain Eukaryota; kingdom Metazoa; phylum Chordata; class Mammalia; order Primates; family Lemuridae; genus Varecia; species Varecia variegata. The sequence continues at coordinate 5,053,474 of CM052436.1, read as the reverse complement.
CGCAGGGGTGTCACCTCAGTTTACCTCCACGGGCTGTTTCCACATCAGAACTCCCTTCAAACACGAAGGTTGCTGTGAAAACGACAATGTGTAGACACACTCTAAAAAACTGCGGGAACATACAAAATCCGTCTCTTCCTTTGATCTGGTGGCTAAACAAGCATTTCCATGTTTGAGAGGGTTTAAGTGCTTCGTCTGGAGTGAACTCTCAAAATTCAGATTTTGTAAAATGGGGCTACGTTTCAAAGAACTTGGTATAGGGCAAATTTGGAATAATGTCCTGTTGGATGAACAGATATTTAGCAATGCCGATATTGAAAGTAAATGCATTTCTAAACAAGAATATTAGCAATAATATATTTATTTAACCAAGTATCAATGGCATTATGGTGGGGGGTTGAAATGTGGTTCAGTATTCACTTATATCATTGCTTTAAAATATTCTCTTTTTGTTCAGCAGGGAAAATTTTGTATATAATGATGGCTCTCTGGTTATACCTGAAAAGGGGCAAGGTTTTACTTATAAAACATAGTAATTCCATTTTTACATTTCTTCAGTGGACTGAATTGTATGAAATGAAATGAAATTGACCAAATTAGCAATTAACAGTTGTGGAAACATATGCAAATGGAGCTGATGCTATTGTTCCCACTCATTTTTTTTGTTGTTGGAATGCACTTACCCTTTCTATTCAAAATGTGGCCCACAGACTGGCAGCATCAGTACCATCTAGGAGCATGTCAGCCGTGTAGAGTCTTCAGTACCAGGTGCACTTGCAAAACCAGAATCTGTATCTTAACAAGGCCCCCAAGTGATTTGTGCACAAAGGAAAGTTTGGAAAGCTCTGCTCTGGGCAGCATTTTCAAAGTAACATTCTGAAGCCATGTGGAAAACTGACTCCTGTGGGTGCCATGTCCACATGGCATCCACATCTGTCCTCTCTTCAGTTCATTGTGGGCCAATATTCCGTGCGGCCATTTCATTTCTTATCTATTAAAGTACCTTGCCCACAAAGGAACTGCATAGAATTATCCACTGACATTCCGAGACCAAAATAAAGCTCTTGAAAGTAATGGCTGTCAACTCCAGTCAGAATTTTAAAAAAAAATCAAGCTGCATGACAACACAGGGAAGTTCCTCAGATGCTGAAGTGTGTAAGGTCAACAGGGCATGAGGAACAAGAAACAAGATGACTCTGAGATGCGTGAACAAAATTTTGTAATCTCATAACCTTTAAAGAATACCCTCACTATTTAAACAAAGCTCCTATGCAGAGTAACATTTTGCCTCTGACAAAATTTAGGGGTCTGGTGCCTTGCATTTTGGGGGGCAGAAAAATAAATGGGGTAGGATTGGTAAAATGTGCCAAGGTGGCACCTCATTTCATTCAGACCAAGACAGATTTGTGCATTCACTCAAGCCGAACACGACCATGCATGTGCAGGCCCTGCAAACATGCACAGACGTACACGTGATCCCCCCCCCACACACACACACATACTCACTTGCACACGTGTGCATGTGTGCTGACTCTTTAAGCATAACTGTGCTAGTCATCAATGAAAGACATTTGTGATGGCGAGAGCCAGTTCTCCCCGAATGGGCTCGTGTATATCGGTTCTATAAAAATATGAACATTGGGACTAAGATAAAATGGAGAAAATAAATTGGATTCAGATTATCGGTGAAATGATGATATAGATTATAGCAAATCCATCCATATCTTGATGTGACTACATTTGCAAATGTCCTTCCATTAAACAAAAATTGTGCCTAAAACCTCTGTCCTGGAACTGAACTATTAATAATTTATGGAAGGTGTAGGAAAAATGGGGGTAAAGTTTGTACAGACTTAATGAACAATCTCCATCCACGCACAAGAAGGAAGATTTTGTCTTTCATTATTCAGGAGGTTTTTTTTCTTTTTCTGTTGATAACTTTATAGCAGGTTGTTTTAGATCTCCATTTTTAAAATCCCACATTACATGTTTGTGTATTGACACAAACAGGTTTTTGTATTGACCCTTTTAATAATTATACTTATGTTTTTAAATTGTTTATTGTGGTATAATCAACAGGAAAATGATGCCACAGGCATGTTTACAGCTTTCCTATTGCACTATTAAATTCTTTTCACAGTATTTACATCAATGCTAATTTGAATGTGATGCAGATTAGAAATCTTGCTCCCTTGTATTGTATGTGGTACAATGATGTAGCATAAGATTTAGGATTTTTTTGGTATGTTTATTTATCATATCCATTCTAGCCAAATTTGGAAGACTTGACTATCTGATCTTTTGCACTACACACAAAACAAATATGCAGAGTGTCTTAAAAACTAACATATGTACAAGTCAATAAATCATATTAAAATTTAATCAATAAATAGCTGTAAAGTTGTGCCTGGTTTGAAACTTACCATTTTCCAGGCAAACTTAACTGTTACTACATGGTACAAAATATTCTCATGTTAATACGCTAACAAAGAATTCAGGTAGCAAACTTATTTGATTATATCTGGTCAGTCATTTGATTGAAAAAGATTCATGCTCAACATCCAACTAAGAAGTAGCCAAACTAGTGAAGTATTTTTGACCCCAAAAAGGCTTTTGAATTTTGAAGGATTTCTGATGCTATAGGCCTTCTCAGTGAGACCATTCATAAAGGTTGTGTTCCATTTGAGAAACCACAAAGTCAGCAACAGCAAATCTGTGTAATCTGCAAGCCCTGTCTTGTTTCCGTAATTAAACAGACGGTACCAACATGATCCCTTGCAGCCTGCGGCCCCGGACAGCACAGCAAAGATTCACTCACTGATCTTCACAGTGAACTTCGGGTTGGAGTTGAAAGGCACACATTGGTTCCCCTTCTACTGATGGGGGAATTACAACACAGAGAAGAGTCTCTAGAAATCTAAAATAACTGGTTAGAGGTGAAAAATGTTGCAAACTAGTGAACCAGATATTTTAGATAAATTTAAACAACTATTTTGCTTGAGTTTTGTTTGAATTAAATTTCAAATTTTAATTGACTGTGATTTCAATGTTACCAAAATGTCAATTAAGATACATTTAAAAAGTGGAATTTCTACTCTAGTGTGAAAAAAGTGGCACTTCTACTTTAGTAGGATTCTTTATCCCTTGCTTGGTATACATGTAGCATCTGGATGGAGAAGAAAAGAGAAAAGTAAAGCAAAGCAAAGCAAAGCAAAGAAAGCTCTAGATCTTTGAGTTCGTGTCTCAGTAAAAGATCGTCCTAGGGCTTGGTTCTCTATGTTGTCACAATCTGTCAAAGGGTCAGACATTTGAACATGTGGCTTCATGAAGACTCAGTCTCTCAATCATGGCTTTCATTCTTGCTAGACTTTTCTTCACCTGTTAAATTTTGAAACAACTAATTTTGAATGGAGGTTATTTTATCATAGCTTTTCATGATGTGATTTTTAAAAAGCAATGAAAGGTATTAGCATTTCAAGTCTAGATTTCCAAGTTCTGTGGTGTGCACTCGAAATCTAGCATCTGATTATTGGACTCTGCATAGGTTTAAGATGCATTTCATTTCCTTCCCCTGGGAAGACGTACACTTGAAGGTCTAAAGCAGGGGTGGGGAACCTGTGGCCTTGGGGCCACATGTGGCTTTCTGGATCCTTGAGTGTGGCCTTTTGACTGAATCCCAATTTAACAGAACAAACCTTTCAATAAAGGGATTTGTTCTGTGAAGTTTAGATTTGGTCAAGGGGCCACACTTGGGTATCTGGAGGACCCCAGGTAGACTCTAGAGTGTAGCATTCACTTCTGCGTGATTAACTACATGATTAACATTTTATCCTTTGTGACCTTCACTTTATCTTTAACCAGAATGACTTGCCAGCCAGTCCCTGGGCCTGTCAACAGCAATGGGTGATTTTATGCTCTTGGAATGAATATGACTTTGCAGTAGTATTAAAGTCTCTAGAGTTAGAATTTGCAGTGAAATGGTATGATTAGAATTTAACTGGGATTTTAAAGACTAAAGTAGTTACTTCTTAAGGTATTAGTCTTTGTCTGTAAACTCTGTTTTTATTGTTGTTGTTTATTTTTGAAAGGACAAAGTCTTTGTCTTCAGAGTAAGGAAGGGATTGAGAAAAGCCTAAGAAATTCAAACTTATGTTTGACCAACTAGGCTTTCGTGGAAAGGGATTTTATCAGTGGAAAAGAACTTCGTGAGGGAAAATCTGGTTATTCAGTCTTATATTACGACAGACTGCGTTCCATTCTTTTGGCTAAACTAATGGATTAAGTCCAACTTTTTCCCAAAGTTTTTCCACTAAATACTTAATGGAAAAAGAAACATGGGGCTAAAATACAGTTTCAGCCATTTTCACATCATCCTCACTCTCTGTCTCTTGTTGCTCTCAGTTTCCTTCCAACTTCCCATGTGCTTGGTGGACTGTTTTTTCCTATTTTCTATTCGTTCTATCAAGTCAAATAGTTTGCTGGGTTAAAAAATAATCAGTCCAAGTTACTCATGTGTGGACCTTTAGATATCCGAAAATTGATGATAAGAATTTTTTTTTCATTTTGATTTTAGAATATTACAGGGGTACAAATGCTTTGGTCACATAAATTTGCCAAGTCAAAGCTACAAGCATGCCCATCCCTAAGACAGCACGCACCACACCCATTAGGTGTAAATTCACCCATCACCTCCTCCCTCTCCCACTTGCCTCACTCTCGATGAATGTTACTTACATATGTGCACGTAAGTGTTGATCAATTAGTATCAATTTAATGATGAGTATATGCGGTGCTTGTTTTTCCATTCTTGTGATACTTCACTTAGAAGAATGAGTTCCAGCTCCATCCAGAATAATACAAAAGGTATTAGTTCACCATTTTTTTTATGAGTAGTACTCCATGGTATACATATACCACATTTTGTTAATCCACTCATGCATTCATGGGCACTT
>CM052436.1:5022369-5048022 GCA_028533085.1 Varecia variegata | reverse complement strand
CAAGAAATCCAACAAAGAAGAGAGTGTGGGATGGGAATCCCCACGTCTGTGCAGAGACAGACTCTGGACCACTCCGTGGCTGACCACTGAGCCACACGCACAGAAGGCAGACTGCACCAGTCAGACTGAGAATGTAGGTACTGCATGACCAATGAGAAGACCAAGTTTGAAGGTTAACCAAGTTCAACTTTAACCAAGCCTGCTAAAAGAACATCCACACACTTCGTAAAAAGAGAACAGAATTCAGAATCTCTGCAATGTACCTTTGACAATGTTCAGGATACAATTCAGAATTAAATGACACATGAAAAACCAGGAAAGTGTAACCTACTCCCAAGGGAAAATACAGTCAACGGAGACCAACCCCAGGGATGACGCAGAGTTGGAATTATTGTGTAAATATTTTCAAACAGCTATTAAACTATGCTCAATGAGGTAAAGAAAAATACAATGGCAATGAATGAAAACATAAGAAATCTCACTAGAGACATAGAATATATTAAAAAGGACTGAATTGAAATTTTAGAAATGAAGAATAAAATATCTGAAAAACAAAAAAAACCTTTTACTGGGTGGATTGAATAGCAGAATGGAGGTGAAAGAGGAAAGGATAGGCGAACTTTTAACAGAAATCAGTAGAATTATCCAAACTGAAGATTAAAGAGAAAAAAGACTAAAAACAGTTTTCCAAAGTTCAGGGACCTGTGGGAATAATGTCCAATGTCTAATGCACAGGTGAATAGAGTCCCAGAAAGAGAAAAAGAGAATGGGGCAGAAAAAAATAATGACAGAAAATGACCCTCATTTGGTGAAAGACAAAGATGTGTAGATTCCAGAAGCTCAGAGGACCCCAAGCAGGAGATAAATGCATATGCACACATATAAAACCATGCTTAGAAATATCCAAATCAAACTGCTATAAACCAAAAATAAAGAGAAAATTTTAAAGGGAGCCAGAAAAAATTACACGTTATATACAGAGAACAAGAATTCTAATGATCACAGACTTCTGATGATAAACCACCGAGTCCAGAGAACAGTAGAATAGTATTTTAAAGTGCTGAAAGAAAAAAAAAAAAAAACCTATCAATTTAGATTCTATTTCCAGCAAAAAGTATCCTTCTAGAATGAAGGCAAAATAAAGATATTTTCAAATAATGGAAACCTAAGAAAAATTGCCTCTACTAGGCCCACAGTACAAAAAACATTACAGGAAGATTTTTAGGCTAAAGGGAAATCACATCAGATGGTAGCTCAAATCTTCAGAAGGAACAAATAGCATCAGAAATGCTAAATATCTAGAAAAAAACTGTTTCCTCTTAATTTCTTTAAAATACATATGACTGTAGTCATAATTCTAAAGTGTTTTGAGGGAGTTATAATGTATGTGGATGCTATACACACACCACACACACACACACAAATAATATTTTATAGCATAAAAACTGGTGAGGTAATACATGGACCCACGTACTTGCGAGATTAACTCTGACTTGACTGAAAAGTTAAGGTTGAGCACTAAATCCTTAGAGTAAACTACAAGAACTGACAAATTAGTGCAATAAGGTCACATGGTACAAGATTATTATACAAAATCATTTGTACTTTTAAATACCAGCAGCACAAATTTTGAAAACAAAAATTAAAAATTGTATTTACAGTAGCTTGAAAAAATAAAATATTTGGGAATATTTTTAACAAAATATATGTACAACCTACAACTGAAAACTAGAAAACACTCCAGAGAGAAATTAAAGAGCACCTAAATACATGGAGAAACACACCATGCTCATAGGTTGGAAGACAATATGCTGAAAATGTCAATTTCCCCAGACTGATCAACAGATTTATTATAATCCCAATCAAAATCTCAGCAGACTGTTTTGGAGAAATTGTCAGGCAGATTCTAAATCTGATGTGGCAATGCAAAAGACTCTAAATAGCCAAAGATTCTTTTAAAAAGAACAAATTTAGAGTCCAGACAGTCCTCGGGTTATGGACCACCCGACTTAGGCATTCTGTACTTATTAACAGACTCCCAAGACTCCCCATAAGGACAATTTATAATTAAATAATTAAATCAATAACTCAGGAGTTGGTTTCTTCCATGCACATAAATAAACCTGCCCTATGTAAGCAATTCTGTGGCGCAGTATCTTTGCACCAGCGGCAAGTCTCATAGACAGAGAAGGAGCTGATGGAAACACGGAGAATCAGAAGATCCAGAGCCAAGAAAGTTCACGACAAAAGAATTAGCTGAAGGCTTTTGTCTCATCGGAGCAGAATAACTGTTGTTTTCTGCTGTTTTCTGCTGTTTTCAATATTATTGCTAGTGCCGTATGTGTACTTTTCATCAGGGATCCAAATTACATACAAATCCAACCTAAAGATGCATCTTGTCTGTAACCCAGCAACCGCTTGTATTTATGTTAATGATGTCAATACCTGTTATATAGGTACATAATCAGATGTTATATTAAGATGGTATGATAATTTCAAAAGGGTAGACATAGTTACTCTGGAGCAGAAAGAGTCCAGAAGTAGACCTACACATATAAGGTCAACTGATTTTCAACAAAGACGCCAAAACAATTCAATGGGATAAGGAAAGTCTTCTAAAGAAATGGTGCTGAATAACCAGATCTCCACCTGGGGGGAAAAACCTACACAGAATTTCACATCACGCACACCTATTAAGAGAGATTGTAGATCTAAATATATAAGCTAGAAATAGAAAACTTCTAGAAGAAAACATAGGAGAAAATTTTTATGACTTTGAGGTAGGTAAAGTTTCTTAGATAGGACAAATGTAGTATAAAAAGGAGAAAAAAATGATAATTGGAGTTCATCAAAATTTAAGAAACTTTCTAGTAGAAACCATTAAGAAAATAAAAGGACAAACCATAGATTTGGGAAAAATTTTATACGTATATGTACATACACACACATAGGACAAAGCGATTTTATCCAGAATATATAAAGAATCCCTACAACTCAATAATAAGAAGGCAATAAATCCAATTAAAATATGGGCAGAAGATTTGAACAAATTCTTCACAAAGAGGAGATACAGGAATGGCCAATAGACATATAGATGTTCAACTTCATTATTCATTGTAGAAATGCAAATTAAAACCACAATAAGATGCCATTACATATCCATTAGGATGGAGAAAATTAAAAAGCCTCATTATACCAATTGTTAGTGAGTATGTGGAGCAAATGGGACTCTCATATACTTCTAATGAAAATATAAAATAGCACAACAACTGTAGAAAACTGTTTGACAGCTTCTTAAAAAGTTAAACATACACCTACTGTAAGAGGCAGCCATTCCATTCTTAAGCATTACACAAATGAAATGAAAACATCTGTTCACTCAAAGACTTGTAAAGTCACCCTTGGTATCCCAGGGAATTGGTTCCAGGATCCTCCACGGATATCAAAATTTAAGGATGCTCAAATCCTTTATATAAAATGGCACAGTATTTGCATATAAAGTACACACATCCTCCTATATACTATAAATCATCTCTAGATTATTTATAATACCTAATACAATAATAACACTAAATGAATAGTTGTTATACTGTATTAGTTTTTAAATTTGTATTTTTAATTGTTACATTGTTTTTTCCATTATATTTTTGTTCCATGGTTGGTTGAACCCATGGACACAGAGGGCCAACATTGTTCTTAGAGGCCTTATTCATAGAAGCCAAAATGTCTGTAAACAGCCTATGTGTTTATCAATGGGTAAATGGATAAAGAAATGCGATCTATCCATACAATGGAATACAGTAAAAAATTAATGATTTACTGAAGAGGGTAACGAAATGGGTGAACCTCAAAGTCATTACATTGAGCAAAAGAAGCCAGACACAAAGAGTACATACTGTATAATTCTGTCTATATAAAATTCTAAAATATTGAAAATAATCTATGGTAAAAGAAAGCTAATCAGCAGTTGCCTGGGGCCAGGGGTGGAGGGAGAAGTGGACTGCAAAAGGCCATGAAACTTGTGGGGTGATGGAAATGTTCCAAACCTCGATTGCAGTATTGGTTCATGGGTCTATATGTCGCTCAAAACACATCAGCCAGGACCATTCAAACAGACCTTTATTTCACTTTTACCACAATACATTGGATTGAAAAATTAATGTGCATGCTAATGACTAGGGAGCTAGATAAAATGGAACTTCTGATCCATTAGACTTGGGGTGGGTCCTAAGATCCTGCATTTGTGAAAAGCTCCCGAGTGATGTCCATGCTGGTCTGAGTTCCACATTTTGAGAACCTGGAACTAAGACTACTCAATCCACATAAGATATAGGCAAAGAGCATTTTTGGAATCCTCCTCACATGTGTGATTCACATCACCTCCTCATTCTTCTAGAACAGTGTCATCTGTCCTGGAACTTCCCCTTATGTGGTGTTAACAATCTGTGAGATTGCTAATAACAACAACATCCGGCATTTACTAAGCATGCACTAAGTGTTGGGTAACGTTCTCACAGCTGTACATGAACTTACTCATTTAATCCTCAATGCAAAAGCAGGTACTATTATTATTTCAAAATAGCAAACGTAGAAACCAAAGCACAGAAAGTTTAAGGGATTTGCCTCACGTCACCCAGTTGATGGGCAAAAGAGGTAGATTCAAACCTAAGCATTCAACAGTCTTAACCACTGTGCTCTGTGGCTTATCCTTAGAGGGATTATTATCCCCTGAGTGGGGCAATCCCCCTGCTTTGCCACACTTCATGGAGGACTTTATTGGCTCAACATTGAACATTGACTGAGCACTTGTATGTCAGGCTTTATCCAGGAGACGGTGGCCGGCTCTGTGCACGCTCCCCTGAAAGCTTGTCAGCCTTTGCCCACTGAGCCAACATCAGCCGTGTCTGCTCTTTGAGTTGTTTGCCAAGAATGCTGACTGTCATTCCTTTGCCATCCTCCTCCATCCTCCCACTGGTAGTGTCATATTTGAGCAGAAGCAGCCTCATGCTTTTCCCTCGTGTCTCCTCGTATCAGAGAGCCGTGCTATGAGAGAACCAGGCTGAGCTTCTAGGGGTTCGTGCTGCCTGTTTGATCTCTGACTATCAGGGGAAGGGAGCATGATTCAGATATCCCTGCAACTCGAGGACATGCACTTAAAGTGTGACGGCTATAAGTGAGATAAAAAGTAGATTTAACTCTCGAGTTTTCTCCTAGAAGATTATCAAACATTTCCATCCCCTTGACCAAGTGGGAGAGAAAGAGAGTCCACCCTCCAGGAGGACTCCTGATTCCTTTTGGAGTCATCAGCCCAACCTGAAGATAAGATAATACCAGAACCCGAAGGAGAGCCTCTAGCAAACCCAGCTGCTGGCCTCTGGAGGCGAAGCTTGCAGACGTTGGGAAATGAAGACAGAGACCTGGTAAAAGAGGTCCAGGAGAAGTGTGTGATGCATTAACAATGTCCACTTCAGTGCACCAGTCTTTCAGGGGAGCTCCATGGAGGAATTTCCTGGAGGGAACGCTTGTTGATCACAAGAACAGATTAGCGATGAAGATGCGACTAAACTGGCGTAACAAGGACTCTACACATACATCTTCCCTGAGGCAGAGCACTGGAAAGGTTGACCTGTCAGAGCCCTCATATACCCATGAGTCGACCTCAGAGAGTTTCGAACCCATTGGGACTTTGTGGGTTCCACTGGAAGATGGAGAAGCTGATCCAAGAGGATGTTGGCCAAGCCCACTTTCCAGCTGAGAACAACACAGCTTCACAACAGCCTGTACAGCGTTCTGGACATCCCCTCGCTCTTGCCAAATAGCATTTTGGTGAGCTGAGTGTCAATGAATGAGAAACAGATGGATTTAATTTCCCTTGAAATTAGGGATGGGTGAGCCTAGCCACAGTGTGGAATTGCTGAACATCTCAAACTATTTTTTTCAAGTGCTTTTGGTTCAGAAAATCCAAAACCAAGGTTTTGCAAAGCACATTTCCCCTCATCTGTATGAGGCTTTGTGTATTTTAAGGGGAATTTGATCTGCATATTTCAACTTCTTTGTACTTCACTTATCAAAATCTTAATAAAATTTCCAGGAAGCCTGAGAAATATTTTATAACATTTTTTCTCAAACTTTTTTATTTAGAAAAGGAAACAGTGGGGAAGGTTGGAAAATTCATATGCCAGAAAAAGATGTGTCCAGGTGGAAGTTCACATTTTTAGGGAATTCTACATCCCACAATTACACACATATTAGGTGTGCAGGCACAATGTGCTCAACAAATGTATTTGAAAATCTCTTATAAAGTAAGGGAAAAGATGGGAAAGTTCAATAAGGATAGTCTCCGGGAAAGGCTGGAAAATACAACATAAGGTAAAATAGCTCCAGGTCTTCTCACTTCTACTTATCAGGCAGTGTGTCCCTACTGACCACAAATGTAATGGAGCAGAGCTATAGCCTCCTCCACCAGCCTGAATTGCCACCATTCTCCATGTACGTCTTCTCTCTATAAGACATGCGACAAGGGAGTTTCTTAGAGAATGCTCAGGAGTGGATGGATGGCCAGAGGAGCTGGTGGAAGAAATGTGCCATGGGGGGGGGGGGGGAGTCAGTGGTGGGAGAGCATCCAGCGCCATCTTTATTTCAGAGAATGGCTCAGACCACAGACTTATGTGTGGGTCCTTAAGAGCTGTTTTTACTTAAAGCTCAGTTTTAGGTTCCAGGGGGCCAAAGAAGACAGCAGGTGGAGAGACAAGTCACCCCTCCTCTCTGGGAACACAGTCTGTTTGCATTGTGCATGAAGCACAGCACTTGCTGAGCACCTAAAAGGCTGATTCTGTTCACGTGGCTTTGGCAGAGAGTGGAGTGGTAGCTCTAACTTGTCTCTCATGAGGTGCAAACAAGATGGTGCAGGGGCTGCAGTCATGTGAAGGCTTGACAAGGGATGGGGGATACACTGAGCATAGGAGCCCATGATTGCTTGCCGGTTCTTGGCTGGCGTTCTCAGTTCCTCATCAGATGGCTGTCTCCATAGGGATGCTCATGGCGTGGCAGCCGGCGCCATCCAGAGAGAGGGGTCGAGAGAAGCAGGCTGGAAACCACAGTATCTTTTATTACCAAGTACCTCGTGTTGCTTTTTTCCCCACTGATTAGCAGTGAGTCGCTAAGTCCAGCCACACACAAGGGGAGGGAAATAGGCTCTACTTTTTCAAGAAGGTGTCAAAGAATTTGTGGACAGATTTAAAACTCCACATACTCTATTACCCCAGAATGGGTTTGTAGGTAGCTGAGGAGGGTAGAGTGGTGGGGTGCACCTAAGGTGGGGGGTCCAATGATTCCTCATAAACCAGGCTGATGGAGTGTAATGGTGTGATTGTTCCTTTCTTACAACATTCTCTTGTCTCCTTAGCAGATGAAGGGAATCCGATCCATTCTCTTCACACAAAGTGGACTGGCATCTTGAGATCAAGGTAGGCATGGAAGACTCCCAGGCTTACGGCTGTGCACTATGAGCTGTGATCAGTATGATGCAGAGGAAATGGACACTCATGAAACAGGACATTGTGCTGGATGGAACGAGCTGGCCCTGGCTTTGTAGGCAGGTAGAGCTGCTGCATTGTCCTCTGACATAACCCTCTCCTGCAAAACTCCTGGCTCCCCCAGTGCTACCTAACATGCTGATTGCTGGTACAAACTCTGGGAGTTTGCATAGGAGGATAGAATGGATCAGATAGAAAGATACAATCTTCCTTTGCATAAAATACATTGTGCAGATGAAGCTGGTCTTGATTTCAGCCCAATGGCAAGAAATGGCAATAACATGGGAAGTATTGGCTCCATGAGGGCTAGGATTTTCCTTCTTTCCTTCTGTATCCATAGTGCCTGTCTAAGTGTGCACTACACAAAAAGCACTTTGCTGATTACTTTTTTAAATTGATCGAATGAGCTAGAATTCTCCATGGAAGAAGGGATGGTAGCAAGCGAGGGTAGCAGGAGTTCTAGGTCTGTTAGGTTGCCAGAAATGTCTGATGCCAGGAAATTCACCAGTGCAGACATACCGATGACAGGCTTACACCCTGGGGAATGGGTTGTGTGAGTGCCTGTAGAAGTGTAATGTTGGGGTCCAATCCAGTTCTGGTGGGGCCCACACTTGGCTGAGCCCACCGTGGGATCTGCACCTCAAGGCAGGACAAGGGCCAGGGGGGAAGGCTCAGTCCAAGCCATACTCTCTCAGGCTGTGGCATTTCAGGAGCCGTAGAAAGCAGCAGGGGAGTGTGGTCCCACTGGACATGCCACATTGGCCTGCCAGGCCCTGTTGGCAGCAGTGAGGAGGGGACATCTCTTTAGACTCTCCAGATTTGGGCACAACATCACTGGTGCAGCATCATCCTAGCTGCCAGTATCCAGGTTGTGACGTCCTCCAGGCTCAGGGGAGTTCGGCTGAGTTTGGGCTCCTCCAGGTAGACACAGATGAGGAGAAGCCAGAGCTCCCCTGGGGGGGACCACATCCCTTTCTCATCCTGACAGGTGCGCCCTGCTTGCTGAAGTTTGAGGCACCACATTGGTGAGGTGTGGCATCCTGGTTTGAGTTACAGTTTTATTTTAACTTAAAAAGGACTTTTAAATAGACTGTCAGCTCCAGGAAAGGTTTCATGTGAAGCACAGCCAAGAAAGCCACAGCGTCCACCCTGTCCATGGTGTGGAACACCTGACAGCTGGCCCCTGCACGCTGCACTGGTTTCTCCGCATGGCCGACTCCAGTGCAGACGTTGGTTTACCGAGGGATGGTTATCTTAGTCTACAGTTACCACAGCGATATTTCTCCCAATTAGCCTAGATAGCAGGGCACAGGGAAGGATGGTTGGCTCTGGAGACCTGATTTCTAGACTCTGACACTGACCAGGCTGTGTGGCTCTGGTCAACTCATTTAATCCACCGAGTACCTCGGTTTCCTCCTCTCGAGGCCTTTGTTCAGACATTCCATGACACCACAACTGATTATCAGCGTAGGTCTCCAACACGCAGCTCCCATTTGTACCTTAACGTATCTTTATATTGGCTAAAGAGGGAAAGAAGATTCCAGAGAAGCTTTTTACAGGAGCCTAAGACTAACACTCTCAGCTACACATCCTGACTAATCAAACTTCAATGAAAGAAAGCCAAATTATTCTTCTTCTCCAAAATAATAATAACAATAATGGCATTAACTAACATTGGTCGGGCCCTACATGTGTATCTTGCAGTGTCTAAGGATTTGACACATTGTTTCAATTTCCTCCTGTCCACCCTGTGGGCGAGGGAGGGATTCCACTCCAGTTACGAGGATGACCAAACACACTACACTGGACATTTAACAGATGAAATTGCTAGCAGTTTATTGGTCACTCATACTCACGGCTTGGGAGAGGAGGACACAGCATGACACGCAGGGCCACACAGGGCTGCACACGGGAGCAGAGTGAACAAGCAGGGCTGTGGGCGGCAGGCTTTGCAGCACCAAGAGGGCGAGGTGTCCCCTGCTCCTGCAGGAGGATGTCATTGGCTTGTGGCTGGTGGGGAACTGAGACCCACTACTCAGGGATAAGCAGGAACCGCCTGGTCCGTTTGAGAAGGAGGGGTGCTGTCTGGGGACCGCACCTGCAGGAGTAGAGCCTCACGGTTAGGCCAGTGAGGCTCTCCTGATTTTCCCAGATCTAAGGCAGTGCATGATACTGAGCCTTAGTTTTAGCCCTTACGCCACATATCTATAATGTTCTTCCATCACTGCACCCCTGTGAAATATCATTACTCTATACAGATGGTGGAACTGAGGCTCAAATAAGCAAACTGCCCAGTGTTGCCCAGCTGGCAAATGGCTGAGCTGGATTCAAAGACAGCTTTGTTAATCTCAGAGTCTGACCCAATAAGCCACCACTTACAGGCTGATTTAACAGCCCACCTTAGAAATGGAGCAGGCAAAAAGAAGGACAAGGAGGGCAGGAAGCACCCCCCACCCCCAGCAGCCAGAAAGCTCAGCTTAAACAAATACAGTCTTTTGTTCCTTCCATGCGTTGACCTTCTGAGTCCCTCATGACCTTCTCCAAGGCAGCCGGGCTAATAATGCAGCCCCTCCGACCACTACCGCCAGCAGGTCTGCCTCTGATGTTCAGCCCCACACTTTAGTCAGCAGCCCCTGAAATGCCGACACGCCCCAGCTGCTCCGGACACACTGCTGGTTATAGAGCCCAGAGGGAGAGAACCCGTCCAAGCAGATCAACCAGATTCAGGGCTTCAAATCCCAAGGCCGGGTCTGCCTCAGTCAGTCTCCTTTTGCATGTGCATGTTGAACACGCCAAGGGGACCTCATGTTCTGGAATAAATTCCTCTGCATTGAAAGAGGCTTTAGACCTCGTTCAGTCCAATCCCCTCATTTCACAGTTGGAGAAAGTGAGGGGGCTTCCCCCAAGGTCACAAAACTGGTCCCTTCCCTACACTCCTTCCCATCTCTTTCCTTTTTCATCCTTTTCCTTTCTTTAGGTAGCCAGGCTGAAAATTTTCAAAATCTTTCTGTTCTGCTTCTCTTCTAATTATAAATTCTACCTTTCACTCATGTCTTTCCTCTTGCATATGTGCAGTTAAAAGTAGCTGCAATATTTTGCTAAGAAGTTTCTTCCATCAGACATCACCTAGTCAGTCACTCTTAAATTCTGCCTTCCATAAAGCCCTAGGCCGTGGACACAATTTAGCCAAGTTCTTTGCCATTTCATAACAAGGAAGGCCTTTGCTCCGGTTTCCGATAAGATGTCCTTTTTCCCACCTGAGATCTCATCAGAATGGCCGTTACTGTCCATATTGCTACCAACATTCTGATCAGTCACTCAAGTAATCTCTAAGAAGCTTCAGACTTTCTCTACAGCTCTCCCCTTCCGAGCCCTCTCCAGAATCACCCTTAGTGCTCTGTTTGAGGCATTCTAGACTTTTCTTAGCCTGCTGTCTCAAATTTTCCCAACTTCAACCCACTACCCAGTTCAAAGCCACTTCCACATTTTTGTGATAGCAAACAGCCCCGTTTCTCGGTACCAGTTTTCTGTCTTGGTTCATTTTGTGTTGCAATAACACAATACCCCGGGCTGGGTAATTTATAAAGGAAAGAAATTTATGAAATTTATTCTCATAGTTCTGAAGGCTGGGAAGTCCAGTATTAAGGTAGGGGCATCTGGTGAGGGTCTTTGTGCTGTGTCGTCCCAGGGAAGAAGGCAGAAGTGTAAGGGAGTGCGAGAGAGCAAGAGTGGTCCACATTTGCTGTTATAACAAGCCCACGCTTGTGGTGACCAAGCCACCCCTGCAATAACAACATTATTCCATTGTGGTGACCAAGCCACCCCTGCAATAACAACATTATTCCATTGTGATAACTAACCCCCGCTGGAACAACGTTATTCTATTCATGACGGTGGCCTAATCACATCTTAACAGTCTCACCTCATGATACATCTTAATATTGTCACAATGGTAATTAAATTTCAACACGAGTTTTGAAGGAGGCGTTCAAACTATAGCACTCTCCAATCATCTTTTAGAGCCTTCCACAAATCTCTAGTTTAGAAAACACCAAATGCCATTGTTACTTTTTATTTAAAACACGTTTCTTCCCTCACTCCCCATAACTGAGCTCGGTGAAGGCAGGAACAACCTTTCATCCTGGATCCTTCTCCTGGCCGGACCCTCTCCCCAGCCCATCCCTGCTCTAACAAGCCTCCCAGGCACCTGTGCACCCCTGGAGGCTGAGGTGTGCAGGCACTCACCTGTGCAGTGTATGGTGTGTTCTTCCTTCCTTGTTTCTTTGCCTTCATCAACCTTCTGATCAAAGTAGCCAAAAGGTGCCACGTGATCAAATAAAAAATGAAATCTCAAACTTGTTAATCACTTCCAATGTGCTGGCACCCTGGTAAGACATTTATGTACACCCATTTAATTAACTATTATCCCTACTTGTGTTTACATAGGCTCCACTTTACAGATGCAGGAATGGAGGCTGAGAGCGGGTAATGGGAATGTTTCCTGGGACTGTGCAGCCAGGAAGCAGCAGGGCCAGGAGCCCGGCCTCATTTTACTCCTAGGAAAGGGGCTCCAGCCACTATCCGCCCACACCTGATCCTTGGCCAGCTTCTCCTTTCCACTGTAGGATAAGCTGGTGTGAAAGTGGGGGGTCCTTGTTAAAAGAGAGCAGATTACTTAATCTCTGAGCTAAGTTTCCCCCACGGGACCATGATTTGGACTGCAAGATCCACGATCCAATGGTAGCCCCTACAGTCTTGGGATTTTAAATACACTTGACAGGCGACAACCAGTTGTATGATTTCCAATACTGAGAGACATCTATGATGCGAATCTTATGCAGTCTGTTCTTCTAGGGCTGCATTTTCTGTTTGAAGTTGGGAATGTATGTTAGATGATATGTTTAGCAAAGAAAATGCTTTAGCTCAGGACTCAGCCAGGATAACAAGTCAGGGACATTGGCAAGTGTCAAGTGTGAGGGTCCAACTCGTGTACCCATACTGTGCTGAAGGCCACTGGGCAGATGGCAGGACAGACAGTGAGGCCAGACCCAGGCCCCAGCACAGCCTCAGGGGAAGTCCATGCCGGGGTGCACTTGGTCTAGTCTCCCACATAACATAGATGGTTCTGGAGACCAGGGTCCTGCCAAGAGAACCCCAGGTGACTCCAGGGGTCCCAGATTCTGTGAATCTCTGTACTTCACTTTGAATTAAATTTCCACAGGGCCCTAAATGCCTGTCTCCTCCTAAGTCCAGCTCCCTTTGTAAAGGGACGTGAGTAAAGCATGGACTACTGAGAGTAGGCAAAGTTTGGCAAAGTCCTTGGTGTTATGTAGAGCAGAGCTTCTTAGAATTTTCTACTAAGTACTTCTAATAGCAGCAGAGGAGGATGAACAAGTACCCAGGGTATAGCCTGAAGCAGCCCCATAACTAGCATGGATTTTTTTTGAAGTCTTGTATTTATCTTCATAATTCATAAGAATTTTACATTTCATTCCATAATACATCCATGTCTATTTTATATTAAATATAAATTTAATAATTGCCTAAAACTTCAAGAAAAATCGATGCCCCAGGAAGCTACACCATGACCACCCTGGGGGTACAAATGTCCCAGATTGAGAGCTCAGATGTAAGGTATTATCCTCATTGACTATTCCAGAACCTTCTCTGGCTCACATTTAGGAAGACTGCAGGAAACCAGGGGCTTGAAACTAAGCAACATGCACATGAGATAAAACCCAACCAGAGAGCAGAACTTCCAGAAGATATTTGGACATAGGCCCAAGAAGCCTTCTAGAAATCAAACAAGCAAACAAAATACCTCACCATGACGCACTGACTCCTAATATATTTGGACTTCCCAAACACTGATGCAGCCTACGGATTTCTCAGAAAAAAATGCACAGTTTCTCAGGTCTGTGTGTCCTTTGGAGATTTCCAGAAACCTTAAGCCACTCATGGGTCCCTAGGAGTACAGGGATCGGCACTGAGACCCTTCCTAAGGCCCACTGTGGGAGGCCTGCATTTTCTTAAAATATTTTGAGCTCACCTTTAAAAATGTGGAAAGTTCACATCAATGCCTGGGTACGGGAAGACATGACAGCTGGGGCCTGCGGTTTCCCATGGCTCCAGGGAGGCGAGGAGCAGCCGCTGCCCCTGCAGCTGAGGCTTCCCTGTCCTCTCCGCCACGCCACCCACCTTCCTCCTTCACAGAACCTGTCTGGCCCCTGTGGCACCTGCAGCTGTGACTCCTGCTCTGTTGCCAGACCGTCACCAGCAATATCAGACCCTGACAGGGGGTGAGGGTCGTTATCTGCCCCAGTCACTTTCCCCCCAAACCTGCTCCAGCTCCGTGGCTGGAGAGAAGCTGGACAAAGTGTAGGAAGAATCTATAAACGTGTCAGGAGTTGGGAGGACCGGTCACAGTGGAGCTCAATGCCCACTCCACTCCGAATGGAGCCATGCAGGCAAGAGGAGGGCCAGAGTCTCTGTAGCCACCTGGCAGGGACAGCCCCCTCCACCCTCCACTGCGATGGTGGCAGATGCAGCAACAAATGAACACAAGTTGGGTGGCTTGAAACAACAGCAGTGTGTTCTTTCACAGCTCTGGAGGCCAGAGAGCTGAAATCAAGGTGTCCGCAGGGCCACAACACCCTCTGGAGACTGAGAAGGATGATCCATTCTTTTCTTCTTCCAACTTGCAGTGTCTCTAGGCATTCACTGGCTTGGGGCGGCATCGCTCCAATCTCATCTTTCTGTCTCTGTGGCTTCTGCTCTTCTGTCTCTTATAAGGGCTCCTGTCACTGGACTTGGGGCCCGCCTGGTCAATCCAGATGACCTTATCTGAAGTTCCTTCACTTAATTACGTCTGCAAAGACTGTCTTCCAAATGAAGGTCCGTGCACGGGCACTGGGAATGAGGACTTGAACGTATCTTTCAGGTGGTCATCATTCAACCCACGCCCCAGCTTCCTCTCCACCACCGGCAGACACCACAGGCAGCAAAGGTCCCATAACAAGAGCCAGTAGTGATGGTGGCTTTGCCAGTGTTCACGGCAAGAAGTGTCCTCTGTGAACCAGAGCAGAGGGGGAGGACAGTGCAGAACTGTGTGACAACTTGACGTGGACACCCTTGCTAATGAGCACGAGAGCCCAACCTGGTGGCACCAAGAAGGCCCTGGGAGGGATGGAGGTGCATTGAATGCTCCTGGAGGAGTGAGTTAGGGCTGAGCCAAAAATTTAAAACATAAAAGCCGCTGTGAGCTATTCACAGCCTGAGGCTGTGAGGCCTGTGGAAGGTGCTGAGCCTGCACTCCTGCACCACGTCACCTTCCCAGCCCCAAATTCGAAGCAATGTGCTCCCTTCTCCTACTCTTCCAACCCACGTGGGATGAGCCATCTCTGAAGTCCCTGTGCTGTGGTGTCCCCCTCCCTAGAGCTCTCAGAGAGTGACAGAGGCATTCTCCACTCACTCGGGGGTTTTGAAAAGCCAGGTGTGGATGAGAGAGAGATTTTTATCTTCCTTGTCCTGTCCCTTAGTTAAGAAGGGAGTGGGCCCTGAGTTCACAGTCCACTGGTGAGATACAGTAGAAGTGAAGACAGAAACTTCCTGGCTGTGGCCTTCCCAAAGCCCAAGCCCTGGGGAGTTTAGAGAATTTAATGAGCTCCTAAGAGAAAAGTGTAGAGGTAGGAACAAAAAGTCTTGAACCAAAAATCCGAAAGAACAACATTTTCCCCAGGTCAGGTGACTTTCCCGAGTTCGAGGGTTTTTCTCCAGGTCGGGGAGACATTCCCTTGGTCTGCGGGAGAAGCTGCGGGATGAGTCAGCAGGAGCCCAGAGAGGCGGCAGCAGCCTGGTCCTCCCAGTACCTCGGGAAAGGCACCTGCACCGCACCTGGGGCCCAGCAGCAGCTGCGACCCTCAGGCCCGAATGCCCTCCTGGCCAGCTACTGGCTGCGAGGCATGTGCTGATGACGGCAGAGGACAGCTACAGGGTCAAACCCCACCCCCACTTCACCCAGCAAGCAGTTCCCTGACCTACATAGTCCCGGAAACTTTGATGGTGCTGGAGGATGAGAAGACTGCGTTCATTTGCTAGGGCTGCCATACAAATGCCACGTTCCTGTTCAGTTTTAGAACCTGGAAGTCAAAGATCAAGTTGTCACCAGGGTTGGTTTGTTCTGAGGCCTCTCTCTTTGGCTCACAGGTGGCCGTCATCTTTCTGTGTTTTCACGTGGTCGTCCCTCTGTGCGTGTCCGTGTCCTGATCTCCTCACACAAGACCAATTGTATTGTTTTAGGGCCCAGTCTGAGGACCCCATGTTAGCTTCATCACCTCTCTAAAGACCCTGTGTCCAAACACCATCGCATTGTGCATCTGAGGTTCTGTGAGTTCAGACTTCAACATGAGAACCTGGGGTGGGGGTGGGGCGACACACTTCAGCCCATAACAAGAGGAACTTTCAGGAAAGGCCCAGGTTGGGGGTGGAATGGACTCTTAAGATAAACTTTGAGTAAATCAAAGAAGATGCATTTCTTTCCTGTACACACATCAGTATGTGGAGTGACTCATGGCCACAGGTCCCCACAAATACCCTCTCCCCAGACAGGAAGGTGCAGATCCTGGGAGTGGCACGATTGTGTTTTGTCAAAAAGAAAAGCCTCCAGGTGGTTGTCAGGCCCTGCCGGGTGGGGGATGGTGGAAGACGAGCAGTCATCAGTCTCCTTCTATACTGGCAACGGTGTGCAAGGCACTGGGGAAGACAAAGGCTGGTGGCCTGCCCTCACCTGTAGCCCACAGTGGGGCCTGGTCAAAGAAAGAGCAGCCGAGGGAGTTCCCTGGGGCACCAACTGCCTGCCCGCTCTGCACTCTCACCCGGGTTCCTCCCCCTCCCTGACCTGCTAAAGCGATGGGTCAGTTTTCCCAAAGGACAGAACTTCCCCCCCCAGGGCAAACAGACACCCAGCAGTGCAAGGTGTAAGGAGAGTAAGGAATACTACTTTGTGGCAAACGCTTTAGCTCAGGGTGTAAGAGCTAAATCTTGCATTGCGTGGCTGCAATTAAATGGATAGTATCTTCCTGCTTCTCAAAGGAATTAGCATATCTTAGCTTGGGGTCCCCCCAAAGCAGACCTAGTGACAGGGATTTTCTGTGCAAGTAGGTCATTGACAGGAATCCAGAAGCACAGTTCACCGTGGGTGGGGGGCAGGTGAGATGGGGAAGGGCCAGAGAGCAACAGAAGGTGAGTGAGTGAGGGGGCTGCAGGCCACTGGGGCTCAGTCCCTTTGGGGACTCTGAGACCTGTGGCCATTGGCTCGATTCCAATTCCAGCCGTGCACTGGAATAACGGCAGCGCCCAGAGCCTGCAGGATTGTTAAACTCGGGGTCAGAACTAACGTTGACACCTGGGGACAAGCGGGAGCCTGGCAGTCAACGGAGCCCTGGTGCAGGTCTGGCTTGCAAAGGGTCCCCTTGGCCACAGACCACTCGGTGGTGTTTTCCTAACTACTGAATGCAGAGCTGGAGCGGGAGTGCTCGGTAGTTGTCAGAACCCCACGTCGATCCTTGACCTGTAGGGTAAGAGCTTTAACGGTTGGGAAAACCAAATATTAAAGCCTAATAGAACCCCTGACCTTGGCCAAAACAGTAAATTTAAAAATAAAAAAAGCAAAATGTATTCCCAGGGCAATGGTAGAACTTAGTGCCACCACCAAAACTTTAAAGAAGACAGGGATGGCGCCACTATCACATCCCCGTTTAATCCATCAGTATGGCGGCTGCAGACTCCAGAGGACTGTGGAGGTGGCCATGGGCTACCACAAACTGGGACCAGCAGCGGCCCCCACCGTGGTGACTGTGCTGCACGTGGTGTCTTTGCCAGGGAGGTTAGCACGGCCTTGGGAACAGGAACTGGGGTGCACGTGGGGGTGGCCTTTGATCTGCAGAATGTTCTTGTCCATCCCTACCACCCCCCTGTGTGTGGGGCCGAGGACCTCACTGTCTCCCCCCTGGCCTGTGCTGACTCTCCGTCCCCTGTCACGCACAGTCCTGACAAACCTGGGCCATCTGGACCAGGCGTTGGCGAACTGTGGCCTGTGGGCCAAGCCTGGCTCATGGCCTGTTTTTTTATGGCCTGTGAGCAAAACATGGTTTTTACTTTAAAAAATTTTTAAAGGGTTGTAAAAAACAAAAACAAAAAGTACAAAGACTATGTGACAAAGAATGTATGAGGCTTACAAAGTCTAAAATATTTACTATCTGGCTTTTACAGAAAAATGTTTGCCAACCCCTCGTCTAGACTTTCTGCTGAAGACCACACTGGTCACTCTATTGATGTCATCATCCTACTTGGAGCAAATAACCGAGAAGTGGCAAGTACAGTGGTGGTCTTAGTAAGATACGTGCACTCCAGAGAGTGAACGATGAGCCCTGTGAAGATTCGGGAGCCTGAACCTTCAGCAGAGTTTGGGGGTTTAGGTGTGCTGGAACATCCCACTTAAAGTAAAAAACAAACAAAAAAAATAGATCTCACACCTCCCACCACTGAAAAGGAAGCCTAATACTTGGAAGGTTTATTCAGGTCCTAGCGGCATCCTATTCTAGGAAACACTGTCCCATCCCATTACAAAAGGCTGCCAGCTTTGGACAGGGCACAGGACAGGAAAGAGCTCTACAGCAGGTCCGGGCAGTGGGGCAGGCGGCCCAGTGGGGCCAGATAGTCTAACCAACCTGCACTTAGAGAAATCTCGGTGATGGGAAAAGACTGTGTGCGGAGTTTGGAGCAAGCCCCCAACAGAAGAATCATGATGCTCTAGGAACCCCCTAGGCTTCCAGAGCGAGACCACGTAACCTACTGCAGAGAACCATATGCCACTTACAAAGCAGAGCCTGGTGTGCTGCCGAGTCCCAGAAGAAACAAAGCATCTCGCCATGGGACATCTGTGGATCACCCGCCTGTAATGCCCTGAGCTCTGGGTGATCCCACCAGGCAACTTGCTGACACCAGCAGGAAATGCAGTCGGGGGTGAGGGGAGGGGGATGACAAGACCAACCACGGCAGCAGGGGCGGGAGTTCTTCCAATAGTGCTTCTCATGTAACTCTCCCCAGGAAAAATAAGACCAAACCAAATCCTGGAGAGGTTCTTTCTTCCAGGGCAAACTTACTCTAAGAAGCAAGTGTACCTGACCAGCGCAAAAGGTGGACTGTACCGATTCTGCAGTGCTCCGTCTAGATCCCCTTTGCAGCCGATGGGGACATTGACTGCTGGTGGCTCACAGCTGCATCCCTTAATGAGAAGTGCCATCAGCCACAGAGACCTGCCTGGCCCAAGCTTACACCCCTCCCAGGGGGTGAGCGTGGCCAACGACTGGCTTCTGCATGGATATACACACGCAGCCCCTTTTCCTCAATTTGGGACAGCTCTGATGGAAGGTCCCAGCGAGGGAGTAGAAGTCTCAGTTGTAACCCCGTCACGGTAGGCATCTCCCTCTGCCCAGCTCTGCTTCCCTCGCTTCCGTGTATCCACTGCGAGCACTCCCAGTACACGCCTGCCCTCAGCTCCCTCAGCGTCCATCTTCAAAATTCCCATAGAACCGTACCCCTCCCTAAAACCGACCTGTCTGGGAGTGAGCTCGCAACAGCCCTTCCCCCACCATGAACACCTAGCGCCCCTCCCCCACTTTAAATACCACTGCGGCCACTGCCCTCCGCTGAAACATGGCGTGTTACAGAGGGAATAAGAGTATCGCCTCAAAAGACTATTTTTATGATTAAGCAAGGTCCTTCAACCACAGGGCTTCCAGTCTTTCCCTACCGCTAGATTCTGCTGTTAATGGTGAAGCTTGGTGTTAAAAATACGTGTTTGGACCTGTATCGTGACATTCTGAAGGTAGGACAGCTGAAGCAGTTTAGGTTAGTGTCCCTTGTTCTTATAAACGTGAATAGAATGCTCTGGGGATTGCCAAATTCTTGAGGATACACCACATAAAACGTGCAGATAAAAATTCCTTTTAGAGTTGAAGTGTTTTATTCAAGAAGATGGTTAAAACCTATTTTTATCAAATTGCCTAACACTTATCCTTGTTGTCACTGATCATCATTTTATTTCATCTTATAGGATATTGCATGTTTGTCTTACTTGTTACCAAGAAATGAACTTTTTAAAACTTACGTTGAACACGTTTAAAAAATACTTAGCTTAAAAAACTACACAGCAGTAGAGAGATTTTTCCTCATTCTCATAAGGTGCATGTGAAAATGAAGTGCAAAGACCAATGAAAAAGCTAATGTCCCTCACAACTGCCTGTGTTTTTAAACAATTAATAAATAAGAGAAAAGAGGCAATTAGGTGACCAAAATTTGTAATGACATCCCTCCAAGTGGGGTGGGGGAGAGGCATGGTCTTTCCTCCAATGTGACACCTGCACTGTTGAGATTTTCTGGACAGACCCCAAATTCCAGTTCTGATCTGCTGTTCTCAGAACACGTAGGGCTGTCAGCTACCTTGCCATCTTTGAGGGAGGGTGTGGAGTGCACAGCCCCAGTCACCGCACACCTTCTCGCACGGCCTGCGACGCCCTCAAAGCCCAGGGCTGCAGTGTCCTTGGCTTCCTGAGCGGGTGCCGGCTGGCCCTTTCCCCAGCGGTTCCCAGCAGACCCGGTTCCTGGCAGCTGCGCGCCTGCTTTTCTTCCAGCTCTGTGTTTGCCGAGAACCGCTAATTCCCCGCCACAAGTCTCCGTTCTTTTCCCCCGGGGACCCTCACTGGTTTTCCTAAAGGGGGTTTCCCCTGCTCAGTCCTGGTGATCTTGAGTCACAACCAGCATCCTGCCAGTGGGCCACCATCCTGCCCCGGGAGCTGACCGACAGCCCTGTTGTCGCCTCTGAGGGAAAGCGCCTCATGTGATCCACAGGACTTGAGCCAGAGGACACGTGGGCAGGCCTAGCCCGACAGCCAAAGGCAGCAAGGCCCAGACCAGGGCAGAGATGTGAAGTCGTCACCAGTCACTGCTGTCCTAGGCACACAGCTGGGAGGGGCTGCGTTGCCCCAGGAGTGACTGAGAGGTCCCTTCCTCCGACACAGCAAAGGTGGGAGTCTCAGCCTCGGAGAGGTCAGGGGGCTTAAACAGACATTTCTGATGTTGGGGTCTTTGCACTTGTATCTTGGCAGTTGAGGTTATAAAATTCGTCAAACATGAGACGTCTTAGTCTCAGACCTTGTATGTTCTCCATCAAAAGGTTTGCAGCCTGGCAGGATTCCAGAAAAATGCGCAGCCCTGTCTGTGGCAGCCATGTCTTCAACTAGCTGGTATCCACAGAGAAACACTTTAGCTCAGTGAGGGTGGGGACACCTTCTTTCCTTCATTGTTTTATCTCTAAGGCTTAGATCACTGCTGGCACCTGATAAGTGCTAAATAACATATTGACGGAGTGAGAGATCATTCTGATTTGAAAGGGCACTTATCGAACTTTTTACTCTACCAAACACAGGAAGCACTGACTGTTGTCCCTTCGCTGTGACGTCCCGGAGGCTGCAAAGATTGCCTCGCAAGGCATCACTGCCCGCTGAGCAAGACAGGACGGGCGCCCTCCTCCGACTCCCATGTTCTCCTTTTGATCGTGTGCTCTCCAGTGCTTCCAACTGAAGACCCTCTTCTAACCACAGTCAATGCCACATTCTGGTAGGTGAACCTGTCACTACAAGGACCACGAAAGGCCAAGGTATATTCATCTGAAGTTCCTCTCCCTGACTTGCTCCTCACCCTCTGACAGGCCAGCCTTGGAACATTTCCAGGAGCTGACGTTGGCAGGTCTTCCGCCTCGGGAGAAAATTTCAGCACCTTGTTACTTAGCTTGTGTCTCCAAAGATGTTAGTCATGAACCACGTTGCTCTCTCTTGTACCTGCTTGTACAACATGGGCTGGAACTCCTCTCTTATCTTACTTCCCCAGTGGAGCTCCAAGAGGGATCAGGAATTCATGGAGAGATTCAGCCCAAGAATTCATACCTTGGCAGGGAGGGGAAATTTCCTGCACAATTATCTTCTCTAATACCTTTTCGTTTTCCCACCTGAGCATGCTCACTTGCTAGAGACTGACATGGAATACAACCACAATGTTGGATTAAGCACCCAGTCTGCCTACTGTAAGACTTGCTGGTCCTTTGCCATCAATATATTTGTAGTCATATTCACAACTGAACAGTTTTGTCCTTGCATTTCCTCAAGAGATGCCGATCTCATAAATGCCCCCAGAGCATCATCGTACACTAGAGAAAAGGAGATCTTCGAGAATGGCAGGGCTTGTGGGAAGATGAAAGGATTGCGGACCCTTTGATTGGATAGTCTCAGTCACGTGGGCTATTAAGCAATCTTTTCATTCAGTTTTTCCCACTTCATAATAATCAAATAGTCCCTCCTTCAACCTCAACGAAGTCAAATACAACAGCTTCCCATGGTGGAAAAGCCAGTGGACTTGGGTGAGAAATGCCCTTTGCATCCATGAATGAGCCCAGCAGAGAGTGCCAGGGCTCCTGAGTCTGGAGCAGTCCTTTCTGCTGACGCTGCCATCACGCCTCTCCCAGAACATTTCCTCTGTTATCAAGTCAGGCCAAGCCAGGAAAAAGTAAGTGAATCAAGTGTTTACTTGGTGTTGAGTGTTGATACAATGTTGGCCTGTGTGTGTTCTGGACGAGACATGAGCTCCACAACCCAGCCATCCTCGGGCTACGGGGAGGGCCGAGGGGCAGGTGACAGCTCTTCAGCAATGCCCAGTTCCAGGTTTTCAGGCCAGTGTTTGTTCACTTGCCCCAGACGCTTCACTCATAAGGGACTGTGTTTATCCTGAGTCTGTCCCAGGGTCACTTCGGTTGAGTGGGATCCAGTGGTGCAGGTCCCACAGCGAGAGACGGTCCTGATGCCAAGAGAGATTAGGCGCTTGCTAGCAGGAAAGGAAGGGAAGAGAGGAAAGAGAGCAGCCCAGGTCAGAGACGCCGCCTGTTTGCTGAGCTGATCTGAACTTCTTTCTGCTTGTAGAAAACTGAAATCAACCCTGGGTCCAGTTGAAATAATCTTCAGACTGTCTGGAAACCATAGACCGTGGCGTGGGTTTGTAGACATCTTTGCAGATTAAAGTGCAGGAGATCAGAGAGTTAAGAGCTTCACTCACTTGAAACTGGAGCCCTGTCTTTCCAGACAGGCAGAAAAAATGGGCAATAACAACTATGGTTATGGCGATGATGACAATGCATTAAGTAGACACCCGCCGAGCAGTCTGCTCCCTTGGCCGGCGCTTGTGCTTTCTGCCTCCCTTGAGGTTCCTTGGAACAATGTGGCAAAAACTGGACACTTGCCCTCTGACTCCAGAAGAAAAGCAAATTAGCTCAAGTTTTACAGCGTGACTAATCTAACTGGACAATAAGAAAACCCCAGATAGTGGCACAAACATTAAGCCATCACACAGAAAAGCATCCTGCCTCCGACTGACCTCCTTCTCCCTAAAACCAGGACAGTGAACACACCTGAGCATCGAGAGACCCATGTGTCCCCCCTGCCCTGCCCTGTGTGGGCACCAGCGCAGCCTTGGCACGTCCTCTCAGGTTCAGGACGGGGTGCTGTCTGCTGTGCCTGCCTGGATAGGAGAAATCAAGCACATGTCGAAGTCCCTGGAGAAGAACAAAGTGCCAATCAGAAGAAAAGCCTTTAGAACGTGGGTTCTCCCACCGCTGGGCCTTTTGCAAGGATGTCCATTACATAGTCATTTGCTTTTGCAGGAACTTTGCTTATGCAGAAACTGGAGGGGCTGGAAAATAAATACTCTACTGCAAAAGCTAAGTTCCTTTTTCCTTCACTCCTTATTTCTTTTTAATTACTGAGGCCTCCCAGCCATGCTAGTGTCAGGTAGCTCAGACCAAGAGTCCCACACACCCAGACACACAGCCACTGTGGCACCATCAGGCCACAGAACACTAGAGGCTCATTCAGGAAAGCTCTTTCCAGACTGATCAGTGGTTGAATAAACAGGGGAAAGGCAGGAGAAAGGGTGGAACCAGAGGCAGCAGTTTCCACCTGGCCGTCACTTTCCAGGCTGACAGTGACAGCAGGGAAGAGTCAGCCCCTGCAAGTGATGGGGGAGGGAGGGTGCTGGCTCAGAACCTCTCACACGTGGATAATCGAGCACCTGCTACATGCTGAGCACCAGGCCCTGGCCCTGCTCTCATGGAGCTCACGTGGGGGTTGTGGCCATTAACTAAAAATCCTGCAAACAAATAAAACCCTCCCAAAGGGAAATGAGCCCAGTGAGGGAGTCACAGACGGCTCCCCTGCAGAAGGGACGCTTGAACTGAGAACTAAGTGATGAGGAGTTACTTCGGCAAAGAAAGGAGGGAAGATGGTTTTTATCTGAGAAAAAGGCAAGTCCCAAGACGTCCTCACGCTAAGAGGACAAAGAGCTCAAGACGTGCTGGGATGGGGTGAGGCGCGGGGCTGGGAGGTGCGTGGGGCCACGTGGGGTGACGCCTGGCGGGTCAGTTGAGGACTATTATCCTTGTCCTAAATGCAGTGGGGAGCCGCAGGAGGGCTCTCAGTGGAGCAGGCCGATGGTTCTTCTGGCCGCAGAGGGAAGCTCAGGTGGGAGGGAGGCCACCGTGGTCGTGTTAATGGCGGCTATCATTGAGTGACTTGCTCTGTGCCCCACACAGTTCTAAGTGTTTACGTGGCGTACAGACACCCATGCAACAGGTGCTATTATAACCTCCATTTGGAAGACGAAGAAACTAAAACACAGAGCCAACAGGCAAGCAGGATTCCAATCAAGCTGGCTGGCCACAGAACCATAATGTAACGACCACACAGTACTCTATGGGGGGTAGACCAGATGGACAGCTATTCCAGTAATGCAAATTTGGGTGATTGCAATGGAACCAGAGAGAAGTGGATGGATTTTGAAATGTGTAGGAGATTAAAAGAAAAGACAGAATCCAGTTTTGGGTTGGTCATGGGGATGTGGGGTGATGGTCTCAGGGAGAGAGAGGGGTAACCATGAGAGACGGGGAGACACTCGCTGGAAGGAGCTAGGCTTGCAATGTGTCGGGATGGGGGCAGAAGGCAGGGGACAGCGTGAGTCCACCAGGGCCTACAGAGATCTGAAGTGCCTTAGTGACATATTTAGCAGTGACAAATTCTTTTAAGGAGACCTGGTTTTATCCTCCCACGAGAGTCTGGCTCTTTCTGCTTGGTTACGGTCCATCTGCCACAGTCATTGTTTAATGCAGCGTGGCCCGTGTGCACACAGGAGAAGGGTCCTCCATCTCCCTAAAGTCTCCTCCTGGAGGCAAGAGAGTCCTCACCCCTTCTCAGGCCAGAGCGTCAGCGTCGAACCATCACATGCAGCAGGAAAGTGCCCACTTGGCAAGGAGAGGGCAGCTGAGCATGAGGGATGGGAAACGGCAGAGGTTTCTCAGTCAGACTCCAAGTCCTACCATCGATGAGTTGTGAGGTTATTTCCTTGCTCAGGGTATTAACCTGTCTACACCTCAGTTTTTCTACCTGTAAAATAGTTACTAAGAGGATGCAACAGATAATATACCTATGATGTAGCCCAGAGCCTGACATGCGGTAACCAAGCAAGGGTAGCAGTTATCATCTCGAGTGGCGATCTTAACAGAGCATCACTCTGGAATTGTTCGTGTCCCAGCTGGGGCCCTGGAACCGTAGGAATCCCTTCCAGTTCACCCCGTCCCTGCCCTGCTGGTGCTGGGCCTCGCCTGCAAGCGCAGTGGTCGTGAGCTGTGAGGACAGTCCCCAGATGTCCTCCTAGACAGGGTTGCTCCTCGTCTGGAAGGCGTTTTGTCCTGTTCGGCCACAGCGATGTTTGCCGTGTGCTTCCTTGCGGGCGAAGGCAGCCCTGTCTATGAGGCTTGCTTAGTGAGGGTAGGAGTTTAGAGGATAAAGAAAGACATTTATTTGACAAGAGCCTCAGGAACTGAAAGGTAATTATTTCCTGCAGACAATGGATGGAGCAATCTCCTTGGCCATGAATCCTCTTCCTTCAAAGCTGGTTCCTAGAGGACAATGCCAGCACCTCCTGACTCCCGAGGCATGTTCCCTTGAGAGGGTGGCAGTGG
>CM052436.1:4987320-5021869 GCA_028533085.1 Varecia variegata | reverse complement strand
TTTGCTAGGATTTTATTGAGAATTTTTGCATCTATATTCATAAGGGATATTGGTCTGTAGTTTTCTTTTTTTGTTGCATCCTTTCCTGGTTTTGGTATCAATAATATATTGGTTTGGTAAAATGTATTGGGGAGAATTCCATCCGGGTATTTCCCCCTTCTGAAATACCACCTCCTTCAAGAAGCCTTCCCTGGTCAGCCTACTAGAGTGATCTGTCCCTCCTCTTCACATTCATATGCAGTTCACACATTGTCTTGTCTTACACTAGAGATTTTTATGTACAATTTCTTTGTTCTTCCTAGATTATAATCTCTTCAAGGGAAAGAACTCCCTAACATCTTTCTGTACCTCTCACAGTGCAATGACATCAAAGACATGTAATAAATGCTTGTTAAATAAATGTAAGCATTCTTGCTCCCTACTGAGTTATCTTCAGTTCTAATAATTACAGTAACATTCTTTCCAAAACTACCCCTAGAGAGTCTGACACACAATGGGATGAAAAGTAGGAATTGGGTTGAAGAACTGGTCAGAGAAGAGGAAAAATGCTGATGGATTCACAGCTATAAAAAGACAATCAAAGCATACCAAGAGGGGCTTCCCAAAACAACTATGGTATGATACAATTTGCAAGAATACTTAACCTCAAACCATACCATTCACTGAACTGAAACCGAATATTCTGTAGACTAAATTCATTTGGCTTGATTTTGCATCCCTTGTTAACTTCGTGTGTGTAATACTCCATGAGAGAGACAGGGTTCCCCCTTAGGCATTTCTACTGTGAGTTTGTCGTGGGGCCACAAGTAATCACCATAGTGTGTTCTGTTGCTAATCACACTCCCTCCCCCAACCCCAACCAACAGGACATCACATACTAACTTATAATTCAGCCTCCTTCCAACTGTCTTCCTCTCCTACATAGTTTCTTCCTGCCTTACTTGTCTTCTTACCATCATATGAGTAATGACTTGTTTGCCCATCCTAGGAATCTTACTCTTAGGTCAGGTCTTTCTCTGAAAGGTAGAATAGCAAAGTGTCTAGTCATGATGGGTTTGGAATCAGAGACCCTGATTCAATTCCTGTCTTTGCTGCTTAACAGCCAGGTGAACTTGGATAAACTTGTATCCCTTGGACCTGATTCCATACCTGCTATTGTAGATCAGATCTTTGTAGATCTGTGTTCAGCCTTGTCACTATTGTGATCAGTGTGATAACTACTATAGATCAGTGTTCAGCCTTCATTGGGTGAATGCTATAGGTCCCCTGTTGGAAGTTTTTTAATTAGAGTAGGTCGGCTTAGTAAGCATGGGCCTGACAGTGTTGGTTTAAAGCCCAGTGACCATTGCATAATCCCGCTTTTCAATGCGCTGCACCACCTGAGCGAGAATGGGCAGAGGCACAGACAGGCCCAGGGTCTTACGTTAGAACTTCGCGGAACTGTCAAACCAACCAATCTGAGTCTGGGCCTATTGTTAGTACGGAACCATTATTTCTTGCTACAGCACATTTCCATGGGGAGGGCACTCATCACAGTTACTCTTGTCCTCTCTCCACCCCTTCCGCTCTCTTTCACAGGAAGAGGCGTGGCCTACCCTGACCGGAAATTGGTTCGGGTGTCTGTCTCCTGGGAGTCGCGCCAACGTGAAAGGGACGAAGTACGTGCAGCCTTGAGCCATGTTCTTAATGCTAGTAAAGGAATTTTTATATTTTCATCTGCCTGACTCCTGAGTTGATTCCCAACATGGGAAGAAAAGAACGGCCATTTATTCTCCTTGAGCCGGGACCTGCCCGATCTCGGAGGGCCTCAGCTCTGACACCAAGAAGAGCGGACAGAGGCATGTGGCCACCAGGTCACTGCCGCGGGTCGCAGCCCCGTGCGCCTCCCTTGGGCCATGGCCCAGCAGCTGGGACTCCTTCAACACGGTTTCTGTGTTCTGCATCCAAGAGACCTCAAGTCTGCCCAGCACTGCCAGCAAGCGGCAGTCCGCCCTAAAACTGCAGGGCGGAGCTGGGAAATGCTTCCTGTTTGATAACTACCAACAACCGGGCTTCTGCCCAGCATAGCTAGACGAGGGGAGGGCACTTAATTTGACTTCCCTTGAAAGCCATCCAAGCGATGGCTTAGGAAGGCCATTAGAATTCCAGTTTCCAAAAGTGTAAGATTTTCCTATGACTTAGGGTGATTTATGACGGACGTTGTGTAACCTCTCAAAGCCTCACTTTCACATCTGTAAAATAAGAATAAAAATATCTCAAAGTGTTATTGTGCAAGTTAAATTAAAAAGATAATATTTGGCACTAAGCTGTTATTATTATCATCAAAAAATTGTAGCTATTAGTATTATTGTTTAAAGGAGAAAATGATATCCATTGGGAAGCTCCTCTTTGGACCTGAAATCTGCATATCAGCAATTACTTGGAACTGGACCGCTGGCTCTCCCCCTCCTGCCAGCAGCCTGCACCCAGTTCTGCTGAGGCTGCTTGGAAACCATGCCCTGGTGCCATAGCAAAGAGGAGACCTAGCCTTTTCCTTCCCTTCACCCTAGGAGAAAAAGGGTGGGAAAGTTACCCATCCACCCACCTCGAAACCTTTCAAACAAGTTTCAGTTATATTCTTGCCAAATAAAAACCAAAAATTAATAAGAACTTACTTAAAATAAGTTGTCAACATCTTGAAATATCTTGGCTTTCTAGTCAAGAGAGTACAAAAAAATGGTTTCATAACTTCTAGCCCAGATTCCTTCTTACACATTGAGCCTACACCCCCACCCCTTCCTTAGTCTCTACCTCGTGAGCTCAAATGGAAAACCAGCCTTGGCTCCGGCCTCCTGTGCCTACTTGGAGGTGGAAATGGTTAGTCTGGAGTTGGACTGAGGGTCCCCGAGGCAGGCTGACACCCTTTCAGCTGAGCCTTGTCTAACACTGAGCAGGCTGTGACCAACAACTCTCAGGACATGTGCCTTCACGTAAGTGTGCTGTGGGAGAGCTGTGCTCCTCCTAAGTGAGAAAATGTGGAAGGCAAGTTCAGCTGTCCCATGAGCTGGCTGCTTGAGTCACAGAGCCACACCACAAGTGGATTTGGGCAGATTCTGGTGCCACTTATGTCTAAAGTCCTAACGTGCTCTTGCTCCTTAAGACTAAGTGGCACTGATCAAGAGTGAGGCTACTAAGCATCATTCATTTCAGACCCTCTTCCCTGACCTGTGTGTATATTGAGCATGTCACAATTTGTGACAGACCTAAATAGCCACATGGTCCACATGCTGCTGAACACGTGGCAAGCAGTCATGCATTCCTTACCTGAGCGCATCTGTATCCAGGAACTTGTGGACAAAGGCTGGCCATTCCATTCGGAGATCTTACAGTTGTTAAAGAGTTCTTCCATTTCCTGCCAGCTTAATATTGTCATGCTCTGTGCTGGGTCCTGAATCAGTGGGTGGTAAATGTGATCCCACTTCCAGTAAAGACACTGAACATCCTTCCATCTGTCTTCTGTGGCATGGCCTTGGGCTGCCTCCCTTCCTTATCTCTCTCCACTGCACTTGCACTAGCTGGCCCATGCCACTCTTCCAATGCATGCCCAGAATTGATACTGGAATCTGTTCAATGCAGAATAAACAAGTCCTATTTTGCAATCTATTTTAAAACATGCAGCCTAAGATTGGGCAATCATGTCATTCTCCCGTTGAATTTTCTGTCAGTATAGGCAAAATAGCTTAAGATTAAGAGTAGAGGTTTTGGATTCAGATAGTGCTGGAACAAGCATTAGTTCTACTTCTTACCTTGGGTGATCTGGGTAAATTGTTTAATCTGTCTGGATTCTTTAAGAATTTGAGTGGTGGAGGCAGTTGAAGGGAGTAATAGGATAGTGTCTGCGCAGTGTCTGACCCAAAAACAGCTCATTAAAAGCTGGCCATTCTACACTTCATTGCTGTCACCCCCAAAACCTTGAAGTCATTTCCACACGCGCTGCTAATCTGTCCAACTCCCAGGTGTTTTGGACATGGCTGGAGGTCCTAACACCTTTTAAGATCTAGCCCATCACTTTAGCCTGTTCCTTGGCATCCTGAATTTGTCCTGTGGTCATGTGACCTATTGTTATCTTAGGCTCACAGCATCTGGAATTGTCTTCAGTTGTATCCAAGTAAAGTGTGGGTTAAGTAGGTTCAAGGGCAGAGGCCTGGAATTTAATTCTGGGCCTTCTCTTCTAAATGGGCATCAGTCTTTGAATTGGTACTCTCTGGCCATGCTCATTCAACTACTCACAACTTTGCAACATCCCCCAAACTGTTTTATGAAGTAATCTCAGGAAGAAATTCTGGTTACCTACCATTTCTGTATTATTTTCTTTAGGGAACATGCTATGCAACATGAAAAACTCATTTTTTTTGATAAAGGTCCTACATAGAACATGCTTCATGTACAAGTCTGTAATTTGACATGTTCTAGCACAAATTACAATCAAGTAGTATTATGACTTCCTTTAACAGAATAATAGTTTAAATTTTTTTGTGAGAAAATAAAGATATTTTACATAGTAAAACAGTTTAAAATTACAGTTGTAAGTTAGAAAAGTTTGCCTACTTGTTTCCCTATAGCATTAACTTGGGCTGCCTTATTTATTTATTTTTACCAAGAGTCAAAAGAAAAAAAACATAAAACTACCAGCAAAAACTTAGCATTATACCTTACATGTCTGACATACAGTTTCAAATTGGTTAGATTCAGATCCTGAGACTCTCCAGTGGGCACAGGCGGCATGGAGCCCAGGGCTGCAGTGCATAGTGCTGCCGAGTGGCGACTGGCCTTCCAGACAACGTGCATTTTAAGGACACTTGGTTGGCCAGAGGGCTTTTAGGAATGCCAGCAGGACAGGCAGGATAGCCATGATGTGGTAGGTGGAATTCTAAGATGACTTCCACGATTCCCATCCTCTGATGCACGTGCCTTCTATGGCCCCTCCACTTGAGTGTGAGTGGGACGGGCAAGATGACGGGTGAGCCCTCCAGGGACTAAGTTCTTTCTTTGGCAAAAGAAATTTTGCAGACGTGGAAAAAAAAAAAAAAAAGGAGGTGATTACCCTGGGAGGACCTGATCTAATCAGGTAAACCCTGAGAAAAGGTCAGAAAAATTCAGAGAGAGAGAGATTCTCCTTCTGGCCTTGAAGGAGCAAACTGCCTTGTTTTGGAGAGGACCGCATGGCAAGGACCCCAGGTGACCTCTAAGAACTGAGAGCAATTTCTGGCTGAGAGCCAGTAAGGAAATGAAATTTCAGTCCTACACTTGCAAAGAATTCAATTCTGCCAACAACCAGAGAGCTTGGAAAGGAAACCTGAGCCTCAGGTGAGATCACAGCCCTGGATGACCCTTTGATTTCAGCCTAATGAGGCTGAACAGCCGACCTGTGCCAGGACTCTTGACCCATGGAAACCGGGAGATTGTGTTGTTTTCAGCTGCCGTGTTTGTGGGACTATGTTACCCAGCATAGATAACTGATTCACCCAGGGAGAAGTTAATGGTAGGGAGAACAGTTGCCCAGAGGAAGCACAACTTAGGATGACTCTTTCAGAATAAAATGGTTTTCCTGATAGTTGATTTTTATGTGGCCACAGAAGAAACTTCTGTGACATCATGCTGAGCATTCCATGAGTAGACACAGATTTTCTTTTCTTCTACAGCTGTAGTTCTCAAAACATCAGCGTGCATCAAAATCACCTTTAAGTTTTATTTAAACCAATGGTGGGGTCCCACCCCAGAATTTCTGATTCAGTAGGTCTGGGGCAGTGCCTGGAAATTTGCTTGTCGGACAAGTTTCC
Organism: Varecia variegata; assembly: GCA_028533085.1. Classification (NCBI taxonomy): domain Eukaryota; kingdom Metazoa; phylum Chordata; class Mammalia; order Primates; family Lemuridae; genus Varecia; species Varecia variegata. The sequence continues at coordinate 5,016,050 of CM052436.1, read as the reverse complement.
ATGTGGTGCTGGTACCGCTGGCCCAGGAACCTCACTCTGAAAAACACTGCCGTGTTACAAATAAAGAGGCTCTAGTTGTTTTTAATATTTGATTTGCATATCCAGCCTTTTCCATTTGATGTGAAAATATCTTGACAAGATTTCTTTAAACCAGGGTTGAGATAAAGAAAAGGCACAGAACTTGATATACTTCTGAGCAGTCCAAAGTGCTTTTTCTTCTCAGATTGGTTGTCTCACAACTGTGTTTGAGATGAGAGACTAATTAAACAAGGTTGTAAAAAAATTATGTTGCTCTCTTTCCACAGGTGACAGGTCAATATGGGGGACGTGTAGGACATAGGACATCTGTGTTTTCCCTGTCTACCATCACCTCCCCAGCTCCCAATCTTTGCTGCACCTGCCATCGGAGGGCAGCGCCTCAGGACCCTTGCTCCCAGGCTGCGGGTGCTACACCTGCACAGACAGGTGCTCAGGAGAAGCAGGGAGCCTCCTGACTGCGTCAGTCCTGACAAATCACTGCATTGTGAACCCCCCCCCCCCAACGATGTAACAAGGGCATCAAACTGGGAACAAAAATAAAGTCTTGACTGAGATTTGGGGATTTCACCAAGTACAAAGCCCAAAAGACTATTGAAGACAAGAAAAGAAGACAAGTCTCTTGCACACAGGAGTAAGACTGTGCGAATCGTGAGCATCCATCAGGGCGGGTCAAGAGATGGAAAGAAGCAGAAAGAGAGAAAAGGCTCATGTGACTATGAATCTGACCTGGAGGTGCTTTGGATTTTGATTACGACAGGAGCAGAGAGTTAATGTCATTTTAAGACAATTTAAAGATTATTTATTTGGAGGAACTCAGTGTTATCATGTTATCCAAAATTATCCCAGCTGCTCATAAGACTTGCTAATAACCTGGATTAGGGTTGGGAGAGGTTGAGGAATCTAACCGAAAACATCTGTTAAAACTGAATATGATAATCATGTCTTGTTTTTATTATTTTGCTCATGGTTCAGTCTTGAAAGAGAGAATTGAGTGATTATCCAAGTGAATTTGTATTTATATGCAGAGTGTAGGTGTGCCTTGACTTTGCATTCCAAAATAGAAATGACTGATCCTTTCCATTAGTACAGTTCGGGTCACCCTAGCTGCCAGCTTTTATGATTTTATTTATTTACTTTCCCTAAGGAGATACAGGCACTTTGTGGGCCTTTCCCAAGCTGCTGGGAAATGATTGATAGTTGGGCTCTGTTCAATCCAAGTAATGCGGGGTGTCTGGAGCATTGGTAATCGTATCCCACTGCCTTTAAAGGCCACTGCCAAAACATCCACAGCACAGAGGTTTGGCAACTTCATTTAATCATAGCAAAAGGATTACAAAGTGCAAAACGAGTCCCGAAACAGCCATGAAATGGGCCAATTCAGAAACTGATTCAGGCTGAGAAGTTGCTTAGGCTCACTCCTTCTCACGGCGGCCTTGTATTGCACCTCTGGAATTGCCTTCACCTCAGCTAGGGTTGGCAGTACTTGTGAAACACAGAAAAGAAAAGATGTCCGGGGAAAGTGACTTTAGATCATAGAAATAAACAGCATCTGCAAGGGAGAACTGGTGACGTCAGGCTCAAGGCTGGTGAGTCCCAAACCACGGTGTTCAGATTATTCTGGGGTGGGAAGACTAAAGCAGCAGTCTACCTGGTGGCATCTTCTGAAAGAGAAGCCAAGTCGTAAATTTAGAAGCTGTCCCTTGTTTCTTCAAAGTGAGAAATTGCAGCCATCAGTGACACTGTATTTACCAATCATAATACAGTTTGCATTAAGAGCAATAGCTTGTTCACTGTTCAACAACTGTTTTATGATCATAGCAGGGCTTAAGGGTATTTGTGACCAGGTGTTGAACTAGAATTTGTCAATTACAACCTCAGCGTTAGAGGCTTCCTTTCATTCTGGGTGTCAGTGTGGAGGCTCCAGTGTGAAACCTTTGGTCCCTCTGTTCCAGAGGGGCTGGGAATGAGACAGAGTGGGCAGGAAGGACCCTGTTTGGTGCCAAAACATCCATCTGCTTGGTGCTCTCTTGCACAAGTGCCTGGACAAAGTAAAATTGTAACACAAAAACCACAACACTCAGCACGTTTCCATTAGGCAACTCTGGTCACTCAAGAAAGTGCAAATGCAGACTCCTGTGTAAATCTGATGTGCCATGCTAGGCCAAGCTTATTTTATTACATACATTCTGCATTCTAAGAACTAATAACTTCATGTGTAAACATTAAGCATACAGAGTTAAAATTCAAGGCCACATTGTATCATTGATTGTCTCTTTTGTCTTGTGTCTTTGGCTGGCCGAGATCAACTCGTAGTGTATAAATGCATAAGTTATATAATTATTATATAAAAAGAAAAAAAAACATTGACTTGTATACTTCATTCTGACAAACGCACAGCGTTCGCTACTCGAGAAGGAAAACTGGAGCCACCTACCCAAAATGCCTACGTGATTTGATTGTGGTGGCCAAGCAGGCCGACTCTTACCTGACCCTGTGGAGGACGAAGCCCCCCAAAAATGATGAGGTCCTGAATGTTTCTTTTAAATATCAGACAATTCCAGTTAAAATTTTCTTTTGACAAACAAAAAAAAGAGATGCTCATTTTTGCTGCTGACTTCTACGACTTCCCCTTTCTCCGTTGCGCTGTGTCCTTTCTCCTAACACTGGGGTTGGCATAACACTGACTGCGTAAACCCGCAAGTCTCCATAACTCATTCTCCACACTCCCCAAATGTCCTCAAGTCCAGTCTTTACTGCTTGAGAAGTTTCTCTCCCAGCCCGTGCTACCTCCTCCTCTGTTCCCTCCTCTTCCTCCTCCAGCCCTCTGCCTACAATCACACACTCACTCTGCACACATTCTCGGTCCCACCATTTGGCTCATAGTCTGGTAATACTGTAAAAGAGTTGGAAACTTTGGGTCGTCTTCACAGTTGGAGAGAGCTGACAGCTCCCATCAAATGGAATGTATCTGATTTCAACCAAAACAGCAAACGTCGCTGAGTTCCATACCGACGTCTGCTGATGGGCTGCGGTCTCTCTCCTGTCTTTTTGTTGGTTTGTTTTTGATATGTTTCTATCTTTAAATACAGGTAGTTTTCCTTAAAATGGCATTATAAACGGTATGTTAGGTCACAACTGTGTTATTTCTATTGCTTTAGTTTAATCCCAGTTTGCATTAGCAGAATCCCACACTCTGAAGTTTATACACATCTTAAGACCACTTTCTTTGGCACTCTGCCCTTGTGACTTCATGCTTCTACATACAATGTCTTTTACAAGGCCGGTCCACAGATTTCATGTCCATATACATTACATTTTTAGCATCCTCCTTATTTCCGTAGTAATATTTGAGTAACTCCCTCCTGCTAAGAGTCTTTGGACCTCTTCCCTGGCTTCCTTCCCTAGCCCCAGTAAAGCTTTCTCATTCCTCTTGAGGCACTTTTGATTCATGTTCTCCAATAGAGTTTGTGGCGATTTGTTGGTGATTGTACGTTGTTGGAAAGGCCTGTCGGGTCTTTAGTAGTAACTGCCCAGATGAGAAGGCATATGGCCGGCGGGAAGCCTAGTGTTAGGGTAGATGCCCCCAGTGGGTGAATTCCAGTATGGGTTTGCGGCAGCAAAGAAACTGGAAGATGTCACGGGGAGGGCTGGAGGGTGGGGAGCCACAAAGTTCATCTTCTGCGGGTGGGCGTGGTAGGAACCCATGTACGGGAGGTCTGAGGGGTACTTGTACAGAGACGACTCCGGCGGGTGGGGCTGCAGGGCCTGGGTGATCCCGTGGAAGTCGAACTTGTAGGCGTAGCGCTTGCCGTGGACTTTGGTCATGATATTTTTGTCATAGTAGTAACGGAGGGCACGGCTGAGTTTATCGTAGTTCATGTTGGGCTTGCTTTTCCGCTCTCCCCAGCGCCGGGCAACCTCGTCGGGGTCTGTCATCTTGAATTCCCCGTTAGTGCCTTCCCAGGTGATGCAGTTGGAGTTGGAGCTGTCGGACAGGAGCTCCAGGAGGAACTGCCAGAGCTGGATCTGGCCACTCCCTAGTGAAAGAAAACACCGTAAGAACAAGGCCTGAAGTGAAGACAGATGTCCCCTCTTGCACGACACAAGTGGGTGCTGTTAAGGCGCCACCGACACCCCCTTCTGCTGCCCTCTTCTCCAGAGAACTGCCCTGGGCTACACAAGAGCTGCCTCCCCTAGCCCCAGGTATCCCATGGCCAGACAGACAGATGGGGGGTACCATGGGCCCCCTTGCCTCAAGGAAGGACCAACTCTGCAATGCTGTTCCCACTCCAGAGCTCCCAGTGGGATTGGCTGAAGCAAAGGTCCAGCTTTAAGGGGGCTTAAGGGAGGTCAGAAGCTTCCTTAGCATTCCCCTGCCCAATTCCGCGTCCTCACTCCCTCTCCCCTGAGAACATACTCTTATTCAGTCTCTTGTACAAGCATCCTTATCCCAAGCTCTGCCTCTGGGGAACCTGACCTAAGACACGATCCTTGGTGACTATCAGGCTGAGCTGACAGATCCAAGTCCTTTACAGAATGCAGAGAATCCACACAGGGCCAAGTTCAGGTTGGTACCATCCAGTTCTTTCTTCCTTAAAAGAAGAGCCAGAGCAGCCTGGTGTTCAGGGGATGGAAGAGCTATTCTTTCCTGTTTTGTGCGGCAGAAAATGCCATTATGTGAATGGCAATAATGACTTAATACCATTTATATTGGCTAGGTCAAGTAAGATAATAAAAGTTAGACTTAGGAAATGAACTTCTAAAAGTTTATGGAAAAAAATAGAGAATGGAAGTAAACACCGTTATTTCTAACATAACATTTTGCTGGCGCTCAGAGAGCGATTCTGTCAAAACTTTTCCTAGAACAGAATTAACCCACTCAAAATGAGGAAGTTTAGAAAAAAGTTGGCGCCTTTTCAAACCAGATCACCCAGTTCCAGTATTGAGGCAAGGGCATCATAACGGAAATCCACGCGTTGCCCCTGCATTGCAAAGCCAATTGTGTTAGGCGGCGTTTCCAAAAGAAAACCTGCAGCAATGGGAGGTTGCAAGTCCTCTTGGGGAGTCGAATGAGACTGTCTTAGTCAGAGAGATCGCATTTCCCTGGTGTACACAGACAGAATTTTCTTGATCCCAACTGAAAGCACATAGATATGGATCTTATGTTTTATGAAATTCAGAGAAAAGTTGAGGCACATCATTCTAGCCTCTCTGTTACAATACTTTAAGATGATTTGTGGCTCCCTAAAGGAGAGAAGCGTGTAAATATTGACAGTAGCACTGAGCACCAGGAGAGGCTAAGCTGTGTTGAACAGATTTCAGGAGCTTTCCAAATGGATGGGAGGCAGGTCTTCCTTCCCAAACTCCAGCTACAGCACTGCCTCAGCCTTATTGCCCGGAAGATTACCTTTTATTATAAGTAATAACAATAGGTGTGATAAAATGACAAAAGTAACTTTAACTGGCAACTACTCTGGAATTGATATAATGTAAAAATCAATTACAAGTTGGTTTTCCTCTAAATTCTTCCCAGCTTGCTCCCTATATAAATCGTCCAGCTCATAAAGCCTTTTTTTGCACGTTGGCTAGATGGACGTGGACATGTCTGTGAATTCATCCATACAATAGCATCGTGAGAAAGGTCAGCCTTTGCTGAATATATTTTGGAAAATTCTCATTTTCAGTCTAGCAATACATTTGAAATGTATTAACAGCTTGTAGTTCATTGCAATGGAAGCCTTTGCTTTTTCAGAACCACATATACAGACTGTTCTCAATCAAGTTTTGTTGCCTCCAACATTTCATTAATATGCATTTAAAAAAATACAAAGAATGGCATGAGAAAACCATATGGTCTTAGTGTGTGTGTGTATATATATATATATATATACATATATATATAGTAACCAAAGGATTACAACTTGAAAAAAAATTCCATATATGACCTGGGGATAGGGAAAAAACATGGAATTTTGATTTAATAGTCTAACATATGCTTCAATGTAAACACATACAGTTGTTTGAAAATAAATATTCAGTGTCAGCTTCCTCCCATAGAGAGAGCAAGTACACAGATTTTGTATAAATACACAGACCTGCCAAACAGCCAACGTAACACTCAGCATCTATTCAAACCCTGGCATCGCCTCTCAGGAATTTGTCCCTCGCCCACTTCCCGTATAAACATGTGTAGGAGAGAACCCGTGGAGAAAAGTGATCTCATGTCTCTACTAGAGAGAGTCGGGATCTAAATCCATGGCTGGAAACTCAATGCCCAAAGGACAGATGAGCTTATTGCTCACTCGACTATTTCATGCATTTGCCATGAAGACGCATTAGCTCAGGCCGTGTGAGCATTTCAAGGGTCTATGGAAATGAGAGATCTGTAAGCAAAATTCGTCAGCTTCCAAACCTGAGAATAAACCCGGAAATGCAGTCAATGAAAGTTAGTAAATAACATGAAATGTAACATCATGTCAAATTCATTAACCATTAAATTTAATATTCGTAACAAAATTCATTGTATTTGCGGTGTGTGGAACGGATTTTCCTACTGTGCAAGAATTCTCAAGGATGCACCATGGCTGCTGGGAAATCACTGTTAATGGTAAATTAAATGAGCTACTCTCAGCCACAGAGTTTCAAAAGCAATTTATTAAATTTGTGTTGTACTGCCAAAACAATACCATTTATAATGCACGACGAGGTGCATTTTATTTTATTTTTTTTTGAGACAGAGTCTCACTCTGTTGCCCGGACTAGAGTGCCATGGTGTCAGCCCAGCTCACAGTAACCTCAAACTCCTGGGCTCAAGCAATTCTTCTGCCTCAGCCTCCCAAGTAGCTGGGATTACAGGCATGCGCCACCATGCCCGGCTAATTTTTTCTATATATGTTTTTAGCTGTCCAGATAATTCCTTTCTATTTTTAGTAGAGACGGGGTCTCACTCTTGCTCAGGCTGGTCTCGAACTCCTGACCTCGAGCGATCCGCCCGCCTCGGCCTCCCAGAGTGCTAGGATTACAGGCGTGAGCCACCGCACCCGGTCAACGAGGTGCATTTTAGAATGTAGAATAGGGATTCCAAACAAAGATGCCTGGGCTTAGGAAAGCCTACAGGTGGCTTGGGCCCCTCACTGGCCAAACTAACAGGTGAAAAGAGACGCCCTGAAAAGACGAGAGTTTCAATCTGAGCAGCATCGCCACCTCCACCTCACGAATCTGTGTACCTTTCTGTGGTACACGCTCTATGCCTTTTTCCTCATTCTATCTTAATAACATCCTTGCAATGTTAGTAAGGAGCAGCTAGCTTTGTCTTAGGGTAATTAATAAATAATACTAATAAAACAAGATTGGAGCAAAAAAAAAAAAAAAAAAAAAAAAGCTGCAGGCAGCATCCTGCACCTACGGGAGAGCCCTGTGCACGAAAGGGAGTGTATGTGGCTTTTAAGAGCCCAGAAGGCGATCCTTTAATTTGGAGTAGAAAAGTAATCTCCTAATACAGTTAAAAGAAAAGGAAAGAAACCTGTTAGCAAAGAGGTACAGTCTGAGCACAAAAGGGCAAAAAAGAAAAAAAAAAAAAGAAAGAAACCTAAACGGTTTACAAACCACAGAGAAAAGCAGAGAGTGCAGAGTGACTCAGCAGCTGTGGGCCTGGTGGAACAGTGTCGGCGCAGGGCCCTGCAGCGTCAACTGACAGAGGAACAAGGGCAGTGAGTTCAGCGGCCGGGGGTTGGGGGGGCCCAGCCAGCACGGTGGCAGTGGTTTGGGGCCACTTTCTATAGAAGCTGGGGGCGGAGCAGATAATCCCGTGTGCAGGGCCAGGGCCCTCTGCAGGGCAGCAGGTGTGTCCTGCTGAAGTCTTTGCCCTGAGGCTCAGTGCAGCTCAGACACCACTTGTTGGAGGGGCAGGGACGCATGGTGATGGGCACACCGGCTTTGGAGTTGGCACTGCCTCCGCTGAATGCTGGCTCTGCCACTTATGGGACCTAGAGCAACTCCCCCCGCTCTCTCTGTCTCAGTGTTCTCATCTATAAAATGGGGGTGTCATACTAGCACTATCTTGCAGGGTCACCATTAGGATGACCTCAGTACGTGAATGCTCTTGTCATGTTTTCTTTGGGCTGAAAACCAGAGTTTAAGGAAAGGTGCCGATAGCTGGGAAATACCAAAAGGAAGACAACTACCCTCCCCTAACCCTGGGAACGCCAGGTTGTGTTCTGACCGATACCCTTTGAAAGCTTACTATGTGCCAGGCAGCACCCTAAATACCTTACATGTATTAGTTTATTTAATCCCCACAAAAATCATGTGATGAGCCCATTGTAGAGGTGAGGAAAATGAAGCTCAAAGAGGTAGACTGCCTTATCTTGCCCAAGGTCAGCAAGGGTTGGGACCCAGATTCCAGGCTGCCATGCTTAGTCACTGCACGGCCACTGCTTTCAGGCCTGGCTTGTGCACACACTTCCGCAGCCTCCTCAGGTCCCTCCCAGGTTGTCCCCTCCGTGGGCCTAGAAGATTGCACGCTCCCACCTCCTAAAAAATGGCAAAACATCCCTAAAGTGGCCTGTGGTTCCGCATGAAGCAGGATGTATGCTCCTGGCTCCCATTGGAGAGTGCCCATTTAGCATCAAGGGAGCTCTGAACACATCCCAAGAAAGCTCTTTCATGGGAAGATAATTTAAATTCGTTAGAAAAGCCACGTTAAATTCTCAGCCATTCCAAAGGGACATAAACGAGCTGTGATACTTATGACTGATCCATGACATGAGAATGCAGGTAAACACTTTTCTCAGCAGGAGAAACGATGTCCCAAGTGCACACCAAACGGACATTTGGGATAGAGATGCCGAGTGCTGATATCAGCTTGCACATTCATACTGCATGATGTAATCTTTCCACTTAAAATGATGAAAAAGAGTTTGCATTGTATGAAGAGCAAAGGCAGTAATTTTGAAGTGATGAAAGATTTATTTATCAGAGAATGGAAAAATAGAATCAAACAGGAAAAAGGTTTCTCATTAATAGAAAGATAAAAGACAGACTAGTTTCAGGGGAAAAGGTCACATGAATACAACTGGCACAGGCCTAGGCATAGATGGAGAGAAGGTCTAATTGCTTATAAACTAAATAAGTCTTTATCTTAAAGTCACTTGACTACAAATCAAAGTGTGTTGTTGCTACTTTCCCCCGGCCCAGTCAGAGTAGTCCTAACAGTGTGAAGCACAGACCTTTGCTCACGATGTCAACGTGCCAGGCTGCTTTGCACCAGGACGTCTTCCCCAGGCCAGGTAAGGGTCTCCCAGCGGAGAGCCCAGGTCCCTCCACCTACAGGGCGCACCCCAGGCTGCTGGGAACAGGGCCACTGCAGTGCGCCCCTGCAGAGTTGGTGCTCTGCTTAGTGGCAAGTGACTTTCTTTAGCCACCGCTTAAGAGCCACCCAAATAAGCCAGCAGTACCTTTGAGCCGTGGCAACATGGGCATGGACATATACCTCATTTGGCCAATTTGTGAGGGAAAAGGCCAGTCTGGTCTTGTCTGGTGCAGCTGGACTCCTCCCTTTTCCTTTCTGACCTCATATTCATCCTCTGCACCTAGGCGGTTGTTAAACTGAACAGAAATCCTTCCTTTCTATTCTCAGTCCTCGTTTTCCAAGACCCTCTCATCCCTGCATACTTAGTCGGGGGCAGTGTAAGGCAAGACAACAAAAACAGAGTCTGGAGGCAGAGACAGGTTTCACAGCCAGACTTTCTCCTTACTGGCTGTGTGACTCAGGGAAAGTTACTTCACTTCTCTGGACTTCCGATTCCCTCGTGGAGGATGGAGACAATAACCTCCCTGGGCTATCATGAGGCACAGAAAGGACCTCGGATGTCGCACATTATATGGGGGGGGCATTCCATGGGGTGGGAATTGTTTGATTGTTATTTCACATTATTGTATTAATGTTCCCTGAGTGTTACAGCTTCTGTCCTTTCCTTCTTCCTAATCTATCCTGAACATGGTTGCCAGATCAGTCTTCCTGAAGCATGACTGATAACAATCATCCCAGAGCACAGTTATTCTTTCTACTTGAATGGTTATGTGCCAGTTGCAGAAGGAGCAGCGGTTTGAGAAGCGGCACAGACTCGGGAACTGGGCTAGAAGCCGGTGCTCACATAGAGAAAAGAGCGTGTGGCCCCGTGGTCTGGACAGTGTTGTAACTACCTGTGTCCATCTCTCCACTGGCTGAAAGCTCCTGAGGTCAAGGACTATGTCTCCTTATCCCTGGGACTCGTTTATTCAACAAATAATTATTGAGCACCTAGTCCAGGCCCCAGGCTAACGAGTCCCCTCTAGCTGCTCAGCTGCTTAAAAAAATATTTACTGAATTAATTAACGTGAACCAAAATTTAATGTCAAAGATGCAGATGCTAAAAAAAGATGATATTTCATGTTCTCAATGTATAGATTCTCTTGTGGGGATGTATGCTAATTGAATCTGAATTTTTCCATTTCCAACCCTATTTTGGCCTCAAATATTTAGGAAACAGACATTCCAGCTTGAACTTGCAATAAGCCTGTGACTTCTTGGCACTTGAGTTTGCAGTTGAGAATACGCAACATACACTATGAATTTCTGAAGCTGATGTCAGCACAGCTGGTTCTCATCTGAATACAAAGGAAGAAAGCTCTTTGGCTGGCACTGGAACGTGAGGACAGGTGACCATCCTTGGCAAGGAACTGGTTACAAAGGGCCCAATTAAGAATCTGCACTTTTTTCTAGCAGCTAAGTTCAGAAACAGACCATCAAAGATGATGCTGAATTCGAAATCTTGTGGTTGTAATTAAAGTTCCCTTTTTAAAAATATTTTATCTGCTAGTGTTTGGGGTTGAATTGTGTCCCCCCAGAATTCATATGTTGAAGTCCACTCCCCCTCCTAGTACCTTAGAATGTGACTCTTTTTGGAGATAAGGTCTTGAATGAGGAAATCAAGTTAAAGTGAGCTCACTGCGGGGGGAGGGGGGGGTCCTATTCTGATATGACTGGTGTCCTTATAAAAAGGGGAAATTTGGACACAGATGTGGACTGCATAGGAGGATGATGACATGAAGACACAGGGAGAAGACAGTCGTCTGCAAACCAAGGGGGAGAAGCCCAGGACACACCCTTCTCTCACTGCCTCAGAAGGAACTAAGCCTGTCACCATGATGCCAGGATTCCAGACTTGCAGCCTCCAGAACCGGGAGACAATGCATTTCTGTTGTGTCAGCCACCCAGTCTGTGACTGTCACAGCTTGGATTAGGTTAGGATGTTCCTTGCTAAAGCTAAAATCCTAACTTATAAGCTGACCCATTTTTTCCACTATGGCAAATAATCCAGCAAGACCTAAAACTAAAATTTGTCAGTTGAAGGAACTTCTCACCAATACCAGTTTACCTTAAAGCTCAAAAGATCAAGGATTGCTTTATAAGGACAGAATCCTCATCGGTGTCTCACCTGGATTTGCAAGGCGGCTACTCGTCGGTCCAAGAATCTGGTAAGGGTCTGCAGCAAAAAGAAAAGACATTAAAGACACAGTTGTGAGTTGGTACGATGTGACATCAGATGTAATGCTGACTCAGTTGTGTTTTCAGATTGCAGAGCTGAAAATGTTGCCAACCCCAAATCACCTGGCTCCACCTGCCATATGAGGTAAGATGCCACCTAGGATCTCAGGGAAGTTTCTTGCCAGAGGCCTCCTAGTGGGTAGCAGGGCGCAGATTCAGCCCCAGGTTCCTGACACCCAGCCCAGGGACCACACTACCTGGGTATAAACAGGGCAAACGTGTGCCAAGCCCCCAGCCGGCCCCAGGGTCATGTTGGCAGTGCTGTTTGGCACCACCAGTACCAACCTTCCACTGCATTTCCATGGTGGACTCCACACAGACACTGATATACTCAAACATACCATGAAACATGCATTTGTCCATAAAAGAACCCATAGATCACCACCCGGCAGCCTATGTGCAGGTGGAATATTTTTTCCATTTTCTTTGCATAGGTTTTGGAAATGTGTTAGCACAATCTGAAGTCATACTGACGGAGTAGGCTGATGGTTTGGTCCCCATTTTATGTATGAAACAGTCATAAAGAAGAAAAAATAACATTAATTTCATTTAAGAAGTGACACATTTTAGAAATGCCCTGATGAGCCCGCATCTTCTCTTAGGGCATTAAGATGGTCCCTGAAACTTACCTAACTGAGGACGCTGGTCTTCAGTTTTGGGCACTGGGGAAGGAGACGGTTGAGCAGCTGAAAATCCAAAAATGAAAAACGCAATCAGCTATAACTTATACTTGGCCACTCGTCTGTTGTGTAATCATTCCATCAATCACTTTAGTTACTAACATAATAGTGTAACTCTTGTAATAAGAAGCATCTTAGGGTAAGGAAAATTTTCCCTTTCTAACGAAACCAAATGTAAACATTGTAGCAAAAAAAGAGAGGCTATTTTCCATTATTTAAAACGTTTATACCCCTACTTTCTACAAAAGTGAAAAAAAAAGTATTTGAGATGGCTGACAACACATTAAAATAAATCATCGTCTAAAATAAACAGATAAAGGAAAACCATTAGGAAAATAAAATAAAGCCAGGGATACTTTAAGCATGGCCAAGATTAAGGAAATCAACAATTATTTCATCTGTACGCAAACATCTCATGAAACATGCATGTGTCCATGTAGAAATATGCTACATCGTTCCTTTCTTTTTATTATGAAAGTAGGTATGGCCCAAATAGAGAAAGAATCACTGCTTTTAAAGATCAGCTGAGCTTTGTGGCTCATGGAACAAACCTTCCATGTGTTGAAAAATCATAATTAACCACAGAAATTATAATTTACTCCATCCACAGTTGTCCTGTGTCTTGTGACAAGCAGCCTCAAGGCAGTGGGAGCCAACACTGTACCTACCTTTCGACTGGGGGTTGGGGTGGCCATGACCGGTCCAGGCTGATCTCCTGGGAGGCTCATATGGTAAATCTGTAAAGACAAATAAGTGGACTAAAAGATCAAAAATGTCATTTTTATAATAGATGCTTTGATTTTTTTAAATTGATTTTGTGTTTATTAGAATAAACGCTGTGTAAGAAAATGTAGTAATCCAAAGAACTAGTCTACTAGATTTGGGTTTTATTTACAAGTTATAATTTTGTATATTTTATGGAACTCAAATTCTCACCCATTTATCTGACAGCTCCCACTGACAGATCCTTCCAGAGCTTGCTGACTCTTAAAGTAATTTCCTACAATTGTAAGTCAAGACCATGTTGCAAGTTTCTTACACACTATCCTGCTTCTAACTGAGACTGCTCGAAACCTGGCCCTTTGTTTTCTTCATGACGCATCCAAAACAGAGTCCATAACTTCGATGAATCAAACACATTTTGTTTGAGGTCTGTCCCTAAATCTATCAAATGACATTCCTGCTCCTTTTCCTTCTCGTTCTTCCTTGGAAATGATTCCTGTCTTCTTAGCCTCTCACTGACCCGCTGCCTCTCTTGGCCAGCCTCCATTTCCCTTCGTAATCTTGTCCATTTTTATCGAATCAGTTTTACCTGATGTAGTTATTTTTGTAGGCAGATGTCTACTCTTTCTTATTTTCTAAATGAATTTAGAATTTCTCTAAAATGAATTGCTTTTCCCTTGGGGGGGAGGAGAGGATGGCTAAATTCACACCTAACAGGTATGATGCACATTATCTGGGTGATGGGCACAAACTTTGGCTCAAACTGTACAAAAGCAATTTATGTAACTAAACGTTTGTACCTCCATAATATTCTGAAATTTAAAAATAAATAAATAATAAAAGAATTTAAAATAAATAAATAAAATGAATTACAGGACTGAAATGGTATTGTCCCCACAGCACATCAATGATGACCTTCAGAGCTTAAGTACATGCCAATAATTTCTTTGTATTTATAATGTAATATCACTCATCCCATAAAACCTCAGGGCACTTTGTACATGGTAGTATGATAACTATACTATCCTCAGTGTAAACTCTATTAAGGATTATCAAGGCTGTAACTCATTTCATGTTTCTTTAAAAAATACATTCCATAAGCATTATTATGCATGCTCTTATTAACTATGCATATATGTAAAGCTATTTCTACATGCAATCTTATTACACAACCATTTCAAAAACTATGTCTTCTTGGATTGATGAGTCTTAGTTCAATGTCATGTGTCATTCAGGGCCAACTAAAGGCCATAGCCAGACAGTTCAGCAGGTATTTTATGGCCAGACACTGAGAGATGGCTATAAAATCTTACTTGGACGGTAGGGCAACGTTATTATTTTTAAGCCTCCCTTTAATCAAATCATTTAACCTTGTTAAAAACTGGCAATTTGGTGGGTCAGTCTTCAAAGAGCTTGACTATGCTGCAGAAGATATGCCTCTTCCTATTTTCATATCCCAAAGAGAATAGAAATGATATGCAATGTGAAATTCAACACAGAATTGCTTAATTTATTTGGTCTGTTTGGCTGCAAGCATTGCTACTAGTGTGGTCTGTGAAATCCTACCCTTCAGAGCTTTGGAGGGTTAGGGAATTTTTCTTTTTAAACTCTGCCATTGCTCACCCCCTCTCTCAGCTGGCATTTTTGCATTTTTGGACCTTAAGGTTTTCCCACCAGATACTCAGATTTTCACTTCTCTGGTGTTGGGGCTGCACATGGGAATTAAATCTGCAGCCGCTACCCATTTACAGCTAAATTTCAACTTAAGCCTCTGGGAGTAGTTTGCACACGGATTCTCAGCCAGTTGCATTTTGTCTAAAAGATGGTTAGCCAGAGTTTCAATTTGCAAATTGTCTCAGAAAGGAAAATCTACCAGTGGAGCAATCATAACAACATCTAGCCTAACCCAGGAGGAGAAAGGCACCTTAACAAAGGGTTTCTATTACCGAATGAAAAAAGCAAGACTATACAGAAATACGTTCTAGATCTTTGTTTCTCAAAGTGTGGTCTGTAAACCAGCGACATCAGCAACACCTGGGAGCTTGTTAGACATGCAGAATCTTACCCTGGACCTACTGCTTCAGAATCAGCATTTTCACAAGATCCCAAGTGACCTTGGTACACATTGAAGTTTGAGAAAACCTGCTCTCGGCCATTTCTATTGCTCGTGTTTAGGACTCTGTGTTCCTGCAGATAATGATTTCAGAAATGCCACGTGGAGTGTGCCAATACAAATAAAAAAAAATGGTTGAAAGAGTTCTAGATGGACTGCTTTTACCCAAGGTCTAAGTACGCTAATGGAACTAACAGCAAGCATCAGTAGGTTAGTCAGATAGTACCTTAAACAGAAAAGTGTTGCTCATGAAATGTAATTGGAAAAAAATTACTACAAAATTATTTCGAAACTCTTTATTCCAAAAATCCTTCTTAGGGTGTATAACCATGTCCCATCCTCCCTAGAAAATAAGTCAGGACCTACACAGTACCACACTGAGTCTCCTTTGCAGCCAAGAATTTGAGATGTTTATATGAACAATGATTAACATGTTCGTAAACGCATTGCCATGGAAGATAAGCGGGCTTTTGTTATTTTTCATGACATTCTGGTCCAGTGCTTCCTTATCAGCTACCGATCACATGCTGTGGGCACCAAGCCTCCTCCTGTGGGACGTGACATCGGGAAATTCTCAGCTCTGCCTTGCTGAGATGGGGGTGGCTACCAGCAATGACGGCGTCAGCAGCCCCACCGTCCCGGAGCAGAGCCAGTTTTGAGGAGCTCTACTCTTAGCAGCTTGAAAAATTACTACTCCATGTATCCTTGCCTTTATCCTTTATTGATAATTGTGCATAAGTCTTCCAATAAGAATATATTTTATATTTAATTTTTGGTGACCATTTCAACACCTTCTCCATATCTCTTTAACTGTGATCTTCACGGTAATTAACTCACACACTTGGCAGAAGTTCCTGTGTAGGGGGAGGCTGCTTCCTGGCATGGGTTCTGCTGTTTTATCTGTAAATGACTGTGCTTGAAAACAGAACTTTATAAAAGCCATTGCATAGGCAGCTTGGAGCGACCATAGAAGTATGTTATATGTCATAATATAGACCAAAAAACAACATGGAGCTACAAATAGGAAGCTTGACTGGTGTTGATGTCTACACACCAGCAACTTTGTTAATTTACTGGGAGCTGGGATCAGTTCCTGATTGTGAATGAGACCCCTCCCGACCACACCCTGCCCAAGATATCAATGAATCGGGAGGGCAAAGTTCAGCCACGTTTTTTATTCTCCGTTCATCAGGCTCACCAAGGGGCAACTCTCTAGCTCTCTTGCCCTCCAACCACCAGCTTGCTTTATTTGTTAAAGGGCTAGAATTCGGATGGCGGGAGAGCTCATCCTCTCTCTGCAGGATCCAGGCCACACTTACAGAGCTGCTCTGCAGGTGCCCTGGCTGGGCTGGACCAGAAAGGATGAGCTCTGCCTACTCTCAAGGAACCTAGATGCTAATGAGGAAGAAAATTAGAGAGACCAAGAGCTATAAGCCTCTGTTAAACGGAAGGAATTTTTAGAGTCAACCCTAACATAACTAAGTCTCTCTGTCTTGTTTTCCTCCACGGTTTCCTAAAGTCTTCTAAAATTCTGTATCAAAGGCATGGAGATTTGGGGACATTTTGCATTCCCTTCCTGCCTAGGTTTGCAGATCTCTGTGGTTATATTAGAACTAGGAGGAAGCAAAGAATGCATTCTTAGCCATTTACTGAGATACAGGCTTTACACAGCACCTAACTGAGGAGTACCATGCAGTAGTTGCACTGTCTTGCTAAGCTTGGCTGTGCTGAACAGCACTAAGTTGCAAGTGCCAATGGAGGAATAATTTAAGATTCCAAGAAAGCCCTGAAGAGCACCAGCTTCAAAGTATAAGTTAAGGCTGCATTTGTAGGTTTAACCCTCTACTCTCTTCTGATAACATCCCAGATACCCATTATCATATTTGGGTTGTCATGGTGATGGAGGAGGAAGGGATGGGGCTATAGAACATCCTCCGTGGGATAGAACTGAACTTCCACACGGCCTGCTCCTAACAGGCCAGGCAGGGGGTGCATGGGGCAGTCCGACACTGGCTTGCAGGATGCTGTGAGTCAGACCTGTCTCTGTTTTTGCCACTTTTCCCTGAGACCTCAAGGAGCTACAGCTAAAAAAAAAATGGATTTATCAAAGGAGAATGGTGTTTATAGAGGAGGTAGGGAAAGATTTCTGATAGTAATGACTACAACCTGAAAAACACATGAAACATCATAAAATAATGACCATCAAACCAGAGAATGTAAAGAAAGGGGTGTGCTTATGTGCTGGCACTTTCTGGGAGGAGATGAGACTGATCTAACTGCTCATTCAACACAGGGGCCATAAAAGAAGGTATGTTTCAGATCAGGAAAATGTGGGGAAAGTGCTAGGAACAAGCACGGAAGAGAAGGGATGGAGCGTGAACAAATGAGGGGGAAATGTCCACGTGTGGCTACTTGCAAGGTCACTAAACAGTCGTGGCCAACTGCGAAGGGAGATTGAAAAGGCACAACAGCGGTGTGGTTGCCGTGACAGGGACGCAGTCGGGAGCTCTGGGATAAGTGGGGAGTGAGGCCATGGAAAGAGGAGAGGGTGGACTGGGGCAGCCGCCCAGGGAAGGTGACTGGAGGCAGGAAGGAAAGGTGGGAGGGTGGTGAGGAAGCCCCGGGAAGGTGGGCGTGGCAGGACGGCACCTGCAGGTGGAAGCAGCCCCTGCAGAAAGGAGGCAGAGGCTGTCTAATTAAAACTGGTAAAACTTGAAAACCATTACGTTTCTTCTATCAGGGACTTTACAATGGAACAGCTACGCTGCAGAGAAAGGACAGATTCGGTCTAAATAGAGCTATCTAGGAGCCTGGCTTGTTCAGGGTTAGCACAATGATGCCAGCCAGACGTGGGATTAGACAAACAGAGTGGAACTGAGGATCATGACATGGCAAACCAAGAGAGGAGGGGACAGCAACTTGGGTCTCTCTCCCCAAGGACTCTCCAAGAGTCAACAATGACCTCTTCTGAATGCGGTCAGGGACCTGACTACATGGATGCACAGTGCCCCCAGTGACCCGTCCGTGACTCCTGCAGTTCTGGGAATCAGCAATGCAAAGCCGTCATAATGTTCCCATTTGCACGTCATCGGCTTTCCTACCTACAAGACCATTCCTTCCAGGCTGGCAGCTTAGTGATGCATGACCCAAGGTACACAAATAATTCTTTTCTCCAAGGTCAATTCCCTGAACGTGGCCACAGTAAACAGTGTTCCGGTGTGTTCAGTTTGATTTAAATTCTTTTCAATCAGATACCAATATTTGTATCTCTTTTCATAACCACAGTAGCAGGAATCAAAATAGGTATTTCAGATACAAATTGGGTCTCAGAAACATACTTTACTAGTAATGGAGACTTGGCAGTGCTGTCTCTGCCAGGCCATGCTCAAGTGATGGGCTCACAGAAAAGCATCAACAGGGTGACGTGAGAGGTGTCTGAGCCTTTGCCCTCCCTGGGCTGGGCACAGGGAAAGTCCCAGCCCTCACCCTCACAGCCACCCTTCTCCATACACCTGGATGGGCCAAACCCAAATCCACCACATCCTAAAGTATGAAAAAAGTAGCTCTAGGATCCATTGTTCTAGCCAAGTGGCATCAAGCAGTGAGCCGGCTGATATGACCAACATGTTGTGCCAACTGATTTGGCCACTGCTGTGATCTTTTAACACAGTTTGTAACACTAGCTCACAACCCCTGGCTTTGCAAGTCAGCCAGAAGCATCTATGAGACAGCTTAAAACAAACAAATACAAAGTAAATAAATAAAATTTGTTAAAACCCCTGGCCAAATGTTTTGCAGATAGATTTTATTTTTATTTTTATTTTTTTGAGTATAGATGGAAACATTTTTAAAATGCTCACAAAAATCACAAACTCTCTAGAGCCAGAGTCAAACATGCATTTCTATTTTCCATTTTCAATTCACACAGTGGGTTTCTTCAGGACCAGTCTATCTGACTCTAGTTGCTGGTCTGGTCCATGTGTAAATGGTCTGTGAGATCCCTACCATGACAGAGGTGACCGCGTGCTCCAGCTAAGCCTTCCCATGATGCTTCCCAGGAGCAGGGGAGCAAACTTTTTCTCTAAGGTTAGAGAAGAGAAAATTGTGAGCCATAATTAACATGGCAGTGTCAGGGTGCAAACAGCCCCAAGAAGCTTCTTCCTTCCTGCTGTTTAGCACATGGGGCCTCCAGTCTTCCTCACTAGAAAGAAATAGGCTTGTATCTTGGACCAGCTCAAACTGAGACCTGTGTAGCCTGGATGTGTACTGGAGGTCAGAGAGGAGTAACCTGGGCCTAAGACACGAGTTCTAAATCCATGAACAAATACAGAAAACCCATCTGACTGCCCTGAGTCACAACTTCCTCAGCTGTGGGGCTGGCATTCCTAGCTCTTGGGAATCATTATGTCAGAGGGGACAGATGTTTAGGACGTGTATACCCTCGGTCTCAAATGCCCACTCTCCCTGCTCATTATGCGCCCAGCAAAACACCCAATTCTCCTTTGGCCATTTCTCTGGAAAGCTTCCTTATGCCTTTCATAGGGGATTGAATAGTTAGGAACTGCTGTTGGAGGCGGTGTACACTACAGTGTACCCTACTGTACACTATAGCACATTAGGGTCAATGTCTACCTCTCTGGCTCTGGGTCACTCTACCGAAACAGCTAGAACTTTAGGCTAAACGTCTCCGCTGTTCACCCATGCAGCCTCCTGGCTGACACAGAGGAGACTCCCCCTGAATGAACAAGCAAATATTCTAGAGACAAGAAGCTTTCTGAAGCCTGGTTCACTTTTACATTGGCAGAGTCTACTATCGCACACTTGGCAGATGTTTATGTTTGCAAGAACGGCATGTCAATTTAATTACCTAATTAAATCATCTGGAAGACATACAGTGAGATTAAGATGTAAGTATTATCTAGTGTATGCTTCTGCTCTGAAAGATTGGCTTTGTTGCTGGGAACGGGTGTCTACTGATGTGGGCATTCCTCTTGCTGTGCCCCAGGGAGGGACAGATCGCACAGAAACCCTTCCATTAGCTCAGAGAGGACGTGTGCCTTACTGTCAGGCACCCGGGATGCCGTCTTTGCCTGTCTGTCTTTCAGAACCGTTAGCTAAGGGGCCAATGTGCTCTCAATTCTGCAGCTCAGAGACCTTGAGTTTGGTCTTTGAATGAAATGGTTCGACTGAATTCAGTTTGCAAATCAACAGAGGCAGCATAAGATTGTTTGGGACTCGCTTCAAAACCAGGGTCAGCTCTCTTTGTATCACGTGATTTAGGTCACGGATCTCAGCAGGACATCTGGGATGTCTCTCCGTGGAGAGATCACACAGGGGTGTTTTCGTACCTGGCCTAGTTGTAATTCTTTGCGTAGCTTCAGGATATACTGAAGTATTTGGAAAAATAAAAGCTGCACCCCCTGCAGACAAAAGGAAAGACAAAACATGTGAAGGTCTTTTGTTGTGGTTGTCAATCTCGACACAGTGACAACAAAGGGCAGAAACCTCCTCAAACCTGCCTTAGCAGCCCTCGGGAGAAATGGACGAGTACCTGCGTCAGAAACAGGTTCTGAAGACGGAAGTGAACTTGAAGCACTCCGGTGCCCCACTGGATGTAAAGTGTTCTGTGTTTTGATTTTACAGCTTCTTGCTGAAGCCCCTAAAGTGCCCAGCCCCCAACCCACCAGGCGATCTCATCTTATTAAAAAAATTCTATGGTGCATGTTTTATTTTGCAAAATGCGTAGAAGCCCATAAAATATTTTACAGAGCTCTTGGAAAGTAGTACGGAAGAATTACAAGTATTTAGCCTAAGAGTATATGGATCTTATTAAAAATGAATCCACATTTCTATTCAAAGGCATGTTCTCCCTTCCTCTCTTTCAATCAACTCTCACGCTGTTAGCTGAGAAAACTCCCTTTTTGCAGTTTGGTCCATTTGGAATGTGTTGTCCTGTTCCTCAGTTGCTTCTGTGTTTAACAATAACAAAATTAATGAATTCAGAGCTTTTTTGAAACTTTCACTCAACTGTTAAAGAATTCCTAAATGAAGGGAAATTATCAGAAAATGTGTGTAGCTCACAGGTGTTTCCTAAGAAGGGGAAATTACTTTGTCTAAGTTATTTGTTATTTCTGGCCACAAGGTCATTAATAGGCTGTAAATTGAAAAAGTGTACTAACGACTCAAAGCATTTTTTTTTTTTACTTCAGATTAAAAACATACTGTTTTGAACATAGAAGATCAAGAGAAATTAGTAATTTCATTGTAATATTCGAACTGGGATTCACCTTCATTTTACATTTTAAAATAAAACGATAAATATTTGGAAAACTGCTGGCTGCTGCTATCCAAGGCTTCCCAGCATGTACTGCCCTCGTTCCTCGCCTGGGTGATTGTGGGGTCCCTGCAACTAACAGCGGGGTGAGCAGCCTGGGCCATGCTTCCGGAGCTGTCTCCATCGGGAGGGAGCAAATGAATAGAAACCAGGAGCGGGAGGTTAGCAGGAACGAAGCATTGAGTTAAAACCCTACTTAGGCTCAGGCAAAACAAATGAATAAAGAAAATGTAGAATCAATGGTTAGAAACAGAAAAGGAGACATTCGGTTAGTAACTCGTTTCATATCCTCCAAAATTATAACAGAGTTTCTCCTTTTGAACAAAAGCTCACAAAACATAACAGACATTCCTGCCCTCTGCCTTTTGCAAATGTATGAAGTCTGTACAAGAACATTAAAGTCAAAATGAATCAAATGGCCTAAAACTTTATCAGAAAGGAAAAATGACACTCCAACTTGTTCTGGTAACATTCCTTTAAGAATGAGAATGAGGGGGGAAGAAAGGGGGTTGCTAAGAGCCCCTTTAATCGGACATGCTTTTCGTTTCTACAGGGTCAGCACAGCAAGTCTATGGGGACTAATAGAAGATTGTAACGCAGCAGTGTGAACTGAAGTTTGGCTAAAGGTGAATTCTGCACATCTCCTGGTTAAAAAAAAAATCCTTTGATAATCAAAGGGGTGGGAGGCGTGGGAATCGCTCAGAAACCAAAGGGATTCCCTTCCCTTCAGGCTGTGGTACCTCCCAGGCATCAGGAAGTACCCATCAACCATCCAGTTCTCTGCCCTGCGTCCTGACGCGCTGACCGGTTTTCCCTAAAGCATGCAGCCTGCAGAGAGACCTGCGCGTGTGCTGGGGCAGGGGCGGGGCCAGCATTACCTGTGTTTCTAGCATGCATTAACCGTGGAGAGTTTTGTAAGGCTTTATCAACATCATCTGAAGTCAAATGTGGAAGAGGAGCTACAAAACAAAACAAAAAGCAACATCAAAATGAAAAAAAGAGAGAGAATTACCTTTCTTAAAAAATTAAAAATTAAAAAAGGGTAAAGAAAGAAAAAAAGAAAAACATTTCCCCACTCCCACCCTAACACCACGGGCAGCTTGGAAATGTCTCCGTCAACCCGCTGCTTGTTAGAGTGTTAAAACCTAAAGGGGCCGTCCGGGACTCGGGGCAGAGGTGGCTGGGATGCCAGGCAAAGCACTGGAGGAGATTTCACCCCCGCTACTTCTAGTGTCTGCTTCTCACCATGCTTGACGTTTTCAACAGTAAAGCATGCAGCAAACGTTGTGGGTTCATGCCGCTAACCGCCAACACGCCATTCCCATTCTGTCAGGCTAAGCCACATTTCATGACATGAAGTGAAAACGTCCCCCCTTGTGTGTTCAGGTTGGGTATAAAGAGGGCTTGGATTCGCTTCAGGGATAAAAAAGCCCATTTTCCCCATTGGGCAGGAGCCTCTCCATCTTCTGCTTCAATTTGGGGTGTCGTGGAGACTAACTGATGTGTGGCCTGCCAAAGCTCCCTTTCCCTTTGACATTTGACCTTGGTGGCAAGACCCTGGAGGAAGCAGCTGAGTGCTAAGATGACTTTTCGGCTTTTCCTGAGCGCGCTGACTACTCTCGGGTGCGGTTGCCCTAAGTCATCACATACTAAGCGTGTGCTTCCCCCGGATCCTACACGGGGACTGGAACTGAGCAAGGGCAGGACGATGTCGTCCATACACGTCTGGACCCTCCGAAGCTCAGGTCAGTAAGGACCACGGCCAGTGCGATGGACACGTCAAGGACGGGACCCGCTTACTCTCTCTGAGGTAGTGGAGGTGCGAGAGCAGGATCTCGGCGTTGTAGCTCGGGGTGAGCCTCTGGAAGTCGTCCTTGGTCATCTTGCACAGCTCCTTGCCATCGATATTCTGGAATAACAAGATGTCGACGTCTGGAAGACCATATTCTTTCACTGCCCACTCCAACCACTGCCGGACGTGGTCTGTACTCCATAGCGTGGGATCTGAAAGGGGTGGAAACGCATTCAGTCGGCTCCGGAAGACACGGATCTGGGGCAGAGCCCCCGGCCCCAGACAGGGTTCCCCAGAGCAGCCTCCTCCCGGGGTCCCAGAAACACAGTTTCCACCCAGCCTCTGCCACGACTCCGAAGAGAATGTCCGGGGAGAGAGACAAAAACTGACTCACATCCACAGATCATTGTCTTTAAAGTTCTGGAAGTTTAGGATTATTCACACCACCCTGCCCCCCTTTGTTGCTCAGATAGCCCAAGGTTTCCTGTAGGCATGGGATTTAAAAAATTCTTTTTGTTTCATTTATTTTTATTTGTGCATTTAAAGTGAATACGAATAAAAGGAAATGTTCTTTCCTTAATAAACTCCTGGTATATTTATACGGAAATAAGAGCAACACCTGTCAGGGAGGTGCTAATTACAGATCACAAAAAATAATAACAATAGAAACAGTATTTGTGCAAAATACTGAAAATACTGACCACAGATTAGAAATAAAGCGTAGGTAAACCAAAAGCCCAGTGCCTCCTATGAGCTAGCATCCCTACCAGCCGTCTGCTGCAGACTTTTCCTGCAAGGTACTTGGTTTTGTAACTAACTGGCACCTGCAGGAGTGGCCTTGGGTGAGTGGCTTTCACATTCCACAGCTGCTGAGCACCAACGCCACACAGGATGCAGGCCACGTTGTCACACCCCACCGCTACGCATGGGACGCGGAGGGCAGAGCCCTGGGGAGAAGGAGCAGGTGATCCTAACAGAAACTCGGGCCAGGAACACCCCCTCGTAAACACCCTCCGTGGAGGGGTCTTCACAGCCTGCTAGAGGGGGCGGCTGCTCCCTGGGCCCTGAGCGCTGAGAGACACCCGGGCAGGGAAGTGGAGCCCTGAGTTCTAATCCCACCCTCTCTCAACCTGCGGGACCTTGGTGGTGGAGGCTGCTGCTCTTTTGTCTGCTTTGTATGTGAAATGGGAGCCTTGACCTTGGTTCTCTGGACAAGCCCTGAGGTCAGCATGCCATGATGCTCTAACCACCCTGAAGAAAACAATCTGGTGCGGGACTACATCATTCTTTTGAGTCGCTTTTTAGCTAATACTTTTAGAGCCTTGTTTGGTCCCACTGATATTTTAGGCTACTCAAGAATGGAGCATGTAGTATGCTGTCGGAATACATTTTAGGTTTACAGAAGTAAACAGCAATGTTAGAAACAGTCATGTGATCAGAGTTCTCTTCCTTTCCCTCCCTCCCTCCTTCCGTTCTTCCCTCTCTCCCTCCACCTCTGTCCCCTCCTTTATTCCCTTTTTCTGTTTCAGAAAAAAGAAATTATTACAAATCCAACAGAATCCGCCCCTATTCCATTCCTATCCTAGAGACCTCAGAAGTAACCACTCTCCTGAAGTTGATACATGTATCACTCCTATACATGTTTTAATACTTTTATTATATCAATTATATATATTGGTTTGTGTTCTTAAAGTTAACAGAAATGGTATCTGATTTGCTTTTGAAAATCAGTGTTACATTTTCAAGGTGTAGCCAATGTCATTCACGGAGATATATTCAATCAGGAATGGCTCTATGAATACACCCCGTTTACTTGGTGAACATCCATCCCTGAATACCTCTCTGCACACATGTGAGGGAGTCTGCTTTGGTCCAAGCCTGGGCTCTGCATCACAGTCACCTGGGGAAACTGAAAACCTAGTGATGCCTGGCGTTGCCCGGGAGATTCTGAGTTCATAAGGCTGGGAGCGGCTGGGCCTCATGGTTGTTAAAAGCTCCCCCAGGTGATTCCAAGGTGCAGCCAAGCTTCAGACCATACACCCAGCTTCTCACCCTTGAAGTGTGGTCCTCCCACCCAGCAGCACTGGCATTGCCTGGGAGCTAATTAGTAATTCAGAACCTCAGGCCCTGCCCTAGACCTGCTGAATCCCACCCAGTCTTAGTCTTCACCAGAGCCTCACATTAAACTTGGGGACCGGCTGGCCTAGGATGAGTACCTGGATGTGGAATTCGTGGGTTAGAGGGCCCCGGAATCTTCAATTTGACTAGGTAGTATTAGATTTCTACCAATAATATAACACTGATACCCTCAGTCCACAGAAACTGAAAACTAAAGGGAACTCTGGTTTGGCTGCAAAGAGAACATCATTAAAAACCCAAATGGCAGTGGTGACAGAAAGGTGTGCATATTCCTGTGTAATCCAAATCACATGGGAACATTTGTTAGTCTATGAAAATGGAATGTAGATATGGAAGGTTAATGTTGACCCGCTCATTTAAGTTCAGATGGCTTTTTGTCATTGGGTTAGGATTTTGCTTTCAGAATAACACGTTTCTTTCTTTAATGGCATAGTCAGGATTCCTCTTTATACAAAAATGGATGATATTGAGGTCTTGGGACAAGTTCTAAGAACTTAGGACAAGTTCTCTTTATCCTCGGTTCTGTGCAGAGGACAGTTCACACGGCCCTCACAGACAGAAGACCTGCCCCCTACAACCCCGCGCAAGTCACTGCCTGCAAGTTCCACCATTAGGTATTAGCCAAACCCTTCTTTTTGTTTTGTTCTGCTTTTAACACCATGGGAAGACCCTCTTTTGGTATAACTAGTGTTACTTCCTAGAAATCAGTTCATTCTGGTAATGGCTTTTCTTCTCTCAATAGTGGAACCAGATAGGCGCAAAATGATACTTAAACATCTTGTGTGAAAGTCCCTGGGTTCATGTTAAAATGGTGACATGACATCTCAGGAAGACAGCTCAAAAGAGAAGCCCAATCTCTCTCACATACCTTGGCATGCCCCTTTGTTGATTTCCCCCACCAGAACAAGGGTTGTCATGGCTCTTTCAATTTTCCTTTAAGACACCAGAGATCAATCCCTCAACCTCTATTGTCCTTATTTCAAAAATCTCCACTTTGATTTGGTAACAGGCTATTCTGGAGGGCTGTTGCTATGAGTATAAAGCACTACAATGTTTCTGATGAACAACCAACAAGGCATTTCGAGTGTCTTTAAAAATGTGCAGAGTCCCTGGCTTAAAAATTCCACTTCTAGAAATTTATCTTGAGGAAATAATAGAGGATGTGCGCAATGATTTATTTTCAAGGATGTTCTTTGTAGTATTGTTTATAATAGCAAAACATTGGAAACACCCTAAATGTCCAGCAAAAAGAGAACTAGTTAAGTTGTGGTGCATTTAGGAATGTTCCTGTAATATTTAGAAACTAAAAATTACATTGTTGAAATATATTTATTGCTATGAAAAAGTGTTCAAAGTCGATTTAAAAAGTTTCAAAATATTATTGCAATATAATTGTGTTTTACAAAGATACGTAAATATTTACTTGGAGAGAAGTTTCAAGTGATAAACACCAAAACGTCAACCGTTGTTTCTGAGGGAAAAGAGATGGACGGACAATTTTAGATTTTTCTTTTTCGGTAAACTATATTTTCTTTTTTTCCTACAATAAATATCTAATACTTGGGTTAAAAATTATTTATAAAAAGTGTATTCTCTATTTTTCAAAATCAAAATAAGGTCTTACAAAGGACTATCTCTATATATCTATATCTATATCTATCTATATCTATACACTGTGTATATAAAATATATATGTAATATATGTTTGAGTAGTTTTATATAGCTTCCTTCAAGGGTATAAAAATTTAGTCTCACTTTGTTTTACATTTTGCTAATGGAAATTGCTTCATTTGAAAAGAACAAAATTACACAAACTCAAGACATTCCTGTATCATTTATGGCATTTGATCTCCACCCCTTTGCCCTATAAGTTTATAAGCAAACAATGTTAAAAACAAAAAACGGCCGCTCGGCAGAGGAAATGAGGGCATTTACTTTCTGACCTGTCCACTCCAGGGGTGCTGCGACAGAGAAGTGTTGGCAGGGGACAAGCCCGGACTCCCCAGATGAAGCACACAGCCCTGAGTGCCCTGGGCCCCACTGTCTTCGTTGCTGCCATTCTCAACCATCCCTCCCTCATCCTATAGCCACACACAGCCACCTGCCACCCCCTGAATGAATGCCCCTGTGCCTGTGCCCACATGCCACCTGCTGCTTGGAGATCTAGCACCTTCTCATGACCTGGCCCACACCCACCCCTCCTTTGGGCGTCTACCCCTAATGCTCTCACGGTGCAAACACTCATGATGAATCTCTGCACAGGGAAACGATAACGAGACTGAAGACCGAATGTCTACCATGATCACGCAGCCCACACTGAGCCCCACCCCATCTATCTGGGCAAGGCTTAGAAAGGAAACCAGTTTTTAGGGTTCAAGTCAGTGCACTGGGTCCTGCTGAGCCGCACCCCATCTATCTGGCCAAGGCTTAGAAAGGAGACCAGTTTTTAGGGTTCAAGTCAGTGCACTGGGTCCCCCTGTCATCTTTTGGTCCCAACTCACCTTTTAACTCCCTACCGAGCCCCAGTGGTGACGGTCGCCTTCAAGGCCCGCGGTATGTCAGCAAAGCTTTCTTGCTCTGTCCCACCAGGCCATCACAAAAAGGGGCTCACAAGGTCTCACAGGACTCAACAGGCTCTCCCTCCATCCTGACCCCAGCTATGCACACAGAGGAGAAAGGGGAGGGTGTCAGCGAGAGCCCCAGTTGAGGTGCCACCTCTGCCTGCATTTAGGTGTGGTCTTCGCCCGGGGGCGGGGAGGAGCACCTGCTGCCTTCAGGTCCTCGTGTGGCTGCTCACCTGACACCTCGCCGGCCTCGTTTTTCTCATCTATAAAATAATATGTAGAGTTCTAACATCCGAGGAGTGAATCGAAGAGGATCCGAACTAAGATTACATTAACTCAAGTTAGAGTTAACGAGCATTTCCTATACACACAAGTCCCGTGCAGATTCTGAAGTGGCCAAGACAAATAGAGATGCTAGGAATCCGCTAAGAGAGACAGCTATGGCCACAACTAAGACCCGTACAGCAGAACCAACCCTCTGTTTCTCAAGCAGGAAATCGAAGTACAGAGAAGTACCCACGGACCCCAACCAGGAAAAAATGGAAAGGCTCACCAGGAGGGCTTGGGCTGCACCTGCATTAATAAAGATTTTGGCAGGAGTAGATAGAAGCTCTTTAGTTTAGAAGAACTGCTTGAGCCCAGCTTCAACCCCACAGAGGCGTGAGATATGTAACACGTTGACTGAAAAGAGAGAAATCGGGTGTGCCTGCAGGGGAGGGTTGCAGAGGAGGCAGGGCTACATACGAGGACCAAGATGAA
>CM052436.1:4956229-4986820 GCA_028533085.1 Varecia variegata | reverse complement strand
GACAAATTTTCTTCCTACCAAATGGGCGATTCTTCATTTTTAAAACATTTTTTGGACTGTCCATGTGATCTATTCGTCATTTCTATCCTTTCTTTTTCCTACTCCTCTCTTCTAAAAGTGACACGCCACTCCTTCATTAAGAATAATTCGGGTCTGCTAAAGCAAAATGTACTTGCTGTCTTCTATCTAGAGGAGAACTCCTCAAACCTCACGGTGCGTGACACTCACCAGAGAAGCGTGTTAACGCTGTAGAACCCCCACCCCACGCCCAGACGCGCAGCAGCAGGAAATGTGTGGGTTTTCAGCCTGAGTTTTCCCGGGAATCCTAATGCAAGTGTTCTAACCTTCTCCCCCGTACTTTGAAAAACACTTTCCAGCTGGGCTTACTAAGGTGGGTTTCACTGGATCTACAACAACGTAAGGAACTGCCCAGCCCCGTGAGATGTTGGCCTATGTATACAGATACGCACACCGTGTAAACAGACAGATACGAAGTAGAGATGTGACTTACTGGTTCACCAGTACCTTTGAGAGGGCACAGTCAACAGTCTCGCCAGGACAAGAGGAGTGAACCAGGGCTGCCCAGAACGTCGGGTGGTCCTGCTGGTTGAACACTTTTCTCATTACTTCCCTGTTACCCTCCTGATGACAAACAGAGGAACACATCTCTCTCTAGACTCAGGATTAACAGCTCGGCCATCCTTTCTACACTAGCTTTCTTTTTAACCGATGGACAGTGAATTATGTAATTGGATACAGAATTACCTAATGGCGGCAGCACTTCACACTGTCTGCTGCCACCCTGGGGCCAAGTAACACCCACCTTT
Organism: Varecia variegata; assembly: GCA_028533085.1. NCBI lineage: Eukaryota > Metazoa > Chordata > Mammalia > Primates > Lemuridae > Varecia > Varecia variegata. The sequence continues at coordinate 4,985,993 of CM052436.1, read as the reverse complement.
TGTAATTCTGCATATTTAAAAGTGTGTGATTTTTAAAAAAAAGTGTGTGTGTGTGTGTGTGTGTGTGTGTGTAAACCTTACTCCTGGCTTCACTCTCTCTGTTAAATTCTTACTTTAGTCCATGTTCCACATCTATTTATTTGTAAACTTAATTCTACCTTGCTCCTTTGTATATATTTATGTGAGTTTTCTTAAATCTGTCCTGAAATAGGAGGCAGTGTAAATATATCAAATGGAGGTGTACATTTATTCATTAGGGATATCTAGTGGGTTTCTTTATGGCTCTTGAGTTAACTCTAGATAGTGAGTCTCAAAACCAGGGTTGAGGGCATCACTTCTCAAAACTGATTGTAAGCATGAGAACCCAATCTGAACACAAAGTAACCCCCTCGCTCCTCTGTTTTTCTACCTGTCAGGCTAGATCCAGTACTAATTTTCCCATCAGTGTGTATTAGGACCATTTTTATGTCTAAGACATGAACATCTGTATGTAGCTGATAGATGGTGCAAATGTTTATGGATGAATAATGGTTTGTTTTCTGGTTTTCATTCAGCTATCTTTAGGATTTGCATTTAGTGCCATGCAAGGTGTCTAACTAGTAGGAACTAGGTGAACTAGTCAGAGCCAGGTCTGGAGAATTCTGTGTACATGGAGCACGCCATGCTCACACTGTGCCAGAATGAGGGACCTGTTGCTAATGCTGAGGGGACAGGTGCAGCAGCTGATACGGTTGCCCGAGGTCCTGAAACCGCATGGCCACACTGGAGAATTGTCCAGATTGTGCAATGAAGCTCTGTGTGTGTGTGTGTGCATGTGAGCACACGTACATGAAGCTTGACCAATAACTGAAAGACTCACAACTTGCAAAATCAGCTGCAACTAGTCTCTTACAAACACTATTAACTGAAAAACTGCCTGCATTGGCGTGAAGCAACTGGAGGAGGGACCAGCAAAGAGTACTTTCCTCACAAGGGAAAACCAGCCTGAACACCAAAGCTTAGCAGGAGCCGGTCTGCACAACCACCTTCCGTCCATGCACCCCCACGTCCAATGAGCACCCACTGCATATGAGAAATGGTACACGCCCTGAACTGATTAAATTGCTTTTTGCCTCTTCCCCACATAAATGTCTCTCTTGCTTTCTAAATACTTTCCCTAATGCAGAAAAACTCAGCTCTGGCCCTACTGAAAGGATACTGATCATCAAAGCATGTTGAGAGCATCACAGAAACAACCTCACCACTTAGAAGATGGTACCAGGCACTACCGCCTACGTTTGTGATTTTACGAGGAACTCAGAAAAGTGTCTTCAGGGAAGGCCTCTGCTCTGCTGCTCTCATCTTAGGGAACTAAAAACTCTGTTTTGTCTTAGCCAAAGAAATTATATTCTTAAGGAGGAAGGCAAAGGGAGAGACGGGCTGGGGGGGGGCTTCCTTTGGGTTTCTACTAAATACTTCGTCCTGTTCTTGTCCAGCCAGCGTCTTGGTCAACAGCACCCTGGTCCTCCCTGCCTCCTTTTTCTCAAGCTTCTCTAAGGGACCATACGTCGAGAATGGGCACCTGGGACGTTGGCATTTCCATTGTTTCCATCTAATGGGAACTTCCTCCTGTTCTAAGGCACAGTGGCAAGTGAGGTGGCCTCAGCAGGTAGCTCAGCTGCCACACTCAAGCCACGTGTGTGGCCTCTGTGTATGGCCAACTGCCTTTCCATAAATACCAACTATAGTTTTGTGCCTCTCCTAAGGCACACATGGGACTTGACCATCACTGTCCTGTAAAAGTCACACAAGGTGCTTCAGGGCCAGGCACAAGCCTAAAGCACGACCCCTTTCACAGCTAGCTGTGTCACATCAGCTCCACGTGTTGCCGGAAGCTACACAGTGACAAATCTGAACTGCAGTCCCGTATAAGAATCCAGGTCGGATGTTTTGTCGAGTCCTCTACACTGTGATCACTCCTGCTCGGGAGCTGCAGGAGTCTCCTGGACGGGCTCTCTGGCAGGGCAGAGGGGAGTCACCCCATCACACTTCACAGAATGAATTCAGGGGACCCTGGGAGTGAGGGAGGACCGAGCCTGTGCAGACCTGGCCCATGTGCACCTCTTATTTCCTTGAGAATGAGGAGTGACCCCTGCAGTGTGGCCCACACGCCAGGCGCTGCACGTGGCCGTGTGGAGACAGCCTTTGCGGGGCTCATATTCCATGAGGGAGAAAGACAAGAAAACTTTTATGTGGATACAATATAGAGACAGACAGAGATGGATGAAATAAAGGAAAACAAGGCAGATGGGAGATTGGGGGTCACAGGGAAGAGAGGAGAGGAATTCTAGGTGAGGGTGCTCAGGAAAGGCCTCTCTGAGGAGGTGACGTTTGCATGGAGCCTGGATGAAGGACAGAGATGTGCAAATGTCTGGAAGCTGAGGGGACGCAGGCTGACCAGAGGTCTGCAGTGAGTGGGGCGGGGACCCAGAGCCCACCGTCAGGGGCTGAGGTTGAATCCGGCAGGGAGAGGAGAGCAGGTGGTGCTGTCTGGGTTCTAACGCGGACGCCCTTGGAGGAGTCAGCTGGCCTCCCTGAGCTCATTTCCCTCCTCGGGGAAATCACGACAAGGTTACCTGTCCCCAAAGATTGCGTGAGATAATGTGTCTCAATTGTTCACCAAATACCGAGTGCGGAGTAAGGGCTTGCCGAGTGCTGCCGCGGTTGCTGTTATGTGTTCAGTCTATGCGGAGCGTCCGTCTGAGGCACTTCAAGCCACTCTTTCTGTCACCTGTAGCTTTGCTCAGTACCTACGTTCTTGGCATTTCCCTCAGATTCCAGAGACCCGTTCCCCTGGGTTGGGTTTGACTTACTTCTGCGGTAAAGAATGACTCTGGTCATTAGAGACTGGTATTCTAGGCCAGTGATAGCTGGAATTTTAGATTTTTAAGAACATGTGAGAGAACAATACACAGCTCCCAACTTTTTATTTTGCCAAATAAAAAAAGTTTAAAAAGCAAGCCTGCCCTCTGTTCTAAATAGCATTTCAATTTCATAAAGGATAGGATATTTAAAACCAAATAATCTCGGAGAAAGGGCAGTGCCTTCCCAGAAAGGTCACCTTGCATAGACATACACACACATACCTGTGCATGCACACATGTGTGCACACAAGCAGGGGTGAGTCTGTGCTCTATCTGTCTCTCTGTCTTTTTCTCTTTCTCTCTCCATATACGTCTGTGTGTGTATTTTTTCTTATTTGGCAAAATAGAGAGTTGGGAGCCAAATATTGCTCTCTCATGTGTTCTTAATATCTAGTACATGCATGTATCCGTGTGTGTGCATGTGTATTTGACCTCGTTTTTCACTTTACTGGAGATTGGTGGACACGTCACCATATGTGGACAAACTTGTGCCGGCTCCCACATACAATCAGTGCTCTGGACAGCTGAGGTGTGACAACACCACAGTGGGAGGAGCTGAGGTGTGACAACGCCACGCAGGAGGAGCGACACGGAGTCCGCACTCCAGGGAAGGTGTGCTTTGCCATGCACTGCTTTGCACCATGCAGCTGAGAACATCTGACCTGCCGGAACGATGACTCTGCGCTCGTTCGTGGTCATGTTTGGGGGTGGCATGTGCTTCTCCTCCATGTAGCTGCCGTAGGTCATCCCCACGGTGTCCGGGCTGCCCACCATCTTCCCGCCTTTGGCCACGCCGCACTCGTCGGGGGAGCTCCTGCAGGAGGAGACACGTTGTGTGTTATTACAGCGAGCACAGAGCACGTCTGCACAGTCTTCGCAGGACACACAGAGGACCGAGGAGGGCAAGATGGAGGAGACCGAGGAAGAAAGGACAGAGAAGCGCACAAAGGCGAACACCGTGCCTGTTATGGTCCGAAGGGTGTGTCCCCCCAACATGCATATGCTGAGGCCCTGATTCCCAGTGGGTGGTGTCAGGAGGTCGGGCCTCTGGGAGGTGATTAGGGTTAAAAGAGGTCATGAGGGTGGAGCCCCCAGGATGGGAGTAGTGCCCTTGGAAGAAGAGGAAGGGAGCAGAGCTGGCTCGCTCTCCACCGTGTCAGGGCATGGCAGGAAGGCGGCCAAGCCATCTGCAACCCAAGGACAGAGCCCTCACCAGACACCGACCCAGATAGCACCCTGCTCCTAGCCCTCCAGTCTGCAGAACTGTGTGACATCAGTTCCTGTTGCTCTGTGGCTGCGACAGGGCCTGTGCTGGGAAGAAGCACAGAGACGTGCATGAGGGAAGCAAACTGCCAGCCAGCTCCTCCTGAGACTGTCCTGTCAAACCAGCTCCTCCTGAGACCCTCCTGTCAAACCAGCTCCTCCTGAGACCGTCCTGTCAAACCAGCTCCTCCTGAGACCCTCCTGTCAAACCAGCTCCTCCTGAGACCCTCCTGTCAAACCAGCTCCTCCTGAGACCCTCCTGTCGAACCAGCTCCTCCTGAGGCCCTCCTGTCGAACCAGCTCCTCCTGAGACCGTCCTGTCGAACCAGCTCCTCCTGAGACCGTCCTGTCGAACCAGCTCCTCCTGAGACCCTCCTGTCGAACCTCCATCCGGGACAACTGACCGGGAACACGTGCGGGAACAGCGAGCTGCTGTCCGTTCTTGCCGTGTGGCGGTGGACAGGCCGGGTGGACAGACGCTCGCTGCTCAGCAGAAATGGTGGTCCTTTCTAGAACCTCAGGGTGAAACCCTCCAGTGGATTGCAAACCCCTACAATCCACACCAAAGACGCGGTGTGCCAGGCTTTGGGGCAGGCTAGAAGGGGACTGGCACTGGGGGAGGCGGCCCCAGAGGATCCCTGGGAAGGGGACGTGAAAGGAACTGTGCTGACCCAGAGAAGTCTCAGGGCTGCTGTGAGTAAGGCAGCCACCAGCATTTGGATAAAGACCAACCTACCTTTCTGGAAAAAGAAAAAAGGGAAAACATTTTTTAAAAGGTAGATTTGAAAGCTACAGGACACAGGGAAATGCCAAATAGAAAATCCAGCTTAAATAATAATAGAATATAGATGTCAGTGCCTTCTTAGATGGTTAACCACAGGGGTATGGTTAACCCAGGGTCATCAGGGTCATTGTCGCTGAAGGGTCTTGATCTTGTGTCATTTAAGGTGGATCTCTGGAAACACCTCTCTGGCTCTACCCAATGCATATTTTTTCACATTCTTAGGAATCTGGGCACCTTCACTCTCTCTGGACTTTACATTTTTGTCCCAGTGTTTAAGGTTATGGCTTCCACTCTAATAAGCCCTGTTTTGTCTCCATTGAGCCTTGTTAGTTGGAGCTTTGCAGGGAACTTGTAGGATCAGAGAATTACAGGGTTGGCACAGACTTGACCTTCAAGTGTGAGGTGGTCAAAACCATCCAAGGCAGGAGGGCACTCTCTGGGTGGGACAGGGTTGAGATGGGATGGAGAGGTCATCCCACACCCAAAGGCCATAGAAGGGGTGTGGACAGGAAGGGCCGACCGAGGGCCTAGCGCCCTGGAAAGAATTGGTTCAGCATCTGGGAACTTTGAACTATAGGGTTGGTCTCAGCATCCCTTGCAAATGTGTCTAGAGCCTACGGAGGGGGCTTAGCGTTGACAATGAAGAGGGAGCGGTTACCATCTGCAGATGGAGGTTACAGTCAGGGTGGCACAGGGCTCAGGCCCTGCCACAGGCCTGCGAATACACAGCCCTGGCCGATGGCATCCTCACAGCTGTACTAACATGAAGGGAATTTTAAAATAATAACAGTCTGAGTTCCCATGGAGTAGATCCTGAATATTTCCACCGCTGCCTACACATGCATTATTTCCTCTTGATGCTATTTTTCCTGGCTTCAAACATTTATCTCTGAAAGACCCATCCTAATATCAAAACACAGAATGTCTTCGCTTGAGACTTAGTTTCCTATTCCTTTGGAAAATTCCACCAGTTGAGTGGAGTGGGTATGTTTTGGAGTATTTGTCTCAAGGAGAGAAGTTACTAGGGAAGAGAAGTTAGAGGGATTTGGCTCTTTAGGAAAGAGACTTTAGATGCTACCCAGGTGATGTGAGTAACTCAAGTAGCCATTGTAAAGTCTAGGATAACCTTTGTTCAGATGCAATCATTCACTCATCCATTTAGACAGTTTTTATTGTGTGCCTGCTGTATACCAGGCACCATCGATTCTTTATTTTCCAGCAATGTAGTTAACCTCTGAAAAGTTAAAGATCAAAGAGATGAATAGAATTATAGAAACAAGGGACATTGGGGCTTATGGATCCTTCAGACCAAGACTTTTTTCATTTTCTTTTACTTCTTCATAGTTTAATTTCCGTATCTGAGGACGAGAACTCTAGGCATGGATCCCAAGAGTTTTCCCATGGCATGAAAATAGATCCCTCACCCAATCTGGATATAATGAGCTGTTAAAATGCATTTCATGAGCGCTTTCCAAAAATATGTGTAAATATTTAAAACAGGGGCATTGTTTAGTAAAGTTACTTTGTTTTCATTTTACAACCACAAAACACAATTCATCTCATTAAGTTTTCCCATCTCAGGTTTCATTGTAGAAAACAGCAATATGAGACCATCAGACCCTGTTTCTAAAACTTGCACCTTTAGGACAATGAAAAACAGTAGTTTTTTGGTTTTTTTTTTCCCATTGTATTTTGCTTTCACTAAAGCAGACGGGAGCCATGGCTTTGGTCATTTCAAACGGTTTTTATAATAACTCTAAGGGAACTCCAACCCTAAAGAAGGAAGCAGCCAACCCACAGGGTCTCAAAATGCTGGACTCAAGGCAGGTATTCAGCGAATACGGGTTAAGTGGCTCCAGTTGTTCTAGTCTCACCTTTTAGTCATTTCCCCTTGATAATTCTCTCGGAAATTTTAACAGCAGATGAGCAGTGTTCACATGTGGGGGGCCCCACTCTGAGAGCTTAATAGTTATCAGTCCTCACCCGCACTTTACAGAGCTGTGGCCTGACTGAGCGCACAGCAGATAAGGGTGCAGAGCGGGAGGAGAGAGAACTAAGACTTGAATCTCACCGTCCGTGCTGCCAGCCTCTGCACCAAATGCCTCCAAAAAGCAAAGGCCAGGCACCATCCTTTAAGAGGTCAAATAGATCTTAATTTCAGGGAGGCAGCAAGGACTCCTTGACCCAAATGGTACTCTGGTTTAAAGTGTGTGTTGTGGCATTCATCCTGACATGCTGTCCTAGCCCTGGGGACTGCTCATTCCCCACACAGCAGGTGTTCAGCACAACCAGGACATATATGCAAGATGTAAATAAGAAAGAGGGGTGATTCCTGTAGAAGAAAAGAATTTTTCAGAGGCATCTTTTTGAGCATTGCTTTAGTTAAGAAAAATAAATCTTATGAGTCAGAGAATTGAAAAGTGTTTACTTGAACATCTACTATATGTACATATTCAGCTCTCTGCTCAGGTGACATGAGAAAAAATCCACATGGCAGAAATCTGCTCCTTGTTCCCTGCACTGCAGCTACACCTTCGTCGCGCATTCTGAGGCTTACACGTCACCAGGGAGAAGCTTCCCACAAACAGCTTGGTGTTTCACCTGCACTAAGCACTGCCCGGAATAGGAGACCACATGTTCTCCATGCTAACGTGATAGGGATTTGGACATTCAATGTATTGCTTTTAACGTGCACATAGCAAAGAGCATCCCTCTAAACATTGTGTTCTTAGTACTTGCACAGGTGTGTTGCAGCGGTTTATGTGAAAATTCTAAGGTCATTCATTAGATGCTTGTCAAGTGGATAATCATTTAATGAATATGAAAAGTATCTGTCTTATTGTTTGGGGCGTGCATGTCTTTATTGCAAATAAACATGGTTCAAGATATTGCTCTCAAAGACTCCTTTGAGGACATACACAAATCATTGTGTCTTAATCATATTTTCAAATCCACGTTTTCAGGTTTGGGTTCTATTTGTGACACACAAAACACTAGTCTTGACAGTTCCACACAATATGTGTCATCAGTGAGAGAGAATGGGACCTTGGGAGACAGATGCCTTCCTCTGCTCACAGCAGGGAAATTCCACATTAGGCGGGGGTGACCAAGAAGGGAAAGCTTGTTCAGGATGAAGAATCCTGAGAAGGAATTGGACGATGGCCGTGGTGCCAGAAAGTCAGCCCTGGCACTTCCCAACTCCCTGACAACACCCAGGAGGCCACCTGACTTGAGGATTTCGTCTCTGCAGAAATCTCACAGTTTTCCATGGCATCTGGACATAACTGTGGTCACTCCAGGGAATGCGTACATAGTGTAGGACGATGCCTTAGACTTCATGGTGAAAACAATGGGGCACTGGTGTCCTCCTTCTGATAACTGGGGACATGTGCTCAATTACACTGTCTTATTGAGCCTCAAATAATAATCACTCTTAAGTAACACTTGGAAAAGTAAATTCTGCTAATTTAAATACACAGTGGTATTATGAATGAATGGTAAAAGAACATGGCAAAGAATATCAAATAAATTGGAAATTTTGCTAAATTTAAATTAAGGTGAGACGGGAGACATGTTGTCAAGCCCAACTGGATTTTCTCAGGGTTACAGAATTGGGGGGGGCGTGGCTGGAAGAAGCTCCAGCCCCAGCCCCAGGCATGACTGGTGGAAGCTACTTGGATGAACATGTGTTTACTTCCACTGATAGTTTTCTAGGGAGGGGACTCCACAATTTCCCCCTGCAACACTAGAGTTCTATTTGTGTGTAGGTGTGGTGGTTTTGAGCATCTTTTATTCCTCTGCTGGTCCTCAAACTATATGAAGCTTGAGACAGATTGTAAAAATGCATGCAAGACAAAATGATGACATAAATAATAAGAGAATACAAATGGGTATAATGCATACAAATGCATACAAGACAAAATGATGACATAAATAATTGAGAGAATACAAATGGGTACAATGCATACAAGAATGCATACAAATGCATACAAGACAAAATGATGACATAAATAATTAAGAGAATACAAATGGGTAGAAAATAAGGGCAAAGAACTAACGAAGGGATAAAGCAGCTCACTGAGTAGGCTTACTATTGATATTTTTGCTTGAGGAGGTAGGATACCAATTTATCTCTGAGCTTTCTACTGGCCAAAGCAAAGAGGGAAATGCATTCACTTACAAGGTTCAAGGTATCAGGATAAACACAAACTAGTTACTCAGCAGAAGCAAAGCTTTTCCTGGGCTCTCACTCAAGAAAAGTTTCTCTCAGGGCTTCTCATGAAGAGAACTGGGTGATGCAGTAAACAACATCCTCCCCAACATCCCATAATACGTCTGAGACCACTCCACACAGGAGTGGTGACACAGCCAGGAGGAGCTGGTGACACAGCCAGGCACTCCCAGCACGCAGCCCTCAGGTGCATCACAGAAACCCAGAGGCCATGTGTCCTCAGCCCGTCCTCCATGCTGCCCAGTAGTTTTTGTTTTGTTTTGTTTTGCTTTTTGACATTGTTTTTAAAAAGAACTGACCAGTCAGAGAGATCAGTGCAGAAATATAAAAAATAAATGATAATTAAAAACTGATAAAACCTGGAGAGATACAGTATTTTACATCCCTCTAGTTTCCACAATCTCCTAATGTCTAGATTTTCAGTTCAAATTTGCCAACATTAAATAAGGTAATACTTATGTCTCCGAGAGCACCTAGTGCATTGTGGGAAACAAATATTTACAGCTCTTACTTGGTTCTTCTTCTAACCAGTATTTGATGGTCAACTCATGCTAGGGATGGCTCCAAACTCTTTTGGTGTCTTTACATTGTAATAGTAATAGATATATGGGTGAAGCCTTTAAAATGGTGCTGAGCACATGATAAATGCTACATGCTAGCTAGTATTATTAGTGCATTTCATACATACAGCCCATGAGGCAGACACTCTCAAGAGGCAGTGATGTCACAGATGAAGCACAGGGATGGCTGCCCAGGAAGACACGACCAGGCATGGAGGGATTGGGATTTGAATCCAGGCAGCTGGGTCCTGACTCCAAACACTTCACCACCATACCCTACAACCTCGCTGGGTACGCCCACGTGAGCGGTCTCTTTCACAGGTGTCAATCACAATGGAATGGGCCCTTGGAAGACTCAATGGCATCACTATTGAGTATTTTCAGTAGAGTATCCCCTGCATGGCCCTGCAGGCGGTCGTGGAAGAAAGTTGCAGATGTGAACTGAGGAGGAGCAGCCTCGTGGGGACAGGGGAGGCCCCTCGGGAGACTGACGATAGCAACGTTTATTTGGACATACGTGTGAGTTCTGATAAGTTTGGTTAGAAAAGAAAATCAGTCATCTCAGTTTGCAGTTAAGAGTCCTTTGCTCCTCAGCAAAACTACCTGGAGGTGCTCTGCATGGCGTGTGTTCTGCACAGGTGAGGGGTGAACAGGCGCAAGCGTGGAAGGACATTGGACGACAAGTCCCCAGGCTGACCGAGCAGCTTGGCAATGAACCCGCCTTGGGCCACGGGCCCAGGAAGATGGAACTGGGACCAAGACAGGAGCCGGGGCACTGGGAGAGTAGTTAGTATAATTTTTTAAGATTACATGCAACACAGCCCAAGACAAAAGCCTCATTTAGCGCTGTTTCCATACATAATACCTCTTTAAAAGAAAACGTAGGGGAGGAGGAATATGCCTGTAAAAACATACTGAAAAATATAAAATTAGGTCTTTGGGCTTTGAAAAACAAAATAAACTTGGCATCTGACTTTAGTTTTCTCACATCAGCATCTATTTAACGGCGGGGCAGATTCAGTCATGGAAAGACCCTGCAATGAGTCGGCCCCCCCGTGGCCATTAGCCTGACGAGCACGGTGTGAACGGACCTCATTCATCCACGAATGTCACCGAATACGGCCCCAAGGGACAGCTCCGAGCCACTAGACACATGAAATCTGTGATTTGCCCTCATTTCAGAACAGTTAGCAGAGGCACTCGGCCTTAGAGAAAGTCCAAGGCAAGTCAAAATGCAGCTGGAGAAATCAATATATCTTCTTCTTCGAGTCAGTAGCAGCAAACCTGCCAATCCTACTGACAACCTACCTGTTCCTGAAAACCCATCTTCCTTCCTGTCCCTCTGAATCCCTCTTACATCTGGTCCCACCCTTCCATCCATGTTCTCCGTCACATCCTGTGGGAACATCCCAAGCTTTGTTTCCAAAGCTTCCTCTCTCCTGCTACCAGGGCACAAAAACAAATCTTCCCCAAACACAAATCCAAGCTGGCCAGACAAATCCACAGCACCTTAGGATAAATCCAAACTCCCTAAATTCTCTGTGATCCGGCCCAGGGGCTCCTCAATTCACTCGTTCATTCATTTAACAAATGTTCATGGAACATCTGTCTATGCCAGTCACTGTCCCAGGTGCTGGGGGTTCATCAGTGTCCCCGTTCTTATGGGGCTGGCACTCGAGTGGCCAAAGCTCCTCACCCCGACTCCACATGCTCTGCCCTCAAACCACACCCCACATCCCCACCACCATTCCTCCCCTCGGGCCTTTGCTTTTGCTATTCCCTTCGCCTTCGGTGCTGGTATCTCTGCCCAGAATACCTGGGACCTGCCATAGTCACCTGTCCAAGCTCACCTCAAGGGCCTCTATGAGCTTGTCCTGGGCCTCCAGAAAGGAGTGTCTCTTTCTACCTCTGTCATCCTCTGTATTCACTCTGAAATGAGTGAATGAATTAATTTATAAATGAGACTCACTTATAAATTAGTTTAGGTTAGCCCAGTTTAGTTCAGCCCAACTAAACCCTGGGCTCCTTACCTTATACCTGTGGTGCAAGAGAAGGCCCTTCACCTTGGAATCAGGAAACCAATGTTGACCTTGGTTAACCTCAAACAAGTCACCTAACCTCTTGAGGCTCAACTTCTTCATTCATAAAAAGGAATGGATGCCTCTCTGAGGCTGCTGTGAGGACACCCTGAGATGATGCATGGGAATGAACATTCCTTGCAAACTGTTAAGCACTATACAAATTAACACGATGACATGCTGCACGTGCATGCGTGTGTGTGTGTGTGGAGGGGTGTTTTTTGTTGACAGCTGTTCATGACTGCACCTCCGTAAACTCTCACATGGGTCAGAAGCTAACACTTACTATTGTGCAGTCTTCAGCTCGTGACTGTTTATTACAATGTCACTGTCTTCCCGAATGTTCTTTTCAGTTTATTAGGTTATTTCATGTTAAGAAGAACTTGGTGATGGAGCCACATGGCAGAAATGGAGAGGCTTTCTTTGGCAGCCCTACCCTAAGAGGCCGAAGAGGTCAGTGCTGCGGGAGGACCTCCACAAGGAGGCTGGCGGGGACAGGCGTCCCAGGCCTGTCTCAGACCCGAACACAAATAAATCCCTTCTCAGGTGGTTTTCTTCCTAAGGATCCTAAAAGCACCTACTTAGTCCTAATCGGCCAACAAACTCCTAATCGAGTTTCATAGCGTGAATTGAGGTAAGTCACCACAGAAGGTATTTTTAGGGCCCCAGACAAGGAGGGGATTGTCTGGAGGGCTGCAGGGTAATTTGTGGGTCTGTTTTATTTCTGAATCAGCGGCAGTGGAAAAGCTGCTTCAGCCCCCGCGGCCCGAGCAGGGGTGGAGCTCGGCAGTGATTCATGTACAGCTCCGGCTCAAACTGAAACCGTAGACGTTTGTCTTCACAGCTGCGTGTTATTTTTACCCTTACTAAATATTCTCTCTTACACCTGGAATTTCAGCCTCTTCCCAACAGTCCTGTTCCTTCCCCCTTCTCCGAAGCAGTTGAAGACAAAATTAATTAAAAACTCACCACCAACTCCCCAACAGTACTTAGCTTTGTCCCAAAAAGGGGGCTCGAGGTTTCCCTGACAAAGTTTCATTATTTCAGTTTATATTACTCTTTACGTTCACAAAGGAATATCAGCAAGACCGTGTCACATTTAGATCTTGAAAACTGGGACGGGAGGCATCGTTTTGGGACTCATGATCTGGGAATAAAATGTTCTATAGAATGAGATCTCTACAAGCAGTTGCATGATACAGACCAAATGTGAGGTCTTTTCCATTTTGTGAGTGCTTTTTTTGTTTGTTTGTTGTTTGTTTGAAAGACTCACTTTTCAGGAGTAATTAAGCCCAACAGTCATTGTGGTGCTTAAGATTTTATTTTTATAAACAAGCTATGTGAATTCTGGTTAACTCAAATGGTTTTACTTTCAAGATGGAAAATGCCAAAGAAGCGCCCGCCTCCCCACTGACAGCACCCACCGTGACCGCCCGGAATGCACTTGTAACTTAAGGAAGACACAACTCTCACGTTCTCCTCTTCCACAAAGACGCATCCATCCATTCGACTTCCCAAGACACAGCAGAGGCCGTTATGTGTCCCTGCTTAAGGAGAAAGGATGGGGAAATCTGCGCTGGACAAGGACCCAGTAGCAAAGCTTCTGTGTCCCTGCCTAACTTTCCCTTCTCTCAGTCCGAGTCTCGGTTCTGGAGCAGAGACCCAGGGCCCCTGACAAGCAGGACAAGCTATTGCTAACTGACCTCACTGCCACACACTGAACGTCCAAATTCACAGGGTGAAATCCTACCCCACATGCGATGGTATTAGCAGGTGGGGCCTGTAGAAGGTGCTCAGGTAATGAGGGTGGAGCCCTAAGGAATGGGATCTGTGCCCTTATAAAGGGACCCCAGGGAGCTCCCTCTTCCTTTTGCCATGTGAGGTCACAGTGAGAAGGTGCCATCTGTGAACCAGACACCAAATCTGCTGGCACCTTGATCTTGGACTTCTCAGCCTCCAGATCTGTGAGCAATAAATTCTGTTGTGTATAAGCCACCCAGGCTATGGCATTTTTGTTACAGCAGCCTGTGATGACTAAGACACCCACTATTACAGTTAGGAAAAAGCCACTAGTTCGGAAGTCTTCAACACAGGGCCACCCACAGCACAGCTTGGAGCTTAATTAGGAGACATCTTTTATGCCAATCCAAGTCAGAGCCCTATGCAGAAAGGAGCAAATGCAATTAGTGTAGTGGATTTCACTGTCCTAAAATAATACAGTTCCACTGAAAAGGTAAGAAAACATATGTGATGTCAAACTGCAGTGAGATGAAGCAGAAAGACATGCAGAGAGACCACGCCCAGTGAACCACTTCCAAACACTAAGCACTGAGTGTTGCACATAAAATGAGAGGACGTGATATTAAAAGACCCTCAGCCAATACTTCATTCTGTTTGTGGTAGTCGGGCAAAGGACCTTTTCTAACATAATGACAAACAAGGTATATGAACAGTCACCACACTAAAACTGAGAATTTTTTTCATTTTTGTTTCAGCCCAACAAGTCTGTACTGAGGGCCACTGAAATGCTCAGAACGCAGGTCTCCTCACCATACTGATTATTTTTTAAATGTGGTTTCATTTGGAGACACCTTGTGAAGTTCATATAAAGGTGAGAACAGGTAAATTGACCTGCTAAGATAAAATAAAATGAGATGAAAGTAAATTTTTTAATGTGTAAGATATACAAGAAATCAAAATATAGTTGGTACGTGGATTGAATGCCTCTTAGCAGAAAAAAAGCTAAAATATTATTGCACGTCTGACACCTGGAGGAAACCCTGCTCTCCCTGCCAATACAGAAACTATGTTCAGCTACATGAAAAAGCCCTGAGGGAGTTAAGAAGAGCCCAGGCCTGGGGGCATCTACAACACATGGACTTGAGCAAGCTACATTGTGGACACTCAAGGGTCTTCATCTGTAAAATGGGTATAATCATAATAATGCCATCTCATAATCACAAATGTCTGTGGATATTGCCAAGTGTCCTGGGAGCAAAATCACTCTGGTTGAGAGTATACACTCTGGTTTAATTAATTAAGAGCCACTGAACTCAGGCAAGGAGGCAAGAGCCTCTCCCGTTCTATGCGGTGTTTATCAGAGCCAAGTTCACGTCCATAGGGCTTGGGCTGAGGCACAGGGGCTGGGCTCTGTTCTCAGGAGTTTTCCTAGTTGTGGTTTATCCAGTCCTTGTTTGGGGTACATCTCCCAAACCTCAGGCCCATTCTAACGTCTTTCCTTCCTCATAACATATGTGCAACCCAGCAGCAAATTACGTTAGCTCTACCTTTAAAATACACCCAGAATGCGATTGCCTCTCCCACCCCTCCCTTACTGCTCCCCTCCACCATCCCACACCCAAATTCCTGCTGGAGCCTCCCAGTGGGTTTGCACTTGAACCCAGGAGCCAGGGAGACCCTGTTAAATCTGAGTAACATTACATCCCTCCTTTGCCTAAAGTCCCCAGTGGTCTCTGATCTTACTCAGTGTGAAAGTCAAAGGCTCCCAACTGGCCCCAAGATCTCTCCAAACTCAGTTCCTATTACTCTTCCCCTCAGACACCACACATCAGCCACAGTGGCCTCGTTGTTTTCCTCGAACACCTCAGGCTGACCTCAGGGCCTTTGCACTTACCACTCCCTCTGCCCAGAACATCTTCTGCTGTTTAACCACAAGGCCTTTTTCCTCACTGCCTTTGGGGCTGTATTCAAATATCACTTTCTCAGAGGTGACCTTCTCAGGCCAACCTATCAAGGGCCATCACCCCCTTTCCTGCTGTATTTTTCTCCACAGCATTTACCACGATCACACCTGCTATATATTTAATAAGTCATCTGGTTTCACGGCCTTCCTCCCTACTAAAAAGTAAACTTAATGGGGCAGATTTTTTTTGTATGTTCTATTACTATCTCCCAAGTGCCTAGAATGGTGACTACAGATAGTAGGTGTTCAATATAGACTTGTGGACTGAATGAATGAGTCCAGGCACCACCAGGAGGTCTGAGGCCAAGATGGACCCATCAGATGACCCATCTCCCATCACAATACAGGTGGCATGCTTTTAAAATAACATGACAAGAGCATCTTGTTATCAGGCCCCAGCCTGGAGTTATTTGTGCCATACAGTGAATCTCTGCCCAAGACCACACAGAGCGGGAAGGCCCAGACAGCATCATCTCTCACGGCGTGGGCTTGGCCAGGCAAGGCGCGAGCATGGCACTCCATGAGGGAGGTGCTCCGCAATGCAGGGGACAGGCTTCTGAGAACAGCCTTTCCTTGACGTGTGTTCTCCCAGATCGTCCATTCAACAGGCGCCTCCACCCGGCTATGGGGCATTCTCATCTTTCCTCTCTTTGGATCTCCCAACAGCGTGGTTCTCAGACCACCGAGCATCAGAATCCCCCAGAGAGCTCCGTAAAACACAGAGTGCTGGGCTGCACCCGGAGTCTCTTCTGATTCAGCAGGTCTAGGGCAGGGCCTGGGAATTTGTATCTTGAACAAGCTCCCAGGTGGTGCTGATGCTACAGCGAGGGACCCAGCAGGAAACCCACCGACCAGGGAGCCCTCACCCAACAGAATCAAACATGCCACTGGCTCTGGGTGGCTTGGGGACTGGGCTGGGGGAAGACTCATAGCATGGCGCACAAACTCATTAAGTCCCAGTTGCAGTGAGCCTCCAGGGGGCCACCTGGAGTGGCCGTTACCCGTGGAAAGATGACGGCGATGTTCAACGCTACCTGGCCGAGATTCGGCCCCCCCAGCCAGGGATGCACATGCAGCCTGCTCCACTCACGGTCCTGCCTGCCTGCTAACGGGAAGACGACTCTATCGCAGACAACGTGAGTGTGTTGCCTACTGGCTCATCTCACCAGTGTACGAGGGCTGAGCCTCAGGAACCTCACAGCACACTAGGGCACTGGCAGGGAGCTCGCAAGGGTGAGCAGGGCCCTCTGTGTGCCCGGCGCAGGAAGGCAGCTGGTTTGAGTTTGGCCGCACACTGACAGTTTTCCACTGTGTGAACGCTTGGGAGCTTCTGGTGCGTGAGGCTGGAGGGAAGAAAGGGAGAGGCGGGGTGGCCGTGGGCTGCCGAAGCTGAGAATGATGCCCTGTGTCTACACAAAGCACAACTAGATTAATGTCTGCAAGAATTCCGCCGTTTGATCAGCCATGGCCAAGCCAAACCCACAACGACTTCCCTGTTGGCTCACAAAGCGGTGGTTCCTTTTCTCTCCTGGTTTTCTTTTATTATTTTTTATAGAAACTCTATTATAATGGTCATAGAGCTCGTTTCACCACTCGTATTTCATATCAGGAGCTTGTAGGCACGTTAGAGCTAAAGTTTTGTAGAATTCTACTGTTTGGTTGGGAACTAAGTCCTTTCTTCCTCCCAAGGCACTTGGCCTTCTCTTCCACGGGCAATGGATGGAGAGGGACAGACGGAGGACCGTTCCCAAGGACGGGGCTCTGTGTGGAAGGAGGGGTCACGCTCTGGCAAGACTGAAGCTGCAGTGGGTGGTGTCTCCCACAGAGGTATCTGCAAGAGCAGTGGGGGCCACAGAGCTAGGGGTCTAGCCAAAGACCAATTTTTGATTTATGTCAACTCCCCTTGGACTTGACTTTGAGAGGCCTGTGTGCCACAGGAAAGCCCCTACACATGAGCTCAGAGCAGGGACAATTAGAAGAAGGTGCTGGGCTGGGGGCCAGAACGCGGCTAATTGCCCAGTACCCCTGGCCTGGGGCCTCTGAGTCTGGAAGGACGCAGGGAGGTGGAGTGTCCCAGAGCCGCACCCCTGGTGCTGTCCTCATGTGGAGGTGAGCCACACCTGCCCTGCAGCACCCCTGCTGTGACACCCTCCACAGCAGGGGCCGTAGCTCCATGACTCTGCCTCTGCCCTGGGCACCCCTGCAGGGCTGGCACAGCCCAGGTGCCCATTCTTGGTCCCCACAACGAAGCGGAGTGAACACATACCCGTGTTCCTTTTGGTGGAGCTGGACCTGACCTACATACCTAAAGAACATGCCTCGAGCCGGCAAAACCTGCAGATCTGCTCCCAGGTGGTCCTCTCGGCCACTTAGGCCACCTGCACTCCTCCAGGTGGGATGGGTCTCAGCTCCACTGATACCCATGAGTGCTCCCTTCCTCGCACGCCCTCCCTCAGGCACCCTGTCAGGTCCTGAAGAGCAGACTCTGGCTCACAGCCACGTTTCAACACTCCTGGGGGGTCACAGAGCCCCGACCTGATGCATGACCCCCATTACCACCCGCCGTCCAGCCAGGCTGGGCTCCTTCAGTGCCAGGGAGCCGGCTACCCAGAGCACACTAGTTTGGAAGAGTTTTTACTCTCCAACCAGTCTGGCCCCACCAGTCACCCAGTCACCGGCCAGTCTAGAGTCCCTGCAAGTCAGGTGTGGGGCTCAGTTTCCTGCATCAGCTTGGCGGAGCTACGGCTCCCAGTGACTGACTCAAATGCTGGTCGAGGTGTTGCTGCAAAGGCATGTGGCAGATGTGGCTAACATCACCAGTCAGTGGACTTTAACTAGAGGAGATCACTTTGGATAATGTGGGTGGGCCACGTCTCACCAGTCGAAGGCCTGAAGAGCAAACACGAGGTTGCCCAGAGCAGGAATTCTGCCTCCAGACTATAAAATAGAAACCCTACCTGGCTCCCAGCTTGCCAGCCTTCCCTGCGGACCTCAGACCTGCCAGCCCCCACAACTGCAGGACTCAATTCCTTAAAATGAATCTCTTACAATATTAAAATATCCTGTAGGTTCTATTTCCCTGGAGAGCCCCGAGTGACCCGCCAGGCCAGGCCACACACACAGCTTCAGCAAACACACGGCGCTCTGCGGGGCAGGCACAAGCTGTATTTATCTCTTTTACAAAGAGGATTAATACCTGCCACCCCCTCTCTCTTCCCAGAATATCCCTAAGGGTGAGAGATGATGACACGTGGTGTCTGGTTGACATCTGTATTGTCGCTGGATGCCACAAAGCTTAGGGGCCTCCGAGGCCCATGTTCCTCCCTCCCTATTTCCCACCACACCTGCCATTTCCATGGAGGCAGCACAGGGGCCTGGATTAAAGGCAGATATAATTGACCTTGTTTTCTTCACGGACAGCACTTGCCACACTGGCACCCGTGAATCTGACGGAAGGACCAGGGCACGGAGGACAGGGTGACTGACTTCACTCAGCACCCACACACCAAAACCACGTCACCATCTGCCTTCAGAAGCTGGGACTGCATTTAAGGCCTGTGACAGGAGCACTCCAAGCAATGTCAGAATTCTGCGAGCCTGAGAGAGGAAGCTCTTAAGGTTCCCATGGTTCCCTTGAGAGAAAATGTCCAATTCCCCCGAAAAGGATTTCATTTCTGAGAAACACACCACCCGGCGAGCACCTGTCTTTTCACCTGCCTGAGAGAAGAACCACCCAAGAGCTTTCCCGGGTCCACAGGGTCGAGGGGCCTGGGGGAAGTCGCCCTCCTATCTTTCTTGGGCTCGGAAGCCCCTTGGCCGGGGCTCAGGCTTACTCTGAACCCCTGTCCTGAGTCCCTGGGGCTCCCACTGTGAGCAGGAAAGACGGCCCCACACCCAGCCAGGCGGGGACGGGGACATCAGCTATCATGAGAAGGAAAATGGTGTGGGCACTTCTCTATCAACAGAACACTTATTTTACTTTATTTTTTAATTCAGGAGCAGCACAGTAAGGACAAGAGAAACTTTTGTTTCTGCAACACTGTTCTCACCTCCTCACTCAGTCTTCCCTTCTGTGGCTGCCCAAATCCAGACGGCTCTCCCAGGGCTGCCCGGGCACACTCTCCAAACAAGGCCAGGGAGGGTGCCCTCCGCTCATTGTCTGCTGGAAATCATCTCAGTGCCCCTCTGCCTGAGGTTCCCCCTCCCCAGTCTCTTTCTCTCTCTCTCTCTCTCTTACACACACACACACAATCGCTCTCTCTTATGGCCCAGGCAGGTGTAGTGCCGGCAGGTACAAATTAGCCTCTGCAGAAGAAAAGCCTTAGAAACTAGTGTTTCCACTGTGACCATGCTGGCTATATGGGGTCACATGACTCTGCCCAAAACAGAATTCATTCAGGGTTTCCTGGCTGAGCTCCCCAACTACTCTTCCACAGACACAGTGTTGCATTGTTTAGAACCTGATTACACTGCATTCGTCTCAGTCTCAGAAACACATACAGTCAAGGACCAGCAGAAACATTCTACCCAATGGATGGGATTTATGGGTAAAATATTAACCTGTAATTGTTAACTTCCCACAACTTTGGTGTTGTGGACCCCATGATTGCATTTCCTGCCAGGGTCCTTTCAAAATTCCAGAAGTTGATCTCTTGATGAGATCTAAGAATTCCACTCCCAAGACCCGTATGGTAGCAATATTCAACATCAGAGCTATCTATCTCCCTTTGCAAGAAGCAGCTAGATGCACAGAAGCAAACTGCCTTCTCGGAGTCAAGGGAAGTTCTGGTGTTTCCCATCTCCCCATTTGGCACATCCAGCCTCACTGTTGATGTTCCCTCTGAGGCACTGTGACTTGGCACCTTCATTAATGCCATCCTAGGAGTTGACGTGATGGTTTCCAGTACTTATAAAATATGACACTTACAATAAACATACTTAGCGTTAAAACATATATGTAACAAACAGGCCCTATTATAGCCGCAACATAGTGGAAAGTGACCCAGGTGTGGAGTCAAACACTCCTCGTTTGAATCCAAATTCTGATTCCCTTTAAGTGGTGATTTTGAGTTAGACAAAAAATACCCGATCATAGGTTTCCTCATCCCTCAAGCGGGGACAATCACTCCTCAGGGGAGCTGCTTGGAGGTAGACGGACTATTGGACATAAAAGGGCTTTGTATACAGTAAAGTACTAGAAAATGTGAGCTGTTCTTATGACTGTAGAGTATGCAACATTTAAAAGACATTATCCTTTCTTTGTCTGAAGGTTTTATATTATTCCTGAATATATATAAGGTATTATATCATAATTGAAATTAATTTTACTTTTCAAAATTACATCTAATACAATGCTTTCGAGTGCCAGGGACATTTGTGCATTTGGTAACATATTATATGTGACAGCTTTATTATCACGTGCACATTATCTGTGCATTTGCAGGAAAGCTAACAATTACAGGAGACATTGGAGCTGGACTTCAAGTGCAAGTTAAGATGAGAAAAAGCCAGCTAAGAGAAGAGGACAGCTGGGACTGAAGAGTGGGGTGTGGGTGGCAGGTAGATGAAGTAGATTCATTAGCAAATTCAAATGGCTTGGACCCATGCTGCACTGCGTGGCCACTAGCTGACACGCTCCTTTCATAAAAACACAAGACATCATTATTTTCCAGGCAATAAAACCTCAGAGATGAATTTGGCCATATGTGGGCAAGGCCCTCCTCCCACAGAGCCCGCATGCCTGGGAAATAGAATCGAACACCACATCTTCAAAGAGAGTTCTTGGTAAATATACTACTGGTTTTACAACCTCTATCCTCAACACAAACCACTGGAAAACACATTTTCTCAGCATTGCCCAACGTTACCGCTCCATAGTTTTCCATTCTGAAACAATCTTTGCAGAAGTGTGAGTAACTTCCACTGTGCAGTCTGAAGGGAGAGGAAAACGAGAGGGCAGCAGTCTCCTTACCTTGAGCCGTTCACCTGGCTAGGGTTACATTCCATTTTGATGGTGACCCTGGCTGGGGGTTGAGACAGCCAGTCCTGCTGAGGGACGCGAGGGCTCATCTTGGAAGTCTGTCCATAGTCGCTGGAGGAGGACGCGGTCATCTCCGTCTTAGCCAGGTGTGGCGTCCCGTAGGCACACTCAAACAACGACTGGTCCTCGCTCACAACTGATAATGCTTCCTGAACGCCCAAAGAAACACATATTCAGGACACTCTAAAAGACAGTCATGTTTCCAAAAGCTGTTGACTTCAGAGTTCTTTCTAATGAGGACTACACTTTAGGTAGTTTTTATGGTATCCATTTCTACCTTTCGGAAGAAAAGAGCACCTTGTTTTCTTCCCTCCAAACTGTGCAAGTCAGAAGTGCCAGCCTAGGAAAACTTTTATGCAGGGCTCAAAGCATCCCAGGCTTGACTGCAGCAGGGCAGATAATACCCACTTTAATCTCAATTCAAGGAAGTTGAATTTCAAAGGTCTTAAAAGACATCCAATTGCATGTGTCATTATTTGACAAATGCAATCTATAATTCAAGCAGACAGGGTACAGAACAGTCATGGAGATTAAAAAAAGACATGTGAAGGCTAACACCTAAGCATCTGGCAAAATTGCCACATTCCCAGGGGATTTTGAGGAAGAGGTACTTAGAAGAAGAGAGAGGGAAAGATGGAGCACCAACGACAACCAAACAAAGACACGAAGTTTTCCACTCTAGGTTATTTGCCGAAATAGAGTTCCGAGCTGTGCTTCCATGATGGTGAACATCTGGATGATAAATGAACAACAACAACAAAGAAAGCTGTGAATTATCCAGATGCCTCCAAATACCAGGATGTTTAAAATATCTGGATCACTGACTAGCTCTTTTTTCCCCTTAGTTGCTATTAATATCTTTGCTCTTTTGCATGATTTGGTGAGAAGAAATAGAAATTTGTCATTGTTGGATCATTTTTCTGTGGTCTTAAGTCAAACAAGTGGTCAGCCTAAGACTATGTTTATAGTCTACAGCCAAATCAACAAAGGCCAATTTGATTGGGAAAACTCAACTACTTGAATGATACATTGTGCTGCAACCACACAGAGCGACTGTGAGAAAATCCAATTTTGGTTTCTACAGCAGAAAATAAAAATGCACGTGATAACTCATTTTTATTTCAGTCCTGTGGCACCCTCAGTATTGGTATCAACTACTGAGAAGCAAATGCCAATTGTGCCACAACTTTTTTTAAAAAATAGAACTTTAGAGCAAGTGTGTGTGGAGAACTTCTAGTCCAAACTCCTCATCTCCAAATGAGAAATAGGAGATCCAGAAAGGTCTAGACCTAAGCTTGAATCAGCTGGCCAAGATCACCTGGGGAATTAATGATGGAAATGACTTGTGTTTTATCATCTGCTCTCTCCTGCTCCCATGGCCCTACGATGCCCTTCTAACATTTTTTGGTTTGGGACATGTGTTTGAATTAGCACTCCCTTCTTGTTATTTGAGTTGACCTTTAAATAAATAAGAATGGTCTCCATCAGCAATAGCACCGTATGAAGCATCCTTTCTGAGATGGAGACCCCCTCCCTACCCAGGAATCTTTAGGCAACAATCACCCCTCCCAGCCCATGTGGATGCTGCCCCTGTACCCCACACCCACCCAAGGACCAACTTTATTCCCTGCTCCCCAAGTGCACCAACTTCTTAGCCCGATGCTCTGTACTATGAATCCATGAGTGGGAAGAAACTAAAGGAACAAAGTCAAGATCTTGGCTCTCTGAGGGCAGTCAGGTGCCTGTGCACATATAGCTCCCCCCTCCCCCGACTTCTTTAGAATCCCTAGAATGACAGCCGGGACACCCCAGGAAAGATGAAGCCTGGAGCTTAAACGGTAACACAAAATGCATGACAGGGTGAGCTGTGCCAGCCAGAGAGCCAGAAACAGGCATGGGGCGGGGGGAGCATCTTGCATATACAGCAAAATCAAACACATCAACAAACAAAAATAACACGAGGCAGCAACAGAGAAGTCGACAGTATAGAAACGGCATCCCAGATGTCAGAGAACCTGAATTACACACCTGTCTCTTTGGAGCACAGTGGAGTGAACGATTTTAAGGACTCTGAACTCGTAGATGGGGGTTTAAAAGTGAAATGGGCACCATAGACTTAGTGTAGTCGTGCTAATTAAAAAAGACAAAAATTACAGCTTAAGTAAGTTTTGCAAAACAGATCCTCCCTCCCCATAGCAGCACTGGGTAGAAAGGTTTTACACACTCAGCACAGGAAACAAGACTGACGGTGACTCCCTTTCTCCTTCCTCGGCCTGCGACTCCAGCACGGCTCGGAGGGGAATAACATACTATGTAATGTTAGCTTTGGCCCACCGATGACAAGAAACATGAACAAATGTGTAATTTATATCAGAAATTGGCAAAAACAGGCTATATATAAGGGACAGGCTACATTTTAAATTACAAACTAAAATAAAATGGCTTCAACAAAAACAAACAAGCGCTGACTTTAAAATACTAGTATGTCCTCAAGATAAAGGAAGATATTCTTGCAAACAAAGCCAATGACCAAATAAACGTAGCATACAACTGAATAACAAATGGACCAAAATATTAGAACTAAAGTGAGGCTTCAGTGTGCGTTTGGAGGGGGAGGAATCTACTCTCACATCTGGCAAAGCATTATTTCAGCACATGGTTTTCTACAGAAAAAAATCAAAGTTAATTGAGATCGATTTAGGGGAAACAACCACTCTCGCAAGCGCTAGCGATAAGGGAGGGAGGCACACAGCCTTTCTTCGTATCTTACAATTCCTCTCAAAGTTAATAATATACAAAAAATCACAGAAATGAGAAAGGTGATATAAGTCAGAATATTGAAAGCAAACCTTCAGTTGCTTTTGTTCATTAGAAGGGAAAGATTCTGAAAATGAGGAAGTTTCAGGATAAACATTTCAAAAGGGGTGAAATATAGCCGACATTCTGAAAAGACAGAGCAATCTGAAAATATGCCCCAAAATGATTCTGGCTAAACCAAGGCTGTCAAACACCTAGAAGTAAGTACAGCTCAGGAAAAGGAAACAAATGAATAAACAAAATTACACACACACACACACACACACACGCACACACACAAGGCAGTGTAGCACATTTGAACAATTAGGGAGAAGGAAGAAGCTGAAAGGTCATTTTGAGAGACCTATGAATACTTCAACAGGAACGATCACTGAAGCTCATTGCTGTTTTTCAGAAGAAAACCAAGCTACTGACCAACAGCATCTCTTTGTTCCGCCACTTGACTTAGCTATAGGCACATTTCATCATCCCTTTGGTGCAAGTTTGAATGGCAAAGGCTGAAGCACAGGATTCTCCCTTCCCAGCAGCCCTAAGACTTCAAAGGGGAGAGAGAATCTACCCCAGTCGGATTAAAACCAGAAAGGACTGCCGAACAGCGGCTTCTAACCAGGAACACATGAGTTCCTTAACGTCAGCTCTGGGAGAAACTCTGCTTGGCCTTGAATGACAATGTCCCTGCTTTTCTGCTAACTGTCTCCCCTCTTTTGCAGCCTGGCGACCTCACCTACCTACCTACCTGCCCACCTGCCCAGGGTGTCAGGAGATGCCTTAGGTAACATGTATAGATTATTCTTTCAGAAACTTCGGCCAGCCGCAGGGCTTGGGAATTGCTTGGGTTGCTTTGTAACAGAGAATTTTTAAAAAGTCAAAACCTGGCAGAAATGTGGCATAATAATTTGCCTGTCTCCGTGTTACTATTAAAAGGCCTGAGCTTTAGATTGGTGTTTGCCAGTGTGTGGGGGTGTTTTTCTCCATAGCTCCAGGAAAGTTGGGATATTCCCATGTGGCGAGTGGCAGCCTACCAAGGCCATTTTTTAAGAACTTAGGAGAAATACATAATTCTGAGCAAATTTCCCCAAACAAAAGGGACTGCTGTGTTAATACTACAGTGTTTATTATTTCTTCTAAATACTGAATACCCCCATACCGTATGAAGACCATTCCTTTGGATTTTGGTCATGGGATAAAAGTTGACTGACCTAGAGTTCTGGAAATGAGGGGAGGACCCAACCAGATTCTATTTCATATTGTGAGACTAAAATATGCCTCTATTTTCAAGTAACTAGATTTGAGTACAACAAAGGATCTATAATTCTTAGACTAAAAACTAAAAAAGTGAAACAACAAAGTTGAATGCACACTGACATTTTCAGCACAATATTCCAGGACCCTGATGCCTTTCTGTAACAGATGACTGTTTTGCAAGGCTCTTGTATTTCCCCCAAAAGAGCTAGAAAAGAAGGGCCCAGTTTTGTTTCTAATTTACGAGCCTTACAGTTCATAAAAATACTAGATAGCTAATACAGGGAATCCATCATACTTTTGCTTTTTTTGAAAATCTGGCAGTGGTGAAGTGTTGAAACTGAGAAAATCTTAAAGCGTGGTCAGCTCTCTAATGCTGGAGACAGCAGAGGGCACAGAGGTTTTCAAAAATTAGGAACATGCCAGAACAGGACCTCTGGAGAACCGGGTTACCAAATGGGTCTTCAGTTCCCTGAAATCTTATGTGCCATAGCCATTTGATAATTATGAAAAACAAATGGAAAAACTAAGTGGAACAAGTATTTTAAGATCCTCATCTTGCTTTAAAAAAAGTCTTAGAGAAGTCTTTGCTATCACAACCCCGTGTGGAGACCATCCACTTGAGTAAGACATTGTCGCCTTCAGCCAATAGCCTACCTTTCTGCCAGACTCTCATCCCATTATAACGCAATGCAAAATTTTCCGTAAATTTCTCTCACATATAACCAAGCAGAGTTTGATACGTCACTTAACTCCCTACACTGGGATGAATAAGATATCTTTAACCACTTTCATAAACAGCTGATCTATCCTACAATAAACCAGGTTATCTTGTTAAGCACCTTGCATGCAATATCCTTTTATATCCTATTTTGTTGATTTTAAGATACACCACTTTCCACATTCTACCAGCTCTGAAATCTGGCTGTCAATGGCATATCCTAGTATCTTGGCAACATTTCTTCCTCTCTGATGGCAGATAAAATAATGGTACATTTTGTAACCAATGGCATCTTAAGTTTTATGAAGTATGGTCATGTAATCCATGCAATAGTCCTGTATGGTCAGTTGTCATTCCAGCCCACAAATGAGAAAGCAGGATTAGAGAAGAGAAGTAACATCAACAGTGCAGACTAAGTAGAAACAGGGTTTGTGTCTTTGAACGGAGTCATTCCCCAAGGCTGTACACTGGCCACTCTCTGGGTGTTGCTAGAAAGAAGAAGTTGGACTAAGGGAGGCTACATGGTGGAGTTCTTTGGTGCCTGGTCTTGTCGTGCCTGTGGAAATAGCAAAGCAGTTTTCATAGACAGGGGATGGAGTCACCCTAGGACGAGAGAGAAACTGGTAGAGGGAAGAGGCAGAAGAAGGATGAAGGATAAATGCCCAGAATCCCAGGATCTAGGGCTGGAACTATCAGGAGAGTAAGTGGAGAGTCTGTTGGAAACCAGTAAGGAACTCTCTAGTACACTCTGCTGCTCTGAGCCTAAGGGATGTGCAGCAATATAGGTCTCAGATGCATTTAATTATTTTTATGTGATGCTTTAGGTCAACAAACCTGTTCTTTCTTTGGTAACTCAGACTGTTCAGACCAAATACACGGCCGTGTATTGGACGCATTCATTGCAAGTGGATGCCTGCCTTCTCTTAGCGAGTAGCACACAGGAAACAGGACAGGTAGGAACGCCGATTATGAGTATGCTGGAGCCTGTGCCACGTAGGTGGCCTTTAATGGATGTCTACAGACCTAATGATATTGGAAAACTATTTATTAGGCTGTCTCAAATTCTATTGTTTATAGCTTCTCTGCAAGGCAGAGCCCATGCAGTAGATGCTTCTGGAAAGTCTAGTTCCTAAACACATTTGGAGGAGGAAAAAGCAACACAAACACTTTCTCAATGCACTTGGAGAAAGTGCCACTCTGCCACCATTAGCCCGACAAAGAAACGCCAGCCCTTCGGGAGATTTTATTCTAAACGTGTGTACTTTTGCAATTCTGACAAAGCTGGTATCTGATTAAACAAGAACCTTCATCTGACCAATGTGTTCTTTAATTATAACACACACACAAAGCCAAATGTTGTAAGTTAAAGACGCCTCATTAAGCTGGGTGTGATCAATTTTTCCCCTTCTTGATATTATTTTCTTCTTAATTCTTCAGAGGAGGAAACATTAACATCCTATATTAAACGCAGCATCTAGCTTTGTGTTCACGTTTTTCTAATTTAACACATTGCTATTTTAGTCCTTCAAAAATATAAAAAAATCTTGGATTAACCTCAAAGGAAAAATGTATGTAGGCAAATGAAGTCCATCTTAGGAGCGTATTTCTCCAATATGGTATTGCTTCAGTGTCAGACAACTTTACAGCCTCCAATACCAGCCCAGCACCGAGAGAATGAGACCCAGAGCTAGTTAGTGTCCAGCTATATATATAAGTACAAGTACACAGACACACACGCATACATACACACATGCATACATGAAAGTGTACAAATACAGATATACACACATATATACAAATGCATCATGTATACACATATTAATAAACATATATTGATAAAGATAATAAGGAGAGAGAAATATAAATCTCTCTCCTTATTATCTTTATCAATAGAACACTTTAGAGGCCTTTCATACATTCCTTATCTTTCATCATACCCACTAGGGCAAACGTTGCCTAAATAAAATATAGAACCTGAATTCGTACCTTTTTGCCTTTGCTTATTCCTTCCCTTTTTCTAGAAGGTGCATTTTCCCTCCTCTTAGCCTGTCTCTTTGAAACAGACTTAGCTGGGGACCAGCCCCTCTCGGACCTGCAGCCGATTTTCCCTGCTCCGAGGTCTTCGGATCTCGCAGGCTCCGAGAGGGCCCGATGGTGCCTGCAATTCTCTTTGCTCACAGACTTCTGCCCTGACCTCACCTTTATTAAAATATAAGCATTTTCAGGGCAGGCTTCTCTCTATCTCTCTATGTGTGTTCCTGGCATCAAAATAGTTTCTTAACATCACATGTTTGTTGATGTCCATATTAACCATAGAACTAAGTCATGAAATGATATTATAGCACCACCATGTTGCTGTGAGTGGGGTCCAGAAACTTCTATTACATCCAAACGAGGAGACATGTTTTTTTGCGGGATAAATGGATTGTGAAGCCAGCGACCAGGAGTTCCAGGGAGTTTTGAAGCTAATTGCCGTTGGCAACATGTCTGCAGTCACATTGTCACGGAGCACTTTGCAGAGTTTTACCTTAAATCCATGTAGGGTTATACTAGGGACTCTACATAGCTAGGCAACCTATGAAAAAAACAGGGCTTCCCAGAAAATGAACTTTTCCAAAGTGAGGAGAGAAGCATTCAATCTGGGGAGCAGAAACCCCAGAAATATTACCAAAGATTGGAGTTTGCAGAAAAATTTCAAAGAAATAATAGGTATATTCAAATAATGAAAACTAGATTTGAATCAATCCTTGGGAGATTAAGAAGCCCAATCAATGCAATTTTAAAACAACTCTTTACTTTCTCAGTGCTGTGCAGAATGATTTTCGAATGCATTTGAAAGGAAAGTGAGCTGGGACTATTCAGCCTGGCAAATGTCATTTGATCATTTGAGAAAAAAATGTGTCTGTGATGTTCTTAATAGCTTATTTTTTCTTCTGCAAAAAATCACTCTCCCATCCCCACCCCAGGAGGCTTCTTTTCTTCTTTGGAGATGAACAAAAAGTGTAAAAACATCTGTGGAAACATCCTGTTTGTATGTTTCGAATCGGAATGAGCGTAAAGAATGCAATCACTATTTTTTTAGGTCCTTCCTAAAAGGGGCTGTTTCTACTCGACATTCAATATGTGTTTTTGTTTTTCTAATCATTGTCATCACACAATACTCAGAGAATATTCATCAAAACCCTTTTCCTTATTTTTATCTAGTTTTAAATAATTCGAGATGAAAAGACCATATTTTTTTTCTCTTTTTATCACTAACTTTAGGACCAACATGGAGATGCCCCCAAATGCAGGAGACAGGCGGGCAGCGGGTAGCGCACAGAGTCCTGAGTTTGAAGCTGGATCCTGCCTTACCCTCCTGTCTGTATCACCTCGGGGATCCCTTAACCCTTCCCTGCTGCACGTTTGAGCTTTCTGAGAGC
>CM052436.1:4846302-4955729 GCA_028533085.1 Varecia variegata | reverse complement strand
CTTGAGCCTTCCAAGATAGCACTTAGTGATGTGTTAAATTTGGAACTTACAAGACTTAAAAAACCCAGAGTCGGGGATTGGCATTTTTATGCATCCCAATTGATGCACATGGGCCCCCGACTCTCTAACACTACACAGAATCTGCTATCAAGCAGGCTGGGTGTGGTGGTGTGCGCCTGTAGTTCCAGCAACCCCAGGAGTTTGAGGCTGCAGTGAGCCATGACTGCACCACTCCCCTCCAGCCTGTCTCTTAAAAAAAAAAAAAAAAAAGAAGAAGAAGAAGGAGGAGGCTGCTCACTCGCTACTAGCTACAAAGCACAAACATCTGTTTCCAGCTGAGCTTTCTTGAGAGTGGCCTGTCTTATGGCAAAATGGAAGGAAGGTCTATTGAAGCCACCAAAAACCAGCAGGAAATCAGCAGAGGCTGCAGACCACCTACCGCTGCCCAGCGAGCTGTGCTTGTGGACCAGAGGCAGCTTGAGAAACTGGTCCCCAGAAACTGGTCCCACAGACCCGCTGCCCATCTCCCAGCCCAGGGAAGTTCATCTTGCATACCTGGTGCATCTCTGGATTAGCAGGTGGCACTCCCCAATTAATGTGAAGGACCGCTCTTCTTTTTTGCAATTGCTAGGTTATTTTAATCTTTAAACTTGTATTTATACTTGGACATTGAAAGATCCTCCCTGTTTCTATGCTTGCTCGGGACTGCATTTAGGTGTCTCATTTTAAAACAGATTCTCAAAGGTATTTAACACAAATAACAAGTCACTGGGCATCCACCATGTGCAAAGCAGCTGCAGTGAGCCTGGTGGCAGTGAGTGACATAGAGAAGGCTTGTCCTCCATGTCTGTTATTCCAGACAGACTGCAACTACTTTAATAGAGAGACAGAAATACAGTGGGAGAAAAAAAGATTCATCAGGTCTGGGGGAATACCAGCTCCATGAGGGCAGAGAATTTTTTTTTCTCTCTTTTTTTTTTCAGTGCCTGTACGAGTGCCCATACTTCATGCACACTCTGGGAATACATGCTACATGGATTCCTACCACGGAGGTGCTCAGTATAGTGCTAAGTCTGTTGACTGGATGACAGAGAAGGAAGGAAGCAATGAAGGAATTGGCGTGCATTGGCCTGAGACTTGATGAACGGGAGGAACTGGGCAGTCGAAACCATGAGAAGCACTTCCAGCTGGGGAACCTGTGAGGGACAGTGCAGAAGTAGCACCACCCCCTGTGAGCTGGGGCGTGGGGTGGGGGTGTGGAAACTCGGTCTGGATCCATGGCCTGGTCCTGGTTTCCAGGACCCAGGATGCTCTCACCAGAGTTTGGCTTTCATTTTGCACATGATATGGGCTTGGTGCTCCCAAATTTCCATATCCTCTCACCCCATTTTCTCACATCCTTTTTATCCACACTGCTAATGGGATCATGGGTTAGTAAGTGCTGTCCCCTGAGAAGCAAGAGTGTACCTAGGTAGGGTTTTCTCCACTGAATCGAGGGGATTGACTCAAATGGTGAAGAATCTGGATACTAGGACGAGACTTCAGGGAAGATGTTTGGGGATGGGTCAGAGACATAAAATCTCAGTTTGCTCACTAGTCCTACAAATGAACTCTGCCTCCTGGGAAAGCAAGCCCTAGGGAAACTAGCATTATCCACCTCAAGAGGCTAGACTCAACATGATTTGTTCTGTTTTTTGATTGTGGAATATATAAGCGCACCTCCCTCTCTGCAAGTGTATTTCTGAAGTGTTCTATGTAAGTAG
Source organism: Varecia variegata (assembly GCA_028533085.1). NCBI lineage: Eukaryota > Metazoa > Chordata > Mammalia > Primates > Lemuridae > Varecia > Varecia variegata. The sequence goes on along the minus strand of CM052436.1, from coordinate 4,953,966 downwards.
GTTTTTGTTACTTTTGAATCGAACTTTAAATGCATCAGTCAAGATCCCTATGGAAAGAGATTGGCATAGAGACTTTTTGAAAAATTAAGCATTCCAAGTGAAAGAAGCCAATCTGAAAAGGCTACATGCTGTATGATTCCAACTACATGATATTCTGGAAAAGGCAAAACTGTAAAGACACTGAAAGATCAGTGGTTGCCACAGTTTAGGGGGAAGGATAGATGAATAGGCAGAGAACAGAGGATTTTCAGGGAAGTGAAACTCCTCTGTATGATGCTGCAATGGTGGATATATGTCATCACACATTTGGCCAAAGCCACAGACTGTACAACACCGAGAGTGAACTATGGACACTCGGTGATAATGACCTGTCCATGTAGCTTCACCTGTTGTAACAGGTGTACTTTGTGGGCTCTGCTGATAACGGGGGAGGCTGTGCATGTGTAGGGCAGGGAGCATGTACAGAAATCTCTGTGTCTTCCTCTCAATCTTGCCGTGTACTAACGTTGCTCTACGAAATAAAGTCTATTTAAAAAAAAAAAGTATTCCCATTAATTTATAAGTTTTGTCACACTTATAATGACAACTCTAACCACTTTAACTTGGTTGACCAACACTGAATATGTCACTGCATGTGTCTCACCCTCCTCGATCCTAGCCCCACCAAAAATAGAGAAAGTGTGTGAATTGGGAGGTGAAAAGGCCCTCTCTGGTTCCCTTGTGCCTTTCCAAGGAATGACATGGGCTGGAATGATGAGGACTGGTCCTGACGCTCAGTGTAAAACTCTGCCTGCTAACAGCACAGATGTAGAGAGGTGAGCAGTTCTGGACTTTGTATCACTGGGGACTAGTGACAAGTGCTTGCTATTACTTATGTTATTTCAAGCTACTGTTTAAATTTGTCCCCAATGTTAGAGACTTTAATAGTAGGTTGAAATAATGTCTAATATAATGTAAATAACTTATATCCTTGTCTTCCACATGCACCAACACTCTTAGGTCAGTGAAACTAGGACCTTGAAGAAAATTCATTACACTAATAATTGTCTAGATGTCAAAACATTTTAGACTGTATGAAGTACCTGCATATCATCATCTCATCTTGTTTAGGATAGTACCACTCTTATTTAGGTAAGGTGCACTAGAATATGATGTTCATTGATTAAAAGGTTTAATTAATTTGTTTTACATTAGCAGGAGGGGTTTAATTCCTGCACAGTGTACTAACATGCCTCTCATGGCTCATGATCCTGGAAGATGCATTCTCAAAGTGAGGGGATATATGTTGGAAGCAAATATCAGGAATTTAAAGGATGGCAAGTTTGGGGAATTCCTTCTGTGGATGGTCAGTTCTCCATATGGTAAAATGGCACTTACAACCAAAACAGGCACAGTGTCTATGGAGAATCAGCCCATGAACCCAGGCACTGATTCGTGTAAACCGACTTTACAGATAATTGATTTAATTGATTGCACTATGGTCTCTTCTGAATGTGGGACAACTTACAACAGGGTGGGATCCCCAAACTATGATGTCATGTGAGGTCACATATAAACTGACAAACAGGGTTTTTCTACAGGAATGATAATACTACCATGTTACACTTTTGCCCAAAAATAAAATCAAAATTCCTTCACTTGGCCAAGGAAGCCCAACATGTTCTGGTCCTTAGAAACCCTTAAGTCCTGCAAAGAAGGGACTTGAGCTTGTTACTCTTATTAACTACTCTTATAGTCACAGAGGTAGGTTAATTTGGCAAGGAATGGGCTATGTCATTTTGATTTTCGGGAAAACCTTCCTAATCTACAAATTCAAGACATGTTTGGATGTGCTGAGAATCAGAAACCAATCTTGGCATCCAAGTCTCTTGTGAAGGACCTTGTTTTCTGTCTGGATAAGGTCCCACCTTACAGTTCAGCAGAAAGATCAAACGAAAGCAGAAACTTGCCACAGCTCAAGTCCAAAAGCAAGAGGCACATCCATGTAAAACTTCTGTGCTGCAAATCCTTTGAAGGAAACACGCATGCTCTGAAGTGTGTACTTGAGGAATGAGCTGGGATTCTCGTACTGTCCCTCAAACAAACTTCTCTCCTCCCTGCCAGCCCCAGATCTTTTATACATTATCCTGTAGAGTTTCCCAAAAAGCAGCTGGAAACCAAAGTGTGAAATCAGAAATACATGTATTCAGAACACAAGTGCATTATATTAACAAGTTACTGTGGTAGGGGGTTTGGGTGGTCCTGGGTGTGGAGGAGAAGGGAAGGAGGAAGAGTCAGGAGGAAGCGTGTTAGGGTACCCAGACATGGAAATAAGAAACAGAAACCCTGAAAGACACACCAGCAGAGGGTCCTGTAGCTGTAAACAAACGTGCTCTCGTCAAGTTACCAGTTTCTAAGGACTCGGATCTGAGGCCAGATAGAAATCTATTAATTTGGGGCTTCCAAGAATGTCAGTATTGTATTTCAGGGCCCAAACAGCATAAAGGCAATACATATTCAGGTCATGTAATATTATAAGTTGGTGAATGCCATTTATAAGTTGGTGAATGCCAAGTGAAGTGTGTTTACATATATATATATATATATACACCTATATATATATATATATATATATATATATATATATATATACCCTGATTATGTGACTTTCTGGCATATGATGTAGAAATGGACCTAATGAACAAAATGTACACATACAGTGACAGTGTTTGTGTGATCCAGGTACAGGGGTTATCTACATACCCAACTCATGGTCATTCATGCCGTGGCCTGTTACCCATTGTGGGAATTAAAAAGCCTTTGTCTTTCTCTCTCCAGCTTCCTGCCTTTCTAAAACATTTCACTGGCCATCAGCCAATGATGGAAGCCGGGTTTAGAAAGAACAAAAAGGAGAAAGTCCTCGTAGCCCACACAGCGACTTCTCAGCACTTCAGGTGAGGGTTTGTGGGGGAGCACCAGGGAGAGCCTTCTGGCGGAGCGAGAGCTGGGTTCCTGGGACCCGCACCTTCTTCGTCCCCAGCCAGTCAGCTGACCGACGATGCGGATCGCCCAGCTCCACGGCCGCCCGTCTCTCTCCTTCCTCACCCTTGTGCTGCCACAGGGCCTGTGAAACTATTCTGCAGCTCTGTGCAGTAGAAAAGAGATTTGCACTCCTCCGACTATGGAAGGGGAAATTGGGGGTAACACAGAATAAGTACGGTGAACTTGTTTTCTAAAAGCAAAACTTAAACTTGAGATAAGCAAAGATTTTCTAAGTTCCCACAGTGCTGGCCTCAACTGCTAAAGATTGTTTTCCTTGACAACAATCCTGGGATGACTTTGAACGTCTGGCTGCCCATTCACCAAGGTTAATGATGCTAAAACAAATGTCACAGCAAAGGCAAGAATGGAACATTCTAAGTTTCCTTTTGGCAACTGCCACCCCAGGGGAGTCTTCATCAGACCTCATCAAGCCACCCCAAATAAACCTGCCATCTTGGTGAGAGCAGTGTGCTCACGATGAAACTGTGGCTTCGAGATCGGGCCTCCGACTCTTGTCCAACAAAGCCGTAGCTGCTAAGAATCCCTGATGGAACCAGATGTGCCACTGCAGGGCCCTTGTCAGCTTCCACTGTAGAAGCATTTCACAGAAGGATGGCTTCAGTCACAGAATCCAAGCGACTTATGCTAAAGTTCAACTGCATCCTCAGAACCCTGAACACACCTGTTTTTAACATGATGTCTATCCATTTGTGATATCCATTAATTCACTTAGCAAACATTTAGTGACTACTCCATACCTCGCTCTGTGATACAATTTAAATGCCTCTTGCGAGAAAACCCAAGGGGTCTAGCTATCTGTCATTTGTATGTCATTATCTTAAGAAGCTCCCATCCATTTCTTTGGATGGGAGCTTCAGAGAAATTCAGCCACAAATGCTCATAAACATCATCTACATAGCTGGGCTCTACTGCTTTGGAAAATCCTACTTTAATTTGTAATAAACACATTTTATGATATAATAAATTATTTTTCATTTTTGCTTTCAAATAAACCAGGCAGTTAAAAAAAAAAAAAAAACCCAGAACTCCTAGGTAGCCCTTAAGCAAGTCCTGCTATTGGAATCACTTAGGAAAAATAACAAGTGTGTAGGCTAATTGTCTACTAAAGAGGCTGTGTTGGGGGATGGACATGTAAGGATAACCTGTCACATTCCCTCCTGGGTACCGTCACAGAGCATGTTTACATAGTCTGATTCGGTTTTAATATAATCTTCATACATTCCAGGTATTAACACGTGTTGTACTCGTTACAATGATTTCCCTAGTGATTTGTCTTCCTAATTGTATCATTTGTATAGTGCACAGATGTCTACAATTCATGTGTGACGTTATGACATTGTATACTCCCATGGCTACTGTGTCCATCTCAGGCCATTATACTGCAAGCTCCCGGAGGGCAAGGATGCACCCAATACATTTCTGTATCTGCGGTGGCCGGCTGCACGATCACTGAAGGGGTGCAGGTGGCTACTTAACCTCTCTGTACTTCCGTTCCTTACCTGTAAAAGGGGCTTAATGATTGCACCTACCTGTCTCCTCTGTCCCAATTCAATAATCACTTAATACGATGTCCAGCACATATAATAAGTACTTTGTAGTGTTTCCTATTACTATTATTGTCATTGTTGTTATTTTAGTTGATTGAATTAAAGTTCACAAGGGGGGCTAACTTACAGAAGTGAATGTGACAGATAATTGGCAAAAGGAACAGAAAATCAGGGATTCTGTATGCTGGTCCTAGCTCTGTCTAATCTACCAAACTAAGTTGTAGGATTTTTCTTTTTTCAAAATTACTTCTATTACTGGAGTAAAAAAATCATTTACTTGTAAGGATTCCCTGTACTTCTTCTCCTGTCCCGATGGCATTTGCCTTCCCAGATACAGACAAACCCTCTGCACACTGGCTAGCAGAGGGGACAAGCCTGCAGTGGTGTCTCTTGTGTTCCCACATTAACATTGCACAATTCCATTTGTCAAACTACTTCATAAGCCAAAACCCCGAACCAGGAACCAGATAAAATTGACCTGTTTTTCAGAATATAAAAGAAGAAAACTAAAAGTATAATAAACTTTGGCACCATTAAATTCTATTTTATTTATTTTTCTAAGAGTCTATTAAAATTGCCATATGGTAATAGAAGATTTAGTTGAGGAATGCGCATTCTGAGTCTAAATCAGACACTAACAAGAAAGGCTAACATGGAAAATGGCTTGTAAACTGTTTCATAAAACTGAACTATGAGCCAGGGAGGGTCAGGGCTTCTCCGGGCTGCCGGCACCTGCAGAAATGATGCCGGCTCTCTCTGTACTCCAGGCAGTCCTGCTACATGGGCTCTCCGGTTTATATACTCATCACGGTTTAGCTCACCAGAGTGGATGTCAGTGAACAGTGCCTAAGATTAGAGATTTTGTAAAAACATGATAATGTATATGAAGACTAGCAGTGACGAAAGTGGGTAAATCACTCTGTCACTTGATTTAAATATTGAAATAAGGAAAGACAAAGAAAGCTCTTAAAAAAATGATTCCTTCTTGGTTCTCAACTAGAGACAAGGCCTCTTCCCTCCCCAGCAGAAGAGTGTCTGTCTGAGAATACAGGGGTGATTTGGGTTGTGACTATGATGCAGGGAGGGATGCTCTGGCCATCAGATGGCAGAGCCAGGGACACCTTCAAAATGTGGTTTTGACCCACATCATCAAGACAGACTGTTGACCTAAAATTCCCACAGTTCTTCCTGTTGAGAAGGGCAATACCTACAGAGCTCATCAAAGGATGACAAATTGTTGGAAGAGTTATTGAGACCAAAGTCTCATTCTTTCTGGGACACATCCAATTACATAGACATTTATATTTTATCACATCTCTACTTTCCCAAGAAACTCAGCCACACCTTCACAGTGAGCATCAAACCTAATTAAAGATCCTAAGCAGGGAAAAAATGACTCAGTGACCAAACTATAATGAGTTATTTACAAATAAGAAAATAAACATCGCTCTGCATATTTGCTTAGTTTTATCTGTTTAATTTCCTCTTACCTGAACTGGACCATTAAGATCAAAAGTCTGAGAATTCATAGGCCAAAAAAGGGAACATGATTCAAAGCCCCATTTAACACTTGTCAATAATGCAAAGTGATTTCTTTTCCAATTGCACATAAAGAAAATGAGTATTCAATGAAAGTATTGTGGAAAATAGCAGTTGGGCTAGGAAGGTGAATTACTTTCAGATTTTTCAATGTTCAAAATACACCTCAGACCTAGCAGGCTCATAAGACATCATTTTATCCTCCCTCTGAAACCTGCCCGCTCCCCTGTCAAACTCTGTTCCCACTTCCTGCTTTATTTGGTTGCGTAGCATGTACCATGAGCTTGAATGAATATCTATGGGCATTTTTATTTGATTATTGTCTAAAACAACAGATATACCAGAATGTAAAACCCATGAGGGCAGAGACTGTTTCCCTAGAACTTAGAACAATTCCTGGCACATACCAAACATGGAATATTTGTAGAATGAATGAATGAAGGAGAGAATGAATGAAATGATGCACTATTCTATGCTACCTTAAGGTACTCACATAAAACATTACATGCCAGCATTCTATGAAACTGATACTGCATTAGCCATCATGTAAAGTCATTTGCTGGATTAGATGTTGAACACTTTAGAGTTTAATAAACACCTTTGATCACTGTCTCATTTGATCCTCCTAAGCACTCCATATACCATGTAGGATATATTTTATGATCACCAGTTTAGAGATAAACACATGGGGGTGTCACCAAAGTTTGCTTGTGAGTCTGGTATTTGTAACCTCTAACTCACCCACAGAAACACATCATGATAGCAGTGAGGGTGGTGAGCCCCACGTAAGGTGCCAGTATCAGCTACCCCTGCTGAACTTATCATATTGTGGCTGAACTCATCATACCACGCAGGGCTACTCAGAGCAGCCTGAGTCCTACAATATGGGAGAAGGAGGTAGGAATTCAGAAGGGAAAGGAAAGAAAACGAATGTTTTGAAGAAAGCCTTCCCAAATCACAGTGGTAGGGAGAAGAAAGAAGTTACAACTACTAAGTTAGTTTCTCTTTTTCATGAGCTTAGGAGAAGGAAATGATTGCACGTGGCCAGTTCACGCACCTTTGAGCTCAGACCTGCAGATTCTGTTTGTTTGCCATGTCTCGGTGGACACTGTGCCTGACTTTCCTGTTTTTTCATGTCAAGAGCCTTAGTAGGGCCTGAAGGAGATGAGTTTTGTGCCCATGTCCACTCTTGAGCATGGCTCCTCGGCTGACCCTTAGCTCCGGCCCTCGGACCTGTGTGAGGCAGGCAGGAGGCAGAGAAGGATGGAAGTGCCCAGGCCCTGCACACCAGCCTCTTCCTTCTGAGATGGGGTTTTGAAGTGTAGTGAGTTTTCAGAACATGAAACAGTCTACAGATACATACTTCGTAATGAAATGGAAGAAAAGAAAGACCCCGGAGGGAGGAAAAGAAAGGAAAGAAGTGAAGAAAGAAAGAAAGGCTTAGAGACATGTCAAAAGGATGCAGGAGCTTCCAATGACCAGAGCTAAGACATGTTGAGCAAAAAAAAATAACTAGAGTATTAGATTATAAGTCAAAAAATAAAATGAATGTCCAAATGTCCTTGCCGATATAAATAAATGATGGAATTAAATAAATACATGGGGGAGAAAAGACAACCCCTCTTTAGAGAATAATCCCAAATTATAAACATAGAAGGAATGAGGGAAACAGAAATTCACCATTAGTACTCCACAGTCCTAACTGCTATAACAAGATCTACTGATGATGCTACAATTAGGAGCTACATTCTAAGGAAAATTGGATATTTGTGTACCTTCAAAATTCCTCCCTCAAAATATTTATTAATTACTATTGTTAGGTGAACATATGCCCACAAATTCTTTGCTACTTCCCCCGACTCCTGCCAGGAGAGGAAGCTTAATTCCCCTCCCCTTTAGTGTGGGCTGCACTTAGTCATTTCCTTCTAGGGAAAAATATGTTGGAAAGGGGGAAAAGTAGTAACTTTGTGGTGGCAAAAACTGGCAGGCACCACCTTGACCAAGCCACCCAGGTCAAGGGGCCCACAGTAACGCAGACTGACGCCATGCACTCTCTGATACGATGCAACAAGGCACATCCCCTCTGAGCCGCTCTTCCTGAACATTCCATGACCTCTGTCCGAGGTCCACCCTCTGACACACAAATGAGGAACATTCTACAAAATTCCTGAGCAGTACTCATCAACATGTCACGAAAGACAAGGGAAGCATGAGAAGCTGTCACAAATTGGAGAAGACAAAGGAGAAGTGACAACTAAATACACTGTGGTACCCTGGATCAGAACCAGGGTATCAACGGAAAATTTGAGAAATCTGGATAAAGTCTTTAGTTTACTTAAAAGCAGAAGGTGGGGAATTTTTCTCTAAAGGACCAAATAATAAATATTTTCAGGTGTGTAGGCCATATGGTCTTTTTTGAAACTACTCAATTTTGTCATGGTAGCGCAAAGGCAGTTAAAGGGTATGGCTATATCCCCCCAAAAAACCTCCTATTTTTATAGGCACTAAGCTGGATTTGGCCTGGGAGCCATGTTTCCTGACTCCTGGTTAGTAACATTGTATCGATGTTAATTCCTTAGTGTGGATCACTGTCCCCTGGTTATGTAAGATGTCAACACAGGGGAAGCTAGGTGAAGGGGATACAGGAACTCTCTGTACTACCTTTGCAACACTTCTGTCAATATAAAATTATCTCCAAAAAAGTTTTTAAAATTAAGTAGAAATAATTTGGTGATTGTGTGCCATTTTCTGATGGCTTCTGTTACCCATACCCTGTGCCTTCTCCCTCCTAGTGACTGTATTTATTCAAGAAGTGGCCAAATATACAGACCACATCCTATAAGTACAGCCAATTCCATGAATAACTTTTCTGTGTCTACGCTACACAGAATGAAAGACAGCAGGCTAAGAATATCACGTGAGCATTGGGAGAGACCGTAGTATGTAATTATTGAGAATGAGGGTTTCTAAGCCTCAGAATGGGTCTCCAAAGGAAGCTAAGAGGAATGAGTTTGGAAGCTTCCCATCTTTGGACTGCTACTCTGCTGGTAAAAATGGTTGGACAGATCCCATTGAAACCCAGGTCATGGTACCCACTTTCAAGAATTCCAAAAAAGCAAAACTGAATGTGTTCCCTGTTTTCTATTACAAACCTCTCCTAATAAAGATGAGAACTGCTTTTTCATGGCTAACAAGAATGACCAGAACTAGAATTCATATCTCTGGGCACTCATCCTTCTGTTACAGTGGTATCAAAACCATTTTGGAGTCATGAAACCCTTTCTCCAGCACATTGTAAGGCAAGAGTTAAATGCATAAAGCAAGCAGCCTCACAGAGAGGGGGCACTGGGGCTGGGCCTTAGAGGATGAATAGGAGTTTATGGGCATACTTGAGCCAGAGCCTGGAAGCCCCCACCATGTTGGAGAAGCCTAAATTTGGCACCAGTGCTGCAGGTGGTAGGGTGCAGAGGGTCCTCGGTCTGAGACTTGAGAGGTCCTGCCTGCTACAGGAAGCAGTTGGGCCTTAACAAAGGCCACAGATGGAGAGCTGGAAGAGGATTTTCTCTAGGTAAGTGACATGCCCAAGCTCGTGTTTTGGAAAGATGACACCAAAATTAGAAGTCGATCCAGTGTAGGGAAGCTAACATGCCTATGAACCAAGAGGAGGAGCTGGCCGGATCCTGTGCCATCCAGACCTGAGGCTGGACAGCGGTGTCTGGCCAGGACCATGTAGCTCACTGCTTCTCTGCAGGCACCTCCTTGTGGGAAGGGCCAAGGTCTTGACCCCTGAGCTGCCTGGGGGTGGGGGTCTGAACCCTGGGTCTGACACCTCCAGGAAGATGAAGTTTCTCCGCCATGGGCACCTCAGACTGCTGAGGTTGAGTAAGGAGGTGCTAATTACCTCTGAAGTGTCAGTTTGTGAGTCAGATCTCCTAACTTACGGGAGCAGTGCAGGCACAGCAAGGACTCTAGGTACGGACCTGAGCCAGCCAAGTAGGTTGCCCAGTTTGACTTCCACCCACTTCAGCCCATCTTGCCGTCCCTGGTGCTCTGTCTAGGCAGGTGAGGGCTCCACAGAATCAATTACCTTTAGTAAATCCTTTCATGTGTCTTGTTCAGATTTTCATTATTCTTTGGGACACTGAGCTCATTCTTTTTTGTCTTAACATGATCATACATTTAATTCTATGTATAAAACTGTTCTCTATTTTTGAGGAAAACTTTCAATAAGAAAACGTAATTATTTTTGATACCAGAGAGTGGTGACATAATAGTGATTCAAACTTGATCTCATCTTGCCATATGGGAAATTGACTCAAATCTGGGAGTGCCAAAAATGCAGAAACATTTACAAATGCCTAGCAGGAAATACCCTTTGTGGTCACAGAGAAAATAAACAGGAGAGGAAAAAATTTTTTTTGAAGTACACGGGTTGGGGATACTCTTATTTTGTGAAATGAAGTTGGATTTAATGGTATAATAAAATCCAATCTCAATAAATCTCAAAGAATGAAAACATTAAAAAAGTAAAATAAATAAAAATATGGTATAAATATTATTTTACAGTTCACTTAGGTTTTACGCACATAAAGTGGGTAAGTTTGGAACTAAACAAGCATACATACATGTATGTAAATGAACTTATTTACATATGTAAATATATTTAAATATATGTATATTTACAGGTAAATACATATATCTATAATCAAAAGAGGAAGTTAGCTGGAAAAAATGAGCCAACTCATTTTTTTCCCATGAGACTGGGGCTGAGGGAGAGTGGTTAAACGTTTACTCACAAGTAAATCCATCCTTTAAAGAGTACGCACTTCCCAGAAACAGCACTGAAATCTGGGAGGGGCAGTTCTTGCCAACACATGAGTCATCAATGGAGCAAATGTGAGAGGTGAGACCCATTGTTGGTCCTTGACTCCACCAACAAAAATGGTCATGTCTGGGGACTTCCTGTGGGTTCGCTGGACTCCACCCTCCCGAAGCACTTACTGCCTGTATATTCCCTACAGAAGTCTTGGATGGGAAATGGCGAGTTTCTCAGCAGGGAAGCCGAGAAAGGAGAGAGCGTTCGGAGCCTGATCTCACTGCGTGCAACCCCTACAGGCGACTGACTGAGCACCTCTGTGATACACGATCCTCTCGTCCCAGGCTGCAGACCCTGACAGGTGCCCCGGAAGGGCTTGTCCTTCCACCCCTTGGTGACACGATGCCTCAAAGGTCCAGAAGAGACATTGCACCAAAGACTCAAACTTCCACCCTGCCTCTCTTGTCTTCCTCAGCTTTTTGCCCTGAAAATCATGTGCTTTTTGTGGATTTAAAAATCTCACTAGGCCACATGATAGCTCACGGGACAGACACAGCCCTCACTCTGAAAAGGTCATCAAGGAGTAATGCGATGCCTGTGGGGAAGGTGGTGACTATGTATCCCTTGTTCTCAGAATAAAGAAACAGGGCGAAATGAAAGACTTGGCTTGATTGGTTTTTTGTTTTTTGGAGAAAAAAATGTGTTAAGAAGTCTCTAGCCAGCAAAAATGTTTCTAGGTTTAATGATAGTTTAAGGGAAACATTGTGGACAATATAGGACCTTCATAATGACCACAGCTAATATTAGTGGCATGACCACACTGTGGAGGGCTCTATGAGACGTGTCCATCTGAATGAATGCACACTAGCCTTTTAAAGTAGGAGCTACTGCTAGGCCCATTTTAAAGATGAGGAAACTAAGGCTCCACAAATCAAATCAGTTGCCTAGAGCATCTTGCTAGTAAGTGTCAGAATTCTAAGCCAGCTGCCTGGTTCCAAAGGGAATGTGTGTATCCACTGACCACACTGCACCAAACAAATGGCCTAGGATGGAAATGGCTGCAAAAGCATGTCGAAAAAATACAGGAAACCAGAGAATACGGAAAGCTAGCCCAGCCCATGAACAGACACAAGGTTGACAAGATGGGATGAAAGGGGAAGAGAAGGAACCTAAATAATGTAAATTTTTCTCCGTGCCTTTAACTCTTGTCTCCTGAAAAGGGCACCCGTGTTTCATCAGTAGCCCGTGGCCGAGAGGCATTTCGCACTCTTGTCACACCTAATGGAAACAGACCCAGCATCTAAGACCGCACCTGACTACAACTGAAGCAAACGGGCCCTTCTTTAGGGTAGGATGTTCTGAGAGGCTCCTCTGTGCAACCTAGGTTCAAGAGGACATGCTGTTCTTAGACATCCTAAGCCTGTCTCTGCCTCGGGGTCTTTGCCTTTGTTGTCCCCCCTGACCCACAACACTCCCCTCTGGGATCTGCAAAACTTGTCCTCACATTTCCTTCCTGTCTGCTCAACAGACCTTCTCTGACCACCTTCTCTACACTAGAGCCCCTGTCCCCCTGCCACCTGGCTCTGTCATGTTCCTTCCTAAGGCTTCCACCCTCCTGCCATGTTGTGCTCAGTTTAGCTGTTCTATTTGTCCATCTGCCCCCGTCCCCATCCCCACCGGACTGAGAGCACCGAGTGAGCCTGTCCGTCCTGCCATACACGTCCGTCAGCACCCAGGCCGTGGAGGGTGCCCAATAACTCTTTAGCAAATAAATGAATGAGCTGATTCCCACACACCAAATCCCAAAGCCATGAAATGACATTGCTCTTTGTCCGTGTTCTTGGAAGAATTTCTGGACAAACTAAAGAAATAAAGCTACTTGTTATTAAATAAAGAAAAATCTGCCTACTCTCCTTAGGCACATTCGTCACAATGATATCTACGAAACCTGTGAAATGACACGGGATGCCAAGGTGCTCCCAGGAATTACAGGAAGGGGCTGCACCACGCGGCGCCCACCGCCGCAGCAGTCAGCATGCGGCAGCAAACAGAAGCCCTCGCTATGTAGGTGGGTCCTTACGAATGAAAATCTGATCATAGCACAATTTTTAAAAAAATCTTCAAAAGCCAACAGAGCCTCAAGTGATGCCCTGTATCCTAAGGGCCGGGTCCTGCCTGGAGACAGCGGCTGCCGTTGCCTCTGGTGCCTGCCCACCAAGCCCACTGGCGCAGTGACTGGTCACTAACTGGTCCGATTGTCTCTGCTGTTTATGAGCCTCCGTCTTCGCAACGCCACTGAAATATGTTCTCCTAAAGATGTTCCCTGAGATATGACACCGTTCTGCATTGTTTCGCCACATACCAGCATTCATATCCCAGAGTAATCCACCCTCCTTTTAACGGCTGATGACAGCTCCAATGGCTGTGCAAAAATCAGTTGAAGGAAAGGGAAGTCTTGTCGGAAACGAGATTAATCTTGTAACGAGTGTTCAGCCCTGATAACCCATCTGGGCACAGAGCTGCCTAAACTGGAGAGCAATTAACCTTCACCCGGGGAGCTCTGTCCAACCGTTATAAACATTAAAGAGACAGAATCCTTCCCTCCTCCCCATAGACTAAACAACCAGATTTGAATTCCACGTCAATGGCCTCTTTCTGCAGCTGTGCGCTGACAGCAGAGTTCAGGGGGAGAAGGTGGGCAATGGCTCTCTTGATAACGCAGGTAACTTCTGGCCTTGGTTTGGGTGAGCTGAGGTTATTAGCATTAAAAAATCACGCGGAGTATTTTTAAATAAAATCACTAGCTTTGGGGGAGCTGAACACAATTGGTTTCATGCGGGAACCCACACCGAGATGGGGTTGCAACTTGAGGTTTTATGGGTTTTTTTTTTTTCTCCTTTTTCAACAGTAGGAATATTTGCACTGGGCTAGACCCTCACTTACTCTCAATTTCTCTCTTCTGACATTTGCATGAGTGATGCCGCTGTGGTCACAGAAGGGAGATTTTTTTCCTTTTTATCTCTGAGAAGTTATTGGCTTTCATGAGGAACAAACCTGTGATCCTGCCTTTATCAGCACATGCTGTAACCGATTGAGCTAACCGAGTTGGCCCATGTCAAATACTGAGTAGTCACAGACTCTACTAGGAAACCTACAGTTAAAAATAACTTTTACAAACTGGAGAGAACTATCTGAGGTCACTTAACTTATCACTTAGGCAATAGCTTTCTTTAGCATTACTTTATACTGAGGCACTGGATTGTGTTTACCTACGTAATACTGACAACAAATAAAAAGCCCCTATAACTTAGAGGTAGCTGCAAACCAATGTAGGGTGCATAACATACCTAGCGTTTAAACATGAAAAATATTTCAGCACATATACAATGTAATATGAGGGAAGAGATGTGCTATGTAACTAGCCTGTGTGTTAATGTGACTCCAACTCAGATTTTTAAAAATAAAAGGAAAAAATGAAAACATTCATGTGCATGTCCTAAACAAATTTATCTCCCCCAAGGTTTTGATCCAGTCTTCATGATGTCCTAAGACACCTCTCAAAACAGCCCATGCTAACATTAGATCTTATCTGTCCTTGAACCCAGTTTTCTTTTCCAGGGGGTAAGTCATAATATTGTCTGCACACAACCAGGCTGAGTTCCCATGGACTGGGAACTTAGTCCAGACTGGCCCCAATTTCAGTAGTAGACAGTGGCATGGAAGAGGGTGTGCATCACATGGGGAAGTATAACCACATCCTGGGACAAGATATCTGGCCTTGCTTTCATGGTTTGGATTTATAGGCTTAACTGTGCCCTTTTTTCTGCCTTGATGACAGTAAGAGAATCCTTATTGTCCCCAGCAGAAGTTGTAAAAGTAAAGCAAGTGGGACTGACTCCTACATCACAGAGATACACACCATATCCCTATTTGCAGTCAGATTAGATACAAGCAAAGGATTCCCTTGGTCCAAGTCTCCCGGGCACGTTGGGAGGATATTGGTGTCTTCACCGGAGGCAAGGTAAAAAGGACTACAGACACCTGAGCTGGCCGATTTTTCATCCCATGTGTACTGAAGTAGACAAGGGCATACACAGACAACATGACAAGAGTCCTTGACCTGGCCCTTAATTTAAATTTGTGTTTCTTTCCCAAGACAATATTGCAGAGTCCTCACTGTCAGTGATGAGATGAAGTTCAACTTTGTACTTGGAATCTGATCCATTTCACAAGAACAAATAACACCTGAATACCTAGGGGCAGATCACGTTTCTAGCTCTAAACCCTCTATGTATATAATCTCAGCAGATATCAAAGACAGAAGACAAAGATGAAATTGTGCTGCTTGATAATTATATGAACATATGATGCCATTTTATGAGTTCAACCTGAGAACTGTATCGGTTCAGCTTGAGGACTTTCATGAAGAAAGCCACGAGTCATTTTTTATCCCATGTAAACAGCACACTCATCCATTAGTCTGGGCTGGGCGCGTAGAAGGAGGGTGATTGGCTGCCTGCACAGCAGATTCCCCCGTTGGCTTCCGAGGAGCTGTGTGGGCTGCCCCAAGCTTCTTGCACTTCTTGACAATAAGCAAAATGGTGAGATAAGGGAAACCACAACATGTACTCAGTGTCTTGTGAAACTGGAACATTTGCAGAGTAAACACTTTGCCTTACAGTGATTTTATTTTGATTATCATGCTGGATTTAACAATGTTTAATTGGTGACAATCATGCTATAAAGTTTTATGGTTTTTTTTTTCAAGAAAACTAATTGTATTGACACCTTCTAAAATGTTGTTTACATATAGGTGACTTAGAGTTAAGCATCAGAGCAGCAATCCGAGCTCCAGCACTTCATCCGTTAGGCACAAAGAAGGAAGCCCTGCTCTTCCCACGGGAAACAACATGCCAAGGAGAAGCCACGCCCCAAGACATGCCTGTCTCCTGCCCACCTATAGAGGGTTAAATAGTGTGCCCCCCAAATTCATGTCTACCTGGAACCTCAGAATATGACCTTATTTAGAAATAGGGTCTTTCATGAATCGAAGCTTTTCAAAAGAAGACAGACAAATGGCCAAACATATGAAAATATGCTCAACATCATTAATCATCAGGGAAATGCTAATTAAAACCACAATGAGATACCACCTTAGTCCTGTCAGAATGGCTGTTATTAAAAAGTCCAAAAACAATAGATGCTGGCGTGTATGCAGAGAGAAAGGGATGCTTATACACTGTTAGTGGAACTACAAATTAGTACAACCTCTATGGAAAACGGTATGGGGATTTCTCAAAGAACTAAAAGTAGACCTACCATTTGATCCAGCAATCCCACTACTGGGTGTCTACCCAAAGGAAAAGAAGTAATTTTATCAAAAAGACACCTGCACGCAAGTGCTTATTGTAGCACAAAAATTCACAGTTGCAAATATCTGAAATCAACCCAAGTGCAGATTAACAAAATGTGGTGTATGTATACATGGAGCACTACTTGGCCATAAAAAGAAATGAATTAATGTCATTTGCAGCAATTGGGATGGAACTGGGGACCATTCTCCTAAGTGAAGTTTCTCAGGAATGGAAAAACAAACACCACATGTACTCTATAATAATTTGGAACTAATCAATGGGCACACATGGGCACAGAGAGAAGCAAAAATCATTGGAAATCAAGAGGGGAGGGGAGGGGCAAAAACCCACCTAACAAATATGATAAACATTATTTGGGTGAGGGGCACACTTACAGCCCTGAATTAAGCATTAAAAAAGCTATCTATGTAACAAAAACATTTGTGCTCCCTTAATATTTTGAAATAAAAAACAAAACAAAGTAAAAAAATAAAGTCTCCTAAAAAATAGGGTCTTTGCAGATGTCATTAATGACTGAAATGAGATCCTACTAGATTGGGATAGGTCCCCAATCCAGGGAGGACACCCTTACAAAGAGGCAGAACAGGACACACAGAGACACAGAGAAGATCACCATGTAATGGCAGAGGCAGAGATGGATGTGTCTACAGCAGTCCCCCTCACCCCAGGGGGATGTGTTCTAAGACCCCCAGCAGATGCCTCAGACTTCAGATAGTACCGAACCCAACTGCCATCAGTGGGAACACATTTCTCTTCATGTCTTCCATCCACACATTTAGTGCATTTTCCATCTTAACTACGCACTCACCATGCACTGTGGTTGCAACCTTTGCAGTTTGAGGTGTAACAACAAAATGAGCACAAATTTCTTTCTCTTCCTTCACAAGTTGATGGATTGGTTCTTCCTATAGATCCTAGCAACCTCAGCAGATGATCTTTTCTTTCCTTATAAGTACAGAACGTTCACCTTTTCACTGAAAGGAAGCACTCTATGGTTTCTCTTTGGCATACCTGAATCACTGGCATCACTATCCTCATGCTTTGGGGCCACTAGTAAGTGAAATAAGGGCTACTTGAGCACAAGCACTGCTATCCCATCACAGCTGATCTGACACCCCAGACGGCTGCTAAGTGACAAGCAGGCAGATACGGTCCACAGCATGGAGACATGGACAAAGGGAGGTTCATGTCCCCTAGGGGATGGAATAGGATGGTCTGAGATTTCATCATGCTACTCAGAACAGTGCACAACTTAAAACCTATGAATTATTTCTAGAATTTTCCATTTACTATTTTTGGACAGTGGTTGAATGAAGTACCAGAAACGATGGAAAGTGAAATTGCAGATAAGGGGGCACTACCGTACAAGCCAAGGAACACAAGGATTGTGGGTAACCACCAGAAACCAAGAGAGGCATGGAACAGACCCCCCACCCCCAACCAGAGCCTCCAGAAGGAATCCACCCAGCCAACACCTTGATTTTGGACTCCTGGCCTCATAAACTGTAAGAGAATAAATTTCTGTTGTTTGAGCCATCAAATCACAGTCATGTGTTAGCGTTGTCCTGAGAAACTAGAACACTACCTGTGGATGCTCTTTTTATCAAAAAAATTTGCCATTTTGGGGCATTATAGGGTCCATTTTTTTTTTTTTGCCTTATAGAGTTAATACAATTTTCAAAAGCACTGGAGTTTATACCAAAAATTAAATTCCTTCCTCCGTTACAGTGGCCAGACAGCCTGAATTTTTCAAAATAATACAATTTTTGCAAAATTTTTCATGTGAACTCCTTTGCCTGACCATGCCCTGATTTTTTTGGTTAGGAAAATCTGGCTCTTGTACCACTGGGGGAAACGTGTCAAATTCACATTCTAATGGAAATTATTACGTGGGGAGGTGTTTTGACAAACATCTCTCAAAGTTTTATTTGTTTGAAAATAATGTTAGAAGTTAAAAAAAAAACTAAAAGAAATTAAAATCTAATTTCCTTTAGTATATTTTCCAACCAACATTTGTGAGCAAATTAGTCAAATTATGATTGTTTCATGCTACTCGCTCCTCCAAAAAAAATCCTAGCTCTCATAGGACTTCCTTTTAATTATCCTAAAGGCAATTAAGAGTGTACTGATCCAAAGTGTAATCACGTCGAGAAACAATGAACTCCTAGATGACCAATCAAGTTTCTGCCAACATTTTGATTTGCAAATAAAAGTCACTTCCTTTTCTTTGACCCCTTAAAAACTAGATTATAGTTTCTGTTAGGAGAAGGACCAAGTCAGATTTCTTTTACTCACATATACTGGCAAGTACATGCTTCACTTAGGGAAAGATTCCAATATACATTTGATCATTTATTCATTCATTCATTCAGTCAGTCAGTCAGCACATATTTATGGAGTAGCACTTTAGGTGCCAGGCACTATGGAAACAATGGTGAGATAAATTCTTAAGTTATTAGATTAAAAGGCAGTTCATTAAAAAAAAAATCTTACCAAGATAATAGAATACTTTAGGTTTTATAAAAGATCACATTTTCATTGGCTTATATATAATATTTTAACCAGTAAGGCTCACTAAGTTTAATGATATGCTTGCTAACTTTAAAATTTAAGCAGGGAATCCAATTTAATTATTGGGCTTAGATAACCTAGTTGTCACTTGCTATTAAAATTAATCTTTATTATAAAGCAGATCATCTTGCAATTGAATACAAAAAACTTAGCTATTGATGAAAACATTATGCTACATCATATCCATTGCAGATCTGCCTCATTCCAGTAAATATATAAACCTTCAGCATGAACTAGTACATTGGAAACTAGCATAGGTATTTGAGATTGTTACAGTTTCATTGAAATTTCAAGGGAGTGACTACATTAACAAAAGAAGAAAAGTGAATGGTCCCCATAATAGCCCATTAAATACAACTTTCCATTAGTTCATGCCCAGAAAGACTTTTTGTATAACGAATTGCAATAGTTGAATATTCAGATGACCCAAAGCAAACCCTGGAAAAATACTAGTAGGTGTTGCCACTCAATAAAAGTGAAAGTGGTGTTTGGTTCTGCCTCATCAAGACAAGTGTCACATAATAAAACGCAAGCTATGAGTTGCCTGGAAACTGTATTTCTGCTTTTAATTTTCAAGTGGAAACATTTCCATCCACGGCCCAGAAGAGACAGCACACATCAGCAGCACTCACTTGATCCCGAGCAGCCCTGTGTTCGTCCTACTGTCCCAAACATGGGCAAAGGACATTGAATAGATATTTTTCCAAAAAAAGAAACAAAAAGTCCAACAGGTACATGAAAAGGTTCCCGACATCACTAATCGTCAGGGAAATGCAAATCAAAACCACAATGAGATGTCACCCTGCGCCTGTTAGAATGGTTATTATCAAAAAGACAAGAGATAACAAATGCTGGTGAGGGCATGGAGAAAAGGGAATGAGTGCACGCTGTTAGTGGGAACCTAGAATGGTGCAGACATCGTGGAAAGCGTACAGAGGCTCCGAGAGAAATGAAAAATAGAACTACTATATGGCCCAGCACTCCCTTTTCTGAGTATTTACCCAAAGGGAAGGAAAACGACCTCAGGAAGATATCCACAGCAGTATTCACAGTAGCCAAGTTATGTAAACAAACTAAGTGTCCATTAAGGGATGAAGAGATTTTATTAACAAAAAACTGTGATATGTACATATAAAATGGAATATCATTTAGCTTTAGAAAAGGATTCTGCCATTTGCCACAACATGGATGAACCTGGAGGATGTTATGCTAAGTGACATAAGCCAGACACACACAGACAAACACTGCATGATCTCACTTTTATGTGAAATCTATAAAAAAAAAAAGGTGAGTTTGGGAATGGGACGCTGTAGATGACAGGATACAAAATAGCAGATCTATAGATACAGGCTCAATAATGTACAACCTGAGAGATGTACTTAATAATATTGTACTGTACTCAGAGTTTTTGCTAAAAAGAGTCACACACACACAAAAATGTGTAACTCTGAGACGATGGATATGTTAATTTGCTTCCCTATAGCAATCTCATCACTGTCTATATGTACATCAGAACATCATGTTGTGCACCTTAAATACATACAGCAAAAATTTTTAAAAAAATAAATGACAAAAGTCAAAGTTCAAACCACTTTTTGGGAAAAGTATGGGTTTGTTAATGTAAGTGGAACATTACAATTATATATCCATCTGGAAAAAATAAAAATGGACTCCATCTTCCATGATATACAAAAATGAAATGTTACAAGGTACCACCTCACTGATTCGTGCGCTCACTCCTGCGTTTGTCATCCAGGCAGTTATTCATTCATTTACTGAACAGATATTTACTGACAACCTGCTTCTCGCAGACATGACCATCACCAATAAAAGTTTACACGACGACAACCATATAACTTAAGACATAGAACTTCAACAACCAACGTCTTGAGACTTTCTGGCCTTGAATGAAGTTCCATAGACCCCTAACGACGGACATTCACTGCACTGTGATAATTCAGCAGGTGCCTGCTCACCTCCTCTAAAGAATGCACCAGCTCTGGCAGTTGTTCAAAACAGGGCCTGACTCCTTAACCTCTAGTTCAACTCCAGAGACCAGCCGCCCTCCCCACTGCACAAATGCATTCTTTCATGCAATGAAAGGCTAGGGAGGAAACAATGAACATCTTTCATTCCCCCATCTTTGAACTATAAAAACTATTGGTTTTCTGGGCTCACGAAAATGCAACTGAGTTCAGCTGCTGAACATTTGGTTAACATGCTGTGTGGGCCATTAATTGGACAAACAATTGTGACTCTGTTACGTTTTCTCTACTATCCTCAAAGGAAGAGCATGAGAAGGAAGCAAGTAGCAAACAGTCAGGTGCCGCATAACAATGTTTTCGGCAACGACATACACGACAGTAGTCCCTTAAGATTATAACAGCTGAAAAATTCCTGTCGCCTAGTGACATTATAGGCATCGTAACTTTTGCAGCACAAGGCATTACTCACACGTTTGTGGTGATGCTGGTGCAAACAAACCTATTGTGTTGCCACATACAATTATGTACAGTGCATAATAGTTGCTAATAATAATAACCAACTATGCTATTGGTTTATATATTTACTATACCATACTTTTTATCATTATTTTAAAGTGTACTTCTACTTACAAAAAAAAAGTTAACTGCCAAAGAGCCTCAGGGAGGTCCTTCAGGAGGTATCCAGAAGAAGGCATTGTTACCACAGGATATGAAGCTCCATGCATGTTACTGTCCCTGAAAACCTTCCAGTGTGGAGGTAGAAGACAGTGACATTGATGATCCTGACCCTTTGTAGACCTAGGCTAATGTGCGTGTTCGTGTCTTAGTTTTTAACAAAAAAAAAAAAAAAAGTTTAAAAGTAAAAAAAAACGTTAAATAGGAAAAAGCTAACAGAATAAGGATCTAAAGGAAGAAAATATTTTTGTACAGCTATACAATGTGTTTGTGTTTTAAGCTAAGTATTCTTACAAAAGGGTCAAAAAGTAAAAAAAATTAAAAGTTTGTAAAGTAAAAAAGTTACAGTAATCTAAGGTTAACTTAGTATTGAAGAAAACATTTTTAATAAATTTAGTGTAGCCTAAGTGTACAGCGTTTGTAAGGTCTATGGTAGTATATGGTGATGTCCTAGGCCTTCATGTTCACTCACCACACACTCACTGACTCCCCCAGGGCAACCTCCAGTCCTGCAAGCTCCATTCATGGTAAGTGCCCTATACAGGCGTACCATTTTTATCTTTTATGCTGTATTTTTACTGTACCTTTCCTAAGTTTAGATATGTTTAAATACACAAACGCCTACCATTGATATAACAACCTACAGTATTCAGTACAGTAACATGCTGTACAGATGGTGTAGCCTGGGAGCAATAGGTCATACCACACAGACTATGCACCCAGTAAGTTATACCATCTGGGTTTGGGTAAGTACCCTCTGTGATGTTTGCACAATGACGAAATCACCTAATAATGCACATTTCTCAGAACTTATCCTGTTGTGGTGATGCATGACCACACAGGAACATACTTTCATCCCTTTAAACGAAGCTATAAATACCTAAAGTGTATTGGAGGTTTCCTTTCCAAAGACAAACATTGGAAACAAACACAATCAAGAAAGATAATTGATTACTTCAGAAAAATCAAGTAAGAGAGTAAATTAAATAAGACAGAGACTAGGATGAGCAAACAACAAGAGATCACAAGAGCTTTTTCATTATTATTTTTTTTATGAGATGAGGTCTTGCTGTGTTGCCCAGGCTGGCCTCTAACTCCTTAGCTCAAGCGATCCTCCTGCCTCAGCCTCCTGAGTAGCCGGGACTAGAGGTGTGCACCACACCTGGCCTGCAGCTGATATTTTTTGCACACTGAATCACATTACTGTTCAAAGCACATGCATGTATTAAGCTCTTTAATCCTTGCAACACTACCTAGAAGCAGGTGTTATTATCATTATTGAATCTACTCTACAGATGAGGAAACGGGGCACATAGAAGTAAAGTGAGCTTGCCAGGGGACGGTGGAACTAGAACCTGTCCCCGGGCAGTGTGGATCTGCCCCATACTAAGGAACTGGGTCCTTAAGAAGGGACAAAGGGACTTAATTTCTAAATCACAAAAAGTTCCGCCCTTACTCCTCTTTTTTCTCACTCTACCTGAAAAAAAAAAGTGAATAGAAAAGTACTATTAAAAATGAGTTGGATTTCTCAAATGTTGTTATTCTTTTTAAAGAATACATCAGTGCACATGGAGAAAAGCCCAAAACATCAAAAAAGAATCATCAAGTATTAACAGAACCTTAATCGTCTAATATCAGTTATTTTGATTTCCTTTTCTAATTTTTTATTTTCTAATCTCCTATAATAACTGTTTTTGAAATGGGGAAAAAGAACTAAGTTTTTATTATTGTTATTGTTTCAATGATATATTATTCCACAGATATATGGAACCTGCATTTGCTACAGGCTAAACAAAGTAAAACAAATGAACAAAACCAATCCTGGTGCCAGGCAAAGGTGACCTTCAGAGAAGATGCCAGTTGGGGCTGCCAGTCCATCAGGTCTCAAAGATGAGCCTACTACTCTCTGGTCCTGCACCAGCATCACCCAACTGTGACACGGGCAGCACTGGAACCAAGACAGACCCAGGAGACCAGGAAGGTCATCTTGCACGGAACCAGAAGTGTCAGGAGGTAGCATGTTGGAAGATGCTGTGTGGAGTTTCAGTAAAAGGTTACAAATGTGTATAAGAACTGTTTAGGGTAACAAAGGCAGAGGAAGAAAGCAGTCCAACAGCTGGATATTGAGATTTTACATAGCGTTTCTTCCAAGAAGATAAGCAAAAGTACGTAAAGAAATTAATCTCCAAAGGAAAATATCTTGTTAGGCAATTTCATTTCAATTTGATTTCATTTTAAATACAAAATACATACATATTGAGTGACTGTGTGGATAAAGGCATTAGCACCTATTAGTGATATATTAACATCTTCATGAGACATAGCAACATATGACCATGTCTGGCAGCTTCTGAGGGCCAAATGCAGTCCCTGCCCTCAAGCGGGCAGTCACTGACACTTAGGGACTATGTGGCCAGGCAGAATGCTCTGTCAGACACTGTCTTCTTCTCCACTGCAATGCGAAGCTCACAGGCGTTTTCTGATCACCAAATGAGGTGTTTCACCAAGACGTGATCTGGCAATGAATGGCTGCTCAGTTTTCTGATTATCTGAAGGACTTGCAGGAGATCTGGGTGGAGCGGTAGATTTCCACGTTTGGAGCGTGTAAACATCACTTCTTGGTGCTTTGCCAGTGCTTGAGTTGAAGGGCTCTCGGGTGCTATTTATTTTGCTTAGTTTATTGTTCGGTGTTATTGTTTGTTGACTTGCTATATTTTTTTCTTCTACAAAGGGGCCAGTCGGTAAGGACGTTTCCTGCAGATGGGTAACTGATGATTCCCTATTGTTCAGTGTTTGTGCACTGAGCTTTTATTTGCTTTGGTTCAAAGGGCCTAAACAATGCATTTGTTGGAATTTAATAACTGGTGTAAAATCAGCACAGAGAACAATCTGTGAGCTGAAATTCTTGTACCTAAATCTGGGGATCTCTGTTTGATAAAGAAAGCAAAATCTAAAATGACCTCTCCATTAACTAGCTACAGAAAAGGCCTTCAGCTGAATCTGAGATGTACTTGTTTTCCACCAGATACTAAAGCACTAGACTCCCAGATCGTTTTCCATAGACATGTCTAGCCTAGTCTGTACTTGTCATCTTAAAACCAGCGAGCAGATTACACCAAGGATGAGAATAAGAGACTAAAATCATTACTTTAGAAACTTCCTATTTTCACCTGCTTCAAGACACAGAATTGTCTTAGAAAATCTGGAGCGGCAGGCTTATTCCCCTCGGAGAGGAGATAATGAAGATGAACCACGCATTCATGGGAGGAAGTCGCCCCGGAGGCTTTCCTGCACTGGTGCTCGCTGGTTGGGCTGGCTATCTGGGTAGGAAGTGAACGCAGGAAGTATCTGTCTACAAACCCTTTATCCTCAAGGTAATTGCTGTAGCAGCATTTTACTGTTTACCAAAGCAGTAAACATGGGATCTAAAAAAAGATGTTTTCCATCTCCAGAGAACAAGGCTTAAAAAAAAAAAATACGTGCATTTATTTTATAACCAGCTTCTTATCAAAACTGGTTACAGGAGACGTGTGATTCTGATAGTGAGTCAATGGGAACAGCTTCTTGGGTAGGACAGAGGGGCCCTCTCATGGGGTGAACAAGTAACAAAAGCGGAGTTTCTTCACTAGAATGCCTCCTTAGCAGAATAAATTTTATTACTTTTCTTCTTGGCTTAACGTAGACTTAACTGAGTTCATACTCTTTGGCTTCAAAGGATGGTAAAGTCAACAAAACTATCCATGTTAGTTCAAATTGGTGGAATGGATAATTCAGACAGTAAAATAACTCATAAAGTCACTTATATTTGACCTTGGACAATATTCTTATTTTTTATGTAGATATAAACATGCTTCTCGTTCTAGGAGTTCGTAAAGATGAAGTGAAACGGGCAAACTGAGACGTAGACGTGTAGCTACTGCTTTTGATGGCTTCACCTGGCACAGGCTGAGCCTCCTGCTCAACCTTCCTCTTTATTTCTATCTTCTGGATGAAAAGGTCGTGGTGAGCCTGCCTGTCCCAGATTTCCCAGGGTGAGAGAAATGATCAGGCGGCCCTGAGAGGCAGCTTGGAGTGAATGAAAACAGGTCCAGGAAGGACCCCTGAGCATTCCAGAGGCGTGGGAGGGCCGCCCTCATCGTCACTGCTGTTTTTTATGTTCTTCAAACCTCGTCCTGGGTGGGTAGCGTGACAGTGAGGGAGAGGAGGGGGCAGAGAGGAGCAGAGGGGCCCCAAGTCCCCTCCCAGGACCTGTGTGCACAGTGTCAGCAAACTGGGGACTCTCTTAGCACCGTTCTAAGCAATGGCCAATGCAGATAAAGCACTTGCAAATAAGTGGGAACTCCCTGTTTCTGTCAGAGTTTTCATTTCATAATAAAGAGAAAAGAACATGTTAGTTGGAGGAAAATGGAAAAATTGGCTAATTGGAAAAAAAAAAACACCAATTCACAAACTTTTGTAGAAATCAAAAAAAAAAAAAAAAGAAAAACAAAAAGCTTTTCGTGGATTCCCTAATTTTAGTCCCAAAAGGAAAATTTATTTGGGCTCGAATGAATAGTAAAATTAGCTAACATTTATTAAGAAGCTCATATGTGTTAAATACAGTTCTGAGCTCTCCTAGCTCCGGGAGTCTCACCATAACCTTGTGAGGTAGGAAGAGTTGCTGTCGCTGTTTTACAGATGGAAAAGCCTAGATAGTGTGAGGCTAGGATTTGTCAAAGGTGAAATGTCCAGGAAGTAGAATACCCAGAGTTTGAACCCCAAAAGCCTGCTGTGATCCCATTCCTCCAACCATGCACAGGCCTCCTCCCTACGCCCAAGATCCAATGGGGCCACCACTGCTAACACCCTGTGGTTCTGATAGCAGCAGAGTCATCAAACATCAGGGAGGCGAAGGCTATGCAAACCATCTCCATCTGCCCGTAACAGAACTCAGACCAGGAGGGTGAATTTACCTGCCAAGGTCCCGTAGCATCAAACTAAAGCCCCAGGCTGCCACCTCCCAGACTGGCCTGTTCCACTTTCCCCTGTCAGCGGCTCCGTTCATGCCTCCTGTCCCCTGCATGGAAGACAATCCTTTGCCCACAGAGGCTACTTTAAGGATGCCACGGAGAAACAGACAGCTTCAAGTACCTCTCTGGGCAAAAGGTAAATGTGGGTGTGCTCTCCTTATTAACTGTCATGTTTTTGATGCTCTTTGGAACGTCAGGTAACACATACACATAATACGGATCCAGGGAGGTCTACGCAATATAAAACCACATACTTTTTTAACTTGGAGCAACATCTTGGGAAATCTACCTCAAATTGAGACACAAACTAACTGTGTTGACAGATTCTGAAGTATAGTTTCAACAGTTTCTTCTTCCTCAAAGGTGAGCATCACATGCACAGTGTCCACTCTAAAAAATAAGACCCCCCAAAACCCAATGGGGCCCAAAGAGCATGGAGATGATAAATTCACTGTTGGTTGAAGATTTGAATAAATGGCTTTGGAAGAAAGTGGTGGTGGGGGGGTCCTTTTTTTCAATGCTGGCTCTGTGTCAATACTGGTGAAATTAAAAAAAAAACCTCAATGCCCTGTTTGCTATCGTATAATGTCATGATGGCAATGGAGAGTTTAAATCATGGAGGTGGAATGATTTAAAAGTGGACTGTGTCCAACGCAAGAGTGCAGAATCTTTGCATGATGTTCTTTATTACACTTTCAAAATTTCAACATGCATTGTTTTTAACAAAACTGTTTGAAGTAACAGCCCTGATGTTAATGTTATGATTGGATTCCGATGTGGCACTTTAAAAATAAATCATTTCTTTTTGAAATGTCTCGGCACTTATCTGTGCTCAACAGCAGATTACTGTTCTTCCCAGAGTTTCATTCCATGAGCCCCCTTGCTGAAAGACTTGGTAAAGCCTCATGGAAAACTCTGACCTGCCTTTTCATTATCAACGCCCAAGACGAGAGCAAGGAAGTTGATACTTGGGGTGAGGAAATTTAAGTCAGCAGCTGACCTGGAATCTGGAACCACTGCCCCTTGGATATTGCCAAATATGGAAAGAATTCTTGTCACCAAGCAAATATAGAACGGGGTGCTAGAGTTTTAGCTCTCGAATTTTCCAGCACTTTATTTTGATTAGCCTCGTAGGGTATAATAACTGTAGCCTGTGGGATTTTTCACACAAGAGTGGAAAATATAAAGTAGCCAGTTATAATCATTTTCATTATCAAATTATTTAATGTGTTACCATGTCACTTAGTACACCATGTTTTCTCTGTACAGTAATTCATTATTTGGGGACAGGGCAAATAGCAGAAACAGAGATCATATGATGATAGAGAGAGGAAAGACAGATTTGTGCCACTTGTACGAGTGCCTCAGCTTCTCCACCCCCGGGTCCTTATCTGTACAAAGGCAGCAGGGCCCAGGTTTCTACGAGGATCACATGAGACGACGTGAGAGGTTAGCACACGGCCTGGCATGTGACAAGCAGTTATGATGTCAATTTGGATTATGAATTCAAGACACTACCTACAGCTACATTTTTCAAAGTATTTTTCTATGCTTTTGTAAACATCAATTTAAGTCCATTTAATTAATTTTACTTTACTAGGAGAAATATCTCTAAAGATAAGAGACTTCTGTTTGAAATCTACAATAATGATTATATTACTTTGATATCTTAACTTCCTCTTTATGACTTCAAAGAATTTTAATTAACATTTATGTTACGAAGTATTTATTGAACCTCTACACTCTGCCAGTCA
The DNA here is from genome assembly GCA_028533085.1 of Varecia variegata. Taxonomy (NCBI): domain Eukaryota; kingdom Metazoa; phylum Chordata; class Mammalia; order Primates; family Lemuridae; genus Varecia; species Varecia variegata. The sequence goes on along the minus strand of CM052436.1, from coordinate 4,925,653 downwards.
TTGGTGAAGAGGTGGACAGGGTATCACTAGAAACAGGCTCTGTGACTTCAGTGAGTGGACATAAAGCACTCACACTCACAGACACGCACAAGCAAAGCTGGGTGAATGTGCTGACAGAAGGAAAACGAAGAGTGGGAGAGTGGACAGATGAGGATTGATCTTAAACTTTATAAAACATGTCTCGGCCAAGCTCAATAGGGGAAATGTGGAAAGAAACTTAGACCAAACAGGGAAAGTATGAATAAGGAAAAAGAAAAAAAAAAAAGCCAGAGGTCACAATGGACCACTAGTTAAAATAGGTTTACAGCAAACAAATAAACAAAAAAAGTAATGAAATACTAAAATTAAAGAAGTGCAAATAAAAATGAGAGACTCAGTTCTTGCCTTTCAGAATCACAAAGATTCAAAGAGTGAAACGTGCAGGGTTGTTATGGTTCAGTGTGGAACTGGCCTCGCACATGGCTAGAAGGAGTGGGAATTATTACAACCCTTCCTGAGAGTAAACTGACAATTACTTTTTTTAAGTTGGAAGATATTTAAATTTGGCAAAGACTTTAAAAATACATACGCCCATTGGCCCAATAACTACTTTCTAAGCACCAATACTAATAAAAATAATTTTTAAAAATTAGATAGTGGTGCACTGCAATGTGATCAGTGAAAACTGGCAAGCAAAATTATTTCCTGCAACAGGTATTGGCTATAAAAATCATAAGTCTTATTTCAGATGGACTATAACAAAGTGTAAAAATTATGCTTATCAAAAATTTCTAGTGACGTGGGGGAAGGTCTGTCAAACACTGTCAGCTGAGAAGAGCAGGACAGACGTCAGGATTTCTCTGGCTGGTTAGGATTTGGGACAATTCACACTGACGTTGTAATGATTTTTTAGAAATTTTCTCTACAATGAGAATCTTTCAAGTTTATAATTTGTACAAAGGAAGAAGATGCATTTTTGCAAGATGAATGGGTAGGCAGGACAGTGGAGGTGTCCAGAGAGGCGTCTGTCCCCCTCCCACAGCTGCGGCTCCCACAGCAGGTCCGAGCCAGCCCTCTGGCCAGCGCCACCTTGAGCCACCCCCTGGATGCTCTGCCGGCCCACGTGCAGCTACCTGCCCTGCCACCTGCACGTGAGGACCCACGCAAACTCCCTCCTCCCACGTGCCCTGTCTTGCTGCCGCCCAGGCCCAGCTGTGCCCGGCCCTGGGCACGGGAGGCCACACATGAGCCCAGAGTCCGTGGCTGTGGGCTTCCCGGCTGGAGCAGGGGAATGGCAAATGCAGACAGCATGAAGAGCAGACCCAGAAAGACAACATGACGTAGTAGGGAAGGTTAAATCAACTCGGAGTGCCTGTTGGTGTCTGCCATTCACTGAGCACCTGCACAAGACAGGATATAGACATTATGGTCTCATTTTACAGGTGAGGAAACTGAGGTCAAACAGGGTAGGTACTTTGCCCGGGCTCACAAGATTAATAAGGATTCGAATGCAGGTGAGTCTGTGGTCACACAAAGTAAGAGAAACACTCTCAGGGCTGATCTGACAGAGTCCCCGGGGCAGGGGGCAGGTCTCCCATATCCTGTTGAGCAAAAGGAGGGGATGGGGACGGTCTCCTGCAGCAGTTGAGGCTTTCACTAGCTCTGAGGAAAGACCCTGCCGGAGCAGAGCGTGCCACCAAACACTGCAAAGGCTTGGAGACCGTCCCTGTGAAATCCCCTTCTCTGAGACTTCACATTTCAGAGACACTCTTGTAGGTCGGCTTCCCCGTGGCCTCTCGTATTATGATTTTCCTCTGTATCAGCCGTTAAATCAATACATCTGCCAAGGTATTGGGATCCCAATAACTGCTTGGGTCTCCACTACCACAGAGGAGTCTTATTCTGCAGTCTAAATGGCAGAAGTCATCTTTTCCTGAAGGCATCGGGAATTGTCTTATTTATGTTTTATGTACACTTTAACAAATGTGTGTGTGTGTGTGTGTGTGTGTGTGTGTACGTGCATTTAAATAAAAGCCTGTTTTGCAAAACAAACATTTAATGAAATAATCACATTAAAGAAAATATAATTTGGAAACAGTTCCATCTCAGAATGTTCTCTGAGAGCACTGCAGTCCTCTGGGGAAAAAATGTCCACAAATGTAGCCGTTCCCAGTCCTGCTGTCCTCAGACACTGAGTCAGTGGACCCTGGAAGCCGGCATGGGCACGCACACACACACAAACACACACATACACACACACGCGTGCACACACACACCCAGAGTGCACTAGGATTGCGGGCCGCATCACAGAGGGCAGTGAGTGGAAGCAGCAAGTCATTTTAAGATAATGACCCGTAAAGCCACTTTCCAGCAAGGACAGAAACTCGGGGCCTACTCTGGGATGGCACATACACAGCAGGACAGCAGCATTTACTTTGCACTGGGCCTTCTTTCCACGGAATTGCCCCAGAGTAACAAGGAACGAAGCAACTTAAGTCGCTTAAGTTAAGTCGGTGGGCTGACGAAAAACCGTCTATCTGTAGCTATGAAACTCATTTGTCACATCCATCAGAATCCTACGGGAGGTTAACTTCCTTCATGTACCTCTTAGTTTTAATAGGTTTCCTTCATACGTGATGCCAAATACCCCGTGAGTACCTGACATAGGCGAGCATGACCAGATAGAACATGCTATGTTTTTACATTAATAAAACCAACTCCCATCACCTCGTTCCAATTATCATCAAACCTCCAACCTCTGTTAGTTGGAGGAAAGCGATTTCTCCAGGCGAGTCAGCGGAGCCGTCCAGGGTGCCCTCGCCCCTCCACCGAGCCGGTTAGTAACTTTCCACATCCTGCCTGGCCCTGAGCTGCTCTCCACTCACGCCGCTGCCTGGGTCTGCTCTCTCCGGGCCCTTCAGTGTCAGAGCTCCATGACAAGGGAGAACCCTCCACGGTTCCATTTTAAAGGTTAAGGATCTTTAAACTCTAGGGTCAAGGCTGGGAACCTGGGGTGCATGGACTCCCTAAAAGGCCCCAGGACAAAAATGCATCTCTGTTGTAATGCTACGCATCTCCCTGCACACGCATTATTCTAGGATGGACTGGAGGTTTCTGCGAACTTCCCAAATGGTATATGGCATCGAAATAAAAGGATCAAGGAAGTCTTTGGGGAATTCGATTAAAACTCCTAACTGAAGTGCAATGAAGTGTCAAGGATAGCAGCAGGTTCCTTGGAGGCTGTGCGCAAACACTGTGCTGTTTTGTGGGGAAGGCGGGTAGGTGGTGTCGGGCACCCAGGCACCTCTCGGTATTGTCAGATGGCACGGACGCCCGGGGGAAGCACCAAGACCGATGTGAGGCTTGTTTGCATACAGGGACGCCAGCTTTGCTGCTCCCACGTTTTCATTAGAACTCTCAGCCTGATCTTAAATTCCAGGGGTCCTTAGAGATAAACGGGTGCTCTCACAGAAGCCCCTAAAACTCCCTTACTTCTTCCAAGCAAACCATTTTGCTCCCAATTTTAAATTAGCAAGGGAAAATGATAGTGAGAATCACAAAGACTGGATAAGAATATTTAGCTTTCCATAGTGTTTCCAAGGATCTTACAAATATTAATGCAAAAAAAATGCCACTCAGATGTGAAGTACCAACTTAACAAGTTCAGAGCATCTGATACCTAATCGACTAATTGGTTTACTTACTGAAACAACGAAAAACAGAATGCATTTGAGACTGGACATTGTCTGTACGAGGTTCTGTTTCCTAATTGCAGTGGACAGCCATAATTTTCCCCATGCTAATTTGAGCTTTGCACTAACATAATTAAAACTGTAGTCATCAAACTCAGGACCTCCTTTTTCCTCTCTATAAACAAGGCTGTAAAATCATCTCATTACTTTACCCAGGAAACCCACCAGAAACGTATCTTAAAGGAAGTTACCTATAAAGAGGGACTCTTAACAGAGGATTTTTAAAAAATTCACTGGAGTCATTTTAAAGGTTCACTTGGTATATATACAATATACATATAATACAATGTAATAAAATGTTTAACCAAGTATAGTATTCTAGACAAGTGTAAACTATTTCCCCAAATTTATTCAGAAAGGCACAAAACATTCAAACTTCAAAACTAACTTCATATTTTCATAAATATATATTTTTAACACATTAGTATGTTCTGCAAAATGTCCCCTACCTTCTAAAGGATAGCCTGTTATTTCAATGTCCTTTTCAATCCATTTTTTGAGGGAAAAAAACCACATAAGATTGTACTCAAGCTATTCAAGATTTAGAAAGAATATTTCATTTAATTGTTATGAAATACTGATATAAATAAGAGTAAACATAAGAACAAAAGGGTAGCATTTTCAGTTATAAAAATCAAGCAATTTCTACTTGTGTAGCTGAAAGTGGAGCACATTAAACCCCCAATTTTGAAATTCCTTTCTATTATAGTTATATTTCAGCAGACTCCAATCCTTGAAGCCAAGAAAAGAAAACTCTCTATGAGGTGAAAGTCCTTGGTACATGAATTTTTAAAATACTATTGAACACAGCTCGAGAAATAAAACATACCTTGAGCAAAAAAAAGCTGAACAGAACTTCTGAAACACAGTTTATATGGGGTATGTTCGTCAAATCCTCTAACACAAACATTTCAAATGACGAAAATACCAAACCAAAGAGGAGTTTTGAAAATGCCTTGGTCCAATTCTGGGCTAACTTCCATTTCATGAGCTTTCTGACTAACTGAAACCCTTGATAAAAACACAACCAAACGTTCCTCACCTTTATGCAGCGAAACTAAAAGCATGCAACAAACACAGCTTGCTTTGGCCTCTGCTCAGTGTTAGCTTTTGCATCTGATTTTTCTCATTTCTACAAATGTCACCAAGGTATGGTGGCCTTGAAAATATTTTAACAGACCATCACCTCATAGACGGTATACCACTGTCTTGCATTTACCATTAAATCAGGTTCATTTCCAGGAATTTGGCCATATTTAGGTTTCCACCTATGCAGAGTTACCTCCACATTAGTTTCTGTCTGCTAACTCCTAGAAACATTTTCGAGAAAACACATCAGACCCAACACCCCAGAGCAGAGAACCAACAGGCCATTGCTTTCCAATCCCCACAAACCCAACATCACTAGGAACAAATCTTACTCACAGAGCACAGAGGAGTAGGTATTTTATTAAAGATAAACACAGAACAGAACAAACCAAAATTACCACCATTTGAATTATATGAGAACGCTTAGTTCTTGGCGTGGAGGTCCCACAAATCAAGTCAATATTTGCAAGTCCCATTACCAACAGCCACTTGCCGAGCATCTCTGCGTTTCCACGGGGACTGGCTGGCATCCCTGATGCTAAGGAGTCACTGAAGAACCTCCAAAAGTTCATCATTGACCAGCCCATCTTTTCCTTCACCCTGCCTTGCAACCTCTCCGAGTCTGCTGCCTTTTCTCAGACACACATCCAGGCACCCTTAGGGATAGTTAAAGAATCTGAAAATTCAGAAGCGCTCCGAAAAGGCTTTGCAAAAGTAATCCATGGCACTCAACAGTGAATTTAGAAAACCCAATTTTTTTCTGAGTTTGAAGTTTTTAAGCCTTGCGGATGGTTGGAGTAGGAAAAAGGAAATTTACTAGGCAGTGCAAAGGAAATCTTGTTGTCCTCTATTGTGGCAGTGGGGGTGTTGCCCAACCCTGACTTATCTGCCTTGATAAAGGAAACCAAAGAAAAGAGTAACAAGAACAAGATTTTGTCAAATTAAAAGGAACCCTTTCCTTACCTTAATAGTGCTGGCCATAATGCAATCAAGTTTATTGATCGTTAATAAATGTTAATAATAATTATTGCTTCTCTCTGACCAGAAAGTAGTTTTGATGAGGTTGTTTAGAGCGGATGAGATTGTGCTAAGTCTGGGAAATGAAGTCAGCCAATGGCAGGAAGAGGTTTCTATTGGTCCTGGCTGCCCAGCCCGAAGAAACAGGATATTTGGGAGTGGAGAGATAAGAGACCCTGAAAACAATGTTGTTTTTCTTGATGATATGCAGCCAGGAGATTTTTTTTTTAATTAAAAAAAATGGCATCAATTGCCTGGGACTGTGACGGCCACAGCAGGTGTGACCGGTGTGACACGCTGCACGGAGACCACGGCAGGATGCAGGTGCGGCGAGGCGCTGGGTGGCTTTTCATGGGCTGCGAGCACCTCGGGGCCCAGGCTCGAGGGCACCCTACCACCGGGTGCCAGCAGCCCTCCGCGGCCTGCTTCTCTGTGGGATTAGCAGCTGACTAGGACGGAGGACTTGAGCTACCCTCTCCTAAAAGGAAACCTTGCAGGTGGAATTTATTTCATGTTAATGATAATCATGTTTAATAATGGCCACTTGCTGGCTGGTTTTATTAACAACCTGTATTTAGTCAATATTTCAAATGAGTGTTCTAGAACAGTTTCATTTTCCTCCTTCCAAATATATGCAATTTTATTTGCTCCACAACAAATGAGTCGAAAACGCAAAAACTCTAGAATCAAAGTAAATAAGAAAAATAAAGAGGAAAACATAAACCTGTCAAAGTCTCATTTTCAAATATTTATTTAAAATCCAAATAACTGAAGCCACTACAAATGCTTTAAAATGTCAGCAAGCCAGTCCCACTCTGACAAACATCAGTGTTACAGACAGCGGGACCTGAGAGAGCTCTGGGCTGTCCGGGATGTCAGTGAAGACCATATTAAGTGTTTAAAATCCAAGCTATAAGTTCAGGGTCACGGTTCTGTTTTCTACTCGAAGGAAGTACAACTAATGCAGGCCTGAACATTCCTTAGAGGATTCGGGGACTTTAATTACTCATTTTCAGGAAATTACTTGTTCTCTGGAAGAAACAACATTTTGCTTTGAATCCAGCTACACGAAAGTTGGGCCCATAAAGAGGTGTGGTCTCGACAGGAGAGCCACAGAACACAATAGACCAAATCCGGAGTCATCGGGCAACTCCTGGTTTCGGAGGCGGACATTGGGGAGCCGATTTCACTCGGACTTCAGGCCTCTGTAGGGCAGAGTTCTGTACACTAGCCCAAGTTGCTCTTGCTTGTCTTTCCTTCTCGTTAAAACAGAAACACAAGGAGGAAGAAGGGAAGGAAGCAGAGGAGGAGGAGGTAGAGGGGGAGAAGGAGGGAAAGAAGAGAAGGGCAAGAAGAAAAGGAAGGAATGGAAATGGATAAAAAGAAGGAGGAAGAGAAGGGAAGGGAGAAAGAGAGAGAGAGGAGGAAAGAAGGAAGGAAGGAAGGAAAGAAAGAGAAAGAAAGACAAAAGAGAGAGAGAGAGAGAAAAGAAAGAAAGAAAGAAAGAAAGAAAGAAAGAAAGAAAGAAAGAAAGAAAGAAAGAAAGAAAAGATAAAGGAAGAGAGAACATACATCGTAAGAAATCTCACTCCATGTGAAAATCAGAACCTGACAAGTTCTCAGCACCTACATTTCAAGCGAGTGTTGACTTCCGCTCTTTTCATCTCTGAACAATGAATAAGATGGCAGGCTGATTAAAATTGTGCTTCCCCTAAAATTTCAAAGTACACAGTTGTTTTATCTGGGCAGCTTCCACTAGAATTCTGGAGAGCTGAGGGAAGAAAGCTCTCTCAGCTCCAGTGAGATTCCTTGTTTTTTTGTTCTCTCCTAAGAAGCATCAATTTAAAATGTTAACTCCGGTCTCCCAGTAAGCAGTGTTCCGTTATGGATTTGCCAAGCACCACCTTTAAATAAGATGATCCCTTTACAAACGAAATAGCCATGGAAGAATAATCTGCGTGGTCGCACCTCTCCCAGGCCTCCTGGCTTCTAACCCAGGCCTTACACATTCGCTGCGGCGGGAAAGCACCAACCCTTGTACGGGGACCTCATTCTTCAATGACTGTCTGACCATAACTCCTTGCTTCTTGCCTAATTCAAATCAGATGGTGAACAGTGAGATTTTTGACTCTTTATTTTGAAATAATTTCAAACCTACAGAAAAGTTACGAGATAATACAAAGAACTCCTAATACTTTGCCCAGTTGCTCCAACTATTGGCAATTTACATCATCAGCTTTGCCTTGTATCTCAATGCATCTCTCTCTCCCCCCTCCTGCCTCTCTCTCTCTGTCTCTCTCTCTCATATTTCACAAACATATGTACCGTTTATTATTTAACTAATAAAAATACTGTTTTATTAGAGAATAATTTCTTCTCTTGGATACTTACAAAGAGAAAACCACATGCTATATTTGATCGTTTTCCTGAAGATTTGATCCATCAGTTTCATTGTCTCTAATTTTGGAAATGCATAAAATATAAAAAAGTGATCTAATAAAAAGTTCCTTTAGGGACAATGAGTTGTAAACCTTGTTACAAAAGTTTAAAAAGGAAAATCTTCTTCATTTCTAACAACAAAAAGATGGATTCCTGCCATCTTCCAAGATGATAATTCCTGATGTCTAGAACGGCATCACAGCATCCAAGCCTGGGAATCTCTGAATATTTAATGCAAAGAGTTTTTTTAAATAAATCTTTGACTGGCTCTTGATAGCATAAGGCATATCTATTAATTAGAATACTATAGTGCAGAAATCATTTCCCACAAATCATGCTAGGGGGAAATTATTTAAAGATATGGATATCAGTTCATCCTTCCTCAACCCTTCCCCAAGTCTATGCTAAATGCCTCAGCCCTAGACCACCCAGCAGCCTAAGGCCCAGGCTGCCTTTCCAGCCAGACGCTGCCTCTCCCTAGCGGAAGCTGCCCTCCAGGTCACCAGGCAAACCCAGTGGAGGGGCAAACTGGCAGATGGCTCCTACCTGGGGACCATCCCGCCATAAGCATGTTCTTTCTCACCCTCCTTGAGACATAGTACACACTACACTGACCCAGTATGGCCCACCCCGCGTCTGTACACCTGTGGACAGCAGACCCTCTAACTACAGTGCACATCTCCATTTTGTAGGTTTCCATCATGAACGCATCACCCATGAATTTACCAGAACCCTTCATAAGTCTGTTCATATTTTGCTCCAAATAAAAGAAGGAACTAATGTAAAATAAATATACCATAAATTCACTGTAACAATAAAAGAAGCACTATCATTTATTTGTCCTAAAACCATGTCTTCCCTTTTTCTAAAAATTCAACAAGTTCTCATCCTTGTTCTCTCTCTGTGGCATCTGTGGCAGAAGCTCAAGAGTTGAGAACACTTGGATGAGAGCAATATATTCCAGAAACAACGTACGACACAGCAAAGAGGGTAACAAGATGGTTCTTGATCTCCGCATAGTGGGAAGACACAACAGAAGATTCCCTCGTGATGTATTTATTTATCCCTGGACCAGACATCCGTACAAGGGGATGTTCACATGATTGAAAATATTGTAGGAAAACGAGGTAGCAGATGAACACTAAGTGACATGGAAAACTGCTCTGATATGCTGCCTGGTAAGTTAAAAATCACTTTATAAAGGACAATTATATCACAGACCCACTTCATCAAAAATGAGAAAGCAAACTAAAAATACTAGCAGGCATTACATTACAATGCTAATAGTAGAGAACCTTTTCTTTTTTTGTCTTTTTTTCCTCCCTCTTCTCCTTTGTATTTTCAAAACATTTATAATAAACATAAATTATAATTTAATGTAAAAAACATGCAAGTTAATATTTAACATCCTATGTTTTTGTGAATACCTGGAAAATACATGCGTGTTCTGTATTACGTGCACCCCACAACAGCTGTAGTTGTCAAACCCTTTACGTGTGCAGACCAGAATGCATGCTCCTTTTTACATGTCTGACAGCAAGAATAAAGTAGCTCTTTTTTGGTTAATTTTAGTAAGAAAACCCAGAAGATGCTCATGTGTTTGGTTGGAATCATCTATGCAACATTAATACATTTAGATGATGTTAATGACGTGCCTTCTCTCCGCCAGGAACTCTGGTGGGCACTTAGGAAACAAGGATGACAGGCTCTGTCCAGTCACCAGGTGTCCTGGTATTCAGGAAGCCTAGGTCAGTCTCCTCAAACTCTGCACACATAACACTACAGAGCCTGGAACCAACCCATGAAATGCAGGCTTTTTAAGGCAAAACAATAGGCCGAAAGTGCTGTGTATTGTCCTTAAGATGACACATGGATCTTAAAATGCAGAATGTTTGGATTATTCATGAGAGTCCTGCAAGAAGGATGTCCCAAGGATTTTTGCCAGGGACATGCCTGAAATTGTAGATAAGAATCAAGCATCTGGAGCTGCCCCCACAATGGAAAACTCCATCACTCAGTGGAACTTTTCCGCCTGTATCAATTGGAGGATTTGCCTGAGAACACATGCAGCAGAGTAAGGCTCTCTCAGCCCTCAAGGTCACCCATTCCACGCTAGTTAAGGACCGTTTTTCTATTCAAAGCATGCTTCGTAATTACAGTGTCGCTCCACTGGACCAAACTGTGTGAGCGTGTGTGTGTGTGTGTGTGTGTGTGTGTGAGAGAGAGAGAGACAGAGAGAGAAAATGATCCAATTACAATTAAAATAACCATTGGTTCAACACTTTCTCTAACTGGTTAATGTACTCTTCAGCCTCTTGGTGGATTTGAACCAATATAAGCCAAGGAAATTGTTATCACATACTAAATCCTCAACTTCTCAACACTAAGTTGCAATTTCCTTAATTTTGAAGCACGTGTCCGTTCATTTCCATAGGCTCAAATGGAGCAATGATTTCAATAAACACAATTTCATAAGCATCCCACATATTCTGAAGCTTATGCTAACTTTGTTCTTACTCAACTCCACATACCTCTAAAAATGCAAGAATATTAAAACCATTAACAGGAACCCTAAGTATATCAATTTATTATTTGTGGTTTTTAAAACAATCTAAAAGGACAGTTATTATTTTGACAAAATAATTTAGTTTAAAACAATGTTTAAATTTCCTATTTCAATTATTATGCTTCTATATAAAATTTATTAATCACTAAATGATTCTCAATTTCTTTACCCATATAAATGGATATGTCTGAGCATAGACATTATAGTCACCAGACTGCCACTGGTCACCATGAAGCTTGCTATGCCCAATGGGCATGTAATTTGAAGGCTCACAAGGACATCTAGCCATTCCTTATAGAGGCTGGCATGCCCCTCTGCCCCGAACTCAGATCCAAAGTATCCTGTCCCAGGGACTGCCCTCGGTCATCATCCTTGGCCACCCTGAGAAATTATCTTGGGCTGTTGAAATTAACTTATATTTTGATTCTTAGTCATAATTTTAAATGATTTTTTTTTAAAAAAATGTGTGTGCCTCGCTAATAAGATACTGGACATCATGATTTATTTTTGTCTTGGTCTGCAATTACTTTGTGAATGATTTTTTAAAAGAAAACACAGATTACTTCTTAAAGAAAGATAATAATTTGTACTACACTATCACTCACTTGATGGAAGTTTACAGAGAAGCCTGCATGAAGTAACTGCTCCTACTGCCTTCTAAAGACTGCTTTTCCTTTTAGATTGAGACAGCCTTTATTTTGACATCACTCAACTGGATTATTTATCTGCTAATTTACTTATATCACTAATGGAATAAGAAATGAAGCCAAGGCACAAAATGTTGGCCACAAATTCATTTATATTCACAAGAGTATCACCAGGCTACCTGCAGACTCAAATAAGTTCTATGCCTATGCTTGGAGTCAGGTGCATGAAACACCGGGAGTCTGTCTCAGTGTGGAGGCTGCTATATTGTATCCCCTCCACCAGGTACCCTCGCTGCACTGTATCATCTCCCACCACTAGTAATCCAGAGGATATGGGGGTCCAGTTGAAGGGAAGCCAGACCAGTTCTTCTCCAATTCACCCGTATGATAATTTGTTTAATCTTGTTAAATGCACTGAATTGAACTGAAACTATGATGTCAGTTCATTTGCTGCTGTCATCCGATGCCAACACAGATCTCAGCGCACGTCTGGGGAAAGGCTACAATGTTAAGGGAACATAGGAAATGTTCTTTCTGAATGTATTGGCAACAATAAGAACAAAAATCAGGGTTTTCCCACTGTTCAGTTGCTTAGTGGACACTATTCTATCCTTTATTTACAGCTACAAAAATAATCTTGCCACAAGAATTTTAGGAAGCAACCACCTACTGCCCAAAGAACTACACTGCATTGTTTATTTGCTAGTTAGAAACCAGACATGAACCTTGCAGCCAATGTCCCTTTGAACTGCTTGAACTGTTGTCACTAGAGGGTGCTAAATGTCCCTTTAAAAGGCCCTTAGAGAGCATTCGGGTATGTCTAACTCTTGACTTTACATTCCTTGACCTGATATTATTACCTTACAAAGCTCTCTCATTTTTATTCATTAAAATTAAAACCCAATACTTATAATGTACAAATTTTTTGAAAAATTTGAATGGTTCATTATAACAGAACATAAAGAAATACATATGTTTTGAGAGCAAAGGTGAATTGCACAGATCTGCACATAAGACCAAAGGCATGATTTCTGGAGGGTGAGATTTGATCATGGAAGTTGTATGATGGTTCTACATCACTATTAATAATTTTGAACCCTGAAAAATATTCTACTGCACAATAATTTTATTTGGTTCAATGTGTTCCCAATGTAAGTTGCATCACATTAGGTCAATTAGAGTTCATTAGTTTTCTCTGTACACAATACTGATCTCAAGGCTAGGACCTTGCCTAAAAGCAGATATTAGTAGGTCCTTTCCAGAACTAATGTCATAGGAGGAACATGGATTATACTATGATATGTTAGATGTGAAAGATACTTTGTGCTATCTTCCTTTCTTTAAAAAAAAAAAAAGTGTAGTACTTTGGGATATGCTTATAGTGTATCACTTATAAAAATGGCATTTATATACATATATGAAATAAAGTAAGCTTTAAAACTAAATATGGAAGTCTTCTTGAAAATTGTCTTATTACACAATTACACTGACTTTTAGGTCATCAAAATGCCAACCACTTAAGCAAAATGCAGCACACTGGCAATGTTTGCGAAAATATAACCAATTTTGCAACTTTCCCCTTTCTGTCTTCACTTGTACTTAAAAATATCTGCAGTATTTCCTTTTTTTCCCCTTCGACTTTGGTTCATATACCAAGGAATTGTGAGGTCAATGGGTGAGAGATGTTCGTTTGTGTTCACGGCTGTCCGGGGCGGGGCTGCGTGTGGGTAAAGCTCTGACCCACATCTGAAGAGGCTCCAGTGACTGCGGTTTGCAATATATTTTCCTCTCCCTCTGCCAGTAGAGCAGAGAGGTTCGTTTTCCATGTGCTCCACAGGAGGATAATTAAGGCAGTGTTTCATCTGTTAGTCTGCTATTTTTAAAGGGAAACAAACATGGCTTATGCATGTAAGTGGCATCACAGAGTGGATGGACGAGGCCTGGGCGCTCTAACAGCAGTGGATCCCTGGCCTGGTTTCATCAGGACGCAACTGCAGACAAAGGACATTGGCAGAAGAGAAAAGCGACCCTGGGCTCCGCACTGCCAGCACCCGCAATGCTAACTGCTAACTGTTAGCTGGCTTAGGTAGAAACCGAGGAACATAAGTGCAGAGCTAAGCTCTATTTTGGCAAGAGAGGTGGACAAGAACGTGCTAGAGGAGGGGTACACTCGCAACGCTCCTCCGAAAGGAAGAGCCCAGGGCAGCATCTGACCACAGAGGCCTTGCCTTCATCCCCGCCTGCTCAGTGACTCCAAGGAGTCATTTCATTCATTTGTGCCAATTTCCATTTTAAATCAATTAGGAACTTTGTGGATTCGTTCAAAGGAGGAATTAGCATGCATTGGGCACCCCTTCTCTGCCACCTCCCCATTCCCTGCAGACCAGGAGCAGCAAACTCCTGGAGCCCCAGTGCTGACACAGTGATGGCACTCAGCAAACGAGTGAATGAATGAATGAAGCATGCCACACAGCCCAGGGGGACAAGAGAAAGGCAGTACTGGCAGTGTCGGTGCCTAGTCCAGGAGAGGCCCCTCAAGGGCCCAGCATTTGACTTGAACCTGGGACTCGCTGACAATGGGTGAGGTACTCCCAGTGGTAGTGGGAGGATCCTTGGGATGGGCCCAGCCACAGGTTCACCCTGGCCAGCCGTAGCCAAAGCACCATCCCTTTCCTCACTTGTGAACAGAATGTGCTCAGCATCGCTGGCTTTGTCTGTTTTCAGAGGCCTGCTGACCAATCTCCAGGAAGATTTTCACTTAAAGTTAAGATGATAGCTGGGACTTAAGCTGTTAGCCACCCATGGCCCCCCCCCACACTCATATGCACATACACATGTGTGCACACGTGTGCACACACACGTACATACACATGCACACACACATGTATGCATATATAGTAATTATACGACAGATAAATAGATGAGATAGAGAGTGGGGCCCACCCCTTCTCCCAACAGTCGGCCACCTCCTCCCCCAAGTGTCCAGTACATGTCCCAGGTAACCATGGAGGTGGCTTTTTAAAAAAATTCTCCCAGATCAAGGCACTGGGAAATGAAGAAGCCAAATTGGTCTCTAAGAGGCCTTCCAGCTCTACATCTTATGGGATTTCCATCGCAACAAACCTAACAGTACCTGGCAAAAAGTAGATATTCAATTAAAAAGATACTGAGTGAATGAACAAATGAATGAATCAACGAGTGAATGAGCAACTGGGTTGGTTTCACACACACTTATTAGAAACCATCAGAATGGCAGATTCATGGCATTTCTAGACACTTGCCACATCACCATGGCAACTGTATTTCCCAAGATGGCCCAGTAAGATGCCCCATCACACATGGCCTTCCACAAAGCAACACTGACTCTGCTCCCATCAAAAGGTGGGGCGCATTTCCCACTCCTCGAACCTGGGCGGGCCTGTGACCATGGCAGAGTTCAGCTACGCAGCTTCCAAGGCTGCCTCAGAGGTGACACAGCTGCCACCTGGCTTTCTCGGGAAAAGCCACTCTTACACCTCAGCCCCCTACTGGGAGAAAGCCCAGCCACAGGGGCAGGACATGGTGGGTATCCAGCCCTCAGCGCAGCCGGCAGCCAGCACCAGCCCCAGAGGTGCAAGTGAAGAAACCTTTACGATCACTCCAGCCCCAACTGCCACCTGATTGGCAACAGTGTGAGAGACTCAGCAAAGAATGCCCTTCTCAGCCCAGGCAACCCCAGACCCATGAGGGACAACAAAATGATCCCTGTGGTTTTATGCCACTAAGCTTTGGAATGATTGGTTCTGAAGTGATCGGTCA
This sequence comes from Varecia variegata, assembly GCA_028533085.1. Taxonomy (NCBI): domain Eukaryota; kingdom Metazoa; phylum Chordata; class Mammalia; order Primates; family Lemuridae; genus Varecia; species Varecia variegata. The sequence goes on along the minus strand of CM052436.1, from coordinate 4,910,366 downwards.
TTGGAATGCCATCAGAATATTTCTTACTCAAAAAAAGACTTTTGCAACATTATTATAGCAAAAAATACTCTTCCTGTGCGATCCTTCACCCATTCATCAAATCCTGATTGGCATCAACCATAGGTTGAGCATCGTCTCAGTCACTGAGGGCACAGGAAAGAGGGGACGCCATGTTCAGCCAAATGAAAACTTAGATAAAAAGAAAAATATGCCAGAATGACAGAGCACTTTGACCCAAGAGAAAGGACATAAGAAGTGAAATCAACAGTTCTTCCCTCTCCTCTCCCCTTCCCCTGCCTGGGCTCATCAGAGGTGCCCGTGACTCAGGGTCGCGTAGATCCTACAGCTCCGCCCCTGACTTTGGCCCCAGCCCGTGCCCAACACCAGCAGCTCCCCAGGCTCCATGTGGTACCCTGTTCCCACTCTCTAGCAACATCGCTGCCCATCAAGCTCAGATTACTTCCCCGAAGAGACGTGGGAACACGTCAGCTTCCCCCTCCGTGACTCGCACAGAACTGGGGGTGGTCAATGAGAAGCAGAGGGAGAGGAGGAGGATCCATTACCCTGAGTCACTAAAAAGAAAAGCCCTAGTGTTTGGAAGGTGCTGTTATTATTTTCTCTGAAACATTAGCTCCTGGAAATCAGGGGTTCTGTCCCTAGCATGGTCTCCGAGGCTTCCAGGACACCCTGGGGGCTTCCCTTGGTCAATTTCGACGGTAATGAGAGCCATCTGGAAGGCGGCATGGTGGCCCCGTGACCACTGCACGAGAGCTTGGCTGTGGGCACAGGCAGCGTGCACAGGTACACACCGGGGCTCTCACTTCTGAACCACACTCCCGTGTGCTCCTTCCCCAAAGAGAGCGGGAGGGAGAAAAACTGCAGTCCTGAGTGGTATTCTCCCCGAGTATCTGTGAAGCTTCTTTAAAGAAGGCAAGTTATTGTTTTTAAACTCACATGTTGAAATCTTGTAGACGAAGCATTGCCACTCGGATCCCAGATAGCTAGGGCGCCCAAATCTCACCTCCCAGACAGAGCGAGGATTTGAGATATTGGATTCTGAATTACTTAAAGCTGTTTAGAGCTTTGCATCAGGAATGGAAAGCATTAATGTGTCTCTCGCGTCACTCTCTGTTTTATAGAATTCTTGCACTGGGGAGCTCTTTTTATTTTATTATTTTCTTTAACAACCAGAAAACTGGGAAGTTCACAAAGAAATTTTTCAACTGCCTTTAGTGACCCTTAACCCAAGAGGTTTTGCCTAATCTGTAAATTGGAGTGAAAAGTATGTCTGTACCTTTGGTGTGGGGAGCTCTTTGTCTTTAAAAGAGCCGGGCGACCGTTAACAATGGGGCTATACATTCATTGTGCTTCTTTGTCGGTTACTGCAAACCAAAAACAGATGTGAAATATCAGCGGCTACCTCGTAGTGACCCATGGAAGTTGAGGCTAATCCAGATCATTCTTAATAACTCAAAACTGCCACCTTTTTGCCACCTAATTTTTTTCTCACTTACAAATGCAAAAAAAGAATTGACAGTATGCATGGAAATCCATTTCCCTCTGACCAGTTACAGATTTTCTTCGATAAGAGCCAGGAATAAAAGCCTACTCCACTGAGCTGTGCTGCTGTCATCTGAATATGCTTTAGTTTAGGTGATCGTCACCTTTAACAAACCAAGATCTGAAAAGGAGATATTCCTGTCATGACCTTTTCCCAAAACTCAGTAGGTACAGCATTCCTTGGACTATTAGACTGCTTGTACATGTAAGAAAACAGAAGGTTTAGGCTGAAGGATCCAGCAATCCAACAAATGTTTCACTAACATTGAAAGCCCTTTAATTTTTAATCATTTTCCTGAATTTAAAGGTAATGGATTTAAGTGAAGGAGAAAAACAATAGATACAGGAATGATTCATAACCTCCTAGATGAAGAAATCAATCACTCTGCACTAAATTTGAACACTTTATCAATATTTTTTATCTAGTTACTAAATCCAAGATGAACTACTACTTTAACATAAAATCAAATATAAAACTGTTTCAGACACTGAGTATTATTTTTCACCTTAGAGCAAGCACAAGGTAGAATGCCCGTAGATGCGAGGCTAGACACTGGTTGGTTTTTAACGCTCACAAATACAGCAATTGCACTGTCATGCTATACATGGGACTTTCTATTCTTACACTGAAATTAGATTTATACATAGGTAGAGGTAAAAAGATACAATCATATTATCGTATTTCTTCAAATCTAAGACCGTGGATGGTAAAATGTGAAGCACGCTGTGATTTAATGTATTGCTAGGAAAAAAATAATTCTGCCTAATAAAATTCATCACAATACTTTTTAATCAATCAATTGTAAGACACATCCCAATTTCTGAGAACAAATATTAATATATACCTCAAAATTGATGCCAACTGCTACTCCTCTGATAGAACAAATCACGAATGCACTGAAATGTTATTTGGAATAGACAGCAGGGTTTCTCATCCTCTGCACTATCAACATTTTGGGCTGGATAATTCTTTGTTGTGGGGGGCTGCCCTGTGCATGGTAGGATGTTTGCCAGCACTAGATGCCAGTAGCACCTCCACTCCCTGATATGACAACCCAAACTGTCTCAGACATTGCCAAATGGCCCTGAGGGTGGAGGCAAAAATTGCCCCAGTTGGGAACCACTGGAATAGAGTGATTCACTTTGATCAGCTTCACAATATAATTGTGTATTTGTGTGTGTGTGTGTGTGTGTGTATGTATATGTATGTGCATGTATGAGACAGACTGTCAGCCAGTTGGAAAACGTATGGCCAGATGAGACTAACTGACCCGGAAAACACTACCTAAGCAAACAGCTGTTGCCTGTCCAGGAGTGTGGTTGGCCACCCCAATTAACAGGACGTAAAAGAACCTGGCTGATCACACGGCACCATCACAAGAGCTTACGATCTATACACCATCCAATAAATGTGAAAATAAATTAAAGAAAATAAAAATAAGGAAATCACAACACAATATTTTGGGCCTATCCAGATGACAAAAATGAGAGAAGTTTAATGTTTTGCAGCACTGGCACGACAGTAAGGGAAAGACGCTCTCATTCATGCACATTGGGAATATGGTAATTTATCTCTTGACTCAGCAATTTCTCTTCTAGAAATCCAACTTTTAGAAATATTCAAACAGGCAAAGATATAGGAACAAGAATGTTCACTATTGCACTGTTTAGTAATGCTGAAAAATAAGAATAAGCTGCATGTCTATCAATCAGAGATTGGGTAAATATACTACACAGTGTTAAGAAGAATGAGATAGATCTAAACCCACTGCATAGAAAATGTTCACCAGATAATGAGTTTTTAAAAATTATCACATATGTGAATTAGCATACAGTTTCAAGGATAGGATCATAGAGTAACTGCCCCTTTTAAGTCAAACATTTGAGAAAAATTGGGATATAGCAAGTACGTGTTACTTTTGTAATCAGAAAAAAAATTAAATAATTAATATTCTAATATAGAAATATTAAAATGCCAAGAAAATTTAAATATATTCATAAAAATATATAATAGTCTACCAATTAGACTATGGAATACATAAATACATATTAATATAGCTAGAAATACGTTGAGGTTTATTCATTTATATGAGAAATATTTATTGAGCATCTACTTTATTAAATATACTGTTAGCAAAATAATACGTGAGACTTATTAAAAGACTCCTAGGGAAAATGAAATCTGAGTCGAGTTCCCAAAAATAGGCTATGCTCAGACTGGAAGGGAAAGGTGGCAAAATCTTTTAGGAATAATAAATTTTAAAAAATTGGGGTAAAGGATTTGGTTCATCATGAAGGGAGCACAGAAACTACAAGTAAGGTTATTCTGAGAAATATGTCAATATGAGGAAAAATCTTGACATCTACAGACAAATATTTGTTGTTGATTCAGGCGGGCAGTGAGGATTCACAAGAATAATTCAAAGGACATGGCGTAAAATGCTTCTGACCAGAGCATGTTTATAGCGCTAACGCTAACTGGAACTAGGCTTGGTTCTGCAGATAAAAAGGAAGAGTAACTATGAGGTGGGGTACATGATAACACTGCTGTTCCTGTGAGTGATCTCCCACGGGAACGAGGCAAAGACATCCATCTCAAGAAGTTAGAAAAACCCAAAGAAAGAAAAAGGAAAATAACAAAGATAAGAACAAAATTAATAAAATAGAAAATGAGCATATGGTGGGAAAGATTAATGAAGCCAAATCTGGTTCTTTGAAAAGATAAGTTATTTATAAACTCCTGGTGATTATAATTAAAGAGAAAAAAGAGAAGCTTAAAATAACCAAAGTCAAGAATGAAAAGGGCACCATTTTTACAGATGCTGTAGACTTAGAAGGATAACAGCACATTATAATAACTTCCTATCAATAAATGTGAAAATTCAGCTGAAATAGATAAAATCCTTGGAAAAGATAATCTACCAAAACTCTCAAAGGAAGAAATACAAAATCTGAACTGTTACAACTATGAATGAATAATCTCAAACCTCCTTAAAGAAAAACTCCAGGAAAAAAGAAAAGAGAGAGAGAGAAAATTCCAGGCTCAGATTGATTTATCAGTAAATTCTAACATACATTTAAAGAAAAATGGATGCCAGTCATACACAAAGGTTTCCAGAGAACAAAAGAAGAAAAAAGCTTGATATCAAAATGTAACTAGGACATAATGAAAAAAGGAAAATTATAACCCGATCTCACATATAAACACAGATGCAAAAATCCTAAATAAGATGCTAGAAAACCAAATACAACAGTATGTAAAGCAGACTAATATATACTGTAAACAAGTTGGGTTTATTCCAAGAACGAAAGGTTGTTTCAATCAATGTAAATAATCGAATTTACAATGTAAAGAAGAAAATTCATATGATAATTTAAAACAAAAGAGGAAAAATTTAAACAAAAAAGGAAAAATTTATTTGATAAAATAAATATTCATGATAAAAATTCTTAGTAAATTAGAAATAAAAGAGAACTTTATGAATTCCACAAATTGATAAAGGGCATCTATCAAAACCTAGAGTAAACCACACACTTTAATGCAAAACATTAAAATTTAATCTTTTGAAGTTGGGTGAAAAGGCAAAAAAGGCCCACTCATTACCACGTTTGTCACAAATTATACTGGGGGTCCTCATTAGTAGATAAGGCAAGAAAATAAAATGAAATGTCACGGGATCAAGAAAAAATAAATTATTAATAAAACTTTACTTGCAGATGATATTTTCTTTTATGAAGAAATTACAAGAGAATTTACAAATAAATCATTAGAATTAATGAATGAGTTTGGGAAGTTTGTTAGATACAAAGTCAATATAGAAAATCCAACTTTAGACCAGGCATAGTGGCTCATGCCTGTAATCCTAGCACTCTGGAAGGAGAAGGCAGGAGAATCGATTTAACTCTGGAGTCCAAGACCAACCTGAGCAAAAGTGAGACCTGTCTCTACTGAAAATAAAAGGAAAACTTAGCCAGGTGTGGTGGCATACACCTGAAGTCCCACCTACTCAGGAGGCTAAGGCAGGAGGATTGTTTGAGCTCAGAAGTTTGAGGCTGCTGTGAGCTAGGCTGACACCACTGCACTCTAGCCCAGGCAACAGGGTGAGACTTTGACTCAAAAAAATAACAAGAAAGAAAAAAGAAAATTCAATTTTATCTATATCTCAGCATCAATAGAAAATAAAATTTTTAAGTGATATTATTTTCATCAGCATCAGAAATACCTTACAATATGGGAATAAATCTAATATAAGATGTACGGGACCATTACACTGAAAACTACAAAATATTATTGCAAGAAGACCTAAATAAATGGATAGATATAACATATACATGGATTGAAAGACTTCATACTATAAAGATTCCAATTTTATTCAAATTTACCAATGATTCAATCAAAATTATAACAAGATTTTTGTGGAACTTGACAAATAGATTCTAAAATTTGTCACATGGGTCAAAATGCACATAGTCTAGAAAAGATGCTCTTAAAGAAGTATAAGGCAGGACAACTTGCTCTACTAAACATTATCAGAAAGGCACGACAATGAATACTTTATCAGTATCCATACAGGTATAAATAAATAAAACAATGGGGAAAAAGAGAAAGCCCCAAAACGGATGCACACATATATGGACACACTTGATTTCTGACAAAGGTGCAGTGCAGTTAAGAAAGGAGGAAATCATTAGTTATTGGTCCTGGGAAATGGGACATCCACACACAAAAAAGAAGCTTGACAAGTAACTCACACGTCATAAAAGTCAGTACCAGGTAAACTGCAGATCTGAATATGACTGGCAAGAACTACACAGTTTCTGGAATATAATAAAGAAGGATGTGTGTAAGATTTTGGAATGGGGGAAGTTTTGTAAATAAGGCCCCAAAACATTAACTATAAACTAATAACTTGAACCACATTAAAATTAAGAAAAAATTTAAGAACTTCTTTTCATCAAAAGACACCACGAAGAGAATAAAAAGGCAAGCCATGGAATGGAAATGATATTTTTAACACATCCAACCTAGTATTCATATCCAGAATATGTAAAGAGCCCTTATAAAGCCATAAGGAGACATACGACCCAGTAGAAAAACAGGGAAGAAACTTGCACAGGCAGTCATAAACGAGGATCTGCAAATGCCCATTAAAGATACGCAGAGGTCTTCCACTTCCGTAGTAACCCAGGGAATGCAAATTAGAGCCATCGTGAGATAACACTGCCCGTACATCACAGTGTCTAAAATGAAGACTGACAACTGTTTTTGATGAAGATGTGGAGCAACAAAAACTTTAACACACACACAGCTGGAGTTCGGATGATGTCCTTGTGTATCGGTCAGGGTGCAGATGGGAAGCAGAAGGCATATTCCAGGAGGTCACTGAGAGAAGTTAATGGAAGGACTTAGAATGGTGAAGGCAGAATGTAGTAAAAACAAAAGGGTGATGAAGTCCCTGGGGCTGTCCCACCCTCAGGCCTAAAAGGGGAGGCGGAGCGGTTATGCAGCTGTCACTGTAACTACCTGTAACTACCCAGAGGATAAACAGGAGCTGTGGCTTTCCCTACAGGGTAAAAGCCACTGTCAACCCACCTAAGGGGGAAAGCAGATCCCTGCATTCTCAATCCTCTGGCCCTCTCGTTAGCTGAACCGGCGCAAGACAGAGAGGACAGAGAGCCCATCCGATGCAGCCCACAGAAGCCAAACTCCGGGGGCAAGAAGCAGGACAGAGAAGGGTGGAGAGTGGATTGGAGAAGTAAACGAAGGATGTCGGCACCTCTGCTGTCATTAAAGACTGTGCGATTCCACTCTTTAATATATGCACGATAGAAACGTGTGCCTACGTGCACCAAAAGGCAGCTACAGGAGTGTCCCCGGCAGTGAGATCTGTCGTCGCCAAATACTAGAAACACCCAAGTGCCCTTCAATACCGCAGTGCGTCAATATGTTGTGGTATATTTACACACTGCCACACTCTAAGGCAATGAAGATAAAGAAAATGCTGCTACACACGATGAGAGGGATGGCTCTCTGGAACGTCCCGTCGAGGGGAAAAGGCTCAGCACAAAGGAACACACCGTGTGATTCCATTTACACCAAGATCAAAGGGAAGCCACGCTTAACTGCAGTGACCAGGGACGCACGTTCAGATGAGAAAACTATGAGGAACAGTAAAGAAGCAATGGGCATAAAAATGAAAATAACTTCCTTCTTTAGAGGAAAGGAGGGGTGAGAATTAGGAAAGGCATAAGTGGGGTTGCTCCTGTGCTATAACTAACTACGGCACACGTTTACTGGTCAGCACATATATGTTGTTTTAAATTTTTTAAAAATTAGTTAAAAGGTGTGCATCACCCTGAGAAACTAGGTGCTAGGAATGCATTCTCTTACTCTCTCAGTTAAATACCGTCTCTGGCTACATGTGTAAATTAGGACTGAGACCCCGGCCACACGTACCGAAAGAAGCAGGTAGGAAGGAGCAATTGAGAAGCTCTTTGCCACGTGATTAGCTTCCAAATAAAGGAAACTCAGGTCAGGTCACTGAAAGCATTTGGTATCCAATACTCTTTGCATAACTCCCCTTCCCCCAAAACAAAAACAAAACAAATGAAAGACCTTTCAGGGCTACTTTTCTCCTGAGGTTAGCAGACCAAAACTTTTCACACGTGGAATACTTTTATGAGCAGCCGGTGGGTGACATGTGGTAGAAGGGCTAGCCTTGCCTTGCAGGAACTTATCTGTTCATGTTTTCTGGGTGAGAAGGAGAGGAGAGCAGTGCTATTTAGCATCACGAGTTTCACCAGCCACACGGGGTGGGCAGGAGCTGCAGGGGGTGGCCTCACGGAGAAGTGGCCCTTACTGAGAAGGTGGCATCCAGTTAAACCTGCACAAGAAGTAGGAGCTAGCCATCTTCAGATTGCCCTGAGGACCAGGTCCTTAAATATTCTTGAGCCACACATAAGCTTGGGGGCATGAGAGGGGCAGACACAACGCTGCAGTGACCCAAGCCAAGGCTCAGAGATTTCATATGCTTCCACAAGGTGGGCGAGAGCCAGGTAATACTGGAGGAGTTTGAACGTCACCCCAGTATGACAAAGACTAATTAGGGATTGTCTAATCTCCATGACATGTTCTAAACATTCTCCAGCTGCCGTGTACAGGGAAGGTTTGTCAACCTTCCCAGCACGAGGAAATTTGGGGAAACCCAGCTCAGGGGATACTGCATCACTCTGGTGAGCTTGCAGGGCCGGGGCTGCTGGGAAAGAGCTGACGAGGCTGGTGACAGATTGGAGGTAGACAGGAAGGAAAAGAAGAATGGGAGACGATTTGTGGTTTGTGGTGGTGGTTTAATGCTATGGCTTTAACAACTGGGAAGACAGTGTTTCCACTTGACGGAGGGGGAGGGGACTTGGAGACTACGAGACTGGGGAGGGCAGCTCAGGATTTGTACTTTAAGTCTGAGGTGCTCGTAGACAGGCACGGTGAGATATCAGCCAGGAGCTGGTTACAAACAGGGATGCAAGACCGGGCATCATCAGTATAGGGATGGTTTTTAAGCCATGTGATGGGATCCCATTTCTTAGGAGGGAGAGGTGAGTGCAGGTAACAAAGCAAAGGTGAAATGAAAGGAGAGCCTTGAGAACACCGATCACCTAGGAGCCCAGCAGAGAAAGAAGAGGCAGCCTACGGCCCAGCGGCCCAGCGTGGGGCAAGAGGCTTTCCAGGCTTTGGTGAATGCCCATCAGAGGTTTGTCTTAAAGTGAGGCAGCCAGCACAGTTCCCCGTGTTTTCTTAAACAACATTCAGCAGTTCAAAGTGCAGCTACTGTAAATGGAGCCAAGCCGTGAGCCAGTCATCACAAAACCTCCCTAGGAATGGCCATCATGAACTAAATTGTACAGCTAAAGGTAGGGGCACAGGGAAGTTCAGCAACGTCTTCCCCACAGCCACAGCAAGTAACCAGAAGGACTCCAGACCAGAGTTTTTCTAACTCCGTATTTCACACCCTAAAACACTGTGATGCCACCTCCAAAAGAAGGGGGGTACTCTAGGACAAAAGAAGCTCATAAAAGGAAACAAAGAGACAGAGCATAAAACTTATTTTAAGAACAATATGCAGAAATTTATTGTGTAAGAAACAATATTCAGAAAGGTATAAATATTCCATATAAACGCAACACGGCACATCACAGCGTGAAAAAAATGAGAGAGGAACATGATACAAGTGGAGTTCATTGAATTTGCCCCCCCCCCAAAAAAAAATTCAGGTTGTGAATTTGGGAAACTTAAGATAAAATAGAAAACAACTGAAAGAATATTTCAAGAATTTGCAGACTGACTTAGACACAATGATGACGCAGCTCCTCTGAGCAGGCAGGAACTAGGTAATTTGAAACGCCAATGGAATGAACTTGACCTGGCGGTTGTGATCACCATGGGTTTGACAAGCGTTGAAGAGTGTCTTGGGGCAGATTTGCAGATCCAGACACCCTTATTTGTGATGTTCTTCATCAAAGATTTGCAATTTACAGTTTGAATATTAAAAACATGACGTGAATGAAATTCAGATATCTCTCAGTAAATGGGATAATTATTCCTCCCATCAGCTACAGTTCTCAGTATGAAGGGTTATAATTGACATTATGTACAATAACTACAAATTGTATCCTATGAAAATAGAGAATCTATTATAGAAAGAATTGTTTTAATCTAAAGCTAAAGTAGCATCAATATTTTTTCATAATTTGTGGTCCCCTTCCTATAAATAAGTTTCCAGGGGAAAAATTGCTTTTAAGAAGTGGTATAAGTGTTGGCTGTTTCATATATAAGTCTTAACAAAATTTAGTTAATTAAATCAAAAGATATAAAATAAGATTTGTTCTTTTTCTTAAATGTAAACAAAAGATTTACTTCTGAAGTAATGGACTTTACAAAACATGTATTTTTGGTTCCTTTTTCTTATTATATCTATAAATTTACTAATAAAAGGTTTTTGTCTTGATTTACTAACATTTGAAAAGATGGATTATATTGGTATTGCAAGAAGAGAATTTCATAAATTAAAAATCAATACATGAACTGTATTCTCTTATTTGCAATATGACAAATGATTATGTAAAATTACAATCAATAAAAGCTATTTGAAAGTTATAATAGATTTTGCCATAACTTCTCTGCTAGAGAAGTTAAAACACTCCAACTATTTTTAAATCATCGGTTTACAGTGTAGATCAAACATATCAAAATATTTCACTTTAGCAAGCAATTATCTATATGTAGCTTCAATTTTCAATATAAAAGTTTAGTTCATAATATCTCCAACATAGTTATCAAGTTCAATGTAGGTCTGTTTCATAAATCAATTTCAGACTAGACAAAAGGAAAAAGCAAATTCCTGCTTATGTCAGTATTTTTCAAGTCAATCCCAAAGACAGAGCTGTTATTCTCATGTGAATTTTCAATAGGTATCTTAACAATGTTGTTCTGACAATCTATTTAGATATTATATGATGGAAACAAAACAACAACAAGAAAGAAAGTATAAACTCTAGTCAACTATTGCTTCTGGACATAAAATACGTTTGAGGAAGAAACATGTTCCATGTAGACCAGGGCAGTCATTTAGAGAAACTTGGCTCTAAAAAAAGGTTTATCAAAGGAGGTTTTGTGTCCAGATGAGGCCAGTTTTCCACTCAAAATCATTTTATTAAATGTCATTGGATCACACATTTCCAGGTGTGCCCCTGCAGTAAGCCCTATAATTCTTAAAAATCACACTGAGGTAGCAGGAAGGGCAGCTAAAAGTAATGTGGGTTATATTTATATCCTGCTGATGTTTTCTAAGTAGCCCCTGCCTGAGTATTAGATTTTTAAAAATGAACTGTCAGATAATTGGTTGTCTATTGCAAATAAACGATCCATCATGTTATCCCTGTGCCTTTTTGTAGAATCCAGAAAGTAGCATTCTTGTCAAAATATCTTATAAAACACAGAGTCCACGTTTGTAACAAACATTCTAATGAGTATCTGTCACTAACATCTCCCCAAAAAATATTCAGAAAAAAAATTTCTAAGGAAACCTCTTATCCTTTCTATTTATGTAGAGAGTGGTGTTGATTACAATAACGATAAACACTACCAGGTTATCAGATGCCAGGGATCACAGTACACACTTTATATGCTTTAATCATCTGAGTTAATTCTCATCACAACCCTATGGATGAGATGAACTTCTTCCCATTTCAAAGATGAAGAGACTGAGGCTTAAACAAGCTAAGTTCTTTACACAAGCTCAGAAAATCATCTCTCCGACCAGGAAGCTGGTGGTCATCCTGAGCAACTTCTCTGAGCCTCTGGCCCTGATTAATGCTCTTACCTGAATCTCACCCCTTCATTACTGCAATTCTCAGGAAAACCCTACCTACCCACGTGGAATTCTCATCTACAGCTCACCCAATTTGCTACTGGATTTCAGTGTTATTTCATATGAAAACAATCAATAACAGAAAAGACCTAGATCCAGTTTCAAAAACATAATTTGAAAGGAATTCACTCTGAAAGCTCCAAGAAGCCCAGCAATCACCCACCGGTACCCTGAGAGGGCCTCTCAGGTACCTCCACTCTCCGCTGGACGCCTCCCTCCACTTCAAAACACATGTCTGGCTCCTCCGGCTCACAAACAGAAACAGAGAGCCCCAGTATCCAAAGGCAAGGCTGCACTTTAAGAGGCACTTTGTTTTTGTAGGTGTTCAAGGATTTGGAATCAAAGCAGCAGAATTATTAAAATTAATCCAATTTTCTTTCATTTATTTTGTTAGTTCATACCTCTAAAAGATATATTTTGGAAGGCACCATTCAACCCAACCATTTACAAATCAAAGCTTTCTTTGGAATCCCTGAGACCTAACCCAAGCTAGACGGTGACACACTGCCAGCTCCCTGCCCTCCCCACCTGGAAGGAGTATGGAATGCACTATTTGACGTGAGCTCACATTTAATTACCGTGTCAAAAATCTAACTTAAATTGCTTTAATCAGCTGCCAACACCATGAGTCTTTCTGGCTTGAATGTCTATAAACAAAGAATAAATTCAAATATGTCACCAAGTGGCATCAACTTGTTGACCACTGGACCTGGAATAGTTATGCAACCAGAGCTTGATGGGAAAAAGTCAACATCTTCATATACATGAGTCTTTGCTGATCTTTTCAAACCATCAGTCAACAGAATCCTCATAAAGCTAAATGAGCTATCTGCACGGAAACTACTCAGGCTCAGATACCCAAACCCGTGGCTGTCCATCAGGAAAGCCCGAATAAAGCTGTCGCTGGCTTTTCCTGCTCCAATTTGGAGCATTTGTAGAAACATGATTGCATGTCTAAATTATATTAAGACAAATAAACATTCTGTGATTAAATACTCCAAAACACAGGAGAGGTGATAAGAGGTTAGGTTTTCTCTACTGAGGTGGAAAACACAGGAAGCGCTCAGCTGTTCAAAAAAAAAAAGCAAGGATTCTCCGAGCCAGAAGCGGTGTCCTTTATTTTGGAAATGTTTAAAAGTCTGTAAGGAGAGATCTCCTGGTTCAGCCTGAGCACTAGTGAGCAAATAACTTCTGAAATACTCCTGAAAGAGAATTCTCCATCCCCCTCTGTTTGAAATGCTTCCTAAAGAAAACAGAATTTGCACAAAATAGCTTATGCTAACTCGAACACTAAGACCGGCAGTCACAAATTAAGAATCGTCTTAGAAGGCCGTGCTGCCTTCCACCTTAAGCAACTATTGGAAGTCTGTAAATATAGCAGAAGGCCAGAAAATTAATTTCTAAAACTAAAAGGAAAGTTCATTTCAGATAATCCAAGGAAATGATTAGAGACTACCTAAGCGGGTTCTTAAGCCCGCTCCCTGCTGCTCTGATATGAAGACGCTGGTGGCGTGGCTGACATCCCTGTCATCTTCCTGGTGCCCCTCTGCCACCTCTCCTTCAGCACTAATCTTCTCTCCGGTCCCACATACCTGCCCACGTTCTCCCCTGCTTCTAACAGACCGATGCCTACCACAGCTGCTCAAGCTCTAGTCCCGCTCTGGATTCAGACCTGTCCGTCCAACAACCTGCCAGACATCTCTCCCGGATGTCCACCAGCACTTCAAGGCACACGATCAGAGTCACATGCAAAGTTCTCTTCAGCCTCGACGCTTTCCCTCCAGTATTCCTTCCACCCTCTGTCCTCCAAGCCCAGACACAAGCAGTCGTTCTTGAGCCATTTCTCTACCTCCTCCCCACCTACCCCCAGACCCTATGGGACTTACCTCCCAAATGCTGTCGTGTGACTTCAGCCACATGAGCTTTTTATGTGGGAAGAGAGGCACATTCACGTGAGTGGGAAAACTGACCTCCATGCAGCTCTGGTCCACTCACCACAAGCAGGCCAGCCCAAGTCCTTCCACCAACCACCCCTGTGGCTGAGACACAGGACCAAGGACATGCAAAGGTAGATTGGAAGCCAAATGAGCCAGTGAGGGACCTGAGCAAAGCCTCAAGCTCATTTTCCTTTGAGTCAATGAGAGTAACAGTGACACATCTAGAATCCACCTGTTGAAAATAATACTGTTGCTGACTACTGTGGAGGAATAGTAAATCTAAGCTGGGATTATGAATCCAAAGACATGTGAAATTGTAAAGGGAGTTTAGAAGAAGAGAGGGACTAAGAAGTGTTCTAATATAGTTGGCTGTCCACGCAGATGCCGTGTGAGAGGGACACGTGAGGGTTGCTGAAGGGCAAGGGACGTTCTGGGGTGTGGCTGGAGGACAGGCATTGACCGTCAGGGGTAAGTAATCCATGAATGGACCAAATTCCTTGGAAACAGGAACCCAGATCCAGAAGTGATTAGAAAAGAATGTAAACTCTACTCTTCACACCCCATAAGTCCATCCCTAGAAGTTTATATATATGTATTATAAATATATCTGCTATAATATTATAATTTTGTCTGCTACAGTAACAACTGGAAACTACCTAAGAGTCAAGCAGGATGGTATGAATATATTAGGGTCTCTGCTCTGTCACAGGCGATTATATCATGATGGAGAAAGATACTCATGATCATATTGATAAACTAATAGAGCAATTAATAAAGCTGTAAGTAAAATATTTTTAATTTTAGTAATTTAAATTATTTTCATTCTAATTTTTCAAGTAAGTTTATAGATTTATATATAAATGCACATAATTTAACTCAAATGCATGTAAATATTCACTAAAAGGCTAACACCTAAAAATGTCAATTGATGTTATTTCTGAGTGATGGGGTTCATGAGGGTTTTAATTTCCTTTTTACTAAGTATATTTACTGAAATGTCTACCAGTATTAACTTTGTAATAAAAACATTACTGTTTAAGATAAAAAAGAATGAAAAGCACAGGTACAAAAATATTATTAGAACATAGGAAAGTACAAAATCAAGCAGCAAAAGGGGGAAATTATACCAAGAATTGGAAAAAGTATGTTAAGAATTGTGAGTAAAGCTGTAACAACTGAGAAAAAAATCCTAGCTCTGAAAGTAATGGGGAAAAGATGCTGACTTCCAGAACTTTCACCATCCACTAGGAAGTCCAACTTATAAGAAGGGACTGAATTTACCTACGTGCTCAGATCTAAGAGTCATTCTCCACGATGGATACTGAGTGACATCCAGTCACAGCCACTGCAGACACGGCCTATCCCACACTGACACTACGTGAAATTCAAGGGCATAATATTACACGGAAGTCGTGAGAAGAAAACCCCATGTGGATTGGGGACAGGAATGTGCCACAGTCCTCAGAGGCCAGTGCTGTTCCAAGTGTGGTTTCAGACCAGCCACGTTAGCATCACCTGGGGGCTTACTGGAAGGTGCACGGGCTCCCTCCACAGACCTGCAGAACCAGCATCTCTGAGGGGGACCAGGAATCTGTATTTTAACACTCCCTCCAGCTCGAAAAATCCTGTGGTGGGTAACTTCCTTCTGGCTTAGTGTAGGGATAATGTCTAGTGAACATGGAGGAATGAAAAATGACTGATTAAATAATCCCTAAATGACTCCTGTGAGTATTAATTTCCCAGCCAGGATTTTGGTAGCAGCTGATGACAAACAGGACTGTGATCACCAGGGGGTGTCTGAAGGGGACACATGGAGTGCAGTTTCCTGCCTCTGCTCCTCGGTAATGGAGCCCCACCCCACCTCCCTTAGACGGAAGCCAAAGAAAGAACTGGAACTTTCCATGAGAGCAGGGCCTGTTAAAGACCAAAGGGCAACCCAAAATTGTAAGAGTGGCCTTGCCCTGAAACCTGTGAGGCCAGACTACACTGGTGTAACCCTAGTGTGACAACAACAATGGGCGATTGTGGGGGGTTGTCCTCGATATGGCGATGAGGTAGGCACGGCAGGGATCTCCAGACTGTTGAGTCTATTCTGATGAGATTGTGTACTAATTTCCTAGGGCTTCCATAACAAAGTCCCACATGCTGGATGGCTTCAACAACAGAAATTCATTTTCTCACAGTTCTGGAGGCTGGAAGTCCGAGATCAAGGTGTCGGCAGAGTTGGTTCCTTCTGAGGGCTCTGAGGGAGAGTCTGTTCCATGTCTCCGTCCTAGCTCGTGGTGGTTTGCTGGCAATGCTTGGGGTTCCTTGGCTTATAGAAGCATCACCTAAATCTCTGATGTCATCTTCATGTGGCATTCTCCCTGTGTGTATGTCTGTCTCCAACTTTGTCCTCTTTTTTACAAGGACATCAATCACATTGGATTAGGGGTCCACCCTATTCCATCTGCAATGACCCTATTTTCAAATCAGGTCACATTCTGAGGTACCAGGGGTTAGGAATTCAGAATATGAATTCTGGAAGGACACAATTCACCCCATAGCAGGCTGTTTAATATTATGTGTGAGGAAGCTACAGCAAACCTCTGTAAAAATGACTGTTTATTGGCATTTAGTATAATTAATATTTAAATATTCTTCCTGACAAAATTTACCCAAACTTTTTAGCTTCATTGAGAGTATCATGGTGTTAGCATTAATAATAGAATAGTTCTTTAATTTTACAAAGATACTGTGTCTGCATTCCATTTAAAATCCATAGCAAATTGTCTGGGTAGAAATTAAATGAGAAAGTCATCATCAACTTTTCCAGTTACACATTTTTGGACATTTTGCTAAGTATATATTTACAAATTAGCCAAAAAACAATGAGATCTTCCATGTGCATCTTTTTAAAAATTTGTTTCTTTCACTACATATATCACGGTAGCCTCTCTGTGTGAACACACGCAGCTCTGAAGCATTAGCTCTAAGAGCCACCCCGGGGTCCTTGTGGTCCACAGGAGTGTCCTATCCCTAATCTAAGTGCGTAGACTAAGGCTTTGACTGAATCATTCCCAATCCTATGCTCAGGCCACTTGGATTCATTCATTCATTCATTCATTCATTCAAAAATCACTTACTGAGTGAACACCATGTGCTAGGCACTGTCCTAAGCATGAGAGAGACACAGTGGTGAATGAGACAGACCTGTCCCCATGGTAATTACATTATAGTAAGGAAAATGGAAAAATTTTTTTAGATCTATAAATGTTTTTTTTAAATCTGTAATATCATGCCAGATAAAGATACTCTGGAACAAATAAAAACAGCCGGGGGAAGAGAGACAGCTCTTTTTGGATAGTGGGGGCAGGGAGGGCTGTCTGGGGTGTCTTGAGCAGAGAGCTGATGACTCTGAAGGGGGACCTGTGACAACTTCCGGGGAAGAGAGCCTGGCCAGCAGGAGCAGCAAGCACAGAGCCCTGAGGTGGGATAAGCGTGAAGTATTCTAGAACCAGCAAGAAGCCCATGTGGCCACACCAGAGTGAGCCGGTGGTGCTGGGAGGCAGCCTCGATCTTGCAGGGCCCTGGGAACATGAATAGGAGTTTGGACTTTACCCAAATTGCCAGGGGAAGTGAGAGACGGTGTTCTCCAGGGCAGGAACAGCATCTGACCTACACGTGGAGGAAAACACTCTGACTTCTGTGCGGACAACAGACTATAGGAAATGAAGAGTAGAGGCAGAGGGACGAATGCGGATGATTTCGGTATTTGGAAGGATGATCGAGTGCCTGAATTAAGGTGGTAATGGCTGTGGGGGTGAGCAGTGGGCAGTTTGGTACATGTTTGGAAGGTAGAGCCAATAGAACTTGGGCTCTCGGAACACACTGGAGCTGCCTCGGGCCAGCCCTCCCCCGACAGCTTAAGAAACTCTGTGCTCGGCTGCTCTGATCGAATCTGAAATATTGTGTGTACTTTTTGCTGTAGTCTGATCAGCGCAGAATGAAATGACTGTCTTAAAAAGTGAGGCTGGCATGGGAAATACGTCCTTAGAGAACAGGCAGGAGATGGTAGAGAAAATAAAAGCCACGGAAAAGAACAACTGAGGAATGTAGGGGACTTGTCCTGGCACGGTTAAGAATGAGGTTTGAAGGGAGGCATGAGTGTGTCGTCATCGAATAGTGGAAAGGTTCCATTTGGAAAAGAGATTGACTTATTCCTCATGGTTTGAGCAGTTCCAGAGGGTCAGTCTGAGGACCACTGGGTGGACGTCACAGAAAGGCCAAGAAGCCTCCTCCGGGAGAAGGAAGAGTTGAGAAAATGTCTCAAAGCCATTCGTCAGGATTCTGCAGAGGCGATTCCTCAGCTGGGTACGGAACTGGAATGTGTAACTCCAAATCCCTCTCTGTCTACAGTCTATGCTGTCATGTTTTTGGAGCAGAGGTGTCAACTTCGTCTTCTAAAAATTCCAATACACAGACAGTTCTACCCTCAACCCCTGTACGGAGACCCTGATGTCAGTGACCTGACACCGGAAAAGCAAGCTTGTCCTGCCCAGTGAATCTGGCTTCAATAGGACCCACTTTGTAACTTTCACGAGTCTAAAAGGAAACTTGAAAATGCAAAGATCAAATGGTTTTCAAAGTCACATCCAGGTTTACAATGTAGTATCTTGTAGGGATGTCTAAATGTGAAAATTCCCATCTCAGAAAAAGCTCATAGTTTTTAATATGTATCTCGAAAGGACCAAGAAAGCTCTATGTGCGTAGCAGCTAAACTATAGCCATGCCAAACCTTCATGCCCAAAGAACAATGACTGGGCCTGGGGACACAGATTTGAATGACAAGTCATCCCAAACCAGAACTTTCTCTAATTGGGGTGCTGGGCAGGGCGGGCAGGCTTTGGGTTTGGCCTCCCCCAGCCAGGGTGCACATGGAGACAGCATCTGAACATGTGTAGCTCACAGGTCGGGACGCCTGCAGCACCTGCCCTGACACATCTGGTGACCAGTCGTGTGGACTCCCCCTGGAAGGGATGTCAAGGCGTCATTATTCAAAGTGACCCTCCCTCTATCGGGATAATCTGAAACAGCTCACAAATAAAATAAGCTGTAAGATGCTTCGTCTTCTGGAGCTAACCTGCCCACCTGATGACATCACCGCACATGTGGCAACAGGGTTCCTCCAGGACCCCAAGATTGGAATCTGGTTGAAGGCTAAAATTACCACTTAAAACAAAGTTTGACCCCTCCTTGACACTCTGAAGAAGGGTTGATGTAGACAGCTACCCCTACCTCTCAGACTCGCTAGCAATGAACATAAAAAAAAAAAAAAAAAAAACTAACTTGGGAGATGAAATTTTTAATTATTTTATAAATCTAGCTTGGCTATATTAAGGAAATTGCTATTTTATATGTAGAACAGAGGCAAACAAATCTCAAGAGATTAAAAATCATGTTCTTGTGGTTTTCTTTTAAAAGCTGCAAATTTGAATTCAATTTTAAAAATCATGGCACGGGGACAAAATAAGAATGAACAAAGATGGGAAAACATCAAGCGCTGCTGTGAACGTGCATGTTTCCAATTACACGCTACGGCGCGGCGAGCTCCAGGAGGCACGCTCAGACAGAACCAAAGTGCAGTGTGCTACACACAAGCCAGGCCGGGAAAAGCCTCGCAAAGTCTTTCTTTCAGTTGAAGCAATGGCAGAGACAATTCTGTCCACTTCAGAAAAGAAAAACTTATGTAAGAAAGAAAAACATGATTAACATGATTTTCTCTTTGCCTCCTAAAACAGTCACGTTGTGTTGGTCTAAGAACCCATATTTGATATTTATTTGGTTGCTTTTAGAACAATAGTAGGTCACAATGAGAACGTGAGCAAGAGAGAACAAGAAAGAGAGCTCAGTCCCCTGCCACACAGTCTAAAATAACGAAGGGTGAGACCTTCCCATTACTCAGAGGAGCAATCGGGCAACCGATAATAATTGGGCACATGGAGGTTTTGACAAGATAAACTGTTATCTGAGTCAAAGGTGCTAATTTCTGGCTTCATTTGAGCTGCCAGAAAAAAATATACCGATTTTCTCCTGCATAAACCCCTGTGGAAAGCAATATGGAGATACTTTAAACAGATACAAGTAGACCTACCATTTGATCCAGCAATCCCATTATTGGACATCTACCCAAAAGAACAAAAGACATTCTATAAAAAAGACATCTGCACCCGAATGTTTATAGCAGCACAATTCACAATCGCAAAGATGTGGAAACAACCCAAATGCCCATCAATTCATGAATGGATTAGTAAAATGTGGTATATGTACACCATGGAGTACTACTCAGCTATAAGAAATAATGATGATATAGAATCTCTTATGTTCTCCTGGAGAGAGGTGGAACTCATTCTACTAAGTGAAGTATACCAAGAATGGAAAAATAAGCACCACAAGTACTCACGAGCAAATTGATTTCCCTGATCATCACCTAAGTGCACATTTGGGAATGACACCAATTGGGTATAGGACAGAGGTGGGGGGTGAGGGGAGGGGATGGGTGTATACCTACATGATGAGTGGGATGCGCACTGTCTGGGGAATGGACACACTTGAAGCTCTGACTCAAGGGGCGTGGGGGGACATGGGCAATATATATAACCCGAACTTTTGTACCTCCATAATATGCTGAAATTAAAAAAAAAAGAAAAGAACCTCAAAAAAAAATTTTCCCCTGCATAATAAGACACGAGATTTAGCGATGGAGAGTGCAGTGGGGGGAGACAGGGCTGATTGGGGGCTTCCATCCAACTGATGGAAAATCGTCTCTGAAACTGCAACTAAAGGTGACTCCAAAAAACTAAAAGGAGCTTTGACACCTGTGTTATCACCTGGAATGATTCTAGTTTGGAAACACCTGATTCTTTGCAGGGGATTCTAAAGAGGGAGCTGCATGTGAAGGGAGGTGCTTTGGGGAACTAGAGTGGGGAAAACAGTAAAAAAAAATTAAATTCTGATTTTAATCCTATTCCCAGATGTATTCAAGGTGAGAAGAAATCCCAGTCATCTGTGATCTATATTTTCAAGAGGATGGGGCTTTGGTGACACTGACCTTCCTCCCAGCTCCACAGGCCTGCAATGCAGTGATCTCCATGCATGGTGGAAGTAACTACAACATCACCCTGATGTTCTCATCGGTGATTTATGCATGAGGTGGACGCAAAAGAAATACAAAGATATCAAATAATAAAATTACGTCTATTGACCCAACAAGCCTCCCAGTTCTACATCAGTCATCGACCGATTTGAGAGACATGTGGTCAAAAATGAACTCCTCACAAGCCAGGTGAAGGCACTAGCTCTATTCCATCTCTGCATTGCTTATACCCAGAAGTTAGTAAAATGATTGTTGAATTAAAATGAAGGAGAACACTTTGGGATTTCAGATTTCTTAACGAATGCACAAAGTGAAGTACTTTTTCAGACAGGAATTATTAGAACCCAGGGCTCACACCCAAATGAGGTCACAGATAAACAGAAATCTGTCTTTGTAAATTGAACTCAAGTCAGTCCACAGCCAGGGCAAGGGACAGCCGACGTGGGACGCACAACCCAGTGTTCTCGCTCTAGAATTCCAGAGTGCATTTCTGTTAGCCGTAAACCAGCCGTTCTCTTACATAAATACAAAGACGTCAACAGGTTTAAAAATTCATTTCTTTCTATTTTAGCTTCTTTGTGTCAAACTAAAAGAAACCTCACATAAATGATCAAAGGCATTTCAGGGGATCTTTCAAACGTACATACCAGCAAAGGCTGCAGTACTTTTCCCGTGAATCCTCTAAAATGAAGGTTTTGAAGATGCTTGCCAATGGAACGTTGTGCCTTACAGCTATAATATTTTTTAAAAGGCATTCAGTTTAAATTAATATATTTGGCCAGACAACTGTATTAAAATTCTTGTTATTTTTTCGGTTATAATGGTAGCCTGTGGTATGACTAGTCTTCTTCAAAAATCTGTATGGTTATTGCTTCTCCCTTGCCTGGGGTACATCATGTGTTTTTCATCTGAGTGTGCTACACTGCAATACCTCATTAAAACAAACACTTAGGCTAAACGAAAGTCTTCATATCATGCCACGAAGGGCGTAAACTAACGGAGAAAGTTTCAGAGCCTCATAACTCATTGCAAACTGCTCTTATGCCAGCTGCTCAACTGATATTTAACTCTGTTGGATGATGTCACAGTATTCATGCTCTTAAAATTGCCTGACTTTGGAAAGTATATATTTTTTTCTCATGCAGTAAGCACAGAGAGTTACAGTGTAAACAGAGCCATATTTTTCCTACACAAGTAACACCCACTTCCCACGCCCTCCACACC
Organism: Varecia variegata; assembly: GCA_028533085.1. Classification (NCBI taxonomy): domain Eukaryota; kingdom Metazoa; phylum Chordata; class Mammalia; order Primates; family Lemuridae; genus Varecia; species Varecia variegata. The sequence goes on along the minus strand of CM052436.1, from coordinate 4,888,086 downwards.
CACACGCAGACGCATGTGCCAAACACTTCACTTATACTTGTCCTGCAACAAAGTATTGCAAATGTGTGTCCACAGAGCCTTCACACCTCGCCTCTCTCCTGCTGGACAGCTCCTTCCCTCAACACTGCCCAAGACAGATACTGTCATAAGGGTCTGCCCTGAGCTCCACTCAGCCTGCAGTCCTGGGATTACCTACCTACCAATATTTAACCTCTGCAGGAGCCAATAGGTCATTGTTGACACGAAACCAATTTGTGATTTTGTTTTAGTTCTACAATTTTTTTTTTTTTAAGATTTGGAAGAGAAAAGTTGTTTTGGATGTTTCATCAAAGTTTCTACTGCCAAAAGAACATGTGATTCAAAGAATTCTTGAAAGACACACGTAAGAAGCCTCTGACTTCAAAATACAGTCTGCTTTGAAGAATGATTGCTTAAAAGGCATCGACTGATTGAAGATAAGCAAGTGGCACTCAACAGCTTCATTGATTAATCTTAAAAAAAGATTTTTACACCTCATACCCATTAGGATGGCTACTATTAAAAAAAAAAAAACAGGAAATGATAATATTTGCAAGGACATGGAGAAATTGGAACCCTTAGTGCCAGTTAGGAGAATGTTAGTGAGAATTTAAAATGGTGCAGCCTCTATGGAAAACCGTATAGTGCTTCCTCAAAAAATTAAAGATAGAATTATCATATGAGCTAGCAATTCTACTCCTGGGTGTACGTGGGCTGTCTGGGAAGTATCCAGCCTTGTAACCATTCTCGTTATATTAACAATGGCTGGACACTTTCCAGACAGCCCTTGTATATTCGAAAGAATTAAAAGTAGGATCTCAAAAACATATTTGTACAACCAGGTTCCTGGCAGCATTATTCACAATAAGCAAAAGGTAGAAGCAACCCAAGTGCCCATCAACTGGTGAATGAATAAACAAAATGTGGTATATGATAAAATGTCCTGCAACCTTTAAAAAGACAATGTTGATGCCTGCTACAACATGGATTAATGTTGAGGACATTATGCTAAGTGAAATAAACCAGTCACAAAAAGACAAACAGTATGTGATTCTACTTATATGAGGTACCTAGTCAAATTCATGGAGACAGAAGATAGAATGGTGGTTGCCAGGAGCTGGGGGGGTGGGAGAATGGAGAGTGCTGATTAATGGATATAAAGTTTCTCTTTTGCAAGATGAATAAGTTCTAGAGATTGGTTATACGCCACCTTTCTGTCACCAGGGACCAGTTTCATGGAAGACAATTTTTCCACAGACCAGGGGTGGGGGGGATGGTTTCGGGATGATTCAAGTGCATGACATTTATTGTGCACTTTATTTCTATTATTATTACATTGTAATATATAATGAAATAATTATGCAAACCTATCTGCTAATGATAATTGGCAGCCACTCCCCAGAGCTAGCATCACCGCCTCAGCTCCAGCTCAGATCATCAGGAATTAGATTCTCATAAGAAGCGCACCGCCTAGATCCCTGGCCTGTGCAGTTTACAGCAGGGTCCACGTTCCTATGAGGATCTAATGCCCCTGCTGATCTGACAGGAGGCGGAGCTTATGCGGTGATGCGAGTGATGGGGAGCGGCTGTAAATACAGATGAAGCTTCACTCCCTCTCCGGCCGCTCACCTCCTGCTGTGCAGCCTGGTTCCTAACAGGCCACAGACCGGTACTGGTCTGCAGCCCAGGGGTTGGGGATTGCAGGGTTACACCAACAATGGGAATGTACCTAACACTGCTGAACTTAATGATGGTTACGATGATAAATTTTATGTTATATGTATTTTACCACAATTAAAAATAAAAGATTTTGTAGTACCTATCACATACAAAACCCATTTGGTATCTTACACTTGCATTTCATGATTTTCAAAGTGCTTTTCCTCAATCCCTTATCCCTTCATTTAGTGTATGTACAGATACCCCACAATCTGCTGGACTACATGCTGGACACCCTGGAAGACCCAAAAATGAGTGAGGGGGGCAGCCCACACATCAAGACCTTGCAGAGACACAAATGCCAGCACTACAAAGTGGAATGTGTTCACTGCTACAAACTGCTGTATTTCCTAGATTTTCTAATTTAATTGCGATTTCAAATATTCTGCCATGTTGGCTCCATAAACTCACTTTCATTTACATGTTAACCTGCTTTATTTTCATACAGCCGCTCTTTGCTCTTTTCATGAGAGGGATACAGACAAAATGCCATGGGATTTCACAGGGAGAGGGAACTTCTGTTAAATCCACATCTTCAATCGATAAAAAAACACAATTGGGTTTTTGGTTTTTTAATCAACACTATCTTCTTGGTGCTTTTTCACATCTCCTCCTTTTTGCTCCTCTGTCCTGCCGAAGCAAACTGTCTCTGGACCCAATCCTAGGTTGTGCTATCTGATGACAAGTGTCACCTGGGCCACGAGCCACTAGCTCCTCTCTAGCCCTGGGCGTGGAGCTCATGTCAGGACTTGCACCAGATGCGGATGAAATATCTTGCTGGTAAGTCAGCCCTGAAAAGGGGCTCTCCGGGTAAGTGCTGAGGGGGTCTCCAAGCAAACCTCACTTATACACAGAGGCCTTGGGAGCCCAGCAGAGCTACATGGCTGCATCTCCACTAAGGGGCCAGACTGGAAGGCTGGTCACTGACACCAAGGACGAGCCATTTGGGAAAACAGCCCACAGGAAAATCACTGTGGCTCCAAGAACAGCCACCCTCTTCCAGACCTAAAATACTCTCCTCTCTGTCTACCTTGAGGATGCCAATCCATCCTTCCATGCCAGGGGTAGCCTCACCTTCCCAGTGAAGCCTTCCCCTGGAATGCCAGCCCCTTCTCTACAGCCCCGGCATCTTTATGCAGCCTCTGCTAAGTACCTGTTTGTGCGACTGTATCCACCATCAAACTTGGAGGCAACAGACCACACTTTGTTCAGAACCCAACACAGAGCCTGAGATATTGTGGGTATTCAGTGCATGCTGGAGGGAAGAATGCATGAGCCAACGAGCAATGGGAGTCTGTCATAGGGACTCACAGTTCAAAGTGCTAGGTGAAAATTAGGCAACAAGCTATGACCAAGTATAGCATATATACAAAACTATTAGTTGAAAATATCTCTGAGGAGAACTTTAGAATCAGAGCTGGGGGTAGCAGAAAGATGTATGAAAAAGAACATTAGCCTCCCCTTTGTCTTATTTGTGTCTGTATTTTAATTATTTAATGAGAACATATTAGTTCTATAAAATAAAAGTAAATGAAAAATAAAAAAAAATCTATGACCAATCTGTACTTGAAAATGCTAAATTGATTAGCAGAAATTATTTCAACCCTGAAATTTCTTTGTGTAAGTTCAGTCTTCATTTAACCAAAACAGAAAAGAACATACTAGTGAATTAAATGCATGTATTTTTTTTTTTTTTGCTGGATAAAATTTCATGATTTAGTGTATGGGAGGAAAATAGAATTAAATGTGTCCCTCAATGCTCCTGGGTCTAGTTGGTCCTCCTTCCTTTGCAACCTTGGGGCCGAGGAGATAGAATTGTGTCCAGAGTGACCAACCAGTCCAAGAAGAAATGGGCTTGTGTCCAGTCACTGTCTGTGCCACAACTGAGCTGCACTAGGAAAACACTGCTGGGGTCAATTCCAGGATTCTAGAATTGGTGTCTGGCCAGAATCTATCCCAAGCCTAAGTGGCTAAGGCAGAAAACAATTCTGCCAGCTTCCATGGTTTACATGGAGTCGAGCAGCTTCCCAACATAACCCACAGCCCTTTGCGTTCAGCCACGTGGCCAGGCACAACTGGCCAGGAAACTGGGGACAGAAGAGGCCTTGGGTCTGTGGTTGTCACCTGGAAGGAGAGGGTGTTCTGGGCATGGCTCTTGCTCAAGCTCCGCTGTTGACTGGCACAGTCCCCTCCCGGAGAGCTACTTGACTTCTCCGAGATGCATCTTCTCTTCTGCAAAACCAGACTGAGTTCCTGCCACGGTGCAGACATCTTTCACCCCAGGAACAGAGACTGCCCAGAGCCTGTCCATGACAACTGGGAAACCAGGACAGCAGGTAAGCCTTCCTGGGAGGAAAAAATGGCCACACTTAAGCTCCCAGAATCTCAGTTTTCTCATCTATAAAGTGGAAAAGAATACTGTTCTTTTTTTTTAACCTCACTCATAGTATTGAGGGGTAAGGTATTTAATGATGTTGAGGCTCTAACCTAATACACAGTGTGATGTTAATCATTCTCCACCTACGCTTTAGTTCACTGAGCATCTCCTGAGCTCAACAAGAATAGTAACTTCCAGAACTGCACTGTCCAAACATCAATGCCCACGTGGCTTCTGATCCCTTGAAAAGTTAGTAAGACTAAGACATGCTTCAAGTGCAAAATACACACCAGCTTTTTTTCATACAAAAACTGAAGTGTCTCATTAATAATTTTTATATTAATGATATTGATTACATACTGAAAAGATTCTATTTTGGATAAACTGGACCCACCAGGTAGATACTGGAAGGTAGGATTTAAAGAAAATACACGATTGCAATTAATTTCACATTTCTTTTTACTTTTACTGTTTTTTAAATGTGGCTACTAGAAAAGCTAGAAGTATATACATGGCTCACATTCTATCTGCACCAGACATTGCTGTTCCAGACTGACGAATATAACTTTTCAGTTATTTTTAAGAGGATAGAAAGAAATCAATGAATAAAGTGAAAGAGTTTTTTGAAGAGGTCATTTTTGAGCCTCACTTTCCGTTTCTGTGAATGGGCCGTGCTCCTGCCCGTGCCCAGGCCCGGCCGCAAGCGTGGTCAGCACCAGCCGAGGCCTGCGGGGTGCGGGGGGTGCGGCACAGGCCCCAGCCCCTGCGAGGCGAGGGGAGGGAGGAGCACTTTCCCCGTCCTTCTTGGACTCTCGGTCTAGGTGTAAAACAGCGTCTCCATCACATGCTTTTTTTAAACACCATCCAAGAATATTTGGTTTTCTATTATCACTTCTTTAGTGAGGCGAAAGTCACATGACACGAAATGAACCGTTTTCAAGGGAACAGGTCAGTCGCATTCAGCAGGTTAACAATGTTGTGCCACCACCACCTCTGTCTAGTTCCAACATCACCCCAAAAGAAAAACCACACTCTCACTAAGCGGCCACTCCACATCGCCCCTCCTTCCAGCCCTGTGTTCTGTGCACAACAGAGACGCCCTGGTGGGGATACGGTCAAACCTGAACAGCCTTGGTAGTAAAGCACAAACCCCCGGCGAGTGAATTATATGATCTCTCTCAAATCCCGACACGGAACGATTCGCTGGAAGGTAATGGAAGACAATGACAAGGACGTCCACCTCCCTTGGCCGCTCCGACCTAATCCTCACTAGGAAGGAGGCTCTTCTGCCGAACTTTACAATGTTCAGTCTGCCTCCGTAAGGTATGTGCCACATCACCTGGGCAGCAGCCCTGAGCTCCGAAGCGAGAGGACATTTTGGCGGTGACATGTGGATTAAGGAGGCACCCGAGGAGGGCAGGGATGAGAGGCCACAGCAGCCGCCCGTCTCAGCGACAGCAGAATTAATTCATCAGCAAAGCATCTGCTCTGGGCCCCACGGCCACTGCTTTCGGGCACCTGGGGGGCTGGGAAAGGGCTGGGGTGGAAGGAAGAGAAGTGGGAATTTGTACACTGCAGATTTCACTCAACTTGACCACAACTGTGAGTGGAAAAAGCGCCGCTGTCTGTCTATCTGGCCCTTCTTTACAAGGCTTTAAAATGCTGTCGAATCCATCTGGATGAAAGATGACATCCAATTATAAATTCTTATTACTCTTTTTATTGCCCTTTAAGAGTTCTGACGCTCACTCTTCCAGGCCCATATGTTTCTGTTTAAGGCGCTTCATTCAAATTGAATTTGAGGAACAGTCCAGATTACCTGACCACAATTGCCCGAGTAAAAATCCCCTCGATCATTTTGGTAATCCAAATAAATTCCAAGCATGAAGGTGGGCTGCCTGGATAGCTCTGGCTAAACAATGCTTTGTCTCCTGTTTCATCAGACATTATTATAATACACCTAATTATACCTCATTTATAATAATAGGGAGGGCTTATCTTATGCCATACATGGCCACTTGCTGGAGTATAAAATAAGCATTACGTGATTGATATATCACTAAATTTATCTGAAAAAGCAATCATAACATGAATTTTAAGGCAATAAGTCAGGTTTAAATAGAATCTTGAGCAATTGAAAATGTATTTTGTGAATGATTGAGATTAAAACATCATCTAAATTATTCCAAAAACATTTTACTTCAAACTGATCTAAAATATAGATAGGATAAATTAAATAATGTGTAGGGAACTTAACAGAACCTTAGCAATTCAAATGAATTCATGTTACTCTTCTTAAAAATAGATATTCTGAAAATATCAATAGCTTCAAAGAAAAAACACTGTGCACTGTTAATTCTATCGCTTCATTTATAAATCTATCAAGATGTTCTGTGATTTTTCAACATAAATTATTCAAATTACAAACTTTTCTTTGTATATATCGCCCGATAGCTTGTTTACGAATTCTGCTGATATGTCTGCTACTATTTATCCAAAAGCTAAAATGATGTTTACAAGACAAATGACATCATGGCCATGACAGACCTGAATGTGTTTATATCAATTGGTTTTAGAGGGTCTTCGAAATGTGACTTTAAAATCTCAGTTATTATATAGCTTAATCTGTTCCTGATGTTTCTGGAGTCATATATTTCTAAAAATAGAGAAATAGATTCGTTAAAAGAAAATGAATTATTTGTCTGATCTATCTTATGCATGACTAATTAAATGCATTTTCAGATTCTTCCAAGATAATATGAGACTTAAACTGTAAGTATGGAGGGGATGATAAGGGAGGGGGAAAACACCGAATAGGTATTCCAGACAAGTCATTATTCCATACAAAATAGAAAGGATATTTTATGGAAAAGGAAAAACATCCACAGGCATATAGGAAATGTCCTATTGTTGCCCCACTGGTGGGAGGCCAACCGTAGAGAACTGATCTTTCTATAGCGCTGATATTGACCTTTCTATAGCTCTCCCCACTAGCCTGAGTTCTGCCCTAGTCCAAATTTACGTAGAATATGTATAATTTGTCTTAGATACCAAAATTCTTCAAATATTTAAAACTTCTATTATGTTCCCCAAAGCCTGTTCATCTCCAGCCCAAATATCCATCAGATGATGTGATTTTAAATCTTTATCCTCCTGGTCATATCCCCACACTCACATTCTATTTACCAATATTCCTATTGATAAATCAAATATATACATGCATATAATGTTTAAAAAGAAGCAATTTTACTGAAATATTAGTGGAGGTTACTTCCACATAGAATTTAATCTATTTATACACACACACACACACATATATTTGTATTATATTCTTTTCTGTGCTTTCCCAATTTTCTACAATGGGCATATATAACTTTTACAGCCAGGTAATTTGATATTCATTCATTCCATGAACATTGTCAAGCATCCACTATGTACCAGGAACTGCTGTATGAAATGAGGATGGAGCCACAAACAAGCAAAATAAAAACCTTCTCCTTTGTGGACTTACCTTCTCATTGGAGGAGATGTAGTAAAAAAAAAAAAAAAAAGACAAAACAGTAAAATCAATAGCATGCTTGAAGGGGATATAAAACTGGGAAGGGGAACAGGGGGATGTGTAGGACACTATTAAACAAGTCAGGGAGGGCCTTACTATAAAGGTGATAATAACCTAAAGAAAGTAAGGAAATGAGCCATATAAATATTAGGCAGAACATACCAGACTGCAGGACCAGCAAGTGCAAGGGCCCTGGGGTGAGGAACACCAAGAACTCCTGTGTGAATAGGGTGGAGAGAACAAAGGATGAAGCAGTAGGAGATGAGTCAGGTGGTGTAGGGCCACTCAGGCCGCTGTGAAACTCGAGCCCTGGTGGAAGGCGCTGGAAGGTGTGTGGCAGTGGAGTGACATGGTCTGACCTAATGTTTAACAGGTCACTCTGGCTGCCTGTGAGAACAGGCCCATGGAAGCTCAAGGCAGAAGCAGAGAGACTGGTTAGGATGGCAGAGTCTCGATCCAGGCACAGGGTAACCATGGCTTGGACCGGAAAGAGAGAGCAGACATGGGAAGAAGGGGTACTATTCTGCATTGCCAAGGCTGATCCCCAGGGGTATTTGCAGAGAACAGATTGTTAAAAGAAACGTCTGGAACTACACACAGCCCTCCAAATGCAGTCTTACTATGGCAGAAGAGACAATTTTACATTTCCTTTCCCAGGGTATCTTATTCTAACAAACACAGAAACCCTAAAGGCAAGCCAACCGGCATGATGAAAATGATTAAATAAGGTACACAGCCCAGGCTGGATTTGAACTGATGAGGGCAAAAAAACCTCTAGCTAAAATTCCTCTCGGTAACCACAGCCTTCTCTTCCGTGTTGCCCTCGCTCTTTCTGCAGCGTCATAAAGATCTCTTCTTCCTTGTCTAGTCCCCGTTTTCCCAGGCCCTTCATCAACTCCTGGCTCCACTACCTCCCCATGGCCCATGCACTGTGTTCTTCCCAGTACTCTGAGAGCACTCATGGTCTTACTAACCAGAAGGCTGCCAGCCCCTCTTCCTCCACCCCAGTGCCACAGAAATAAGCACCACAGAGAAAAATCATGCAACTCTACTACTGGCTGGGTCTATCAATCAGCTATAAGAAATAACGGTGATACGACACCTCTTTGGTTCTCCTGGATAGAGTTGGAACCCATTCTATTAAGTGAAGCATCCCAAGAATGGAAAAATAAGCACCACACGTACTCACCAGAAAATTGGTTTCCCTGATCATCACCTAAGTGCACATTTGGGAATAACACCAATTGGGTATTGGACAGAGGTGAGGGGTAGGGGGAGGGGATGGGTGTATACCTACATGATGAGTGCAATGTGCACTGTCTGGGGAATGGGCACGCTTGAAGCTCAGACTCGGGGGAATGGGAGGGACATGGGCAATATATCTAACCAGAACTTTTGTACTTCCATAATAAGCTGAAATAAAAAAAAAAATCCCATAATTTTTTAAATTCTTTTGAAATTTTCTTTTACTCCTTGATGTTTTTTATTCATCTCAAATTCACTTCCTATGTAATTCCCTACACAGCTATTGGAAGCCTTCCGTTCTCCTGCCTCTTGCCCCAAACCTATTCTAACTTCACCCATAGAGCTTGACTTTGCTTTTATTTTTTTGAGAAGAATGAGGCCATAAAATCTAAGTTCTTTCAACCTGGGCCTCTTACCCTCAAGTTTTCTCCGTAGCTTCACCCCTATTCTTCCCCTTTTCTCTTGCTTCACACAGAGGAAGAAGCCACCTTGCTCCCAGATCCTTCATCAACACATGCTCGATAATTGCTCCTTCCAAATTTAAGCCCTCCATCTGTGCCCACGAGACAGAAACTGCCAAGATTTTCCAGCTCGTGATCCTTTCCCTCTTACATCTTCCGCCTTTCTCTTTGGGATGGAAATTTTCCTCTGCAAGAGAAATTTCTTCTATCCTAAAATAAATAATCCAAACATCTCTTGACTCCACTTCAGCTCACATTCTCACTCTCTCTTGCAGTAACAGAAGTGAACTGAGTCAGTACAGCGCCGCAATTCTCAGACACAAAGATAAACTGACGTAGTCCTGGCCTGCACCACCATGTTTCTCCAAAGAACTGACAACGCACCTTGCCATTGGCCCACTTTCTCTTTCATTGCTTGCAAGATGGATTCTCCTGAGCTCCGCTGGAAGGGTTTTCATGACGTGACCACAGCCATTCCCAAAGGTGAAACTCTCTGCTCGCTTGGCAGTCTTCAAAACCCTACAGCTCTACACTGTCCCATCAACTCCAACCCATTTCCTACCAAATGCCCCTACTCAGCTCTTTAAAGTCAAAGGTTGGGAACCAAACCTCCAAGCTTCTCTTCATTTCTCTCTTCTGTCCAACCCTATCCCTCTTTTCTTCTTGTCCCTAGAAATGGCATCCCCCCCTTCCAGGCATCTTTAACTCCTCCCCTACTCAGACTCCCTAGACCCAGTCAGCTCTTTGGGCATTTCCTCTGTATGCAGCACCTAATTATCATTGTCCTACTTCATCCCCCATGGCCCACATCTTGTCCCGTTGACTGCAAAGCTCTTCTTATACCCTGAATATGAGTGGAGACTCAACCTAAAATCCCACAGAAGCTCTGATTTTTTTCTATTACCACATCCTCCCACATTAAAACATTTGATGCTATGTCTGACCTTCCTCTGCTCACACAGAAGTGCTCCAGTTATAAGGACCCTATTCCATTCCTCTTTCTGTCCAACACAAAGCCATGTACACCATGCAGCAAGGCAGTACTGTGCTTCCTTGTTCAGGCGTATGCTCATGTGATACTATCACCAGCAGTGCTTACTATCCAATATATGTTTTCCACAATCACAATATTGTGATAGAAACTCATTTTTCAGGCCCTGGCACAAGTGCCCACACCCCTAAGAAAATGCATTTTCCCTTTTATGGTATATAGTTTTCAACTGCTCTACTCTGGCTTCCAGGGCATTTCTCCTCCAAATCACTATGTCTACACCAAAAGAGACAAAATAAGGGAAAGCTAGAGGTGGCACTAAGAAACAACCTGGCCCAGCCTCCAGGTCCCGTAGAGAATGCCTGAAACATGTTCATTAGAGGGGTTTGCTCCTGGGCTCAGCTTTCCAGAGACACTTACACATCTGGGGAAACTCTGAGTGTGCAGGACAGAATTCCAGACAGAGTTTCCTACCGAGAGTGGTTATTATCTCTCTGCTATCTGCCTCCCTCAGCCCAATATTTCTTAGGAATAAGACTAGTGTTGGAGAAATCCAAGCACTCCTGCTGGCTGGCAAAATGAATCAATTAGGCCATTTCTTGTTGGTGGGTGAAGGTATGAAGTGGTCTTTATCCCAGCTGACAAGCATCAGGAATAATATTCCTATTTTAGACCTCAAAAGAGATTTTGCCTGTCTGTAGGCAGCCTTCCTGTCTGTGGAATTACTCCTTGTCATTTATTCTGAGTTGGAGCAGGAGCCAGGGTACTAGAAGGAGGAAGATTTCAGAGGATGTCCCACGGCCACTGGCCTAGCTGCCCTGAGTAACTTCTCGGCCGGTTCACCCTGAAGGGTTCAGTAGAGAGCCATGGATTTTTTTCCACCTTCTTGACTTCGAATGTCCTGATTTTGTATTAATAACCAGCTTCCCACGTATGCTGCTATGGGTTTACTCTTGCCAAAATATTAGGAATTGGTAAGAGAGGGAAGAAGGTGAGAAGGTGCATTCAGCATTGCACAACAAGACCTGCATGGCTGCCAGTCAATGTGTGTCTGATCCTATATAACATTTACAAACTCCACCATTTGTTCACCAAAATGAAGAGAGTTTCTAAGCTATTCTCACCAGACAAGAGGGAATACTGCCTCCAAGGAGACTATCTGGGGCACCTGGAAGAGGTTCTTCTAATGGTAAACAAAAGAAAAGCAAAGGCCGGACGCGGTGGCTCATGCCTGTAATCCTAGCACTTGGGAGGCCGAGGCGGGTGGATCGTTTGAGCTCAGGAGTTCGAGACCAGCCTGAGCAAGAGCGAGACCCCGTCTCTACTAAAAATAGAAAGAAATTATCTGGCCAACTAAAAATATATAGAAAAAAAAAAAATTAGCCGGGCATGGTGGCGCATGCCTGTAGTCCCAGCTACTCGAGAGGCTGAGGCAGTAGGATCGCTTGAGCCCAGGAGTTTGAGGTTGCTGTGAGCTAGGCTGACGCCACGGCACTCACTCTAGCCCAGGCAACAAAGCGAGACTCTGTCTCAAAAAAAAAAAAAAGAAAAGAAAAGATGAACAGTGATCTTTTAAGCAATTAAAGAGGGTAACTAGATCACAGTGCTAAAATGCCACTTCAAATTTTGCTGGCTTATGGACGCTTTTTGTTTGCTATTTACTTTGTGGAAACTGATTTGCCTCCATAGGCAAAATAACTGGTTAGTTATAACCACATCTACCTATAAAAGAAAGATGAAACGATGCCCTTAGCCTAGTCAGACATACTCCTGGCCGCTGAAACAGCTCCCTGAATCTAACAGGTCAACAACGTTCGGACACCGGAAGCTTCGTTACCACAGCCAGAATTTGGACAACTGCACCACTGGTAACTAGAGGCGATTTTTAATATTTAAGGTCTAATCACAAGTAACAAGGACATAAAATGCACGAAACATTACATAACCCTGTACTTCTTGTATAATTAAATAAAAATACATAGACTCGAAGCAAGAAAATATTTGAGATGCCTCAAATTGCATAATCACAATTGTTCTACATCCAAACTACTTAGGTGATATGTATGATGATATTTTTCTCCAAAAAACAATTCTCTACCATTTCATTCTCTTGGCCTTCTCCCAGACCTTAAGGTCTAGAAAAGAGGAATAGATGAAAAGATGCAAACTGCACCCCCTGCATTTCAGTGACAGCAAAAATTTTAGCCCCCCCCCCACACACACACTTGTGTCCCCCCGGGCAATCTCTGATTACTTGAGAGTGACAGTATTTTACCCCAAAAAACTGGCTTTGCATCAAATGCCACCAAGAAATCAGGGCAGTTTTTTAATTGCGATGCCACATATCTGTTAATAGTTATTCATTATTAGTTCAACTTTAAAAATTATGTTCTAAAAATAAAGTTCCTTAAATCAACGTAGGCAACCTTTCTAAGATTCTCATAGTTTGCTTCCCTTAAACAGAGACCATTTTCATATGAATTTTAAAGAGAGACTAAACAGTTATATTTAGAAACTGCATGGAACATGACTTTGGAATAGTTTTTTAAAACATTGTTATTTTTTAGAATAATGGTGTGCAAACCCCAGGAAGCACATTAAAATCACCTGGAAATGATTCTAATTTAATCTGATTTATCTAATTGTAGCTTGTAAAACATAGCCATGCCCAAGCCCACCCCTGACCAATTAAATCTCTGGGGTTGGGGCACAGGTATAAGTATTTTTTTAATGCTCCCCAGATGATTCCTGCAACCAGGGTTGCAAACCAGCGTGCTAAAAGCATCAGCTGAAGCCTCCTTAGAGTAATAGGGAAGTTCTGAATTAAGATCCTACTGCATACCCAGCACTAACCAACTGCAGCTGTGCACTCTAGACAGGGACATATCCAAGTAGCTGGTTCAGCTGCTTCACAAAAACCTGCAACTAAAAATGTCTGTCCATCAATTATAGCTCAGGCTTCCCTAGCCTGGATCTTCAATACACTTTTTTTTGTAATTCGAGAAGGTAAAACACACACAGACAGAGACACACACAGAGTAATACACAGTGCACTGACTGGTGGAGATTCTTTGTTTTACATTTCTCACTTCTTTAGGGGTATCATGCAATACCCCTAAAGGATCCATCCATCATCATGCAATACCATCATCATGCAAGATGAATGTTTTGAAACAGAGACTTGTTTGCGTGCATATATTCATTTTCTATGAAAAACAGAACATACAGAGAAAAGGGAAAACAGCAGTAATATGGAAATGAGTCACTTTGAGTACACACAGTGTTTTAGTCTGGGTTTCTCAGCACACAGCCTGAAGCAAAAATTAAGTGTGTTGCTCCATTTGGGAGGCGAAAACTCAGAGCAGGAAGAGTGTGGGAATGGAAGGGAGTGGGAAGTGTCGCCACACCGGTGTCAGGGTCGGCCCCAAAGAGGGTTGGCCTAGTCGCTGGGCTGGGGCCTCCCCTCAGCCATGCCGATGCCTTCCGGAAGGTTGTACGGAAAAATTCTGCCCCACAACAGCCGATGGAGGACCCACACTAGTTCTATATCCTGTCTGCTATTGGTCAGAGTCACCCTGCACATCTAGGGTATGTCATCTGGCCTGGAGGTGACCACCCCCAAAGTCAGGCCCTATGCCCTGTGGTGGGTGCTTCATCCAAGTGCGGGGATGGCAAGAGGACCCAGAAACCCTTCAGCCTGGCTGCTGGGCCACAGGGAGGAAGGGGCAGCACTCCTGGGGCAGGTGACCAGCTGGCCCTGGGCGGTGGGACCCTCACAACCAGGACTCGGTCTGCTGGGGTGGCGGCTGCGACAGAGCAAAGGCCGAGGGTCCTGGGGAGATGGATGGAGTCATAAAGATGTTCTCAAACACAGTTTTTTCAATGTCAACTGCAATGTGTGTGTCCCCCCAAAATTGATAGGTTAAAATCCCCACCGCATGGTGATGTTGTTAGGAGGTAGGGCCTTTGGGAGGTAATTAGGTTACGAGTGTGGAGCCCTCATGAATGGGATCAGTAACCATACAAAAGGGACCCCAGCAAGATGCCTTGCCTGCTCACCACCACGTGAGGACCCCACAAGAAGATGGCCATCTATGAACCAGGGAGACAGCCCTCGCCAAACCCGACCCTGCTGGCACCCTGATCTCGGACTTCCAGCCTCTAGAACTGTGACACATAAATATCTGTTACTTATAAGCCACCTACTCTGTGGCATCTGTCACAGCAGCCCCCGCTGACTAAGACGGGCGATTGTGCGTGAGCAGGTGGCTTCTGCAAACCCGGGGAAACAGAGACTCGAACTACAACCAGCCAGAGACGGGATCATTGCAAATGGGACTTGGGGTTGCACAAGGTTTGTGACACAAAGAACTATGAGGCAGGTTAATCAGCAAGGGTAGCAGTCAGGAACTAGCAGACAACTAACAGACTGAGGAAACAGAATAGAAAATCTAAAAACAAATCTTGGTACGCAAAAGAATTCAGGAGATGATAAAGATAACATTTTCATATCAGTTGGATTAAAGTGAATTATTCAATAAATAGCACTAGGACAATAATTTATTTTAAAAAATCTACATAGCTATCTCACATCATACCTCTAAAAATCCAAATAGATTAGCAATTTAAATATTAAAAATTAAACTATAAAACATGAGAAGAAAATAAGATAAATATTTATATAATTTAGGATGGGAACAGCCTCTGTCTGGATGAACGAACAGCAGAATCCATAAAGTTTCCTTATATTAACACTCAAAACTACATATTAAAAATTAAACTCTGTTGAAAAGACTATAAGTAAAATAAAAAAGCAAACAGTTTTTTGGTTTTTTCTTAGCAACAAAATATAGATTGTTGAAAATTTTTTATTTTCAACATTATTATTTCTATAATAGAAAAGTTTCAACAATCTGGAGAAAATACGTGAAACATACTTGACAGAGTTTTAATATCCCTAACATATACAGAGTGGTCCCAATTTCCTTTGTTCATTTAACAAGCATTTATTGAGTTTATCAGACATAGAACATACTACAATGTTCTATACCTGACACTGACAAAACATTTGAGAAATTGAAGAAAAATTCAAGTCTACATGGAAAAATGGATAAAGAACATGAAGGCCAACAAACTTTTAAGAAAGTTAGTAATCAAAGAAATGCAACTAAATATGATCTATGAAGGTCCTGCTATTTACATTGTCAAATTATAAAAAACATAATAACAAGTATTGGCAAATGTTGAGAAAACAGGTTCTCATATACTGGCATGTATTTAAACTGGTAGGAGTCTTTAGAAGGGAAACTGGAAATATATGTAAAAACTTTAGAATTTTGTATATTCTTGATCTAGAAATTCTACTTCTATGATTATAGTCTAAAGAAATTATCATAGATGTAAGCAAAGATAGAGTGACTGGATATTAAGCATAGTCCTATATATTAATACAATAGCCAAAAATTCAAAGCCACCTAAAAATGCATCAATATTTAGTTCAAAATTTATAGAATATACATGGGATGAGATTTTATAAGGTCAGTAAATAATTTTTAGGGACATGGAAAAACAAAAATGCAATATTGCAGAAATGCAATATTTTGGGATGATAAAAGAATGGTTTCAAAAAAATTAAAAAAAAAATAGTTGCTATAACCTCTTTTGGTAAAAATAATGATATTTCAGGGAAAAACAGACTGAAAATACATCCATGAAAATGTTACTTGTGGGTATCTGGGTTGGTGAGACACAGTGGTAAGGAAATAAATAAGGGTTTATGGGTTTATGTGTACCTTACTCCATCCAACCCATTCAATAACCTTGTTGCATATGAATATATGTATCCTAATACTCTAATAAAGAAGAAGATGAGTACTACTATTTGTAAAAATCATATTGATAATAGTTTTTAAGTTTTATTCTTCAAAAAGAAGTAAATCACAGTCCCTTCCACTAAGGTTCAATTAAGCATTCTATTCGTCCAAGGGCACTCAAAAACTTCTAGTCCAAAGTAAAAGATTACAATGTACGTGCCTCAAACAAGAAGTGGTTTTCCATCACTCTCCAAATCCTCAAATAGTGAAGAGTGAACGTGTGGAAATGCAAGATGGAGCGGTGGCTAACGTGGCCACGACATTCCCACAGTACTGGAATAGCTCTTCCTTGGGAATTACTTCGTTTCCTTTATCAATAAAGAAAGTAGCTTTAAGGGGGCCAAAAATAAGAAAAGAAACCTCCCAGATATACTTAACCACACCTGGAGGTGACAACAATCACAGTATAGAACGGAGGGAAGAAGTAAATGATTTCAATGAATAAACCAAAAACACTTAAAAGGCATCTTTAAAAGAAACGAAATCATAATGGCAGTATTTGCAAGCAGATTAACCACCAATACAGAAAAAGGTGGGAATATACAATGTCTTTCATCAAGATGGAAGGAAACACATAAAATAATGTTAAAAAGTGTTGACCACATAATCATAATATAAAGAAAATATTAGCAAGAGAGGAGAGGGGAAGAGATGAAGATTCAGTCTCCTTCGGGGCAAATCCCCAAATCTGTTAGAAGCAGGAAGCTGTAACAGGAGAAAGACAAACACACCTGACTCCTGGTGACCCACACTCAGGGGGCCCCATCTACTCCCTAGCGCTGTATTTGGTAGGAAATCATAGATCCCTGTCCTTGGATCTCATTTCATTTCAAGCACTGAAGATCACAGTGGCTCCCCAGAAAGCCTTAAAGACCAACTACTGGACTCGAGTTTTTGGAAGACAAAGGCTGATGTAGTGACCAACATGATTTAGGTGTTTAGACTTGAGGTCTAACTAACCCATGAGAGGCTTTACCAAAAACTCTAAGAGAAATTTAATGTCAACCTTAAATAACAGTAGAGGCCTACAACATAACAGGCGAAAATTATTTATCCAAAGGTCTAAACCCAAGAAATACCCAGACAATAGAATTAGTCTAAAAGGATTTTTAAAATAATCATCTCCATCATGACAATGGCAGAACTGTCCAACAGCAAATGACCCCATCTAAGCACTAAGGACAGAAGTAATTTCCTGTTGTGAAAATCACATAGATTTTGTGAGCAAAGGACATTTACCCACAAAAGGTAAATTTGCAAAAAAAAAAAAAAAACCCACCAAGGATATGGTAACAATGTCAAGCAAATGCTACCCTCTGTTGGATCTTCAAAAGGAACCAACTGCATCCTCAGTTAGCTTCTTTTTTTTTTTTAATGGTCACTGATTTTATTTTTTATTATTATTTTTTTATTTATTATAGCTTATTATGGGGGTACAACCGTTCTGGTTAAATAGATTGCCCATGCCCCTCCCAACACCCCCCCCACCCCCGGTCTGAGCTTCAAGAGTGTCCATTCCCCAGACAGTGCCCATCGCACTCATCATGTAGATATTCACCCATCCCCTCCCCCCACCTCTGTCCAATACCCAATTGGTGTCATTCCTAAATGCGCACCCAGGTGTTGATCAGGGAAACCAATTTTCTGGTGAGTACATGTGGTACTCAGTTAGCTTCTGCAGATGCTTACGGCAGCCCTGGATGTGAGTCACTCCGATCTCCCTTCAAGGGAGGATCCAGCATTCATCCAAACAGCCTCCAGCTGTTCACGCCTCAGGCCCTGCCTCATTCCAGACAGCTGTGGGCCAATAACCGAACACAGCGGGGCATGAGAGCCTGGTCACTTCTGCCCAGCGCTGGACGCTTCAAAGGCAATCTCTGCTCCAGAGCTCCCTGTTGGGTTGATCAGACTGTCAAATCTGTATCTGGTCTGAGGCTCTCCCTCCCCAACTTTGCCTTCTCCTCATTTTATCCTTCACAGACGCACCCCGACCCCTCCAATAAAACCCTTTCATTCCGAATTCCGGCTCAACATCTGCTTCCCAGGGAACCCAACTAACACAATGCTCCTAAAACCAAGACTGGTGAAAGGCAACATTCCAGGCCCCCATATGAAGACTTAACTTTCTGGAAAATAAAATTTCATATAATTCCAATTACCCGTGATGTTATTTAGCCATTTCAAAGGAAATAAGCCTCACAAATTGTAATCCCCAACAGGTGAACTGATCACTGAACTGCTGCTGTTGACATGATGACACAAAATAACCAGGGTTGTATGTAACATGCTGCTGTTAGATTTTCAGGTAAACCTAAACACTTTTAATTGATGCAAAAATAATAGTGGATACTTAATGAGTCCTTCAGTTGATTTCTATCATGCATTAATATTAATATAAAGGTCTTCTAAGAAATACTTTTAATACTGTAAAATTCGTTAAAAGGAAAAAAAAACATGTCTTTTTTTTTTTTCCTTATTCAGAGCTACATTTCTTCACAAAGTACGTCTTAGATGTCTTAGTTAACATAACATAACGGGTTTTTTTTTGTTTTGCTTTGTTTTGTTTTAATTTCAGGTTTGAGGAATCAGGTAATTGGTCTTTTTTGTTTGTTTGTTGTTTGTGACAGAGACACAGTCTCACTCTGTTGCCCGGGCTAGAGTACAGTGGCGTCAGCCTAGCTCACGGCCAACTTCAGACTCCTGGGCTCAAGCGATCCTCCTGCCTCAGCCTCCCAAGTAGCTGGGACTACAGGCGTGTATCACCAAGCCTGGATAATTTTTTCTATTTTTAGTAGAGACGGGGGGTCTCACTCTTGCTCAGGCTGATCTCGAACTCCTGATCTCAAGCAATCCTCCCGCCTCAGCCTCCTAGACTAGAGTGCTAGGAATACAGGTGTGAGTCACCATGCCTGGCCTAATGGGTCTTTTTAAATCCTTTTATTGGATGTATGTCAATCTTCCATTCCCATGGAAGACAGGAACAAGGATAGTAGCTTATTACTTAAATTATTCATAGGTAAAAACATCTTCTCTCTTTGGTTCTATTTTCTTTCCTGTCTTTGTCCATTGCTAATATTATCTATTTTATATGTAACTTTTCCAGGACAACCTCCCCTGAAGGTCAAGTAGGATAGGAAGGAAGAAGACTCATCACCTCTTGTCTCAACTGTAGACTCTAGATCATTTTTATAATGTGTAAGGAAATAGATAAATTTTACATAATCCTTTTTTCCTTATTTTTTCAAACAATAATGGAAAATATTTGACTTGGGGGCCTTTTTAAACAACAAAAGTCATAAAAAATTTGATTTGCTTTTGACTCTTACTTTAGGCATACATTTTTGATTACTGATAATTAAACTTAAATATAAATATGTCTTAAACTTCGGGCTTTAGAACAAACAATACAAGAATCACATAGTTAAAATTATGTATTTTGTCAGTCTCAAACTCAGCTGGCTCAATAACACTGTTATAAAATTTTATGGGTCTAATTTGGAGCTCCATATAAATTGTTATTGTTTATTTTTGGATATTGATAATATCAGTGTACTTAACAGTGTACAGTAGAGTTAATGTTTAATACAAATAAATACTACTTCCAGAAAATCCACAAAGAATCACTAAAAAATTAATAGCCATGCTTCAGTTAAATTTGTTTACTCTTTAAAGTAGATTCTCAGAAGTAACACGTATTCTCAATTTAGCAAAACGCAACCAGAATTTTCATTTAACCCTGGAATTCATTCTTTAAAATTAAAAAAAAAAAAGACTTTCTCTGCTATTTACAGTTCCTGCTTTGGGATAAATCCCAACATCTGGATACCAGAATCTGAGCAGCAAAATCCTTGGAGACACATGTGCAATTTTATGCCTGAAAATCTACTATTTTTTAGGGAAAAAAACCGCTGTTGTGCTTCCACCCTTGTTTCTTGCTGCAGAGAAATATCAAAGAGTAAACACTCCAAATGTATCCAGAGTAAGAAATAATATACATTACAACCCAGCATACACACACACATATATAACTTAAAAGTTTTCCAAAATAATACTTTTCCTTTCTGTATGTGATGCTCTCTGATAGTTTCCACTCTATTCCATTCGTTCCCTCTCCTTTTGTTAATACTGCCCTTGACACACTTAGACAAACAGGTCATGACCTGCAGTTTGAAAACCAGGGCCTCAAACCTTGCTGTAAAAAGGCTGGTCCTCAGGCCAGCCCAGTAGCACCTGGGGCCTTGTTTGAAGTGCAGGATCTCAAGGCTCACCCTGGACTTACTGAATGGGATCTGCACTTTAGCTAGGTCTCCAGGTGACACAAGTGCATATTAAAGTTTGAGAAGCCTTGCTCTAGAATACAAAACTACAGGATGAGTGTCTGTCACCTGAACTGCATTTAAAGGATACACCTCTAAACTATCTGTGTTCAAAGAAGTTCTATCATTCTACTGAGTTTAAGAAGCAACAGATTTTCTGGCAAGATAGTTAGGTGCAAAGGCAAATTCATTTTCAGTTTCCTCCACTGCAACCAGTGGGTTTCCACTGCCAGCTCTGGGGTTCCTAACCTGGTATCCCTGCACCTCCAGGGCAGGGAGTGGGTGGGGGGAGGTGCTGAGCTGACTGCAATAGATCTGTAAGTAGGTAAATATGTGTGTGGTTGTGCTTATTCTGGGGAGAAAATATCTGGCATTCACCAAATTTTTAAAACATTTCATGATTTAAAAAGTTAAGATGATTTTTTCTTGCTGATTTCCTTGAGGTTCTTTGTAGATTCTGGTTATTAGCCCTTTATCAGATGGATAGCATGCGAATATTTTCTCCCATTCTGTAGGTTGTCTATTTGCTCTGTTGATTGTTTCCTTGGCTGTGCAAAAGTTTTTAATTTAATCAAGTCCCATTTATTTATTTTGTTGTTGCTGTGACTGCCATTAGGGTCTTCTTCATAAACTCTTTGCCTAGGCCGATATCTAAAAGAGTTTTTCCAACCTTTTCTTCTAGAATTCTTATGGTTTCATGTCTTAGATTTAAGTCTGTTATCCATCTTGAATTAATTTTTGTGAGTGGTGAGAGATACAGATCTTGTTTCAATCTTCTACATGTGGCTAACTAACTTTGCCAGCACCATTTATTGAATAGGCATCCTTTTCCCCAGTGTATCTTGCTCTGTACTTTGTCAAAAATCAGATGGCAATTATGCGAATGGTTTTATATCTGGGTTCCCTGTTCTGTTCCATTGCTCTATGTCTCTATTTTTGTGCCAGTACCATGCTGTTTTGGTTAGTATAGCCTTGTGGTATAGTTTAAAGTCTGGCAAAGAGATGTTTCCAGATTTGTTCCTTTTGCTTAAGGTTGCTTTGGCAATTCGGGCTCTTTTTTGTTTCAAATGAAGCATAGGATTATTTTTTCTTGATCTATGAGAAATGACATTGGTATTTTGATGTGGATTGCATTGAATCTGTAGATCACTTCAGGTAGTATGGACATTTTAACAATGTTGATTCTGCCGATCCACGAGCATGATATGTGGATATCTCTCATTTACATCATCTGCAGTTTTCTTCGTTAATGATTTGTGGTTCTCTTTGTAGAGATCTTTCACCTCCTTGGTTAAAAATATTCCTAAGTGTTTTATTTTCTTTGTAGTTATTGTGAAAGGTATTGAGTCTTTGGTTTGATTCTCAGCTTGACTGTTGTTGCTGTATAGGAATGCTCCTGATTTGTGTCCATTGATTTTGTAGCCTGATACTTTGTAGAATTTATTTATCAATTCCAGGAGTTTCTTGGTGGAATCTTTGGGGTTTTCTAGATATAAGATCATATTCTCAGCAAAGAGCAATACTTTGACCTTCTCTTTTCACATTTGGATACCCTTAATTTCCTTCTCTTGCCTGATTGCTCTGGCTATAACTTCCAGCACTATGTTGAATAGAAGTGGTGAGAGTGGGCAGCCTTGTCTTGTTCCAGTTCAATGCTTTCAACCTTTTCCCATTCAGTATGATTGTGGCTGTGGGTTTGTCGTATATGGTTTTTATAATTTTGAGGTACGTTCTATCTATCCCTATTTTGAAAAGTGGGCAAAGGCATGAACAGAAGCTTTTCTAAAGAAGACAGATTAATGGCCAATAAACATATGAAAAAATGCTCGACATCACTAATTATCAAAGAAATGCAAATCAAAACCATAATGAGATATCACTTAACCTCAGTGAGAATGGCTTTTATCATAAAGTGCCAAAATAGATGCTAGTGCGGACGCAGAGAGAAAGGAACACTTATATACTGTTGGTGGGACTGCAAATTAGTGCAACCTCTCTGGAAAATAGTAGGGAGAGTCCTCAAAGAACTAAAGTAGACCTACCATTTGATCCAGCAATCCCACTACTGGATATTTACCCAAAGGAAAAAAAGTCATTTTATCAAAAAGACACTTGCACTATGTTTATGGCAACACAATTCACAATCACAAAGATGCAGAATCAATCCAAGTGGTCATCAATTCATGAGTGGATTAATAAAATATGGTATATGCACACCATGAAGTACTACTCAGCCATAAACAATGAATTAATATCTTTTGCGACAATCTGGATGGAACTAGAGACCGTCCTTCTAAGTGAAGTATTGCAAGAATGGAAAAACAAACACCACATACACTCACTGTTAAATTGGAACTAAACAATCAGCATTCATGTCCACAGATAGAAGTAAAACTCAACAGAAATCATGCAGGTGGGAGGTGAGGAGGGGATGGGTGAAATCATATAACAGGTACAATGTACACTATCTGAGTAATGGGCACACTTATAACTTTGACTCAAGTAGTACAAAAGCAATCCATGTAACCAAAACATTTGTACCCCTGTAATATTCTGAAATAAAAAAAAAGTTAAGATGAGCTGTTAAGCTATGAAAAACATGGAGGAAAATTAAATACATATTATTAGATGAAATAAGCAAATCTGAAAAGGCTACAAATGGCATGATTCTAACTATATGACATTTTGGAAAACGCAAAACTATGGAGACAGTAAAAAGATCAGTGGCTGCCAGGGGTTAGGAGGGAGGAAGGGATGAATAGGCAGAGCTCAGGGAAATTTTAGGGCAGTGAAACTATTCCACATGATGCTGTAATGGTGAATACCTGCCATTATACATTTGTGAAAACCCATAGAACATGTAACACCAAGAGTGAACCATAAAGAAATCCATGGACTTTGGGTGATAATGCGTTAGTGTAGGTTCAACAATTTTAACAAATGGACCACTCTGGTGCAGAATGCTGATGGTGGGGGAAGCTATGCATGTGTAGGGGTAGGGGTTATATGGCAAAACTGTACTTTCCACTCCATTTTGCTGTGAACCCAAAACTGCTCTAAAAAATTAAGTCTATTTATATGTGTGTATACATATATATATTAATATATAAGTTAAGACACATGGCCCTTGTTGTTCTCTCTGCTATAATTGGTTGTATGGTTATAATCATTCCTAGAAAGGGCAAGTGGATACCAAAATGTTGAATTCTGTCTCAGAATACAACAAAGTCCTTGGGTTGCTCTTGCTTCCTTGTGACTGTTGCCTATTTAATTCAATCAGTACATATATGTCAAGTATCTACTATTTTGTGTGGGACCCAAAAATGATTATATGATCACTTTTAAGTAATATATAAACTGGCAAGCAAACAAAACAAGCAGACAGATAATCGTCATATGTAAACACCCCCTCCCTTCTCAAGACGCAATGAAACAAATGGCAAGATTCAGAGGACAGAAAGGCAAAAGCAGGAAGGCCAGCAAAGTGTGGAGCTAGGAACTCACCAGTGGGTAGAGGACTAGGAGGGGCGTGGTCCACAGCTTGACAGGGACATCAGCAGTTTCCACTCATAATCTTCTCTAATTGGTCTATGCCCCACACTAATTAGCATACCCATACTAATCATCAAATATTTTGATTATCAACCCTGCAGGGGGCACTAGGAGAAAAAAAAACTGCTGCCAAGTTATGCTGTGTTCATTTTGCACAGAATTCAGATCTCCAGATGAAGGAACCTGAATTTGACACCATAGGCAATTCTGTTTGTCTTTTGTGAACACTGAATGACTTTGTTGGTGGTTTTTAAGATAAAATGTATTTTCTTTTATTTCTATTACACAAGTCATATAGAAAACTGGGAAATACACAAAAGTAACAAGAAGAAAAAAAAACACGTAAGAACTTTCTAAGTTAAAAACTCAGGGAGAGACAACAAAGAAAAATACCAATAGGTGTGATCAAAGAAAAAGATTTATCTCATGGGGGCACTGAAAAGGAACATCATAAACATTAAAAGGCAGAATAAACATCAAAAACAATCTACACAACGAATATGACATAATTGAGGGTTGAAATCATTAAAATATAATTTATACAAATTGCTGAGAAACTCACTAACCCTTGTAGAGTCTGTGAAAAGCGCTGTTTGCATGAGCTGTCCACACTTTTGCTGTTGTTGTTTAGACCTATTACAGTGTGGCTTTTGTCCACTCCATGCACGTCACTCTTATCAAGGGCACACTGACGTTCGCGGTTGATGCTCAGTCCTTGTCTCTCCTCTCTGCCTGTCTCTCAGTGCTCCTCCTGACCACTGGCCTCTCTTCTCAGTTCCTCTGTGGGTCCCTCCTCCTCTTCCCAACTTCTGCGTGTCAGAGGGGCCCAAAGTTCAACCCTAAGAGTTGTTTGTATCCTGGTCCCTAGGTGATCTCATCTGGTCACCCAGCCTCAGATACAGCCTTTAGGAGTAGGACTCACAAATGTCTATCTCACTCTAATATCTCACATGAACTCTGGACTCATCTCAACCTTTTGACATCACGACTTGGATATGTATTAGTAACAGGTGTCTCCAACTCAATATAGCTAAAACTCAACTCTCGATTCCCTCCCATGGCAAGTCTCTCCTTCCGCAGATGGCCCTAGGAGAGAAGGTGGCACCACCATTTGCCCAGTTACAACAAAGTCTCTGGAGTCATCCTTGACTCTGCTACACTCCATAACCGATCCACCAGCAAATTCTGTCTTTTCCCCCTTCAGAGTGGATCCCCAACCTGACCACCCCCCACTGCATCCACTTTCACTGCCTGGTGCCTGGCAGCAGCCTCCTAACTGCCTTCCTTGTTTTTGCTCTTGCCCCCTCCAGTCACTTCTCCACACAGCAGCCATTGTGAATCTTTTAAAACTTCAACCAATGTGAATTATACATCAATAAAGCTGTTAAAAAAAAAAAAACAAACTCCAATCAGATCATATTACCCATTCTGCTTAAAACCATCCAATGGTTCTCCTCTCATCACATACAAAATAAAGTTAAAATATCTTTGTCCTTGCTTAACAGAACTCTCCAACCTCCCCAAGCCCACATCCTGCAGTTCTAACCTCACTCCATACCAGCACCCAGTCTCCTTGCTATTCCTTGGTCACGCCAAGCAAGCTCCTGCCTCAGGCCCTCAGGCACATGCTGTTCCCTTTCTCTGTGATACTCTGCCCCTGTGTGATCACATGGCTCATGCTCCTACTTCCTTCAGGTCTCTGCTTGAATGTCACCTCCTCCCAACGACCTTCCCTAACCTCCTGCATAAAACACAGCCTCTTCCTTCCTCACTATCTTGCTTACCCTGCTTCTGTTCTGGAGAATACCAACCAGCACTACATTATGTGCAATTACACGTTCACTTGAGCACATTCCATCTCAACCACTAGAATGTGAGCTCCATGCAAGCCGGGACCTTATCTGCTCAGTTCCTGCTGTAGACTCAGCAATGTTGAATGACTTCATTGAAATGAGTCCAAAAATATCACAAAAGAAATGATAGAACTTAGTGATAAGTGTATGAAGCATATGAAGAGATGATCAAACTCACAAGTTTCCAATGAAATAATATCTAGAAAACTCAATTTTTCACCCATCAAATCAGCAAAGGTTAAAAATCACAACAGAGTGTGATAAAACAGCACTCTCGGGTGCTTCCTGGAGGAGAACAGAAGGGCACAGCTGGGTGGGAGATGCGGGTATCAAAGGGTGACGACTGATGCCATGGGAGTTTGAGGTCGGAAGATGAGGAAGGTGTAGGAGGAAAAGGAGGTGAGGATAGAACCACGGAGAACCGCTAAGTGAGACTTCTTTCCATTCACCCGTAAGGGCAAGCAGAAAGTGGGGTGTCCTCAATGGAAAAACGCATATCTAGTGTCCTGTCCCTCAGCTCACCTCCAATTCCTGCTTTCCCCACAGCGGTGGCTCCAAACTGAGTCTTACAACAAGGATAACCGTCCTCAAACCCCAGCTGCACAGAGACAGCTGTATCAGAGGTGGTGGCGCCACCCACACTGACGTCCCTCAAACACTCACCTGCCGGGGGCTGACCTGAAAAATTCCTGACTCAAATTCCTCAGTCAATTTCCTAAAAGGTGGAAGAAGCAAATGACACTTCTCTCCTGGACTCCATTACACCTTACCATGGAGCCAAAGAAATTTGCAGATGTTTTAACATTATTGGCCAAATAATGTTCTCTAGACCCTTTGAAGTGTGACTAGGAAATTCAGAGCAGCCATGCAAAAGATGGCAGCCTCCTGTGTAGACAGAAAAAAAACTGGTTCTTTTGATAAATATTTATCAATGGATTATCTAAGGCTAGGTGAATCATTGATAATTATCAATCGTCTAAGCAAGGTTCACAGAAACACTTCAGGTGATTATTAAAATGCAGCTCCCCAGGCCCCAACCCAAACTTACCTGAGAAACAGCTTTGGGGGGTGGCCCGGGAATGTGGATGTTTACAAGCTCCTCAGGGTACATTGTGAGGACCAGCTCTGGAGGAAAACTGCCCCAGGGGAGGTCTAGGCTAACCACGCACAACTTCTAACCATTCTCCTGGGAAGTGATCTGAATGTCAACCAGCCCTCACCTACACCTCCTGGTTAAGCTGGTGTCTCTCCCTGAATGCCAGCATCACTGAATTGTATGAGGAGTCAGACTGGGGGGGACTGCAGCATGCCTGGGGTAGTGCCCCATCGAACCCCACTACTCTCACCCTCAGCACAGCTCCAAATGCAACCGGGACAGAGCTCAGCCTCAGACCTGGCCCTGGAGGGTGTCCCAGCATGGTTACCCCAAGGGGCACAGGAAACCAACAAGAAGGAAGAACAGAGAGCATAGCCCCGCTCGAGACCACTCATGTAAAGAAATCTGCAGGCAGGGCCACCAGATGTCTCCATTATTTTGCTTTATCAAATATCTTGATATTTTTAATCAATATTATTTTTCTGATTATAAAAGTAATATGCACTTATTATAGAAGTTTCAGTTAAGTGCCACCACCTTGTAAAAAAATGAAAGTAAAAAAATGCAAGTGCTGCCATAGACGGCCACAAAGTCATCAGGCTCATCCGGATGTGCTACCCCGGCTGGAAATGGATCAAAGCTGATTTATTGAGAAGAAACAGGCAGTGTATCAAAGACTTAACTGATCCTCAAAGTACACAGAATTTGGGGGGAAAACTCTGTCTCTTTGGAGTATCTATTCTCAAAAGGATAAACTTTGCATCTTCCTGGGAAGCAAAGTCACTACAGATCAGATTTGCAAAAGTGTGCGAACTGCTTACAACTCAATGAGTCTTTCTCGTCAGCCAGGCGGCAGCTTGGCGGTGAAACTCGCCCTGTGCTGTGGCGATGGATAAATCACCACCAGCCCCGACGTTGCCCAATAACCCTTCCCGCCATCGCATCTGGCACTTCCCGCAGCCGCTTCATGTTACTGAAAAGAGCCCCGTTCATCTGCTGGGCCCTCAGGCCTCCCTGGGACCTCGCACACGGTGCTGCTACTTCTAAAACTGTGACGGACTCCTCCGTCTATGAAACGTGCACAGGGTTTAAGTTTAGCATCTTTTATAGTCAGAAATACTCAGCGTTACCTCCAGAGCGGCCATGGAACCGTGTGGGAAAGAAGTGGTTGTTCAGCTCATTTCTTGGGAAGTTCTGACCCGGTACTTATTCAATTCTTTCCAGAATTACTCCACCCTCTTTCTTCTCCCCTTCTACTGTTATTATGTAAGAGTATGTTTATATATATTACATATTAATAATGTTTTATTAATACATTAATTATGTATTACATAATTAATGTGGTATTAATGTCATTATAATGTATTGATGATAATATGTAATGTGATGATAAAGTGCTTACTGTGTGCCAGGCACCGCTCTGAATGCTTTAAATGTATTAATTAATTCCATCCTGATTCTATGAGTTAGGTGTACTACTTCATCTCCATTTTACAGCTGAGGAAACTGAGGCAGCTGATAAGAGGTAGAGCCCACCTTCCAGCCGGAGTCATCTGGCCCCAACACACTTAGTCAAATGGGCAAACATATGGCCAGGGATGGTGGCTCACACCTGTAGTCCCAGCCACTCAGGAGCCCACGAGTTTGAGGTTGCAGTGAGCTAGGATGAAGCCACTGCACTCTAGCCCAGGTGACAGAGCAAGACCCTGGCTCCAAAAAAATTAAAATAAAATGAGCAAAAGTATAAAGAGCTAAAGAGAAAAGGAACACAAGGGGAAAAATCATAATCAGAAACAAATCCTGAGTGAGCTGATTTTCAGTCCTTCTCCACATGTGATAGCAACTAGAAACCTGAACACCGACCTCGTGTGTCCTGTGGTCCACCGACTGTGCCAGATCCCCGCACGGAACCTTAGGGAGCTGTACCCCGACGCCAGCTAGAAGCAGACAGTAGAATTGAGCCTGGACATCCCTCGTGGACCAGGGCATAGCGGGTGTCAATGGAGCATGAAACTCCAGGTGTGCTCGTGCAGGTGAGCCAACCTGTGGGCCACTGGCCTCATGGGGAATGCTCGAAAATCACCTGCATACTTCACCTGGAATAAACAGCAAGGTGTCACCCCAGGAAGCCCCTCTGCCAGCCTGCCTATAGGCAGAGGCAGCGGTCACTGGGCACAGGTGCATAAGAGGAAGCAAAGGTGGTGGCTGAGCCAGGAGGAGCAGGCCAAGGTGCAGGCTACAGCAGCTCCCCGAGACCCTGCCCAGTGCCCCCAGTGGCCTGGTAGTGTCCCAGGTGTTTGTGAACAGGCGACCTGTGCCTTGAATGGCAGAGGCTGTGTCTCTGGTCCCTTATTCCACCCTCCCCACCCGCCTCGCCTCGTGTGGGTACAGGGAAGGCTTTGACAAACGTAACTGAAGGAACCTGAGTCAGAAACAGTCTGCGATCACAGTCCCCATTGCGGAAGCGTGCGGTGGGAGCACTCACAGCGCCAAGGCAGGAGGACCCACTCGATGTGGAACGGCCGGAGCAACCCGAGAGCCCCACACTCGGCTGGTGCGGGCACAGCCCTTGCAGCAGTTGCTGCCAGGAAGTCGCCTGCCCAGCCGGCTCCCACCTCCGCTCGCAGGGGCCCAGCGTCGGGCCAGGTGACCGCTCACGCTGATGGTTTGCTGCAGTGCAAAGCGGGTTACAAGTAGAAGGTACCTTTCTCCCCAAAATGACTTCATGTTGAACCACCCAACTTAGTTTTCTCTGTCTCTTCTTTTAGTATTTTATGTTTTTATGATAAATATCACACTTACAAAAACAGGACATGTACTCTATTTGTGAAATTTAAAGAATAAGAAGCAAGCCGGCTCAGTGGCGCGTGCCTGTAGTCCCAGCCACCCGGGAGGCGGAGGCAGGAGGATCGCTTGGGCCCAGGAGTTCGAGACCATCCTGCGTGATATAGCAAGACCCCATCTCAAAAAACTTCGTATCTTTAACATGGGTCTTTTACCCTTAGCTTATAGACTGCAGTAATAGCTCACAATCGTTTAAACTCGGTGAGGTCTACATGTACTAACTCACTTAATCCTCACAATAACCCCACACAATAGGTGCTTCCACTTCATATGAAAGGAGACCACGGCACAGAGAGATTAAAGAACTTGTGCAAAATCACTGAGTTGGTAAAGGATGGAGCAAGACTTGAATCAAGTCGCCTGATGTCAGAACCCTGTGTCCTTAGCCACGACAGTAACTAAAGTTTTTGTGACCAGCATCCCTAGGCAACACTGCCCGTGAGCCACGGAGCAGGACAGACGTTCAGATCGTCCCCTCTCAGTCCAGTCCTCATCCCATCAGCTCCAAAATGCGTGTTATTCTGCATGGGCAGCTGGTGGACAGCAAAGGGACATGGGAATCCACTTCATCAGGTGTTAGTAAATAAAAACATTACAAAGAGATCTCTTGTTAGGAAAGGCGACTAGGTAAATTGAAAAATCCTTTATCAGAATCAGAATTAATGCCAAAAATATTTATAGGATCCTAAGAAAATGGATTTGCTAGTCTTTTTTCCCTGCTGAGGACAACAGTCCGGGTCCATCTTTGGCTGTGACAGTTCTGCTCCTTCGCAGAGCAGTGGTATGGTCACGTGTACCTAACGTGCTAAGAGCAAATCTGCGTGATAAATTAGCATAATTTCTGTTATAAGAAAGTACATGGAAGGACCTCCAAAAAAAGACAAATCAAAATGTGCTTGGTGACTGTTACTATTATCACCAACGGAGAATAAGCTAAAATAATGTTCTCATTTTATTTGTAAATGAATTGCCACAATTCTTGCACTATTTAAATCAAGCATATCTTATATTCCATAGTTACTAACCATCCCTCCTTCTTTTCATTATTTCCAGCTCCTTAAACATATAAAAGGGTAAAAGCCATTTGTTGTGGCAGAAAAGAACTGTCGTAAATTATGCAGAATGAATTTCTTTAAAGTGAAAGGAACATTCCTTTCCTCCAGGGCAGCCGGTGGCATGAGTGTGAAGACACACACGGTCCATAAGGGCATCGCCCTGCACACACCTGCAGTTTAAGCCACTTCTGTGGGGAACTCAAGTCCTCTTCAGGCGACAAAAATGCTTTAGCAGCAATGAGCCAAAGACAAAATCTTCCACTGTTTACATTAACACATCGAGTGGAACCATTCATGTGCCATTCATGAGAACTTCCTTTCCCAGAAGTGATAACCGCGCTCCTCAGCACACAGCCAGAAGCTTCCAGAAGCTTCTCAGCACATAAAATTTACCTCATAAATTCCCAAATCAGACATTTTAAGGAAACAGTGGATGAAAAATTATTTTCCCAACAGCATTGTCAAGAATTCAAACTTCATATACAAAAAGAAAAAAGGTCAGGAAAAATTATTCAAATTCCAATAGGTGGGATATTGATAGGCTTATAAAGGAAATAAACATCTGTAATATAATTCTCTCTGCCTCACAGCCAGCATCAGCTATTAGTAACTGCAACTCTGTATTGCCAGGTCATCTTTCCAAACACACACAGGCAATCTGAGCTGAAATTCATTTTTAAAATCTCTCGGAGTTATCACTTCTCAAAATTATCCTTCACTTTACACGTACATCAACCAGTCTGAAGATAACAAGATAGATCAGAGCTGAAAACACAGTTCGTTCCTGAGATCAAATACAGGACACTTCCACCAAAGCGCATTTTCAAAGACCCCTGTCCCTCGGGTTTTTATAAGACGGTTCGAGTTTTACGAATTAACTTTTAAAAATCCGCCATAATTTCTTGCTGATTCATCGTTTCCTTCTGGTTGGTGAGGGGGAAAATGCCAGTAAAGTGAATTTCCGTCATTGGCCCTCATGTTCCACATTTAGAACACTTTCTCGTGTCATCTTCTCCGTGAGCTTTTATTTGCACCGTGCAGCTTCATGGTCAACAGACATTCAAGAGAAAAAAGTCTTTGCCTCACCTTCTATGTGATGCAGAGACACACTCATCAAATACACCACAAATATTTCTGAAGAAATCTCATCACACCCCCAGGAGATTTCCCACTTGCATTTTTGTAAACATAACCATTATACCCCAATAAAATATCACATAGAAATCAAATGACAGTGTCCCCCTAAGGATCTGCTCCTCCGTGTCCCTGGGCAAAACTTAGAATCCTCAAGGTCCTGAATTATCCTGATTTCTGAAACTCAGGAGCACCAATAAAGCTCAAAGAAGGCACTGAAACTCTTACTACTTCTAATTCCATTTCCAAAGAAATCAAACGTCCTTGAATGTGACTTGCATGTGGTCCACAACACCTTCCCAAATGTATTGTGTTTGAATGTGCACATGTCTACCTATGTGTGGGATTCTGGAAGGCATTTTATGTTTTAGTCAAAAAAAGAAAGGTTACATTTTCAATACCATAAACTCTCTTTTTAGTTATAAGCCACTTTCCATTTTCAACAAATGTTGTAGGCAAAGAATATAAATTAGTAAAACCGACAAGGCCACTTAGGGAAAATGAATTTATATGGGGAAAGTGAATAACTGGCCATGGAGTCAATTATTCTGGCCAGTGTAGACACAGCTGAACCAAATGGCACAGGTGCAGATGGTCTATTTGGATCGGGGAGCTCATGCCCCAATTTCTTCTGTGGCCTTTATTTGTGTAAAGTATATTAAAACCATCACTTCATTTCCTCCCTGTAGCTATAACCCGCATGTACGTGGAGTATTATTTTGAAATAAATGGGCCAGATTCCTCTCTGGGACTTGCCTTGGCACGAGTTTCACTTCCTCACTCTCTCACTCCAGGGTGCAGGGAGTGTGGGTCAGAAGGTCGTCCGGGGCAGGTGTGAGGTGCCCGTCAGCCCAGATAAAACAACATGGAATCGTGGAAATCTAACCATCGATCCTCTTATCTCCTAGGTAAGCCCAGGAGAATGTAAAGGAGATGGAATTCAAACACAAGTTAGAAGAATTTGGATGGGATTTTATATATTAACTCAGGGGTCAGCAAACTTTTTCCTCCACAAAGGTCCCGACAGTAAATATTTTCAGCTTGTGGCCACACGGCCTTTGTCACAACTACTCAACTCTGCCGTCACAGAGTAGGGGCAGCCATGGATGATCCGTAAATGAATGAGTGTGGCTGCGTTCCAATAAAGCTTTCTTTGTGGACACTGAAATTTAAATTTCATGTAATTTACACGTGTCATGAAATATCCTTCTTTTGAGTTTTTTTAAAACCACTTAAAAATGTGAAATCCATCTTCTTAGGTCCTGGGCTGTACAAAATCAGGTGATGGGCTGGAACTGGCCCACGGACTGCGCTGGCCAGCCCCTGCATGAACTGACATGTGGGCCACGACCCACGAAAGTCCAGCCACAGAGGAAGCCAGGGTCGGCTCCCCGGCCAAGGTAGGACTTACCTTGATATGAGCTGCTGGGTCCGGAACAGTCTGAATCATGTCCTTCAATAAGCCAGCTCATTCACCAGCCGTGCAGAACCAGCAACAGCTAGGAGACAAAAAGGGGCAACACAGACAGTGTAAACAACCACGTTTCCATGTTTTATTTTCCAGTAGGACTGAACACAAAATGCCAATGGCATTGCATTAAAATGTTTGCCCCAAAACATCCTGTAGGTATGGGTAGTACATGAGGTGACGAGAAAACTCGCTTCTCTTCCACTGGAAAAATCACTTCCTTTTAGCCCCAAGAGAACCCAGTCTGACACCCGGAGGACCCTGGCCGAGGCCTTGTGTCCAGCTGACCCAGGTCACATCCTTACACGGGCAGCATGAGTGATCCTCTAAAACAAAATGCATCTGCTACTGTATTGACAAAACTGGACTTTCGATGTTTTCATCAAAACTAAAGCCATCTACACATCTTTTTAAGCTTTGTTATTAAGTTTTTAATAAAAAGCACAGCTACTGTTCATTGACTACTTAGGTACTAAATACTAAGTGCCTGGGCTAAGGGATCCAGACGCATTTTGCCATTTAGTTACACCCCTGACTCCGAGATTATCAATCCCATTATCCAGATGACGATGACAAGACTCAAGGTTATGGATTTGTCCGGGATCACCTGGTTAATGAGCAACCAAACCAAGATTCAAATCAGATCAGCCTATCTGTCTCCGAGGCCCATAAGAAATTTTGATTTGACATATTTAAATGGATATCAGCCCACATTTTGAAAAGATGTTTTTAAACATGTCTTAAATGAATTAAATTTAAAGGTGCCCATACTCCAGGGATTTTCCATAAGTGTATACTTCACCCAATATATTCCTTCATTCAGATTATAAAGCAGCATGTTCTGGCCGCTGTCCATGTACCTCTCCCCATCTGCTGAGCCCCTCTCCACCCTCCCTGTCCCGTCCCATGGCCCCTGGGGCTGACCGCTACAGATGGCCACAGCAGGGATCCTTTGCCTTCCGGCCACCTGTCAGGTTGGCTTGGTGTGGCCCTAACGGAGACCAGGTGGTAGGAGGATAGAAAGGTTGGGGTATTTCTTCCCCTCCCCTCCCTACCACTGCCACCTGCCACCCATGGTGCTGGGCCACGGTTCTGGCCACTGCTGGATTCTAGGGTGGCTTCTCCTACCATGGGGTCCCTCCTCCCAGCTCCAGCCTCCAGTAACTGTTTCCCACCCATCTGCTGGTGCCTGCTAATCTCAGTCAAGCCCTCAGTTGTTTGCTGTCACTAACAATACCTTCTCTAATTTATATTTTTAGGTGATATCATTTATTTTTTATCAATTGTCTCTTTTATGTTTGCTTTTTTATATAATATATCTAGCCTATGGCTCTTAGCAGTAATAAACCTCACAATAAAAATAAACAGTATGATTACAGAACTAGAGACACAAAAGCTGCCTTCCAAATTTGCAGGGGATACAATGAGGCCCTCACAGGAGTCCCAACAACAATTGTATCCGCCCTTTCCACCCCACTCCATACAGTCCCGCCCGCTGCCAGCCACACCGCCCCTCACCTGGAGTGCTCACCTCCAGCTCTGTGTGCTGCGAGGCTGTCCTCCCGAAAGGGCTCCCTGGAGTCCTCCCAAAACTGGGGGGAGTCTGGCTGGCCAAGAAGATGACATGCTTGGAAACTTAGGCATTATTTTTTTCTATAGCCAAATTTCTCAGTCTTGGAAAATATGCAATTTTTTCCCCTAGGCTGAAAGCAAGTCCCTTTTGGGGATAATAGTTGCCAAAAAGACAAAGGGAATGAAGCACTATCTTGAAATTGAACCTGGCAGCAGTCGAAGGTAACCCATGCTCTTGGAGTTCCCATGGGAGGGCGGACTGGGGGAGGACAGGGCCTGCCCGCAGGTCTCTGGGAGCACAGGAATCATGGCCTCCCCGGTCCCTGCAAGACAGCTTCCTCAGGAGGGCAGCAGGTGCCCTGGAAAACACCGCTCTGCTCCCGGGCTCATTCGGCCTCGAAGGGGAGCATCCTTGAGCCCTCCCGACAGAAGCACGGCTTCCCACCGCAGGACCCCCGCTCTGGGGCACGAACTGTTGCTTCTCCATGCCCGGCCGTCTCTGCGGGCCAGCTCACCCGCACGATTCCTCCCTCCCTGCACACACATGCTGCCGCTCACCTCACACCTGGGCTGACTCCAGCTGCCTCTGACCTAGAGAACACGCCAGAGTCCCAGGCCCGCGCCTTAACAGGCCCGGAAGCTTCCCTTCCTGCCTCTCGGAACCCAGACCCCACGCCCTGAGCAGCACATCAACACGACAGAGGACCGAGGTGCCCGGCTGGCCGCCAATCCCAACACCAGGCCGGCGAGGGAGCTGCTGTGGACGGTCCAGCAGGCTGTTTCTCAGGTGATCGCGGTCCCCGCTGACACCAGAAAAGCAGAGCTGTCCAGCTGAGCACAGTCAGCCCACACAATCATGACAAACAATTGACGGCGGTTGTTTCAAGCTACCAGGTTTGGGGGTGGTTTATTACACATAGAGGTAATTAAAACATCCTGTTAACTGCTCTAGATACATGGAGAAGATAGTAAATAGCTTACGTTTTACTGTCGCAATGATGGCTCCAATTCTCCACTCCTCTCTGCACCCACGCTTCTCACCACGTGACATTGTGGTTCCTCTCACTAAAGCATTAGAATTACTGTCCTAGCCCTTGTTTTGAGGCTGCCTGTATGACCTGCTTCAGCCCAGAGAACACAGCAGCAGCAGGACAGAGTGCCAGTTCCCGGCTAGAGTCTCACGGGACACAGTGTGTTCCCACCTGCTTTCTTCCTCTGGCTCGGGAACGTGCCCTGAATCTCATGCCAGAGGATGACAAGCACACAAGACAGAGCCAAGTCACTCCAGCCACCCAGCCAAGGCCACCCCAGTCATCTCACAGACAACCACAACCCGGACACAGGAGGGAGGCAGACAGATGAGAAACGCCCAGCCAACGCCAACCCAAATGGCCAAAACATGGGCTCATGGCTAAGTAAGTGCTTGTTGTTGAGCCACCAAGATTTGGGGCAGTTCATCACATAGCCTTTTTTGTGACTTTGCCCTGAATGATCAGGTTACCAAGATCTCCCTTAAAATTTTTCTAGCCAGAGATAAAGGAAATGCAAACAAGAATTTCAAAGGAAACTAACTTCATTCCAACACACAGACATACTATTTCCATTCAGTGAAGAAGAGACATGATCTCAAACCCTAATCCTACCCTCCACATGAGTTTGGAAACTGACGGATAAACAAGAAACCCCTCCCGGAAGGCGCCATGGGATTCTCAGAGCCCTTCCCAGAAGCAACTGAATTCTCACTGCACACGATGCTCCGCCAGCTTTCCGGGGCTTCTGAATACCGGGAACTGGAAGCAACGTTCTGGGTGTCGGAGACCACAGAAACACCGCTCATGTGTAACCAACCGAGACACAAACTGAAGCCACCGCTGTCTGTGCCTCGTGTTCTTACCGGGGAGTTCTGGGTACTCTCAACGCATCAAGGATAAAATGACCGGGAAGGGAATACACAGATTCCGGTCCGACAGTCCCGGTCCCTGCAGGATGGAGATGGAGAAAGAGTTCACACAGACACAAAGCGCTCGGTCCTCAGAGCAGGCGGCGGCTGCGAGTGCCAGAGGAGGAGCGTGGATGACACCTGGAGGAGGGACAGAGCCCACCAACACAGAGAGAAGAGGAGGTGCCACCGAGGAGCCTTGATGAGCACGAGGTGTGAGGAATGGAAGGAAGACAGGGAAGCAAGGGACAAAAACTCCTCCAGCTGCCCCACATTAGACACCAAGGGTATACGAGCCCCTTAACCCACCACGACCAGGGTTGTCATCAACCAGAGGGGGTCACCAAGTGTTCCGTGCCATGGCACTGCCATCCCCCAGCCCACACCAGCGAGAGACCAAAGACCTAAAGACCAGGAGGACGACAGGCAGCCACCTTTCCCAAGCCTCCTCAATCTGCAAATATCCTTGACCCTTTTGCAGGCATCTGGGGGCCTGTTCTTTTTTTTTTTTTAACCATTTGGGAGGTATTTTATGGATTTTTTTAAGGAGCTCTTCCAATTGACTTCTGTGCTTCTAATGATCATCTCTCAAATATTTAGTAATTGGTGAATGATGTGATGGTTTTATGTCCCTGTGGGAGCCTTTCTATTTTCCATTTTACCTGCCTTTGACCCCTTGCACAACTTGAATCTATGTTGTCTAAAAACACTTTCTTTAATATTTGTTTCTTGTGATACATTCACTTGGTAATGTATGTGCTTATGATTTTGAATTTCATGATCCAGCATCATTTTATTATTGGATATCTTGAAAAATAAAAAGCCTTGATATTCAACAGAACTCTTTTCTCCCTTCTTTGTTTTTGTTTTCAAAATGCCAATTTCTTACTAATTAGAAATAAACCTGATCTGGGTTCCCTTTTCTAGAACTGTATAAAGTATGGAATGGTACATTGGGCCAAAAGGAAAATAAGCATTTTGTGATTAGGGAGGGAGTACTGCAAAAGGGCTAAGAGAAGACCTGAATATTTGCAGAGCTGGTGCAAGAAAACTGATGGAGGACTGTGACCCCCAGTCCCTACCCCTCCTCTCTTCCCAACACCAGTTCTGTTCTGTATGCCAGGGGCCTCCTGAACAGTCATGCAGACACCCAGGTCCACATGGTCACACTCCATCCAACAGGACTCCCTGGTCGTCCTTCAGGCCCAGGGACACACACACAGGATCTGCCCAAGGACATGGACTCTAGCAAAGAGGCTGACGTAGCAAAGACGCTCAGCCCAGTCTGGGCAGAGGCTCTGCGTTCCCAGCGCCCAGGGTTTGGTCTGGAATAGGGGGTGGGCACAGTCAGAGAGGGCAAGAGTGGTCCCTAGAAGGCATGGGGCAGGGCCCTTGTCTGGGGAACATGAGCACAGAGGCAGAGTCAGATGTAGGATGGAAACCAGATCTGCCATTTTCCTCCTTGGAAACATAGAAACAGCCACTTTGTCCTCTAAGAGCCTTAGTTATACATCTACATAGTGGGGATAATATTACTGTAATGTAACAAGAAAGATATATGGTCTTTGCCTCCAGTTCCTAAAACCCTTGGCATTTCCAGAGTGACAGGAGCATCTTTTGTTCTAATGAGGTGATTCTCAGTGGGCCCCTAGAGAGCTTCAGGATGGGACCAGGTACCAGAAAGACCAAGTCTTGATTAGACACTGGAACTTTCAGCCTTACCCCCTCCTCTTGGGAGAGGAGAGGGGCTAGAGATTGAATTAATCACCAATGGCCAACGAGCTCATCAATCATGCCTATGTAACGAGCCTTCATCCAAACCCCTAACTGATGGGGTCTGGAGAGCTGGGCTGGTGAACAGATTGATGTCCCAGGAGGGGGGTGCACCCCAATGCTATAGGCAGAGAGGCCCCTACACTTGGGACCCTTCAGATCATACTCTATGTACCTTTTCATTGAGCTGTTCATTTGTATTCTTTACAATAAACTATAATAGTAAGTATAGCGCTTTCCTGAGCTCTATGAGTTATTTTAGCAAATTGCCAAACTTGAAGGGAAGGAGGCTACGGGAACTCCCCAACTTTGTAGCCAAGTTGGACCTAATACTTGCAACTGGCATCTGAAGTGAGGACAGTCTTAGGAAATTGAACCCTTCAACCTGTGGAGTTCAATGCTAACTTTGGGTAGTTAGTGTTAGAATCGAATTAAATTGTTGGACACCCAGTTGGTATCAGAGTGTTGAATAATTGGTTGGTGTTGGCAAAGAACCACATATTTGGTGTCAGGAGAAAAAAATAACAAGTAAGAAATGCTGTTCAGCAGTGCCCACCAGTGTGAAAGCGAGATCTGGCCAGCATCTATCTAACTGGGTAGCGTGTGGGTTGAACCATTGTTTGCCTGTCTCCTGTTTATCCCAGCAGGCTTTTGTACAGAATCAATTGAATTATGCCTAAGAAACCTCCCACAATGCTAGGCACCTGGTAAGCACTTAACAAGTGGTAATCATTATTACTAAGAAAGCAAAAATACTCCAAGCAGATGATTTTTGATGCTGTATAAAATGTTGCAACTTTGGGAAAAATAATTATCAACTAATAAATTGATAATTTTCATAAGGACCTTTGTCAATTGACTAAAAACATCCTTAATTTAAAAATTGAATGTTCAGTTTTAAGCTAACGAGTCATTAAGTAAAAATATTTCAGGCAAAATGGCCCTAAGCAATTTTGGATTCATAGTCATGAATCCCGTCACTGAATGAGCTGGTCTCTAGGTGCACTTGTTCTGGATGACTGGACATTAGGCGCATGAGTTTGTCACCAGCAAACCCTGCCAAGAGAACTAACTGCACAGGTCTGACTCCTGCCCCTTGCTGGGGCTGTGGTGTCCCTTGCAGAGCAGGAGGTAGGGAGGCAGGGGACACCCAGGGCCCATGCTTTAAGGAAGGACTTCCTCCCAGGCTCAAGCAGGTGCAGGAACAGCACCTGAGAGTGAGCACCACCTTAAATTCTGCACCCCACCTGCCTACCCTGGTCCCTGCTCCAGCTTCTGCACTCCAGAGATAAGCAGGGAAGACCAGTGGGAGGTGGGAGGGAGTATGAGAAACTGAATGCACCTT
This sequence comes from Varecia variegata, assembly GCA_028533085.1. NCBI lineage: Eukaryota > Metazoa > Chordata > Mammalia > Primates > Lemuridae > Varecia > Varecia variegata. The sequence continues at coordinate 4,847,896 of CM052436.1, read as the reverse complement.
TACATTTATCTAAAGATAGGAAGTTGAACTTCTTCAGTAGGATGTGGCCCATCTTTCCAAATTTCCCCGTCACCCCCAATTCATATGTTGGGGTTCTAACCCCCAGTTCCTAAGGATGTGACTATATTTGGAGACAGGATCATTACAGAGGCAATTAAATTAAAATGAGGTCCTGTGGTCCCTGATCCAGCATGACTGGTGTCCTCGTGGAAAGGGAGGATTCGGAGACAGACCTGTGTGGAGGGAAGATGATGAGAAGATACGGGGAGAAGATGCTGTCTACAAGGCAAAGAGACACCTGAAACAGATTCTCCCTCGGAACCCTCAACAAGAACGACTCCTGCAGGTGCCTTGTTCTTGGGCTTCCAGCCTCCAGAACTGTGAGACAATAAATTTCTGCTGTTTTAAGCCACCCGGTTGGTGGCACTTTGTTACAACAGTGCTAGGAGACTAACACACCTGTGTGGAGGGACTTGCTAAAATATTTTAACTGATGAAACTTAGAGGCCCCTGCTGGGGGGCTGGAGGGAGCAGTGAGTCACAGCCTTGCAAACCATATCTGTTTTAACTGCACCACTTCCTACGGGACACTGACCTGTTCAAGGCACGTCCCAGGTGCCATCACTGTTTTCACGCCTACTAATCACTCCAGGCTTAATTTTGGCAAAGGAGAGGCTCTTACAGTCTGTGGCCTAAATGAGTGTCCCACGAGCCCCACCATAACCTGAACCCTTGCAGTGCTTCTCTGGGGGGAGCCCAGCAGTCTGGGTGGGATGGAGCACGCTTTGGAGACAGCTCATTGACCTCTCCAACAGGAGAATGTTTCACAAATACAGAGACGCGTCCCCTGTGTGTGCCTCTTGAAATGACGTGTCAATTGCATTGAGGTAAAATAACTATAAAATAATTATAAACCAAATTCAGCAGTACGACAGAAAATACAAATATTGTAAATGCACAGGTCTGTAGATGCTGACCCTCTGGTTTTTCTGCAAGAGGTGGAAAAGAGTAGAAGATGGCAGAGAAAAGAGAGGAAGACAGCAGTACTGACGAAGCAGTAACTCTAAAAGCTCCACAGTGTCGGGGGACGGTGACAGGCATCAGAATTCCTTCAAGTGTAGCAAAGGGGCCAAGAAAAGTTCTTATGAGCTTTGGGACCACAAACATCAAATATTAAAGATTAAAAATATTTACATATTCACATTTTTTTTAAAAGTCCTTAAACAGATTCAAGTAGACCTTCCATTTGATCCAGCAATCCCATTATTGGGCATCTACCCAGAAGAACATAAGTCATTCTACAATAAAGACACCTGCACCCGAATGTTTATAGCAGCACAATTCACAATTGCTAAGATGTGGAAACAACCCAAATGCCCATCAATCCATGAATGGATTAGTAGAATGTGGTATTTGTATACCATGGAGTATTACTCAGCTATAAGAAATAATGCTGATACGACACCTCTTTGGTTCTCCTGGATAGAGTTGGAACCCATTCTATTAAGTGAAACATCCCAAGAATGGAAAAATAAGCACCACATGTACTCACCAGAAAATTGGTTTCCCTGATCATCACCTAAGTGCATATTTG